>JAOQGH010000023.1:101267760-101330479 GCA_025769975.1 Gallinago jamesoni | reverse complement strand
CTTCATGTAAATGATGGAAAGTGGTTTGGCGAGCACGTCTGCCAACTCTTTCAGCACTCTTGGGTGTAGCCCATCCGATCCCATAGACTTGTGTGCATCCAAGCAGCATAGCAGGTCACTGGTCTCTTCCTCTTTAATTGTGATGCCCTCATTCTGCTTATCCTAGCTCATGAAACTGGGTGTCCAGGGAACAGCTAGTTCCACTGTTAAAGACACAAAGTAGGTGTTGAGCACCTCAGCCTTTTCCTCATCTTTTGTGACTATGTTTCCCTCTGCATCCAATAAAGGAGGGAGATTTTCCCTAATTCTCCTTTTGTTGTTAATGAATTTATAGAAACATTTTTTTATTATCCTTAACGGCTTTAGCTAAGTTGAGCTCTAGCTGCACTTTAGCTCTCCTAATTTTCTCCCTGCATAGCTTCGCTACCTCTTTATAATCTTCATGAGAGGCCTGCCCTCTCTTCCAAAGGTTGTAGACTCTCCTTTTGTTTTTGAGATCCAACAAAAGATCCCTATTTAGCCAGGCTGGTCTCCTTCCTCACCTACTTGTTTTTCTGCACATGGGGACAGCCTGCTCCTGTGCCCTTAAGACTTCTTTCTTAAAGTATGTCCACCCTTCCTGGACTCCTATATCCTTAAGGGCATCCTCTCAAGGGATTTTGTCCAGCAGTCTTTTGAACAGATTAAAGTTTGCCCTCTGGAAGTCTAAGGTGGCAGTTTTGGTAACCCCTCTCCTTGTTTATCCAAGGACTGAGAACTCAGTCATCTCATGATCTCTGTGCCCTAGACAGCCTCCAACATTTACTTCCCCAACAAGTTCTTCCCTGTTCGCAAGGAGCAGGTCCAGGAGGGCACTTTCTCTGGTCGGCTCACTTATCATCTGCATGAGGAAGTTATCCTCCACACATTCCAGGAACCTCCTGGATTGTTCCCTGTCTGCCGTGTTGTACTCCCAGCAGATATTGGGGAGGTTAAAGTCCCCCATAAGAACAATGGCAAGCGACTGTGATATTTCTCCCAGTTGCTTATAGAAGGCTTCATCCACCTCACTGCTTTGGTTGGGAGGTCTATAGCAGACTCCCACAGCAATATCACCTTTATTGGCCCTTATCCTAATCCAAACACTCTCAACCCCATTATCACTATACTTAATTTCTGAGCTCTCATAGCATTCTCTAACATACAGGGCCACTCCGCCAACTTTCTTTTCCTGTCTATCCTCCTGAAGAGCTTGTAGCCATCAATTGTGGCACTCCAGTCATGTGAGGCATCCCACCACATTTCTGTGATAGCCACTATGTCATAGTTTTTCTGGTGCATCATGGCTTCAAGCTCCCCCTGTTTGTTGTTCATACTGCATGCATTGGTATAGATGCACTTCAGACAAGCTGGAGGTGGGAAATTTAAGATGAAGTTGGTGATTTTCTGAAGGTGGGGTTTTCCAGAGGGGAAAAGTCCAAATGATTGAACCACTGAGAAAAATGGAGTATATTTAATCCAGTAGATGATTTGCTGTAGGATCAGGTCAGAAACATATTCAAGTAAAATTTACATTGGGAAAAGTGTTCTGCAGTAGCACGAAGGCCTCAATATTATTTCCAATGTGCTGAATCATGGAATCGTGAATATTTCAACTGTCCAAGAGTTCATGGGATTTTTCAGTTTCCAAATCTTAGTTATTACTCTCTTGGTCTTCATATTAGTTTACCTATGGTGATGCCAGATAGAACGCACCCAATCTGGTCTCATCACAAAAACTAAATAAGTTTGTGCTTCACTAGGAGACTAGCTGGGAATCCCTTGCTACAGGAATTAGACAAGGAGTCATGGTTAAATACTAGACCACAAAAATCAAATGAGTAGGAATATTTCTTGAGCTGCATCATCTCTACTGAGATGATAGATGTGAACAGAATAAAAAATAAAACCAAAAATGTGTTTGTCTTGCCAAAGTAGAACATTTTGAAAACTATTCTTTGTCACTGTCTGCTCTGGCTTTGAGTATTATCATCTGTTCTTGCACAGCAATGGAATCAGAGCATGTAAGATCACCTTACCTAAGATGAACAATAATTAGTATCAGATGGTCATCTCATTTTGGGTACACAGAGATTAGTTCTTAGAAAACCATGTATGCAAGTGATATGCCACAAAGACAGACTGTACGGACCATAACAACAAACGCAATTAGATGACTGATGGCTGGTAGTTTCACTGGCATTTGGTTTGTATGTCGTTTAGGAGTTGGGTAACTTCTTAATATCCAAGTCTGCAAGGAACATATTCTGGCATTTGTAGGGAGACTGCAGAGAATATCAGTTTGAGTGGCTATTTATTTCTATACAGAAAAAAAGGAGGAAAAAAGTTCAATCTATAAATATAAACCCGAAGTCCTGATTCAACCAGACGTCTGAACATATGTGTAACCTTAGGCTCAGAATCTTACTATTGACATTTAGTTTAAAAATATTGCCTAAATCAGGCACCTAATTACTGGGTGGTTTTTTTTCCCACAACTCATGTATCCTTACAGTGGTCTGACATGCCCTAAACCAGACTTCCACTAAATCATTTAATCTGAATAAACACACTGAAGAGCTATTGGTATTTTTTTTCAGAGGTTTTGGCTGTATTCTTACTCAAAATTCATTTGAAAACCTAGCCACAGAGATTTCTAGATGTACATTTGAAGAAAGGAGAGGGGGGTTGGTTTTAGTCATTTGACAATCACAAATATATACTTTCCTGAAAGCACTGAAGTAGGCTTCTCCATAAAAGCCATGGTGATAGTTAAAGGAGCAGAAATATTTTTTGTTGTTGACAATGATTCTAAACAATATCTTTATATGGCTAATACCAAAATGAGAGGATTACTTGTTTACATACATGCATACACATCTATTTGTCCAAGGTAACTTACCCACAAAAAAGGAGATTTTCTGTCTGATTTGTGAGGACAACACACACTGCTAATTTGATGAACAATATTGATTATTATAGTTATTGGAAAAATATTTTAATTTTTATGTGCGCACAGTGTCTTAAACTAACATGTGTGCAACTTCTCATTTCTAAACAATATTGTCTCAGATAGGCTTAATGAAGTAAATCATGAATCAGTACAGTCTCTACAAGAAAGGGATATAGAACAATGGAAAAACCTTGCTTTTTCAGAACAGAATACTAAACAGTATTTCGTAATTACAACTTACAACTGTGATAACATGTGCTGATATCCTAGAGCCAAACAAATTTGGGAAACAAAGAAATTTTTATCCATCTTACAGTCAAAGTCTAAATACTGCAGATTGATCTCTTTAATTCAAGAACAGCAGTACTGTCAAGAAAGCATCCAGAGGTTTTCTGATTAAAAAAGTAAAGACCAGCTTGGGGGTTGTTTGGTTTTGTGAAAGATAATATTTCCTTATCTTGAAATTGCTCCTTTTTGGAAAGGAAACTGTTAAATCCTGAGTATGTTCATTAGAAGCTCTTGGAGAACAAAATGGAGAGCTAAATGAAGCATAAATACCGTCCAGAAATTGCTCTGAGGATGTACTTGGAGCCATAGATTTGAAACAGGCTTTGCTCGTTTGGATGCAACCCTTGTTTAGGGGTTTGTTTGGGGGTTTTTTAAGTGGAATTACATGAAGATATTTAGTAAAGTAATGAATCAAGGCATTTTAATGCCACTGTATGGCTATTGATTATCATGGCCACTAAAATTTTTATATAGATGATTTTAGGATGCAGAAATCACCAAAAGCGCATGATCTGTCACTGTAAAATGAAGAGGGTGTTTTTTGAGTTCATTCATATGGTCATGTACTCTTCAGTAATAGTAATACTATTTAACACGTCTGGGTCATTCCATTACCAAAGTGCAGGCATTATGGACTGTAAATTGTGGCTCTCAGGCACAGGCTCAGCTATGAGAAGAAGTAATGGTCCGGTGTTCCTGTGGGAACTCATAAGGGCAATGTGCCTAAAGGCATCACGAAGGACAGAAGCATAAACCCATAACTGAACGATTTTACAAAGTGCAGTGTGTACTCCCCATGGCTACTCTGTGCTCTGCCGTTATTGCATTCAACGCGCAAAGGAAGGAGATTTCTAGCAAGGGCAGTGTTATTTAGGACCCTGGCCCCGGTTCAGTGCTGCTCGACTCGGGTAGTCATTTATTGCAGCTGAAGGGAAGAGGAAGTGCAGACATCTTGAAAAGGTAGAGGGAAAGCTAGGACAAAGCTTGATTATTTTTTTACTTACAACTTGGAGAAAGAGTGTAAATTATTTCAAGATTTAAAAATATATACCAGTTGGGTTTTTTAATTTAAAGTTAAGTGAAAATTTAGGAGAAATGTCTTTTGGATCATCTATAATGGTTGATTTTTCTTAAATAAAAATGTTTCCTTGCAATGACAATCAAAAAACAATTGCACTTTTTCAATTACTTTTAGGTGAAGAAAAGATTGATTTTAGCTGCAAGAGAAAACATATTCTGAAAGCGTTGAACAAGGCCTGAGAATTAAGAGACAATGTCATAGATATAGAGGCAAAGGCAAAGTTACTTAATCTGGTCTTGACTAATGAACTAATTGCTAATCTTTAGTTATCAAAAGATACTCAGAGTTCCACAGACAGGTCTTTCTAATTATGAAACAGTAACCAAAATGAGAAGTTCAATCTAACATAAATGAAACCAGCATTAATGCCAATATGGACTCAAAAATTTGTTTTGATGCCTCTTATGTTCCTAGAAGTTCTGTTTCATATGCAAGCTCATCATGGCTCACATGATATGTCTGCTCCAATTCATAATAATTAACAGTGGAATTCTCTGCACGTGGGCCTGAAAACAATTTCCTGTGCAGGATCTTCCCCAGATTCTGTGCCAGTGCTTGGGACACCAGAGAGATCATGCTACATCCAAAACAATAAAATAATAAATAAACTAACAAATAAATGCCCTGCCACACTATTCTTCACTCTCAATGTGGAAGGGCCCAATGTTCAGATTCCCCTGTGCTCTACATAGTGGATGAAGAGGGATCATGTTTAAGAAAAGGCGCTACAAAATCTGTCTCTTGATCGGAGCCTCTGCAAACATTTCTGTAGGACATGCTGCAAAGGATGCATTTTAAAAGCCTTCTTCCTAGGACTTTGGTTTTACGTTCTGGGCTGAGATCTGGGAAACCTGGATACAGTTCTGTCTCCTCCATGTGGAGATTACAGTGGGACTCAGCTGCCAAATTCAGCTCTCAAACTAGGACTTATTTGTCTGAACATAGCCACCTAGTGACACTTCAGGAGTCTGAGAGTATCTTAGAGCCACAGCTGCCACTCCAGAATGATGCAGGTCTCCCCCAAGTCCTTCATTGAGTCTGCAATCAGAAGACTTCTGGAATGGCAATGGGTGTCTCAAAAAGCAGTAAGCACCTACACCTCGGCAAATAAATCCCATCCTCTGTGCTCAGTTCTTTTGCCCAAATGTAGACATATAGTGCTATTTACTTGGTCTCCTCCTCTTCTGCTGCTCCAAAACGATGGAGTTCTCTCCTAGGGCCTGCTTCGTATTTGCTAAACCCATGTGGATGCTGTGCATACCCTAGAGCATCCGCAGTGGCAGTGGGTGTCTTCAGTTGAAAGACAGACTGGAACCTTCCAGGTGGGATTCTACTCAAGGGTAGGACACCTAAATGAAGGTACATGTCTGCTGGAGGTGTCCAAGCTCCCTTTGTAGTCACCACAGAGTTAATTAATACATCCAATGGAGTGATTCAATGCACCCTGTAGGTGATAGGTAGTAGCTCGTTGTCTAAATTTCTCTTTTGGCTACTCTAGCCGCAGTCTTTCCATTGACTATCATTGGAGTTTAGATTCTTCCAGCACAAGTAGAAAATTCAATGTAAATATTTAGATATCTTGAGATGAAGGTAAATCCTCTGCTGACAGTTGAAAGCCCTAACCATCAGGCCACAGGCTGCTCTAAATATTGGGGTAAACCAGTATTGGGGTAAGAGGCTTTCATCCCACCTTTAGAAGCTGGCACATTTTACAGAAGATAAATAAGAAATCATTGTACAATTGAGAGACAAATAAGAAGTTTTTACTCATGCTCAAAGAGCAGTTCAGGAGGCTCTTGAGGGAAATAAGGATCATATATTCCTGCCCAAAAGGCAAAAACATTGCCAGGGTTCCACATTCTCAGGAAATGTAGATCAGTCTGCCACAGTTAAACAGAATAGTCAAGAAAGAAAATTAGAACAGAGAGCTCAGAAACATTAAAATCAGGCAAGCAATGCAGAATACATTAAGTACTCAGTTCTACAAATAATCGGGAGGTGTTAATTGCCCCTGCTGTTCTTTAAAAGGTGTTTCTGTCCGAAGAAGTAATCCAATTTTAATTGGGCAACTTTGTTGTTGGTGGTGATTTTGTTTGTTTGTTTGTTTGAAGTCAGGCTACAGATCCTTGTCAGCTGCTCTTAGGAGCAAAAGAGAAACGTTGCCTGTTTAACATCTGCTGTCAGATTATGTTGCCTCTGCTATCAGAAATGAATGCAGAAGACTAATTCAAGTTCCTGTCAGCTGTGATGCCTTTTGGACATGTTTCAATCAAGCAGCAGGCTTTTCTTTACACTTAAAGAATCATTAGAACAGCTAAAGTCTTAGGGAAAACACATTTTGATTGCAATTGTAAACTAATATCTAATTCATTTAAATTATCATGTATTAAGTAAATATTTGATCTTCTTTGAGATCCATCACACATAATTGTAGCTCTGTCTTGAGTTTAAATATTTCTCCCTCCTCCAAATTCTGATCAATAGAAAGCAAAACATATTTTAGAGTTAGTGCTGCAGCAATCTGATATGTCAGTGTATATGTCCACAAATCCTCCCTAAAGGCTATCTGGTACTTTGCATATTAACTGTTGATGGTTCCCACATCTCACAGTGAACTTACTTAGTAAAAGTTAATGATAAGCCTGAACACACCTCAGAGAATTCATTTCCACCTGATGTGTCAGCTGAGCTTGGATTCTGCTGACCCAACATCCAGGCAAATCTTTGAGGTGCCCCTGGGCCCCCTGTGTGTGGAATAGGGAGTTGCAATGTGACTCTGAATTCCTTTCACGTCAAACAATTGTCACAACAATCTGAAATCTCTCAGTCATGAGTAGGGATGAGCAAGCTTCATGTTCAAGAAAGGGCTGTATGGGCTCCTGTGTGAATCACCTTTTTCCTATCCAAGAATTTATCAACAACTGCAGTTCTCTCATTTTCCACACAGAAAGAAACAAAATGTTATGACACCTATTCTAGTAATGTAATTACAACATTTGGTGTTCTCCCAAAGCCTCTATTTCTAGAGCCAAGTGATTAGCCAAGTATCTCAGTTTTCAATCTCTTTCACAGAGGCTTCCAGGAGAAAACTTGGAAATGTTATGTTGTTACCCGTACAAGCTCATAAACCAAAGTCGTGTAAAAGTAGTTAATAATGCTTCCTCGTTTCTAAAGCTCACTATTTTAAGCCAATCACGTGCCTTCAAATGTCTCATGATACGGTTTTGCCTATACTGGTTTCAGCTCTGATGGGGATGTTCATGTCTACTTCGCACATCTGCAAGAGGAACCCTCCTACTGTGGGATTTTCTGGGGAAAAGAAAATCTGTAATGCTGCCTCATTTGAAATCAATTAATCTGTTCAATTTAAAGTAGTGAACCAAAGCTGATTTCTGGCTGTGTAGTGTCCAGCTGGTCCCATCACAAGGGTGTTGCTATGTTATTTTCTTTTTGACTAGCTTCCAAAGCTTTCTATCAGACTTACTACCTTCAGCAGACTGGATGTATCATACCTAGCCTACATGCCTTACTAGGAAAGAATGAAAGAAAAGGAGTTGTATAGACTGGAAAGGAGGGTGAATAGCCTCAGAACAACAGTGTTCTGATACTGAAAAGCAGCTGCAATGAGAAAAGAAGTATTCTTTTCTCTGTGTCTAGAGGCAGAAAAGAAAAAGGTGTAATGAGTTTAAATGATAGTGCAAAGAAGCAAGAAAGACATGGTGAGCATGTTGTAATAGATTGCCTCTGGATATTGTGAGGCATCTTTAGGTACTGGCTACCCTAATAACTCATAAGAGTCAAACAGACATCGGTAATGTTAGGGCTGGGGAGGGGCGGGGTTGGAATGTACGATTTCCTGAGGTCATTTCAGCCCTACTTCTCTGAGATTTTATGCACAGGCTATCTGTGAACTCTATGCCTGTTAAGTGGGGCATGTCCCAGGTATGTTGGATGAACAGAGCAAGTTTTGCAGGTGCATGCAAGGGTTGTGTTGATTGAGCAACTGTTCAATATAAGAACCCTACTCTTTGCAAGCCTAGACTGAGATTGCTGCATATGATAATAAAAATATACTAAACTAAACCAAAAGTATTTAAACTTTGAACTGAATTTTGATGCTCTGCTGTCTGTTGTCTGGGGAAAAAAATCCAGCAAAACACTTATGTGTCATGTACCACAACACCCAATCTTTATGTATGTGGCACACAGGATGGATTTTATGTCCTTGTATTGAGCTTCCAGAATTCCTACCAAGTTTTTATATAAAAACTGGTATATCACAAAAGAATTGCCCTACGAATCACTGAGGCACCTCAAGGACTCAGACAGAAGCAGATTTTTCCCTCCATGCGGTAGGAAGGATGGGGTAGAAGAGGGCAGTATGCCGTTCTCACCCTTGACAGTGTAGTTTAGTGGACAGGACATAACGGCGCTGTCATGAGCATGTCTCAGGGTGCTGACAGGGCGTTAGAGGTCCCCAACTGGCCCAGCAGGGTCTGGGTGCTGCTCTGCCCACTTACCCATGTCAGCTCCCGGACTGTGCTGGGCACCGGGCTGCACAACACAAATAGGGCCACACTGGCTGAATAGCAGGGTCTGCAACTTCAGTGGCCTGAGGTTGGCAGGTCTTACTGAGCTAGGTCACTTTGTTTTTTTTTTCATTTAGGCTCATCATCTTCACTTAAATTTTAAAAATTATGAATCTAAATCTACACCACTGGCCCCCACACGTTAAGGGCTCAAATTCACAGCCTGTTCAGCTCATTACAAAGAGTTAACACTGACATACATATCCTTTATTGTTTTTTTCTTATTCTAACCACTGTCTGCCCTTAAATTGTGATGAGTAAAACAGGAGCTCTGTTTCCAGGATGATGGGGAAACACCTGGAGTGTCCCATAGAGAAAGAAAGCATTTCTCTGCTAATTTCTTGAAGAAGGTGGACAAAGCAGCAGAACAGAGAGGACTTGTTTTTCTGGTGTGGGAGCACTTCCATTTTCTGAGAGTCATACTCCAGCAAACCTTCCACTCACTACACATTTTGAAAAGGCACATTATCTTGTTCTTGGCTCAGACTATCGCCTCCGAGGTCCTGCTGCAGCAGAGTGCCGGGGTAGGTCGTAGGGAGAAGCCAAAAGAAACTTCTAAGACAAACTCATTTGTAACCTTAACTATGAAGAATCACTCCTCAATAATGTCAAAAACAAAATCAGCGCCAGCAAGTGGAAAAGGACGGGATAAATACTGTACATGCTGAAGAACTACATCTCTGTGCTCTGCTGACTCACAGCTTAAACCTCATACAAGTCAGGTGACATTACCACAGTGATAAATCTGATCTGTATCTACAGGAGAAGACTCCTGAGCCAATCCTTTATTGAATACTAAGGAAATCATTGCCATATGTGAACATTTTTTAGCGGTGCCTTCTGACAAAATACATATTTTCCATTCTTCATTGAGCTGTTTATCTAGACTAGAATTATGATAAATTTCTCTAATGGTTCATTTTCCAAAGATTCATATGGAAAAAATTAAAAATAAGTTTCCATAACAGCTATGAGATCTCCCTCTCCTCCTCCTCTCAGATGAGCTTCACAGCCAGGCAGATGTGAAAGGCCTTGTCTGTGGCTTCCCAGCACTCAGAGGCACGTGCCAGAGAGGCAGCCCCACTCCTCTATGAGGATGCAGAAGGCAATGCACTGCCGTTGAGAGGCTCCGAACCACCACTGCACCACCACTTCCATTCCTTTTAAGGTCGTTTACTCTTCAGCGAACAAGGCAATATGAATCTGACTCCTAAAGAAGACACTGAAGAATGGTGAAAGTCATTTGCTTTGTATCTACATGCTATATCATCCTAGTTGGGGTACTTGAGAACAAGAACTAGAGGCAATCTAATCGACTTCTAAGGAAACATTTGGCTAAATAACATGTGAAAATGGACATACGTAGCAGGTCCACTTGTGCTTCAACTTGGTGTCTGTCCCAGCTAAGGCTTCCTGACGTTTCTTATTGTATAGCCATGTTTTCATTTCCAGCTTGGAGAAACTTTAAGATTTCACACTTGTCAACTCTCATGCTACCTTATTTTTAAAAAATTGCTAAGATCTTTTCAAAAACAAAAATAGCAGGAGAAAAAATAAAAACAACTGCTAAACAATTTTTTTTTAAATGTGATTGCAAAGCTTTGGAACTCTGTTTTGCAGGAACCCTGCGTGGAGGAAGAGCGGGGGTTTTGCTGAGGATAAACCTTATTTATTCATTTCTATTGCCTGTGAAGTACATCCACATCCTAAAAATGTACAAGTCTTTGACAAGTAGTAGTTTACACGTACTTCATAAAGACTTGCCAGAGTTTAATAGCTGAAATCCCCAGGCAGTCTGTCTTCACTGAGCATGTCCCAGCTCCTTACAAGTTCTGTATGTGGCTGAATTGTGCATGCTTCACAGCCACGGGAAAAAGAAAGCTTAAAAGAAAATGCATTCTGCAGCACAGAGCTATAGGAATGAAATTAGTTTTTCCTCTGTAATGGCTGTCCCCACATGCCCTAAGCTGGAGCAGTCGTGGGCACTGGATGCGACACCCGGGAGCTGGTCCTTCTTGCATTCATTCCTCCTGCTGCTGAAACTGGACATTGAAGAGAAAGGAGTTACCCACATTCTGTAGATCAAAGATGGTGAGGAAAAGGAATTAAGTAGCAAAAGGTGGATTTTTCTGAAGGCAAAGACTAAGTCTAGATGTCATTAAAGAATAGAAACTGGGACTAAAACAGAGCAAGGACCCAGCAAACTGGGAAACATGGAAGAGGACTAGGGGGCAGAGCCTGGGAACAGCAAGGTGTGCCTTTGGTCCAAGCAGTGGGCAAGACTGTGCTGAGGGACTGTGTGCTACAAAGAAACTGTGCTCAGGAGCACACAAGGGGTGGGACAAGGACCCCATGGATACAGATAGAGTGCTGGCGCAGAGGAATAATTTTGACAGGGAGAAGTTTGAGGACTGACCAAGACTGACCAAGATTTGGTGAGGGAAAAGGAGTTTTGGAAAAGGGAAAGAGTAATAATAGGATAAGAATCCCTAAATAGGATGGACTTTCTGAGATTTCTGCGTTGGTTAGTGAAAAGCTAGGCATGGGCCCAGGGTGGGACTGGAACAGGACTGGAACAAGAACAGACAGGCCAAGAGCTCAGCAGAAAAGCTGAAAAGCTGAACATAGCCCTTCTCAGGGCTGCAGGCTAAACCTAAAATCGTTTGGCTTAGTTCTTTCCCTAACTATATGTCCCATGCCCTGATAATGTAGATAGGTGAAATCTGCAGCATCCCTGTAACATGAAGCAGCCAAATTCTGCCAGCTGCAGTACTGCTGATGAGCAATGAGGTATCTGCTTTGGACAGAACAAGGGAATTGCTTGGAAGAGGAGGTCAGCTCCAAGATGTTTAATGTGAACAAAATCTGATATTATTTAGTTCTCAAAACTGAGGAAAACATGACGAAATGAGTGAGCTACATGCTCATCCATTGGTTGTAGCACACAGTCCGTACCCCCACCTCTCCTAGGACACTTCTGCCCTGTCATGAGTGAGTTGCAGGACCCAAGAGTTTTAGTGGTGCCACAGAGCCTGCAAGGTAATCACAGAAGTCCTGACATGGTTCTTCCTGGATGAGAGGACTCAGATCCCTAGTAGATTCTCCAGAGCAAGGACAAAACAGGAGGGCCAGAAAGTGTTTTGTTGTAACAGGGAGATCCATGGAGGAACTGAAATCCGTATCTGGGCAATAGGAAGATCAGAGTGTAATTTCCACTTGATCTGGAAATAACAACCCTGGTTTAAATTGTTTGCACAGTTCCTCATATGATCTTTGTGTCAGAGACAGAGATGATATCCAGTTCTCCTGAGTGACATTAATCTACCTCAGCTACCAGACAACCCACTGTCCCCCACCTTATTCAATTCACATCTTCCAACTTGTGCAACAAATGAGTCAGGGGATTTAACAGACAACAGATGCCTTCATAGCACAACTGTGATTCATCCGCCTGGCAGAGTAGGAAAAATATGTATCTTTTTAATACAAGACTGTAACCTAAGAAAGTGAATGAAAAAACATAGACAACATTAATTTGGGTATTTTGTTAATTTTTAAATCTTTGCATCTGCAAGCCTAGAAATGTTCTTTTAAGAATTATTAGATTTTTGGTGGCCTTTTTTTGTTTTATTTTGTTTCCTGGTACACCATAGCTTAGGATGCACCACACAGAATCAGCTTTATAATCCCAGAGTAATGAGAGCACAGAGATTCTCTTGGATTTATTTTTTCTGATTGACTCGTAAAAAATCTAAAACTACCAATTTACTGTGATCCTATGCAAACAGATAGCTATATCCAAACAAAGAGCTACCCAAAAGATCTAGATTAATTTGTACTTCTATACGTACTTGATCTGCTTGTATTGGTTCTGTATATACACTTGCACCTTTTTTTGACATGTTCTTTTACAGGAATCCTAATCCTTGAGGAGTTTGGAGATTGCAGTCTGGTCTGATGGCAAATGTGATGCATAACCCGTGGAACACTTTTGATACTGCAAATGTTCAAAATAGGATATTTTTTTTTATATAGAGCATACACATACACACACTGATGAAAGTGCCCCAGATGAGTCGCATGTTTTCATTGTGCATTACATTAGGCTGCAATCATTTGCTGTGGAAGATAACAATGCAATAGATTCCCAGCAGAAAAATTCTCTGCAAAGGAAGAAAAACAAAGTTCTCTGCAGAGTGCATCGCACCAAAGCTGTCAGTCAAGAAGGGTTCATAGAACTGGCACTTTCAGATCGGATGAGTGTTCACTTGCATACACCTTTAATCCTCTTTTTTTCTCATGGGTTATTATTTGACAGGGATTCTGCATTCTCATTAGCTTCTCTTCCACCCTCATGATGTGCTCCAGAGAGGTGCAGATGTTCTGGATACCAATAGAAAGTAACGTCAGCAGACATTTCCTTCTTGACTATATATATACTCACTGGATTTGATGAACTACAAAGACTCAACGGTTATGAGCTACAAAGACTACAAAGGTTACAATTTCTAAGCAAATCCTTAAAATGTCTCCCATTTAGAGACCATACTCTATTTTAGTCTCCCCATACTACTATTGATTCTTTTAAGTATTTGACTACAGAAAATTATCCATAAAATAAATATGAAGGACATGTAAATATTGTGCCCTATATGATATGGCTAGGCTTCTTGAAGCTTCTTGAACCACTAGTTGCTGAAGAATTGAAGACAGTCAAAGGACTATATTGACAAGATCCACCTCAACTTTAACTGGTGGCTTCCACACTGTGCCTCACCTACTGAGACAGTGGCTAATTTGGATCCAAAGTCCAATCATCCAGTTCATCAAGAGAGCCAAGGTCATAGCACAATAACAAGTGAGTCTTCTCAAACTGTATGATTTTGTCCACTGTTTGATTGTGAAGGGGACAGAGGAGTTATTCCTACCATTATTCATCCTAAATTAACTTTCCAGTTTTATTTGTTCCTACAGAGGGAGAGGAATTCATCTAGAAGACCACTCAAAGGAAAAAGCTGACCTACATACTCTGAGATGAGATCTGTAGCACCCTTCACAGCAATGCTTGAGACCCAAGTGCCTGATGCAACTGTACAGACATTATGTTCAGAGCTTGGAGAAAGCTTGTGAACTCTCCTGCCTGAGTTTCCCTGGCTGGAGAACCTGCCAGCTCTCCCCAAACAGGTTGACACAGAGGAGGGTGCAGACTGGACTCAGGTGTCAGCTCACAGCCTGAGCTCATCTGACAGTACTAGAGGTGGTTTGTGAGCATCTGAGTCAGGCTTCACCTCTGAATCACCTTCTGGAAAGCTTTTCTTACCACTGAGAAGAAAGAGGTTGAGAGATTTCCCAACTAACTCACACTTGACTTCACGTCTACCTCTCTCCCTTCTATGTGCTTATATACAAGTCAGGCATTCTTTTAGCACAGAAACCAAACCAGAGAAGTTCAGTCCCAGATATCCTCAAGGCTGCTAAACAAAGGTTTAAACTTCAACATCTCTTTAACTGTCAATTGACGGGTCTTCAACTCAAGTAGATTTTTTTGCCTGTCATGCATCATTTTATTAATTCCAGAAAACTGCTGTATTTATTCTTAGTTGCTTAGATCTGCTGGAAATACGTGTACATTGTGATAAATATGAAGCAGTTGAAAAAGGGCCATCTTTTCATACATATTCTGCTCAGGATAGAAAATGAAATAACAAGGAAATATCAAGAGCAAGAAAGTGATTAGGATACAATTGCTATCAAAGCTTCAGCATGCCTTTTACCAACTCTTTATTTTCACTTTGTAGGCACATAGTGTATAGTACACGAAGTGCAAATGTCATCAGTCTACTGTTTACAGTCTTTCTAACCTGAATGGCTAATAAGTTTAACACATTCATTTTTCAGTACAAATTAAGCCTGTCAGAATGACTCACACTTCTATATAAAGGAAGTTCTAAACGTATTTAAGGGGAAATTTAGCTGTCAAAGTCAGTTAGTTTGTTGAGGTAAGAGGAATCCCATGTTTCTTTGTAACCTTTCAGAGAACATGGAATTTGGTAGATGCAGACCTGTCCAAGATAAGTGGTTTTCAAACTTGTTTGTGTATGTATGTGTGTGTGAAAGAGAGCAATTACAGACTCTGGAGAGCAATTCTGGAGAAGTTGAAGACTACTACTTTGTCCTTTACTACTAGCAAGGGCCTTTCTGTTAGTTAAGTTAGTGAGGTCCAAGGAAAGAGTTGGATGCCCTTTTTTTTTTCCTCAATTATATAAGTTGATATACTGAAAGACATTACTCTCCCTGCAAATCTTGCCTTGATGGTGATCCAGTTTTAACACCACTGCTTGTTGCGCTTCAAGATCATGTTTCATTGCTAATTTCTGAAAAGTCTTGTATACATATTGCTCGTATGTTTTTCCTGAAAAAAGCAAATCAAAGATGTTGTAAGCTAAACATGGCCGGAAGTCAAACAATTCTACTTTATCATTTTTCAACAAAAAAGGAGAAAATTTAGAGCAAAGCAGAAATTCTTTATCAATTTTTTTTTGCTCAACTAGCTAAGAATCTAATTTTCTAGTCAGGCACTGTTTCAGTGGAAATATTCTGAGCAGCTTTTAATGAGAACCCTCCTCTTGTAGTTGGTGAAAAGAGACCTTAGAAAGATGGGATGACATGCCAAGAATGCAAAGCAAGTTAGTTGCTTCTCCTGCCATTAGTATACCCCATGTCCCACAAAGAGAAATGGGGACGCTTGCCATGTCTCTTTGAGTTCACTACGTTGCATACAGTCTCCTCATTTCCCTCTCCAGACCTGGGGGTCCACACACTAGATGAACTGTTGCTTTTTAAGACATGCCAGAAAATGCCAGCATGTCTGTCTCCAAAGCACAGGCTCCTGTGCAAGACCAAAATTCACAGTTTGAAACCTCATCAGAAAGTAAAAACAAAATTTGAACCATAAAAGCAAAAGATCTCCAAAAGCCCTGGGCCCGAAACAAAAAGAAGCAAGAGGAAGTCTAGGTTTGGAGCATGGTGGTGAAAGCATTATCCAGGAGGAGGAGGATGCTGGTATAGGAAGGATGACCAATATCCTTGCTGATTAACATTTGACAATTCTGCTTCATTCTGAAGAGGCTGACAAGGAGGGTCCCGAGCTCCTTAAGCCAAACTCTACTCCTGGATGACAGCCCATGTCCCTGAACTGAAGTCATGTTAAAAGTTCTGAGAAATACAGGAAGGCTAAGGTATCTGGGAAGAAGTGTGGTCTACTTTTCAAAGACAAGCTGCCCTCACCTCCAGGTTTCCTAAGGGCAGTAAACTGAAGAAGCTTATGTATGTCTTAGAATTGTCTAGGTTGTAAAAGGGATCTTTCAGATCATCCAGGTTGATGGTTGAACTCGATGATCTGAAAGGTCCCTTCCAACCCAGATAATTCTATGATTCTATGATATACATAAGCTTCTTCAATTTACTGCCCTTAGGAAACCGAAGCCTGGCACTTAGGCAAGCTGGATCACACAAAACAGTTGGAGCTTTTCCCTAGCTGCCTAGAAAACTTAACCAGTGAAGGCACAATCCATGCTGAGTATGAGGCTTGTGGTTTGCATTCTTGGTCTTTAAACACTTATAAACCACCTGAGTCCTTTCTTAGGAGCCCGTGACCTTTTGTGGATTTCAGCCCTTGTTTAACCATTAATGCAACATGTCCCAACATGCAGCTGGAGCTGCAGAAGGATGTAACTTTTTGACTTCTTTCTTCTCAGCATCCCTTTCAAAGAACAGTAAATTTTCAACAAAATTTTCACTTCAGGATCATGAGAAGATCATTTTTTAATGCAACAGAGGATTAAAGTAAGATGCATGTTAATCATGAGGCCAATTAGCTACGTTGCTAAGGATCAAAGAAAGTTTTGACATGACACTGTCCACCTTATCTGTGGGCAGATAACACTGAATTCACCCACTACTGGAATTCTTGCCTTTTTAATGTCACATTTGAACAATCCACTTCCATTCAGCTAAATTAGACAGTGTCCTGAGATGGGTGGACACAACACCATTTTACAAATTCAATTTTCAGTTCAAATTGGAGTCCATTTTCTAGCCCACTTTTCTTTAAACTCTCCTTTTCTTCTAACTGAGTGTTAATAAACCAATACAGCATCAAAAACAGTCATGAGAGATTGCTGTTACCTAATCAAAAGAAGAATTGCCTTTCTGAAACATTATATTTATTTTCTTTTTGGGGGAAAGGAAAGAAAGCTCAGCATCAGATGAACTGTATCAAGTCAGGCCAGTCACCATGGCAACAAATTTTTCTGATATTAGAAAGTATTACTTGGGAAGTATGGTTAGTATAATAGCATCATGGATCATTTTCATACATTCACTTTAGACTTAGACCTTAAAGGCACTGCGTCCTTTTCTTCTGAAAAAGACTGCACATAATGCACAACATCCAGATCATAGGCACAAAAAATTGTTCATATCAAAGAAACCAGGTGATCTCAGCCAAATATAGGCCTTGAAAAGTTTGCCTGGCAGAAACCCATAATTACCAACTACCTAGTAACCCAATTGATACACATATATGTCCTAGATCCTTTTTTCTCAGTTGAATATAGTTTAAGAGTATTTGCCTGCTATTTACTATAATTAGATGAACAGATGCAGAATTTTTCTGAGCAGCAGAATATTACCTTGAATAGTGACTGTACTTGAATTGTTTCATTTCTTGTCACATTAGATAGAGCTGTGTTTAAAATATGCTGCTTTTGATTTTAGCAGTAAGGATAAATACGTAATTTGACTACACTGGGGGATTTTCAGTCTGTAATGACATTCCTTTCACTTTTTTCCTCTCTGGAGGTAGGTACGTAGCTTCTAAAAGTGCTTAAAAAGAGCTGCCAAAGGATGTGGTGGATTCTTAAATTAAGACTCTTGGAGGACTTGGCCTCATGGCATGAGAAGTCCTGTATTCAGTGCAGATAACAGGGATGAAATCTGACGTGTACAAGGCAGAAGGTCAAGCACACCTATAGACTGCAATAAAAGTATTGAAGATTCTTCCTTATGGACCAGGGAAAAACCACCTGGTCTGTGCAGGAATCACTGGGTGAAGCTCCGCGGCCCCTGTTCTGCATGAGGTCAGGCTAGATAATCAGAGTGTTACCTTTTGGCCTTGAAATCTATGAAACTATTAAATGAAAACAAATGTTACAATTAATCAAGCTGCTTTTCCTCTGTTTTAACCTACAGGGTTAGTCATGAAAAATTGGCCTCTCAAAACATGGTTCTTTATGGCTATTTTGACTGTTGTTTGGTGCAACTCTGCCATGAATTAAAGCCACAAGAAGTGTCAATCTTTCAGCTTCATTTTTGCATCAGTAACCTGCCATAACTGGAATCCAGAAATCCTTACTCAGTTCTGGAATAACTGAAGCTCAAACTGAGTTAGATTTTTGGAAGGTCTGAATAAGTAATTTCAGGGACAGGACGCATTACATGTTGTTAGACTTGTAACAGAAAGCTGTAGCAGAGAGATGAAAGTTTCTGTCAGCTGCAGCCTGCAACTGGAGAATGCTGAATAACAACAATGGTCCTACATCACAAATGTGGGCAGAGTTTAATCTCCTAAAATGGAAGCCCTGTTGCATCGTTCTTGTGTAGAAGATTGAATTATTATAATCGTGTGAGTGTAAACAGGATGCATGTCTTTTTTTTTTTTTTACCTGCATCCTGCAGTCCTCGTCTATTTGGCATGGTCATAAGCCAGGTCCAATGTGTGTTGCAAAACTTGAGACCCATCTGTGAGAACACAAATTGCACAAAAATAGAGACACTGCCATCACACAGTAAAAATATCACATCTTTGCAATCCTACCCAATGATTAAGCTATCCTGAAAATAACTATTCTCAGCCATATTGGTTGCTCAATGTAATAGTTCACCTTCTTTCTCTGAATAACAAAAAAAAAAGGAATTGTTAAATCTATCTGAGATGTTAAGCAATTTGCCAACTGTTAAAACCAAACAGAACATACAAGCTGCAAGATATACACGATTTGGTTGCAAAATGTGATCTTCATTATCACATAAACCCTTGAAAACGGGATTTATGAAGCTGTAGTTCTGCTGTATGTAATGCAGATAGTTTATTGTGCTTGATACAATGATCTGAGTAAAGATCTTTGCACTGAGGATAGTCTTTTTAAAGAAATTTTCTGAGCTTATTTTCCAGATAATATATATAGTGAAAATATATTCTTCCTCCTTTTTCCCCCTCATACTTATACATCTACCACCCTGTACTATTTTGAATCACCATAAAGGAGTAAGAGATTAGAAGCTTTCAGTTATTCCAAGAAAAAAATAGAAAATAGCAGTCATAAAGTTGGTTGAATATGAAAAAAATATGCATTGTTTCATGTTTAAATGTATTACTGTTAACTTGCTGTCATTCTTCAGGCTTAGGCATGTGAATGACCAAACATGCTGGTAGAATATGACCTGACAATTCACAGGGGTGAGTTTGAAATTACAATGTCTCCTGAGATTATCAAAACTGGGAATGACTGATATAGGCTTTCCTAACAGATTAAATAAAACCTTCTAATATGACTATCATCTAAATGAATATATCAGTATATAAATGAATCAGAGAATTTTAGCATTTGTATTGAGGTGACTTCATATCACATTTGTTACAAAAGGCAGTGCTTTGGTGCCCACGTGTACATCTCTTGCAAATTTTTAAGGTGTCATAGGATGTCTGAGAGATCTGCATTGGGCTGGTAGAGATGACCTCCCTCTTTTGAAGACAGAGCTAGAGGCCAGCCAGGAGAATCTAGGGCATCTACCATGGCACTAGACATCAAAGTTTAGTCAGCAGAATTGAGCCTGAGGTATCCAAATTCTCTCTGCATTGGCAGAGATCTACTCAATACAATCACTGGACTCTGGAGGGTGATTCGACTTGTCCAATTGTAGACAGATGGTGTCTAAGCAGCCGAACTAGCCCTCGCTGGGTTTCAGTGACTTCATTAACTAGATCTCCACCTACTATAACAGGATTCTAGATACCTAATTTACATGTAGATTGGTATACAGGGGCATATGGAGTCTTAATCTCAAATGGATTCCCAACCACAGAGCTCAATAAATCTGCCCAGAACATCTAATGTCATTTCAGATACCCAGGGCACCACTCATGGCATCTAATCGCTTTTCAAGAAAGGCAAAGGTCTACCATATGTCCTGAATTACACCTGCCATCATTATGGGGATGTTCAGATACATTTTGGCATATCAGCTGGCACTAAGAACATCAAATCAGGCAATTGACCTAAGTCCATAACACCTTGCCTTCCTTCCATACCTTAGCAACTGATGATGCATTTCAGATGGCAACAACTACCGTCTCTAATAAGGAATAAGCATACTTAAGGTAACACTATATGCAGAACTGGGCAATTAATTAACCAACTGCTCATACAGTCTGAGTGTTGGGAAAAGCTCAACTCACTAAAGCCTTTCTCTGATGGCAATCACCATCATTCCTGTGTCATCATCCATCACCACACTCATTTAGTGGTATTTTAAATCTTTCCTGTCCATGACTGCACTGACAAAATAGATTATCAGGGGCAACCAACCTCAGACTGCCCAGAAGAGGGTCAAATTAATAACTGGGAGGGGAGACTCCAAAATTGTCAAGAGCAATCAGAATTACTGCTTGAGAGGAAATAAAATCAAGCAGGTGAAAAGCAAGAAACTGGGACTTCCCTGGGGGACGACGAAAACACTTTAGAATAATGGCCCAATTATTTAATTCTGAATTTCATTGAAAATCCTATAAAAGTACTTAAAACACACCCATTAGCACTAAATGAGCTCATCTTGATTAATGTTATTAAAACAATTGCCAAAGGGTATAGTAATGATTAAGTCTTTTATCTCAGGTGATAAATTCTTAACATTCTAGATACATTAGGATAAAGCATAAAAATAAAAGTTTATTTTAATTTTAATTTTTCTAATTTATTATCTTCTTTCTTCACCCCTCAGTCAGACCCAGCAACATGTGTACATTTCCATCCTAACCTTAGTAAGTGTTGCACTGTTTCAGTTGGTTACTAAGGTACTTCAGCCTGTTCTGTCCACTAAGTTTGGGCACTATTCAAGGCACCAAATTAGAAGATTAATCTCTCTAACGACTCTTAACAATTAATATCATGGGATGGGCTCAGTCAGAAAGTCTGACCTGCGGCCTAATGACTGCATCTGTCTCTTTGTACTGATCTACCTTAGACCCCTTTATCAAATGCCTACATTTAGGTGAATGAACCCCAGTCTTCAAACTCTGCACAGGCACGCAATTAGAGTAAGAATCCAAGCTCAGCTGAAGCCATTAAAAAGACCCCTGTTGACATGAGTCCTGATTTTGCCGAGATTTACGGTACTGGTAATTGAGTACCAGTCTGATAGTTTTCATATCCATTCCACAGTATCCTGGCCTTTCCCTCTCAGGGGCCTTGAAACTAAGTGTGGACTTTATCTGTAGCACACAGATGAAAGAGCCAGGACACCAGGCTCCTGCAACACCGAGGAGCAAGCCACCCCACAGGGAGAAGGTTTGTTCTCTCTCACGTCGCTCCCCACTGGAACAGCAAGGAGAGAAGTTGAGAACACAGACATGGAGCTGCCTTCCTCTGCCAGCACCAGTTATGGGCCATGGCATGCTGTCTTTCCAAGGTACCTCTGCTGCTGCCACTGTGGATCATGACAGCCAGGGAAACGCCAGCTGCACTATCTACGGGAGCTGAAGTCTCACTCTCAAATAACTCTAAGTGCTCAGCACCAGTGCCATTTGCAGAGGACAAAATACACAGGAAGTTTTAATTTGCAAGGGTCAAACCCCAGGGTACACAGTAACTCTTCTTCTTTAAAGAACTTTGGAAGTTCTAATTCTTTTTCCTCATATATGTGTGTGTATGTGCTAAGTCCCTTCCTTCCCTCCATCCCAAATCTGTGAGCATATTGGTGTCCCAAGCAACTGCTGCTGGGTAACAGTTTTGCTGTTTTTCAGGTTAAAATGGAGTGGTGTGAGTATCAGAATATCTTGAGAAGACCCTCACAGCCCTTACTTTTCTCAAATTCCTTTGACATGTCAACAGGCATTTTCCTTCAGTCAGAGCTGAGAGCAAATTATGATTCATGAGTACTCAAGCTGTGTTGCACTGGGAATGATAGGAGGCTGCTTTTCCTTATCTTCTCTGTTACAGGCTCTTCTGGATGCATCAGGGCACACTAAGGTTTTCTCTTGGACAGACATGAAAGGGAGATTGGGGAGGCTTTCTTCTCCTATGCAGTCAGATGAGCTCTAGTCCTTGTCACTGGGTAATTATACAAATATGTTTGTGAAAGCTCTTGGAGACAGGTGCAGACAGCATCATTGCTTTTCTTACTGGTCTTTGTATATGTGGCGTCTTCTCCTGAGACGCATTGTGTCTATATGACAAGATCTGAGGATCTCCTGTCCTCAGCTAGACACGAGAGCTATAGGCAACCTGTGAAAAGCAGACACAGTGGACTAATACCCATCAACTGCAAACCCAGGATCCTGGGAGCATGTACAGCCTCTGGTGAAGCCTGCATGGCCACCACTGGGCTGTTCTAGCTGGTTATAGCATGTCTACACGGATCTCTGTCACACCTCTTCAACGTTCTGCAGACCTAGCTTCACACCATATAGTGACTCCAGCCCATCATCCAAAAAAAAAGCCTGCAGACATTAGTACTTCCTTGCGTTTTTCACAGGTGGCACATAGGGCAACCCACCGTGGAGGGGTACATAAGGGTCCTCCTAGCAACTCCCTTTAGTGATACCAAGAAATGCTGAAGTGGAAAGAAAAAGTTGGCTTCAGTCCTGTTAGGCTTCAATGCCCTTGCCAAACCCGCTTCCACATATTTTTATCAAGTTGTTAGTGATGTTGACAAAGGACTCACTTGATCTGAAATGACCTTTGCTCAAAGAAAGCCATCATTTGCATCATTTTTGATGCTATTCATGTGCCTGCATATGGAATAGCTCTTGGTCTGTACAAAGGGAAGTGACAAAGAAACCTGAACCTGTAAATGCAGACCAGGGAAATAATAACACCAAGGGATTTCATGAAATAAAAATAAACCCAAACAAGTTTTAATTACTTTCTCTGACTTGAGTACTTTGTAAAACAAATAGTTGTAAGCTGTGCAAAACCTCTGGTTTTCCACTTCCTGACATTTCTTCAACAACTTGAATGATCTGACAAATTCTCTGGAAATGTATAAAATGTGAGATGTCCTCAAGTTTCACAGATCTTTTCCTTTCATCCCACATTTTGCAACATGTAACCATTACTGGATAGCAGTTTGTGATTTGCTTGTCTTCACCAAGACGTCGGCAAAATGTCCTTATTTGTTGCTGCTGAAAAAAAAACTTCAAGTTTCAGTAGTTTCTCCCTACATGCCAATGAACTGGCAGCAACATGCACCTTCTTCCAGTTTTCGGGAAATATATCCTACTCTAGTTCACAAACTTTGCCTCCTAAGGACTTGTTTGGCCTCTGAATTTATTTCTCTCTGGCTTTATTTAGTCTCTTACTGAAGCCCAGACACTTTTTTCTCTTTTTCACCCAGAGTTCACTTTCCATCTTCCCTTTCTCTCCCCTGTACAGTTTCTTCTGCCCAGGATTTTTTTCTATCCAAAATGAAGATTCCCAAGCCCTACGGTTGAATCTTGTACAGCCCACAAAAGTCTGTACAGCCACTTCCAAATAACAAGTTAAGTAGAGCCAGGACACAAGCACAGATCCCCATCATCTGAACTGGAGAATGGTTACAGCAGCACCAGACCATTTCTGACCTGTGCCAGCCAGTCTCCTTCAACCAGTTCCAGGGCACAGCTAGCGGGGTCTCACTGTGCAGGGACTGGACTAGACCAGGGACTATTCACTAGCCAAGTTAGATGCAGCCACCTTATGTTGAAGGCAAAGAGACTTTAACAGCACAGAAGTTGCCCAATGACTTCAAGGGCAGAGAATGAGATCTCAATGGATGTACTCTCAGCATCCCAGCAGCCCCTTCTTAGAACCTCTGCCCTGCTGCATTTGTGTGAACAAAAGCAGACACAAGCAAAAGTTATTTTGATTTCACTCTGGTATGGGTTTTCCTGAGTCCTGCTCCCCATCCAGACTCCCCATGCCAACAAAATACCCTTCAGTGTGGCTGGCTGGACTGCGCCAAGTGACTACTGCTACTCAGGTGCTGGGAAATTCCCATTGAGAAGTAATGCTTAATTTGGCTGTAAGTGTATTTCCCCAATTAAAACTAGCAGGTCTGTGTTTTCTGTATGGGGAGGGGGAGAGGGGGTAGGGGAAGGGAGTGTGAAAAAAAAGTAGAAGAGCCCCATTCAATTGCACAAGGTTCGTGAGCAATTAATAACTCAGAGGGGAAAGAAATCATGAACCAAATCATAGGAAATGGCAACGGAGCTGCAAAGATGACATCATAGTTTATTGGAATTATTTAAACATCTTATATGTGCAAAGCTCAACGGAGAACTCCAGTGCTACATGCCAGTGAAAATCAGCTTTTCATTCAGGATCAGATCAAATATCTTTCTGACTTCATATTGGAGTGCTTCACTCATCTTTTTATACACGGCATCTAAATAAAGCCTGGGTCACAATTAGCTGGGCTGAAACAGCCTTGGGTATCACATGATGATGTGTATGCTTTAGCTGATGTGCATCCGGAGAGAAAGCTAACCAGAACCACAGGATATTTCAGACCTCGGGGGGAGGGAAGTGAGCAACTCTACTGTGGAAAGTAGCTGGAAGTTATCCAGCTTCCCCAGGCCAGTCAGTCATGAATATCCTGCTTTGGCCACAGAGGGGTTGTGGAGGAAGCAGGCTCACAACAATTGGGAAAGGTTTGTAACCACAGGAGTCAAATGAATGAAGCCAAGAGGCCGCCAAGTGATGCAATTCATGGAAAAAAAAAGAAAAAGAAAAAAAAAAGAAAAAAAAAACCCTTCTCAGCTCCTACACAGGAGCATTCATCATTCACTGTGACCTTCCAGGAATGTGCTGACAGACACAAAGCGTTTTGTGTGACATTGTGCCAGCGAAGGGGAATGACTGCTGCTCGCAGCATTGTTTCCTAACAGCAGGGCACCATCTTCTGGAGGCTGCGGAGCCTGTCCCCGCCGCTCCGGAGCACTGCGGGCTGGGCTGGGGGGGCAGAATGATGCACCAGCCCTTTGAAAGCAATTTAGGATCAAAAAAAAAAAAAAACAAACCCAACCCAACCCAAAACAGTTTTCAGACCTCATATTAAAACCAGCCGCTGCCTCAATTAGGCACAGGCGCCTGAGTGCCCGAGAGGGGTGTTGGAAGCAGGGGACGCTGTACTGGGATGGGATGCGATGGGATGGGATGGAGCTGGGGGAGGCCTCACAAAAGTGTCCCATCCGCGGGGGTGGCTGGCAGATACCGTTGTGCTGCTTGTCAGCACAGCACAGCCACCGCCGGACAGATGAAGCAAAAAAGAGTGTATCACAAAGAGAACAAAGTACATTTCTTACCTTCACTGCGCTTTCCCATATTTTCCAGGGACAAAGATACATCTGAGTATTTGTTGGCCCAAAAGAGGGTTGATTTGATCCACCACCTCCAGGTTTCCTGCTTTTACTGCTGCTATGGTACTTGTGGTGCTGGCAGCAGTGAACTGGTATCTCCTTAAGCCACTTGGATCTGATATCAATTACTTCTTCCTAGAAAATTTCAGAGCAAAATACACTTTAATTTTAGGTGCATTTTATGAAGGAAAAAAAAAAATATCGAGGCTTATATACTGGCTACAGGCATATCTGGAGACTTACACTGAAATTTATAGGAGAAATTAGAGGCATTAGGACACCATTTCCCACTGATATGTCCTTTAGGTTGTTTTGGCTATGTTGTGCTTTATTTCTGCCTCCAGAGCTGTGCAGTGCTATGTCCCCACCACTGCAGCATCACCTGAGAAAAATCTCAGCCCCCACAATCCTGCAGACGTGTCCTGCTCCCTGCTCATGGTCACCGGTCAGGAAAGGGAGAAACCCCGAGCTGTGACATCCCGCGGGGCTGTGGGGTGAAAGAGGAGGAGCACCCAGCTGAGTTGCCAGCTCGGCGAGCAGCCACTTCACCAGCTTTTCACATGGACAGACAAGACTGCTGAAGGCATAGGGAAGGGACAGGTAGGGAGACTGAAATTTCCCTGACTTTTTATTGCAAGAAGATCCTTAGGGTGGTCCCATCATAGCCTTATGCCATAAAGACACAAGCACCACTATATGCAGCATTGAGAGATACAAGCACTCATGTAAAATCAGTAGCCAAGTAAATAAGAAAATGTCTTCTGTGAGTCTCAGTCTCAGTCTACAGCAAGAAGTTCATCTCCCAGAGCTGGGTCTGGTAGGGATAGGAAATTTCAGAAATGCTACCAAAATCACTCTGCCAGCAAAAGCAGTACAGGAGGGGACAGGGTTGGGGTGCCAGACATTTTCCCTTCTGCTGTGCCTCTGCTGGGGACTTTGCTGCCCTGGGTGGTGGCAGTGGGGCTGTAGCATGGTGTTTACAGACACCACACTGCCAGGGCAGGCTCTTCCTCCTTACAAGCAGAAGATGTGGTCTTGGAGGTATAGAGGTCATACCAAGCCATGCTTAGTAGAGATGACAGTGTCTCATTCTTCAGAAACACCTCCAGGGACCTGTTAATTTCCTTATAAGTGGGGTAAAATTTATTCCCTGGGGATGAGCCAGGCAACAGATTGCTGTTTTGGTTATGCCTCCAATGTCATCTTTCAGACTCTCTTTGTAGAATCCATTGCCCACCCTTTTCTACCCAGTCCAGAATCTAACTCAGTACAATGTACATTTTCCTGAGTACAAGTAGAGTGGATTGTATTCTCCCCTGTGCAGTGTTGTTGTCCAAATGCTTAGACTCATTAGAAAAAAAAAAATCTACTTCATTTTATATCTGCAAAATTCATAAGTCCCAAGCCTTTTGATGTCTTGCTATTCTTCTCTTATTAAAACAGAAGTCACATATTTTAGCCAACGGACACTGCCATAGGTACCATGAACAGAAGTGTCTAGACAGCTGGGTATGTCTAGGAGCACAAGCTGCTCACTACCAGCTGAAGAGTGGCTGAGCAGCCAGAAGGTTTCCCCATGATGTTCTTCTGTTGCCTTTCCTGAAACCTTTCCAGCACATCATATTGTGCAAAGGCAGAGGGAGAATAAGGAGTAATTCAAGGGCATATGGCATTAGGCTGCCCTTGGCACCATGTTGTCTGCCTTGCTGAGGACTTTGTCTGCCAGGCTGGCAATTCAGAGGATACAGGACAGTAGAAAAGAGGCTATCACGATGCAAGTATGGATGTTGCGGCCGTCACTGTGCAACGGGTCTGGCTGCTCTTGGCCAGACTTTGTGCCTGAGTAGAGCCGGGGATCAGCAGCCTCACAGCAAGGAGGAGAGGAGTAGAGCCTGTCCAACAGGATGGATGGATGTGGGTAGCAAGGTCCTGGGCATGGCTGGGGTTGCACACTGGGGGATTCCCATGTGTCTTGTTGTATTTCAATAATACAGACTGGAATAGGTTCATCTGAACAAAAGTAAAATAAGCAGTTCAAATAAAAGGTGTGAGGGGCTGCTGGTTCCACAGAGACGGTGGGTCACCTGATCAAAGACAGGCAGAGGACACAGTCGAGTGATGTGAAGACAGAGACTGGGAAGGTAAGGAGCCAGTACAGGAATGAGCACAGGATTTTGGTCCAGGCTCAGAGAGGCAGGACGCAGTGAAACAGTTGCAGGAAATAATAGATGCTACAACTCTTTAATAAAAGGAGCATAGAGGATGCCAAGATAAACTTGCTCTTCTGTCCTTGCCTGGAGCTAAATTTTCAGGGCCATCCAGGTGATGAAATGATGAGTCAGGCAGAGTTAAAGGGTTCACAGTACCTCAGCAACTCTGTGTAGCATTGTGGCTGGAAAACTGGGTGCTGAGTGATGTCCAGTGTGCTTTAGACAAGCATTTAGGTTTCTCACTTCAGAACCAAACACACTGCTTCAATTCTCACAGCCCAACTGCAGCTCTGTCTCCCACCAGTGCCGTTGGCTGCGGTCACAAGGCTGTTTTCATGCCCCTTGCTAGCTTCCTCCTTGGCATCCACTTCTGGGAACAGCCATCCCTCTGTCCCATGTATCTGGGAGCATGTGATCCTGGGCAAGTGCCGTATACCCTGCATGCTGCAAATCAGGCTTGCTGGGAACAGTTCCCAGGGACTTCCTCAGTGGTCTCTTACAGTGTTTATTGGAAAATGGGGAGACAATCAAAGCAAACCTATAGGGAAGCATAAAAAGATCAGATCTAATCTAAGCTGTGGGTAACAGCCTGGCTAGACAGAGTGAAAGCTTCCAGTTACAATTCATTTAAAAGACTAACTTCCTCCTGATGCAACAGCTGATTTTTATGAGATAATCAGCCAGAGCTCTCCAATTATCTAGGGGAAGGCTTCATCTCCCAGAGAGCAATGAAATACTAAGCCCACCTGGTGACAAATGGCATAATTTAACTGGTGGTTTGCACCAGTGAATATCAAAGAAAGATCTGACTCGGTATCTGCAGAGGCAATGTTAGTGAAAGGTAATATCTGTCCACTACATAACTGTGGGTTGTGGCAGCACAGCACCACAAAGTCTGTGAAATGCAGAGTATTTTCACCCTGTGTGGGACTTTCATCCCCAGGTATCCCAAGATTTTTGTGCTTGCTACGTCCCGTGAATCGTTCCTCCCTATATAAACACAATGGAGTTGTGTCCACCTTTGCAAAACACAGGCTGAATTCCCAGAACCACTTCTTTGATTTATGCTGAAGATCTAGAAAACTGACACAATGCTCTTTAAAAACAAGGTTATGGATATGACAATTTATCAGAAAAGCAAGGCTACCACACTGCAGAAGGAAAATGAACACAATGGTTTTATTATCATAAAATCAAAGCATGTTACATTCAATAATTGCCAATTTCTTTTTTCTAATTCCATACATGTTGCAACATGGAAAATTCAGTATGGGGAGGCTTTTAAGGAGGAAATTGCATCTTAAATTTTTTAATATATTTCCATAACTTCCAAGCTTTTCAAGAGTTTTGATGAATTAGAGGATTTCAGTCCTGAGAGCTGAATTTAAACGACCATAAAAGGACTTAAATTTCAGATGATGGGTGCTCAGCCATTCTGAAATTCAGGCATTATTACAATGTTTCCAGTTAGGCACCCAAAGTCATTAGTCACTTCTGAAAACCTTGGCATAGAGTAAAAGAGAAAATCTCCAACTGAGCTAACATCCTTCATGTACAGTCTCGTAAAACAAAAACTAGAAAAAAAAAGTCCTGAAGCCCATGAGTGAGTCAATCTCATTCATTGTGACTGTGGTAAGCTGTAAATTATTTTTATTTAATAATAGCTAATACCTGGCTTTTGTACAACATTTCTTTTATCAGTGGGCTATAAATGTATTATAATCTTTAAATGCAGCATCGTGGAGCCATTAGTAGAAGAATTTAGTCAGTGTAGACAGACCATCATAGCGAAAGAATCCAGCTAAACAAAATATACACCAAAGTATTTGCTCCTCAGAAGACAATGGGAAATTTTAAACAGGCAAAAATTCTGATGCCTTTCTCACATGTTATTCTTGAGCATGCGTTTCTCAGTCAGATCAAAGACAGTTGTGTTATTATTTCTTTCTCTGCTTTCTTTCGGTTCCTTCCACTAAGCCAAAGGGAAGGAGATTATATCACACATCCCAGCATCAGGTTTTCTACCCCGTCCTCCAGAGCAAAAAGGCAGGAGGTTGCACTGTGGTTGGACCATGTCTCCCAGGTCGTGGAGTGGTTGTTTCAGCGTTTACCCAAGGCTGTACCTGAAACAATGCCCTGGCCTATACGCCACAGGAATTGACTCAAAAGTCAAGAGGCCAAAATCATCCTCAGCCTGGGGTATTTAAATATTCAGGGGTGCTTACTGGGGTACTAGTAGTTGGGTTGCAGGAACAGACTCATCCAGGATGTGCCAGCATCATGTTCCTGCTGGCCAGGCTTGTTTTACTGTGGAGCAGCCTGCTGCCAGTCAAGCTACTGCACTCCTCTATGGACCTGATCAAACAGAGGAGTCGCTTGGGTCCAGCTTGTTCTAATTGAAAAGTTCCAACCTGGCATGGCCAGCAAGCACCAGCTGCAAGGCAGAAAAGCCAAAGCAGGGCCACATCTCATCCAGTGCAGCAGGTCTGTGCCAGACCCATCACCCCACAGTTTAGATAAGCCCCAAGTTGTGCCTAAGCTGCGTTGAGCTCCACTTCTCTCACCACAACATTCCTGCTGGTTGGGGCCAAGCTTCCTGACCGCTCTTACACAAGGTTGAAAGTATGTGCACAGCCAGGAGAGAGCTGCACATGGAGCCAGTCATCTGGTTCCTATGTAAGGGCCTCATAAAGGTCACTTACAGCATTTTTGTAAGTAAGTGATGCTTAGTTTTCTGCACAAACATGGTGTGTCATTACTCCTAGCTAGAACTAGTTATAGACTGGGCAGGCTGAAGGTTGGTTTAGGTAGGACAGGTTCAGTAGTTTTCAAGAAAGTAATACAATAAAAATAAAAAATAAGAAAATAATAAATTGAGTCCTTGTGCGGTCTTTGCAGACAGCTTTGGTGCCACAGCAGCTATCATTTTGTTCCTGCCATAACCCTAGAGTTGAGCCTCATGACAAGAGAGAAGCAGATGAGCAGAGAGGCAGGCTCAGGCCCAAGGGAAGCCCAATTCACAGTCCACCTGACAGAGAAACAGCTCCTGACACTGGCACACAAAACTGGCCCCTCATAAAGGAGGTAAGAATAAAACACCTAGGAAGAGAGCACTGTCTGAAATTGAAACACAAGTCTCTAGGAAAGGAGGGAGAGGTGGAAGCAAAAGAAGAGAGAAATATGTAATAGAAAATAATCGGAAGCACCCAAGCAAATGTCCTGGATAGGTACAGTCAATACAATTTTCTCGGTATTTTCTTTCTAGCCTAATCTTAGAATTCTGTCCTTAAGTATCAGCTTTGTAGATTCATTTAACAGTCAAACCAACCCTCTGTCTCATTTTTAGCTAGTTTTAGAAGCTGGAGCTTCATTTGCTTTGCAAATAAGACTTTCTTTTAATGTAAAATGATTCCAGATAAAAAAATCCCAAGCCCACACCTGACAAATTGTCACATAAAAACTTTTTAAAGCATTTTAAAGAGTTAGGGTGTACTTATATAGCCAGCCTATCATTAAAATAAATACTACTGTTTCATCTCTAAGCACAAAATATTAAATATTCACATAGGACAAAATATTTTGCAAAAAAGGAACATAAAAATTATTGTCGCATCCGGGAAATAGACAACGGTTTTATTTGACTTATGTGGTTACGACTCCTGAATTTTATAAGCTTACCGCTATGGAAGGAAACACTTATCAGTCAGTTTCACAGGTAAATCAGTAGGTACCTACTTTGACCACATATCTGGAATTTCCCATTTATTTAATTAAGAACTGCGATCACAACATTATTTTCAGGAATAGTTATTGCCATTATCTGCAGTATTCCCCACCAGAGGCTCTCTCTTCAAAGGCAACATTTAAAATTCAGATTAACCAAAACTCTACCTCCATGTTTGTCGTCAGTACATTTTGGAAATGTTATCCCTGGGTCACCACTCATCTTGCTGCATTTTAATGAATGGCGTGAGCCCTTATGATTTGCATAACAGCCAGTGTTTTCAAATCCAGCAGGAGCTAATACCATATTATCCTCTTTCACAAGAGTACCTGGATAGCAGTGACCTGGACACCTTATCGTTGCCATTATTCAGCGAGTGTCGTAAGTGCTCAGAGCTTCTGAAAACCTGCCTGCATTTAAAATAGGTAGCTAAATATACATAGGCACAGGCTTGCTCATGAGCCAGAGCCCTTTAACCTTCCCCACTCTGCCTGCTCACCGGTGCCCCCAGCTATTTCATTTTCTTCTTGGCGATAGGGGTTTGGAAGAGCTGTAATACATAACTGCATTGCTGTCACTTAGCAACCTTTGCTGTGTTCCCTAAATGAAGTGTTTTAGTGAGGAACTCATGTAAGTTCAGCATTTATAACCAAATCAAAGGCTTTTTCCCCCTGTCACCAGATAATTAAAGCATAATAATTAAAGTTTAAAATAACCCCATGAGGGCTTTTTCTCACCGATAGAAATAGAAACAAGGAAAAACTGATCTAAGGTTCTGCTGTCAGTTACTGAGATTGCATTTACCTAAGTTTTAACCTCTTGCCTGCTTGTTGTGAAAGGACATTGCTGAGCTGGGGACACTGCTGGGAACAACCGCCTCGGAAATCACCTCTTGCCAGAGCCTCCATCAAGTCTCAGCTACAGCTTATAGTTTATTACAGTAAGAAGAACTTTAGTAGGAGATGTGATTGTTTCCTGACTTATCTATATCGGTCTAACTTTTAGATTGGATGGATTTCGACATTCTGGTTTATTCCCCTTTTTAATGTAAATAAAAATAATAAAGGTATTGCCAAGTATACCTGAGAAAATTTGAAGTAGCATAAGAGAGAGGCTTGTTCAAATTTAACAATACAGATACAGGTAATGCAGCAACATTTTTTGCATACATCAAGGCAGTGACTATTTAAAAATGTGACCCAGTAGTCCTAAGTGGTTGAAAATGGCTGCAAATTCATGCTCCTCTGCTGAGCGGCTTGTGGATGATGGGCATCTCTCTGCACTTCTTGACCCTTTCCACCAGCAGCCAGCCCATCCTTGGCTGCTTCTCCCTTGGGTGGTAGAGGCAGCACGGGAGTGGGGAGGGAAACCGAGGCAGGGCTGCCTGCGACTGGAGAAACCTTGCACTGTGGGTCAGGCAACCAGGAGGGCCTCAAGAAGGCCATGGATGCTGAGTGTATGAACCAGGATGTTGGTGCTCAGGTCCAACCGCAAGGGTCAGGCTGTTGGTGGGACTGAAACCCAGGAGCTGGCTGAGATGACTGCACGGTTCCCAGTCCTGTTCAGCCCTCCTCGCAGGAGGAGGTCCCCACCCCTGGCTGAGATCATCCCCCCGAGCAGCCCCAGAAGGCACCGACCAGGAAACAAAGGTGTGTCAGTCTTTCTGAGTTATTTTGGGGGTTTTTCCCATAAGACAGCACTAAAAAAAGGAAATGAGAAGCTGAGATTCACTCTGGAGGACTGTTTCTTGCCTGCCACTCTTCTCCTATGTTGCAACACAGGAAATTTGCTTCTGCTAACACCTGGTGTTGTTTCAAACAGCCAGATGGTCCTAACCTCAGTCTCTTGTAATTGATGGCCTGCTTGTCTAACCCTGTAACTATCTCTCACTTTAGACACAGATGCTGCATCTCTCTAAATACCATTCCACATTAAAACATCCTACCTTCCTGTTTCGCATATCAATCAATGCAGCAGTTCTTACAGAAACCAGCAATGGCCTGTGTAAACCAGGAGACAGTGGGTGTAAGCAAGAGAGATAAAATTATGTAGGCTTAAATTACACATTGAATGTGTAGCTGAAGGCTTTAGACTCACTTTGCAAAATTAGCTGGGACATAACCAGCAAGCAAACAAACATGCAGACCCCCTAGCTGCTTGGACTTAGCTCACAACAGCTTGGATGCCCTGGCATATACTGATCTCTGTTGCAATGACTAGCACTAATTTGGTGTTTCTACACACCACCCTAACTCTTGGCCCATTTCTAGCAAATCCAAATAGCCTTATACTTGCAATATCATTTTCTCTGGCTTCTTCTGGTAGGTGGTTCTCTCTGGGTGCCTTAGTGCAGGGATCAGGATGAGACATCCTAGAGGCCACCACAGTACCAGAAGTCATTAGAAAAGCAGTGACACTTCATGAGTTTGAAGGCCAGAAGCTTTTTACTTGACAAGTTTGTTTTTTTTACAAAACAGGGCAGGTCTCTCCTGAGGTCCCCACTTCCTCTCAATGCTTGTTCTGAACAGACCGAACTCTATACGGTACCTGGGACCCTGACAAAGGACTCAGAAAGTTGAAGCTGAGTTTACTGAGGCTACCAAGACTTTTTGTTTCCTGATATTAAATGGAGACTGTATTCTTTCCTCTATCATGGACAAGCAAGGACAAAACTTGCATGTCAGGTGTTCAGAAGCTGAGCCACTGGTGGTGGTTCAAATATCTTTCTTTCTTGCATAACCCCTCAGTTGCATATTGTAGCCTCTCATAGGCATTAATGCAACGTGCTCAGAGCCTGCCTGGGACGGAGGAACTGCCATCACCCCCATCTCGTGCATGGAGAACTGAGGTACAAAGCACATTGAAGGATTCACCTCAGCCAACACAAGATACCTGTGTCAGGGCATGGGCTGCATCCTCTTCCTGACTTGGGACCAGGTTTTTGCTCCCAGTCCTTTCATCTTGGGCAGATAGTTTTGAAACTGCAATTTATTTGCTTGTGTCATGTTACCACTCATGGTCTCATCTGGATGTGGTTATGTCCATGCTCTCAAGTTCACTGATGGACCCTGTATAAGGTCTTCCCACAATTATTCCCACAATAAAGAGGACAAGTGTAGAATGGAGATGGACACAGTAAAATTTAGGTTGCAGTTTCATTGGACATAGAGAAAAACATAAAGTCCTGCCTCCCTCTGAGCCCATTGAACGCACTAGTGCAGTACAAAACTATCTTGGGAGTACAGCAAGGGGTGGGGTGGGGAATTAGGAAGAGCAAAGGAGGAGACAGGGAGAGTGACTTCTTCCTTTAGGCAGTAGCAAAACGGTAGATCAGATCAGCAACCCATGAAACCACAGACTTGTTTTACAAGAATTTACTGGGTCAAAAGAAAATTGAAGTGATTCTATGCCAGTGACATGTGCGGAGGAGCAGTCCTCAGAGCAAGGGAAGAAACAAGCCTTGCAGGGAGGTGTAATACTTGTGCAGGTTCTCAGGCTGTGAAGAGAGTGCACTAGAAAGAAAAATGGTGTGAACTGAACTGCTCCCTAAGTCACCATATCTCAATACAGTCTGTTATTTACACAAAACAAACTATCTGCCCCAAAAAACCATCCCACCCCATCACATTTTGAGAAATAAAGATATTTCTTGTGTTATTTCCATTCACACAGCACACAGATCAGAAATGAAGTCCACAACACAGAGAACTGCATTTTTACATGACATCTGGATCCCTACAGGAAGGTCAGTATGATAATATTGGGGTTCCCTCTTTCTTTCCTCTCAGTACTTTCCCAGTAAAGATGCTTCAGTTTCTGAGCCTCACAATTTTTACGTCCCATTGTTGCCTCTGCCAGCTTGAACTTGACAGTTGAAGTGGGCAACTGAAAGGTCTCATTTTCATCATGATATGTTGAATTCCTGCTTTCCCAACTTGTTTATTTGCTTTCAAGTATGATTTTCTGTGCATCCCCATCCACACTTTGTCTCTAAGAAGCTTGTGTTAGCAGAGCTTTTAGAATTTTCCAGCCTTTCTGCAGAACTGCAGGGATGATCTCAACCTCCGTAACATGCTTTATTATTGCACTAGACAGAGATGAAAGCAGTTCAGGGCCAGATAGTGCCTCCTCTTGAGATAGGGCTGAACTACAGAAGAACTGAAGCGCCTCCTCAAGCCCATAGGAAAAGCCCAGGTCATTCCAAAGCCTCTGGGAGTGGAGGTCCAAATATCTCATCATCCAGCCAGACAGGACACAGGTGGGGAAAGGACCTACAGCTCAGACCTGGGACCCAGACCCAGCTCTTCCCAGGTACAGCGTGGACACGGCAGCAAACCAGTGGGACACAAACCCAGGCTCTGGCACGCAATCGCCTATGCTGAATGCTGCTGGCACGGTCGCTGGCATGACCTTGGCCAGGCCAAGCAATACCCGACACTGTTTGAGGGACACCAGGGGCCAGTGATTGCCCTGACTGGGCAAGCAGGCAGCTGGACACTCGCCAAAGTGTGCCAGTTGGCAAGGGGAGCAAAGAACAGGCCCTGCCCTTTACTGGACAGCAATTTATCTGTACAGACACAGCCACCGAGCCTGAAACATAAATAGTTATATCTAGCAATGGGGAATGGAAACTGTCCTGGTCATTGGTTTTGATGTATTTATGGCTGCTTTTAACGTAAATCTAACATTTCAGTGTTAACGGTCCAAGCTTGCAGAGGATTCTCTCCTTCCGCCACCGTATTTCTGGCAAAAGTCAGAAACAAATAGATCTACATCTCCCACTTCTTTGCCTCCAGTATCCTAAAGGGATGAGAGGGATTGGGAACGGGATGGAAATCTGCAGCAGTCACTATTCACACTTCATATTGCAGTCATAGCTCCGTGTATCTCGGCAGCTGTCCAGATACTAATGGATCTAGTCCCATGTCAGTAAGATCAGAGAAAGGCCTCCACTGCTTAATTTTGGGATATTTATTCGCTATAAATCAAAGGACCAACACATGTTGAGATATCAGGGAAAACGTCTTTTTTTCCCCATGTTAACAGCAATATTCTAAGATAAACCTGTTATTTAAAAACATGACCTATTTTCACTTTTCACTAGTCGTCTTAACTGTTCTGAAAAAGAAGGATGTTTATCCAATTTTGCAAAGAAACGTGAACTGTTCTACTCCATTTACATTTCTTTGTTCCAAAATGTATTCCTCTTGTTGAGATTCCAGCAGACAAGGAAAGCAGACACAGCGGTTACTTTCCAACGTGAAACTTAAAACCGCAATCTCCCGCTCAGAAAACACAGAATGAGTCACAGGAAGGGGCCACTTGCTTGCAAAACTCATTAAAAGCAAGGCAAGGCAAAATGGATTTCCTGTATCAATAAATAGATTGCTGGCAGCAGGCAGAACACCTGAAAGTGCTGGAGGCTAAAAACCCGTCCAGGAGTAGCCATTAGAAAAGGCAGATCAATTCCTCAGCCTGGAAACTCTGTCTCCCAGTACACGGTTTTCTTGGCATTAGTTGGCTTAATCCAGCAAAGTGCTTAAGAATATGCATAAATTTCAGCCCTGATTTAAGCACATGCTTAAGGAGGCTGGTAAGTTATGTCTGTATCTATTTTCTGAAGCAAGCCTTATTAGAAGGATGCAAGTGTGGTACTAGAGAGGTGTGCACACTGCTGGTGAAAGCTTTGTTTCCCAAGTTCATGATAAAATAAAGAAGCCCTAGTCCTTACCTAAGCTTAAAATTCAGCGGCAATTGCAACTTTGCTGTTAGCAGGACCCCTTGGACCCTGAAGCATAGATTCCCTTTTGGTCAATGTTACCCTCTCCTGTTTGGCAAATGAAGCCAAAATGGCCTTCTCACCTCTGGCGTGCAGCGCAGACACACGGGATTTCAGGCGAGACTGCTTCAGAGGGAAAAGGCAGAGCTCAGCACCTGACCCGCTACCACCCAGGTTCAGCACAGGGATGGAAACAAGAAGCTGATTTTTGGCCATTTGCTCTGTTTTTGTTCCCTTTCTCTAGTTCCTCCTAGAAGAAAACTCATTTCTCATTTTGCCTTTACTGTTCTCCCTCACATCCCAGTGGCTGGAAAGCTCTTGCTGAGGTTCCCTCTCCCAAAATATCCAGCAGCTGTAATTCCTCTGGAGCACTGCTGGGCTCTCTGTAGTGCCAGTTGCTCGTCTCTCATTTATTGCCCTTTCCTTGCAAACCTCCAACACGCCACAGAGCAGAAGCAGGGGCTGGATTTTACTGCAAGCAGAAGAGCTAGGACTACCAGAGATTATGGCACTGTGAGTCTACTCCTTTAGCCACCGTACTTTGCTGAACTTTTTATCAAAAAAAAAAGAAAAAGAAAAAGAGACCCCAAAAACCCCAAACCAAGAACCACCAGGCTTCACCTTTTTATGCATTCACAGAAGAGCTGAAAGTTTTATTAGTTATACTTTTAGACACTAGCTCTTAGCACCAATGGTCTTCTGCCTCTTTCACTGAGCTATCATGAGGTGGTGGATGGCATCTGCAATGCATATTGAATTAAGACTATTTATTTATAAGGAAAAAAAAAATATAGTATTCTGGGAATATTCCCTACCTTCCCCATGCATTAACCCCCTCCAACTTTATGGTCTGCTCCTCAGAAGGCTCTCTCCCTCAAGACTTTTCAGCCTCTAGTGTTAACGCGATACTCCAGGAGCAATGAGTACGTCCTTATAAAGTTTGGTTTGTTGATGCAAAAGCACCATTTCTCTGACTTTTCATTAAAAAGGCACCTTCATTTCAAAGCCTGTCTTCAGAGATCCAGTGTAAATGTTTATACAAGCCAGAGACACACAGAAAATAGAGAAGGTTGAAGCAGCAGTGACTGCAGGCTGCCCAAATACGGCTGCTCTTGTATTTTTAACACAGAACTCAATCTGCCGCAGAGCCTTATCAACCCCAAACATCTTTGTTTTCATACCAGCCAGCACAAGCCTGGCAGTATCACTACGGCTGCAGAGTTTGCTCGGCAAACCTGGCAGAGGGAGCAGAAAGTAGCACTGTGTTCTCACGGACAGGAGGAAAGGGTATGTTGCTTCTCACAAAGAGCGGCCAGTGCCACAGAAGAGGAGGAAAAAGGAAAAAAAAAAAAAAGAAAAAAAAAAAGAAAAGGCAATCTAGTCTCATTGCCATGAATGACAGCACTCCCATTCAAAACAGACGGCTGGTTTACCCTTAGGTCACATTAGGAACTGGAGGAAAGGAAGATTCAAAAAAAATTCTGGGGTGGGGCAAGATTCCTGACTGATCCAATTTGTTCCAGTTCCCGCCTGGTTGCTCTTGGCTCTGAGGTGCTGCTCCCACACCCCAAAACAGCCACAGCCCAGATCCTGGCCCTGTTTCCCCCAGTAAACTCTTTCCATTTGAAAAGCTTCTGGGTTAAACCCTGTAGCTGAACAGCAAAAATCTTGCAGCTGCTGGAAGTTACACCGGAGAGTCCTGATAAGAGACCAGCAACTGAGACGGGAGCTACAAAAGCCACTTCAGAGAGTTTCAACAGTTCTGCAAAAGCACTCTGCCACTATCAATGTATACAGAAAAATAGAAGAGTCAGAAAAAACTTATATTTGTCTTTATTACAATATATATTTCTAGCCTTGTGGCATCCAGCACATCAAAATGAGGTGTTAAAATGATTTTCATGGTTGCAGTAGCACATACATATATACAGAGTAAATACTGTATATAAATAGGCTTTGAAATAATAATTTATATCTACAAATATATCTACAGATACCAAATACTCTTTCTCCTCCCTCCCCAAATAACAGCAGTAACATTTTATCTTCGGTGTAATTAATGCAACAAGTATGGTATTCTTTCCCTCACATGACACAGCTGGAGGGTTATGGTCATCAGCTTCACAAAAATAAACATTGTCACTCCTCACTGCTGCATATCCTAATTTACATGTATTGTATAAATAGAATATACTGTGACTTAATGTGTCTACATATTTATGTCAGCCAAATATTCTTTCTATAACAGAAGCCAGCATTACACTGCAAGCAAGGTTGAATTTTTTTCTTTCACAGAAAGAGTAGGAATTTGTTAAACCATCCCTTTTTCTTCTACATGAATTAACAAAGCATTTTAAATATTATGCATAAAATTGCTCAGCTACCAAAACAAAATGTCTTATCTCTGAAAAAGTACGGCAGGTCAAAACCTTGATTTTTGTGTCTTTTCTGTGAGCAAATCTGATAAACATTACAGAAACACCCATTTGTTTCACTGCTCAGCTATATTTCAACCCACAGACACAAAAGGGTATACGGTATGTCAGAAGTCAGACATTTAACTTCCACAGAATCACAGAAATGTTGGTCAGAAGGGACCCCTGGAGGTCATCCCGTCCAATTTCATGCCTGAAGCAGACGATTGCCAACACTACATCGTCAGCCATAACTCTTCTTAACCAGGTCTTTAAAACCTCCAGGATGGAGTCCCCACAGCGGCTCAGGGTCACCCATACCAGCGCTGCACGACGTCCACCAGTCTCGCAGAATCCAAATGACCAGGCATTCACGCTATTATTTGGTTTGAAATATTAATGGCAAACAACAACCCTGGATTAGCTATTTATTAAGTTACAAATAAATACAACACAAACTTTAATTGTGGAGAACTTCCAGAGCCCAACTTTTCTGGTGGAAGCTACTGTGTATGGTACCTTTAGAAAATAGATCGTAATTGTTAAGGACAAAAACCACAGAACTGACAGCCTCTTACTGAAGGGTTGGTTTGCTTTTATTTTGCATAATAAATGGATTGAAACAAACCTTTATGGAAACTGAATTAAAATAGGATGCAGTTAGTATATTTATCTATTTATTCAATCATTAATGACAAGCATTAGTAGATATTTAAAGGAAAGGTTGCATCTCTAAATATAGCCACACATCTCAGTTTGGCAACCTGCAACCCCCACCGATTGTCTTTCAGAAAATCTGTATCACATTTCTTCCATCTTTAAGTAAAAATATAGTTGCATTTTCTTTAAACTTTCAAGAGAGCACAATCAGTCTGGGCTGTTAAACACACGATTCTTCCTCTTTGTGTCTGTCTAATCCTCATGTCTCCGAAGTGGGCATGCACCTTACCCGAAGCAGCAACATTCATGTGAAAAGGAAGACAGGGAGGGCTCACCACTGCACACTGCAGCTGTATAAAGGATTGCACTTATATTCGTTACTATTGAAGGCACAGAGAAAACATAAATTGGCCCCCTGGTATCCCAGATAAAGTCTGTGGCACTAAAAGTTAAAAAACCCTACTATAGAATTACCATCCTACCTATGTTGCTATCGCTCTTGACATGCAAAACCAGAATATTTTGAAACAGAAAAAATGTGGCACAGAGCAGCTGCTCCCAACCTTTTGGGTGCTAACTTATCACAATCATATCTTAAAACTTCTCCTGACTACTCTGCCTTCCTTAGGAAGAAGACTTATTGATGTCCTAACTGAAAACACTACAAAACAGCTGCAAAACATGCACCATATCCATACAGATCACAAGCTGGCACACATCACAGCTTGTGAATCACTGTTTTAGCAATATTGAAATACAACATACATGGACTCACACGATGCCATTTTCAGTGTTTCAGAGAACAATTAGACTTCTAAATACATTTTAAAAGGAAAAAAAAAAAGAAGGGTCCTTCCTAGCTACAAGCACATTTGAGAATCATTTGGCATATAGTCACTTGATGTCTACATTTTTAGTAAAGTACCGCATCATGTAAAGGCAGACCATTTGGAAAACATTATCAACTGATCTGCAGTATTGCTTTTAGCATGCACAGTTAAGTCTTAAGGCTGTCAAAAGCAGGTAGCAAAAACAGTATCTACAGCTTGTGTCTGGATAAACAAGGAAAAAAAAAAGATTAAAGACAAGATCTCACTGTCTTGGAGGAAAGTAAATTGCACTAGAAGTATCCATTCTTTACGATACAAAACCAAAAAAAATCTATACAGTAAAAACCTGAGATGCATCATTCACCAGCATCAAAGTTCACATTTTAACCGAAATAATGTTTCAAATAAACCTATTCCATTTTGACAAAATCCTCAGTGTTCTTGGCTCAGTAATAGTCTTGAAACTCAGCAGATTCTCCGGGCAAGATGTCTTTACTGAAAATCACTGATATCAGTAAGATGGGCACTATGCACAGCAACCTGTATCTTCCACTTGCACACTTACCTTAATCCAAACAGCTATTCTTGAAGCATGGTACATCTCAAATTGAGAAAAGATGGCCAGATTCTGGCAGTCTATTTCATCTGCTTTCTGTTTAGATTACACATCAGTTACTTCCTCAGAGAAGTGTTACCTTGTCAAAACAACAGGCTGGAATAAATCAACATGGCTCAATTAGCTTTGATAGCTACACTGATTCACAACAGCTGAGGATCTAGCTCAGTAATTAACCCTTAAACAAACAGTTGTTGGTCAAGCAAGGGGAAAGAGGAAGAATCATTCGCTCCTTCAGAGAAAGGCATTCTGACATGGATTGCAATCCCTGTTGGTGTCACCAGATGATGTCAGGAATGGTGAGCACCTTCAGCTCCCTTACTTTCAGGGGTTTCTGATGACATGAAAAATGACTTCAATGATGCAGAAAAGATACAGAACCACTTTATGACCTTATGACATGTTTAACTTCAATTCCAACATCACTTCATTTTTATTTGACCTTAAATAATGAAACTGCATGGCACAATTGGAGCAGCTGGGTGAAGAGCTACTCTTATTCCCAGTAAAACTTCTTCTTGTCATCTGGATATATGACAAAGTATGAAAAAGCATTTTTAGATTTGCTCACAGCAAAATACTACAATGCTCACAACATCACAGATTCCAACTGAACTGTCAACAGCAGAAGTCAAGTGGTATCCTTTCAATAAAAGCTAATTCCTTCTTTGAGCTGAGACCAACAGTTTGGAGATGCCGTTAAGATGAGGCTGGATGTACATCCCGAGTTTCAAAAGGTGGCAGAGGTTCTCTCCAGTAGGTGAACTGACTGTAGGTATCAGAACAAGGAAAATCTGAAGAATGGCTTCTTTTCAGCAAAGGGAAAATATGATCCACCACTTCACAAAGTCTGACGTAGCTGGAAAATAAACAAATAAAAAAGAACGGTGAACCATTTCAGATCTTCTTACTCTGATTTTTCTAAGTCCTCAACGACTAAGGCACAGCTATTCTTACAAATCAGCCTCCTGAAATGAGTAAAACTAACTGAATTTGACGCCTAGCTTCCAGAGAAGATTCACGGTTCAGACAAGAAATCCATTCATTCTAAGCAACAATACTTACCTAGCAAGAAATAGATGCCATTTTCCACCCACATCACCTGCTAAAACATTCACGCCCCATATTTTGCTTTTCTTTTTCTGTCCAGCTTGGCTCAAGCAGCTCCCTGTTCAATCAATTATTCCTACTTCATACGCATATGGCTCCCCTTCAATTAAGGACTCTTAACATGACTAAATGCCATTTCCATTCAGCATCAGGTACTACAGTGCCTAAGCATCTTGTTGGAAGCCCTCAGCCCTATCTTCAGATTTTGTTTTCTGGCTCTTCTAGATAGGAATTCCAGGAAAAGGAAATTTTGAAAAGGCCATGAAAAGGCAGATGGCTTCAGGAAACCAGCTAGTCTTATTTTTAAGCAGCCTAAATTGTACACTGATAATTCCTTTACATGATTAAGGTAGATGGAATGTATTAAACCAAATACTGAACTATTTCTTTTTGTCAGTTTTACTGAAGTGTAAAGTCTGTATTTTAATTTTTTATGTTTTGTTTGAAACATTCTAAGGAATCTTTCATTAGTAAAATCAAATCCATATTTGGGCAACATGAGTCATAAATTAGAACAGCAAATTAATTTAGTCTATAAAGTGTTAGGGATAAGAGATTACTTACGATGAGATGTTTGTCTTTGCATGCTCTTGTATAAGTTCTCCTTTGGGGTTAACTGTAAATATCCTGTTTAAAGAGACTCCCACCTGTTTGTATGAATAAACATCCTAATAAAGAGGAAAAAAAGAAAAAAAAAAAAAGAAGAGTCACAATTCTGCCTTTGCACAATAATGTTTATTCTTGCTGGACTGTATTACACAGAAGAGCATATTTACACAGTATTGGCACTAAATTTACCCAGTTATTGTGTATCTGAAATTCTCCATTATGCTACAAACAAAGTCAGTCTAACAAAATGCTCATGAAACAGACAATTTTCAGGTAGGTAAGGAGTTTGCCACTTCAGTTTAAACTATTGATCACAATCATGTTCATTTTTTCAGTAACTTCTCTTGACACAAAAATAACATTCAATAAAAAAAACTAATGATATTTGGTGTGAAAGCATTTGCACTTTCATTTTTCTTTCAGAGCACATTTCATTTCCTGGGTGCATTGTACCAAGTATCTTGCAACAGTGTTCAGAGGTTAAAACATAACTGACACATAAAATAGCAATTAGTTTGTAAGGACAAGGACACAAAACGAAGTCATGACAACTGTGTCTACATTAAAACCCCTGGGAACATCTCTTAGCTCCCAAGTTTGGATTTGTGCCATATCCATATATTGGCTCCACGTCAGAGCAAGGGGGAAAGGAAAGCAAGGCACGTATGCCAAAAATAGCAGCAGTGTGCACCAGCAGGTAATGCAGATGCAGCTCTGGGAAGTACAGTTAGAACTAAGAATTACAAACATCTTCTAAGAAATTCAGTTTGTAAGGAAAGCAAAGAGTAAGTTTTGATCTGTTCTGAAGAAAAGCTTGACAAAACCAAAGACAAAAATAACTCCCAGAAGATCAGAGCAAAAACAAGCTTCCATTTTACTACTATAAATCATGGTTTTAAAAGCTGAGGTCATGAAAGACTGGAATGTTAATGAAGATGTAAAGATTACTTTTATCTTTATGTTGTAAAGACTGTTCAAAAAAAAAAAAAATCAAGTAACTGAACAAAAGTGAACAGCAGTCACTTCAAGAATTCAGCATCCTGGCAGCCCATGTACTATCTACACCTATAACCACAATGTGTACTGAAATTTCACTGAGTTTGTTCGGGGGGGGGGGAAACGACCACAAAAAAACAAAACAAGCAGCGCAGAAAATTGAGAAAGTGATGATCCTGATCTTCACAAAGCCAGTGGCACATCTCACGGCTGAAGACTGCACTCCAACAGCCATCAGATGAGTGAGTTACCAATAATTCCTTTAGCTTACAGCTTTACTTGAAATTTTATTGAAGTATGCATGAAAAAAAATTATTTAATTTTATTTCCCTGAGGTTTAAAAACATTGAACTAGTGGTAGACATCCTCCATACTGCCAAATGAAAAAAGTGTTAAAAATGTTATTTCAGAGTCATATGTCTAAAGGTACCTTGATAACAGAAACTAAGCTGTGTATGGTATCACAACTAACTACAGAAATTGGACAGTGAAGACCTCCTGTTCCCTCTGACATAATGGTTTTAAAAACGTAGTTTGCTAAAAGATGAATCTGCAAAAGTTGCTGCTAATAAATGTACGCAACCCTAACAAAAATACAGACACGTAGAAACAAAGTCCCACCAGAACAGCATGCTCAGTCCTCTCAAAAGCAGCCACAACATCCATTGTTTCAGTGCCAAAATGTCTTGCTAGGCACCTCTCTCCAACACTGAGGCATCTAAACTGCCCAGTCTCTGAATGTTCATACTCACACTGGCAATGACCAGGGTGCACTTTTATATTGGTAATTTCACCAAGCCATCAATGTTTCTGCTAGTGAATGTATTTCAGCTCTTATAGCACTGAGCAGCCAGGGCTGGAATCCATGGTCCGTGGATGCTTCATCGAGAAGCCTTAGCTCTCGTGGAGTTAGTGGAGAAAGGTGGTAACCAAGCACCTGAATTAATTACTCTCTCTCCAAATACATCCCATTTCTTTCCACCAACTAGACGGAGAAGTAGCCAATCAGAGTGTATTCTAGAATTGCATGGCCAAGACACAGGCATACAATTAAGTGGGTTTGGCTTCCAAAACAGGGTTGATACCCACTCAAGCTTCATACCAATAAGTCCATAGCCATAAACACCACTCTAGTGTTACCAGGTTTCTTGTTACATGTTACTATACCACACTTTAGTGTCTACAGGAAATATTATCTGACAGTACAGAACTGGAGGAAGTACTAAATGCTCTGTGGGACTCCTGGGCACAAATAATGGGCCTATCTGCCTAATTTACTTAGCATCTAAACTTAGGTCCCCAGTGAAACTGTAAACAACTAAAGAAGCAGGTTTTCTCTATATATACATATCTTTCTGAAAGCAGGATGCTTTCAAAGATTTGGAGTGAAACAAAGCCTCTGTCCTTTCTTAGGCACCTCTCATGATATCTGTGCTAGTAAACTAGGTGGTGTGAGGGCCCATTCTCACACCTGTAAGTCTCTTGACATTGTGTCAGTATTATTAAACTCTCTATACCTACCCTCTCAAAAAAAAAAAAAAAAGCAAACCCCACAACAAAAAACAACTCCCCCACAACCCTACAAACACACACACCAATATGGCTATATCAAATGCCCACTGGGAAGAGCCCACGCCCCAAGCTAACGCAGTAATTATATCCAGAAATTGCCTGGAAGACTCTGAGCTGCCTGTGTCAAAACAGTCTCTTGGATCCTGCTAAAAATTTGAAAGAAGGGATAATCACATGCCAGGGACCCTGCCTCTGTTCTCACTCCTGAGACTGTTTCCTTTTCTGAATGCATAAAAGTATTTTTTGGCCTACAACATGAGTAAGAAAAGCCTATAACCCAATTATGCAGCCTTCAAACAAGTGACAGAGAACTGTTTTCCCCTCTCCATGTCAAACAACATCTCACTTTCGACGCAAGTAGAACCTTTTGATTCCAGTGGGACATCCAAGTTCTTTTGACTGTACTTAGACTTTGAAGTGTAAGTTCCACCAACAGTCACCTGAAAGGTTTTCCTGTCTGTCCACAGGTATCTCACTGACACTGTATCAGAGTGGATTGAGATGAGATCAGTGTTTTCACACAAGATTAACTGCAAATTCATGCAGATGTAACATAGTAACTTTCCATCTCTGTATCCTATATTGTGAAATCTTTGAGAAAGAGCTTTTGTATTTTCTTTTGCACAGGGCCGAGCAAAATAATCTTAATTCTCATTTAAAGCTTCTAGGTTCTAATGCCACAGAACCATGAAATAAATTAATACTTACAGCAGGCCTGTTTCCAAAAGCAGCATAAAAGGGCTCTGTGTTAGGATAAAATAAATTTTTGATGTCTGTCAAACACTGAACTTTAAATTTTTCAGGCTTCTTTTCTATCACCTCCCTGAAATGATAAAAAAGGGAGACTAAATAAGTACATATGAAATACAGGACAAACCATTTTATTTTCTCTATTTTCTATTTTCTCTCTTTATTTTCTCTATTCATATTCTATATTTTTATCTTGCTGGATACTCCTACAGAGCCTCCAACCTTCTCCAATAAATCTTTATTTGGAAATCACAGTGCTCCCAAAGACAGAATAGTATTCCCAAGCTTACATAATGGGCACAGTAAATAAATCCTCTAAAACAAGGGAACTTCTCTTGAAACCTATGTTGTAAAGATGGCTACTGAGCAAGAATGGTCGATTACAAGGAATAGCTGCTAAATAAAGCCTCATGAAGCTTAAATTGTCATCAAGTAAACTGCTTCCTGAGAAGTGCAAAATGATTCATAAATTATATTAGCCTTCACTCTATATTTTTTTTTCCTCCATGATTTGCAATTACCATATGTGCTAGAAGCACCTCAGTCTGTTAAGATACTTCTACAGTCAGGATCCTCCATCACTGCTAATTAGCAAAAGTTAAGGAATAAAGGAATCTTCTATTTCTCTTCAGTTGCTCCTTACAGAATATAGAATTCATTAATGAAGAGAGAAGTTCTCATCTCTGGGCAAAAGCCCTTTCACAACAGCTTCTCTTGGCAAGGGCACTGAACAGGTGGCAGAGTCTGGAGTTCCCATAATATAGGAAGATGCCAGCATGACACAAAAGCTCCTAAGAAGCTCCAAATCCCACATCCTAGCACCAACACATATGTCAAGGAAGATGTGAACGGTACAGAAGCTTCAGAGGAGTAACACAGCCCTTTGGAACAGCAGCTCCGTGTATAAATCAAAGTTTGAAAATGTGCAAAAGAGGAATAAAAGCATCTTTCCTCAGTCTCACATACACCTGATCTCAGAGCCTTCACACCCAGAATAATTGGATGGATAATAATCTGTGGATAACAATGAAGTCATTTATTGCCCACACATCACAGTAGTTATAATAGTGTACACTGAAAGACTGGTACTTTTTAGTCTAAACGAGATACTCTTTTTTTGGTATCACTTTAAATGTATTTCTAGATATGAGGAGCGTAAGGTAACAGTAACTACTCTTTCACTGCATTTATTATTTAATCAGTCTAAGAAGTGCACTGTAATACTTCCACGGCCTCTTATATTTAGAACATGACTGGTAAGACAGCCCAAAGCATGTCACTCAATCAGGAGAACATCTGAACAACCTTGCATTAAAAATTCTAATGAAATATATCCTGTCACAGCAGCTTATAACAGCTTAAAATATTTTCAGTAATCACTTGACATGCTTCACTGAATTAGGAAGAAGGTATGATATTCAGAATCTGTGCTATTATTATTCCCTTATTACAGTTCAACACCTAGGAAGAACAACATTGTCCACACAGAATACCACAGTGCAGTCAGGATTATAAAAAGTTCGTTTTATTTTCAGAGAAATTTCTTCAGAACCAAGCAAATATTCTTCCACAAAAAAACCAATTATGCCAATTGGAATACCTTACATGCCAACATAAGAGTGATTGTCATTAAAATGTTCACTTTCTTTCCCATAACTAACATTAAGACACCATGTGAAACACATGAAGTCAACAGGCAGAACCTATTGGTAAACAGTGCTTAGGTGTTTATTGAGGCACGTCTCAGGGACAGACCAAAATTCAATAGGTAGTCACATTGCTTAGTTTAACAAAATTTCTTCTTAATTAAATTTTGCACCAATACACAATGAAAAAAAAAACCACCCTTATGAATGATTTCAAGCACTCCCATAAAATAGCTGAGAATTCAGCCTCCACCAGCCTCCAAGTCTCTTTCTACATAAAGTGACATTGTATTACCTGTGAAGAGCTGAAAATAAGCTACTTGGACTCAGCAAGAGTGGCCCTTGAGGCAGCACAGTTCCTCGTTCATTGACCCAATGCAAGTATCCTCTGGTCATGTCTGCCATTCCAATAGCACGTGCTGAGCAATACAAAAATTTATATCCATTCCTGTGAACAGAAATAAAAGAAGACATTACTGTAAAAATAAAGCAGGTATTTTGACATTAATAATTTTGTGGGTTTATTTTTATATGAATCAAACCATGACTGTAAAACAGACTTATGTTTAACCTAGACTTATTTAAAAGGAATAAAAACATTTATGCCAGAACCGTGGATAATTAAAATCTGTCTAGCTCCACTGAAGTTTGCGATTTACACCTAAAGAGGGCTCATTTATCTCTAGTCTTCTCATGGCTTATGACTTCTTATGGTTTTCTATCTCCCCCTGCATAGTGGAACCATACTCCTTAGAATTAACTGAAATGACATCTACTAGGGGGAAAACACTAAGCACAAAGCAAACAATGGTGCATTAGCCTTTGCTGTATTAACTGTGTTGTACTCCAGCCTCTTGAGCCTCTGCAAAAAAATACTAATCTATGCACAGCAGTAACACATTCCTCCAAGTTGGAGCAAATTTGATCTTCAAAACACAGTACGAAACGTAATCTTTGGCTTGAAATAAAGGTTTTGACAGAAGTCACAGGTTACCCTTGGTTCTGCTCATGATAGAACAGAGTCCACTGATGTAAGTTCAACTTGTTAGCAATTTACTTCAGGTTCTATAAAGAAATTATTGTTCATTAAAAAAAAAAAAAGAAATACTGTATTCAGTGCACATGTGGTCATTAAATCTAACTATTGAACATTTATATGGTGTTCGGCTGTAATATCTAGCCTTTACGTAATTAACTTTGTACTTTGAAAAACAACATGACTCAAATCTAATTTTTTTTCTCTTATGTTTATGATCACCAAAGCCCTAACAACTGACAATGCTGACAGGCATAGAAATAACAACAGCAATTAAAAAAATTAATTAACATTTTCACCAAATGTAATGCAGAGGTTACAAACAGAACTAAATACTGCTCAACATGTGAATGCCCAGGCTGTCCAGTCTTTGCTGTGATCACATATGGCTATACAGAATAAAAGCACAGACAAGTGTCCCTGGCATAATTTAGATTCCATCATCCATAATTTATAATTCATCATACATACAAAACAAAAAGCAATAAACAAACCTTAGCATTACCCTAGTACACAGAAAAAAAAAAAATCAGATTAACTAAGACGACAGTTGTTATGTGTACCACAGGCTCTTCAAACATTTACAGTAATTTGAATATATAAGAACAGCTGAATTTAATGTACTAAAAGAAAACCAATTTTATTTTCTGCATGAAGCAGAAATATCAGCCTGAACAGACAGCAATCAGTAATCCTCCCAGTAAAAGTTAAAATCTGAAAGCATAACAGCAGAATATATCGGATACTTTATCTGATCCCATTCAGATATCAATTAATTTTTGTCCTCGTTTCCTTTTTTCTCTCAATTGCTAATCACAACCACACTCTCAATCTTTGAGTCTTTCAGTGGCTTGACTACATTGCACCACGTATCCAGGGAACAAAGAGTACACCTGTACTCTTGCACTGGCCATGCTTGCTCATCTAGAAGCATTCCGACACATAACCTCATGTGAGTTGGTCCAATTTTTTTCCTCCTGTTCACATTCCTCAGAGGAAATATCTCAAGTTTTTTGAGTATATTGTTCTAGATCATACCAGGGTACTGTCCCTATTAATGACATTAATGGACCTGAAGCACAGCTGATCTACTGTTGCCAAATACTTCAACAGCTAATGGCAAAAAATAGCTTTTTCAAAATATCATTAGATCTCAGGTATATTGAGCTTCTTTCTGAAAATGCCTGTCTTTCTCCATGGATTACGAAGAGATCCTTTCTAGCCTTGCAATCTAATAATGGAATTAAACACAAATATTTTTATACAGAAAAAACAAAACATATCATCATCAGTAGTAAAGATCATCATCAGTGTCTTTGACGCTCATCAATATTTATACAACAAATAAAACAAGAAGAATATTAGCAGTGAGTATCCAAAATGGGTCCATTTCTACTCAAGGTAAGACATTGTGCTGTGCTTTAAGGGTGAGATTGATCTTGCTTGACTAGAAGCCTGACATTTAGACAGCCTAAGCCTAAACTGTTTCACTAACCTCTCTTTCTACTCACTGAAAAGAAAGGGAGCTCCCCCAAATGGATTCATCCCATGGTATTAGATTTCAACCCTGCACGAATACAGGTGACTCAAGTTTGGGAGGATGAACTCCACCTACAGCAAACATCCTGGGGTAAACAGTCCTTATGCATTTCACAGACTTCTCAACAAGGAGAGAAGGGTATTAGCAACTTAGTGCTGCTGTAACTCTCAGTTTGCAAAAAAGTTCCACTTGCTGCAACTGCACAACTTATTTGAATTACTAGTTTTTGGAACTAACTGCAGCTGTCTGAGGCAGAGCAACCGCTACTTGTTGGTAGCGGGCTTTTGTTTTGGTATCACAAAGCAAGTTTTGCTCTGGATACCACATAACAGATGATTACACTGTGTAAGCACCACTGAAGGTTACCCTTATAGGTTAAGAGAGGCCTAGATAAAATGTAATTTTTATGTGCAAACAAATAAACACAAGCCACAGATGCATGAACTGATTTACTGAATACTTACTGGCTCACTTTATGGTACAACTTTGCAATCCCTTGGTGTGTCCAGTCTTTGCCAAGAGTCGGCAAAATATGACCTAAAGTATCTGACCTGAATAAAGGAAAAAAAATATATATAAATGAACTGAAAAAAAAACCCACTACTTAAAATAACAGATGAGGTTAATACAAACTCCACTAAGTTATTTGTCTAGCAGCAAAGGAAAATGAAAAAAGTACTGACTGTGATCAGAAAAGGATGATTTTATTCCCCTTTCTTTTGAGGTAGGCTGACATGCCCACACTTGACCATGTTGTTTTAATTACTCTTGTACTCCAGGTCATCATGGATAAGCTCGTGAGCCATAAGGTAACATGTAAGTTACTACTCAGATCTGATTGATAGCCTGTATGCTGTAAGCCTGCCAGTACTAAGCATACTTTTTCAGGTTTACATTAAATGTTTTCTAAATAAACCAAATCTACCCATAAGGGAAATTTATGGAAAATTACAAGCATTAGAAGTGACATTCTAGTTTACTTCAAGCTAAATTCTGCATGTAAAGCCGACAGTTGGTCACATATAAAATATTATGAAATAGTTATATTGGTTTCTTTGTATTTCCTGCTTTACATGACAGAAAATTGTTTACACTCTAGAAATTCAAACAAATGAGCACCTCACTTGACTAAGCATTATACAGATACACAGCAAGTCATCCACACCCTGAATATCTTGCATCTTAGACAGAAAACACTGGGCAGTGGCTTAGGATGGATTTGCAATGGTATTATCAAGTCAAGTGATTCAGTAACTGTGGTCAACTCAACAGCAGAGAGGAGCAGAAGCCATTCACTTTACAGAAGCTTAAGAAAACAAAAGGAGGGGAAATATTCATTTATGTTGGCAGAAAAAAAATTGCCCTACAATGGATAAATCACAAAGAAGAAAAGAGTTTCAATTTAAGTTAAGTATTTTAATTCACCCTAGATTGCTCTTGGAAATTATTTTCCCTTTGTTCTTTTTTCTAACTAGATATAGCCACGTTCGATTTTGAAAGAAATTGATTTTGAAATACATCTAAGCATTTCATTTTAAAAGGTCAAAAGAAAATGCCTTATTTTTATTTATGTGTTTCCCTGTTCCACACACAATTGCGTTCCCCAGCATTAAATAAAAATCAGTTAGTGAATTGTTTTGGTCACCCCCAAAATTGTGGGTTTTACACAATGTAGTAATCTGAAACTTTCCATCAAATTCTAATTCTGACATTGATTTCAGAGTCTTGTCTTCTAAATAATAATCCCCCTCAATGGAATGCCCCAGTAATGCCTTTTAAAACATAACTCGTGTTTCTTCTTTTTAATGTAGCCAGTGTACTTCTGAAGTGTGATGCAGCAAAAAGCTTATGATTTTGTAGCAGGTCCTCCAATACTACTGTAAGTACTATCACAAAATATCAATAGGTGACAAATAATAGGCACATATAGGATATGTCTTTAGCTGCATTTTTAATTTTATAATGATTTTTGCATTGTTTGAAAGTCATATAAAAAAACCCAACTTCCTCTCTCCCCCCCCCCCAAAAAAAAGAAACCCCCAAACCACTAGAATAGGATGATTCTGTGACCCGTTAATTATTTTTTCTTTCAGTCCCAAGGTCAACCAGTCCTTGCAGAAAAAGCCTCTCCCTGTTGATGAACTCACCGTGTGATTGTTCCATCAATGTCAGAAATAACAACTTTATCATCCCAATTCCATAGGTAAATGGTGCCTTCGCAGCGGCAAGTGCCTTGATACTGTGTTGTAACACTAAAGGTCACATCATTGGGGCCATTCTTGAGCTTTAAGCTTTTCTGCAAGACATTATCAGCAAGATAATCAACAAACTGAGCATGTGAAACAGACACAGTGCAAACACAAAGCCACAGATGATCATTGCCTTGGTCACACTGAATCTTACCGCTTTCAGCAGAGCTATTGTCTAAATAATGATAGCAGAGGTTTGCCCTCCATGGTATACATTAGGCATTGATTTATAGAGCACAACAAAACCAACAAACAAAAAAAATTCTGTTTCACAGCCAAGGGTATGAAAAAAAAATCCTGAAATGCTCACATAAACATTAACAAATTATGGAATACGGACTATCTGCGGGGATTTTCCATTCTGAGATATAGATACACATGCAGAGAGAAATACAGGTAACAAGGAGTTCACCAACTCTAATTAAGAGTGTTTATATGGGGTTTTGTGTTCTATCGTATTACATCTCATTCCTATAATAACCTAACTCTTCTACTATATGACCTAGCTGTTCTACCATATATGACCTATCTGTATGACCTATCTATTCTACCATATGACCTCCTGGGGGGCTATCACAAGTCAAATGGAGCACGTGACTGGGAAAAGCCAGCACAGGTTCACCAAGGGTAAATCATGCTTGACAAACCTGATCACATTCTACGATAAAGTAACCTGCTTGGTTGATGAGGGACAAGTGGTTGCCATCGTCTACCTGGATTTCTCCAAGGCTTTTGACATGGTTCCCCACAGCCTCCTCCCAAAGAAACTGATATATTACAGTCTAGACAAGTGGTCTGTGAGGCAGGTGGGGAACTGGCTGATAGGTTGTACCTAGAGAGTGGTGGTAAATAGCTCCTTTTCAAACTGGCAACCTGTGACAACTGGGATCAAAGGACTGGGAGTTCTACTTTTGGATATAACCATTTTCACAAAACCTACAGGTTTTTTTCCTTAGTTATAGTTCTTTGCCATTGTTCAGTGAGTTAAAAAGTGAAAAGGAGGTGACAATGTGCAACAACTGATGGGTCTGTTAAGTCTGACCCACTGTTTCATCAAGAAACCAATCTAAAAGTAGTTTTAGCTTCAACTAATTTCTGCAAGGTTTCTGAATCTGAAAAGTATCAACGTGTTTCTGTTTGCTATAGAAAATTACTAACACATCCTGTATGTCTCTTGGGAAAAACTCTCCATTTCTTACATAGTATTCAGGCAGTGAGTAAGGGGCTGTTTAATGCCATACACCTTGTATGGGTTCCCTTCAGAAAATTAATTGGCTGTAGATAAGACAACAAGAAGTATTACCCTAAAGTAGCCCATTTTTCCAAGTCAAATTGGAATGTGCAGAACACAGAACTAACAGTTTTCTCATCATTAGTCAAAACACCTCTGTCACAGAGGAAGAGAATTGGTTCCTAAGAAATTAATAGCCTGGCCCCATAGTAAGTTCACAAGCAGCTCTTTCACAAGTTACTAACAGAAAATCATATTTATGTAAAATGTGACCATGTGTCTATGAGTAAGGGGAAAGGAAAGGAGGAAAAAGGAAAAAAAAAAAGGAAAAAAAAAGGGGAAGAGAGACCTGAAACCTATGGGTTAACATACACATTATACAGGATGTGGTTTCAGTGCACTTATTCAGGTGACTTTGGAATTTAATTTTGATATTTTCTAAATGGGATCCCATGTCTCCCAATCTTTGATCCCCAGCACTTGCTGCAAGGTACAACATTCATGATTAATACTCAAAAGAGAAGGGAAAATATAATAAGAGAAAGAATTAAATGCAAGATATAAGAGCTAATCAAGCTTTGCAAGCCTGACTAACAGTACTGTTCATGTTGCATTACAGAAATAACACTTCAGAACAGAGATGAAAAATTAACTCACAAGCTGGTCAGAAGTGAGTCGAAGTGTTTTTTTGTAACTGATTCCAGACAATAATGAGAGATGACTAGAGTTGGTTTGTAATGACCCGAGGTTTTGTTTGGCAGTTCTAGGGTCTTCATCGCTTGAAGAAGATTCATCTTTTATTCTGGAATATTGCACACACAGAAAAAGATGTTATCTTGTCAGTAAATGCATCTCAGTATCCATTAAAAATGCATTAACTGCGAGTCACCAAAGAAGTCATTGATTCTCTGTTCCTAAGTACTGTCTCACAGGAGGACATTCACATCATGGCTTTAAATACATCAATGAAGTGCTGAATTTTCATTCACGTATGTTCCCTGCTATTCATACTTGGATTGTTCTAGTCATTCACATGTCTATAGGCTAGTTTTCATTACTTAAATTGAATGGATGTCAATTAATGTGCCATATTGACTCAAAAATTTCATACTGGTAAAAAAAAATAATACCTATTAATACTGTAGCTACAAAAATTCCTCAGTTCCCAGAAGAGGTGTTTGTTATGCTGGCTTTCTCTACCCCCTGCTCTCTTCCCCGGAAGAATGAACAATTAATAAAAAAAAGAAAAAATCCATATCATGGAAATCTTATTATAGAAGTACCTCCTCCTCCTCTTTCAATGAGCAACTTTAGATCACTGGATTATTCTTTCCCAGGATTTTCAGGATCAACCCATTCACGGTATAAAGTTATAAAACATGTGCTCCTTTGCACAATTCTGTTTACATACACATCAGTATAATGTGTTTTTTTTCCTGCTACAAGCATTTTTTTCAGAAATTTTTTAAGGATATTTTTCTTCAGAGAATAAGTTTTCTTACAGTAAAGAAATCTATGGTGGAAGGTAAAATACCCTTTCAGATCCTACAAATCATCTTTAAAACAACCAACATTTTCCCTCTTGTTTAGATCACACCTGGATGTTGTTTGATGTTAGGAAGTCTTGACCCAATATCAAGGTACCATATGTCATGACGACCAATATTTAAAAACTCATCCTTTTTAACATCGGATCACAAAAGTTTTACTCAAGATTCCACTTGTTGCATTTTCTTTGTGAGCAACAAATTCTTAATGACAGATTTTTAACATCAGTTAAAATTTAAACAAAGAACACCTATTACAGAATCTTGTCTGCTTGAAGTCTTAATCCCACTTCAAATCTTATCTTTAAACAACCATGTAAAAAACAGATCTAAATGTCACTTGTCATCCTTAAAAGGAAAATCAGCCTTTCTGATTTATTCTGTGGCTCTCACAATCTCAGAGAGGCAACTGAGATAACAGCTAGTCTCCTACAGAATGAGAAATCCTCCTTCCAGCACATTCACCTGGACTGCAACTGCTGACATCAAGAAAGAATAACAGCTAATGTTTCATAAGATGATCCCTCAAAAAGCATATTTAAATCTGGCCCTTTTCAGCTCTAAGTGCAGAGAGCATAAAGACAGGCTGTCTGTACAGTAAGATCTGTAGGTACAGAAAAGGGGCAAGGTAGGAAAGCTAAAGTCCCTCGCTAACTCGCCCCTCTAAAGCCTCCAAAACAAGTTAAATCTCATTTTATGGAACCCTCCTGAAGGAAAGGTTCTAGCTACACGTTACAATTAGTTTGGAGCACAAGAAGGAAGAGACTTATGCAATCTTTAAAAGAAGTAACAGAAAACTATGACTATTGCATGTGAAAATACTCTCTGGAAAGTCTTAGGCCCCTGAACTTCCCAAAATATGCAGGAACAAATTAAGATGTCAGGTCATATTTATGAGTAAACCAGAAATATTAGCAACTGGGATCTAAAAACAGCATGGCATCATGATGCTCTCTTGAAAACTCTTGAGAGATACATGTAACTTCAGAGAATTACTCCAATTATCGTTTCAAGGGGCCAAACCACAGAATAGCCAGGGCACACTCGCAAAGTCTGCAACCCTGCCATGGATAGAGCCTTTGTATCTGCACTTATTTGCTGCAACGAATAACAAATTAAACAGGTTTAATCCATGCAGGACTTCTTTAGTGAATTACAAGAGGAAGCTTCCTCTCATTTTTAAATGGTAACTCCCACTCATTTCAGGTACAGATAAGTTTGGAGGTACCTGTTTGCCATGCTCATCTGTGAAGAGTCTTCTCCTGTAAGTCCACTCCCACCCATACCTTGCTCTGGCTTTGCTTCCTGAAAAAAAACACAAGTTTGAGAAGCTGTGTATCTCCTGTTGGACAGAAAGGAACTATATTTAGAAAAATATTTGAAAATCAAATTCTATCTTGTACAGACTTTCTAAAAATCAACAGCATGTTTGTTTCCTTTGCTTTCCTTTCCTTCCTAGGCAAAGCAAAACAAAACTTTGTGCTTTTCTTAAAAAATAAAGGCTGCACAAAGAACTAAAAATTGTAAATATAAAAAGCTCAGAACAAGAATTAAGATGGAAGTAGTACAGAAATATCAGATTTCACATCTAGCACTGCTGAAGTTCTGGGATCAATCCTATAACTATTCAGTTCATGCACCTGAAACAAATAGATTTGAGTTGAAAAAGCAAAGTAACCCTGGCAAAAATGAAAAAAAAATACAATTACCTTTCCTAGAATCATTAAAATCCTTAATCCAATAAAATTTTCTGAACTACTTTTACCTTAAGTAGATGCTAAGCTCTATCAATTTCATCCCACAATATTTTTAAATAGTGAATGAAACGCTAACAGCTCCCCTTATCCATGTAGGGCTGCCATAGCTCAAGAGATGACCAATACTTCAACTCAGAGAGAAATTCTAAAAACTTCAGCTGTAAAAAAATCCAGCTCTCCAAAGCTCATACCCACAGATCAGTACAATGGTTATTTCATGCAAGGCTTAAAAAGTTCATTGACTAAGGCACAACCATAAAAATGTATTAGAAGTCATTTTCTCCCCTGAAGTACTAATGCTTCAATAGTATAAATTAACATGAAGAGATTTTATTAGCCAACTTTAAAGATTAAATGTCTAGACAGGAGATCAATATTTCATATAAAGTTTTGCTTTTTTCACTGTTCTTTAATGTTCATCCATGGCTTTAAGACTGTTACCACAAACTTTTAATGCACAGAAATGAAATTCAAAAAGACTTTAAAACTAATATATAGTCAGTTTTCCATCTTAGGTTTTGCTGAATTTTACAGCTCACACTACTCAAAAATATGTCTTCAGCTATCAAAAGAAAACTGCAAAAAGGTAGGTAATCTACAAGAAAATATTAAATTAGTGGCACAGCCCTGATTTTAAGTTCCTAAAAAAAGAATTAATCCATTAGATGATACTGTGTCAGGTTTGTGTACTGAAAATAAATGCAGAACCAAAACACTGCATAACAGGCAATTATTTCAGGTCTGATCCAAAACCTTCTGAAGTCAGAAGAAATCAGACTTTAGACCCCATTTAAACATCTTAATGTGTATATCCTCAGTCAAACTGAATATTGAGTTACTTTCAGAAACAAAGTTCTGAGAGATAAACATGGAGGTATCCATCTGTCCCACTACAACTGGAAGGAAATTGTGCGTGTTACTTAAACTTACCTCCTTAATAGTGCTATTCCTCCCTCGCCATGAAAACCACCACCTTCCACCTTTTTTGGGCATCTTGTCCCTCATTATAGATTCCACAGTAGCCTGTGATAAATGGATGGTAACATAAAAAAAAAACAAAACAAAGGGCAACCTGATATATGTAAATGAAAGAAAGTGCCAAACACACAATTTTAACTGATAATAAGTAGAATAAAAGTAAACATACTGTCTGTGGACCATAAATTCTATTAAAGCAAAATCTAATGGTATCCAGAGCTGCTCTGAAGTAACTTAAGCATGAATACTTATGGTATTTTTAAAAGGGAAATGAAAAGAGAGATAAAATCAAAAAAGAAAAAAAAAAGCATAAACAGGTGTTAGTATAATGTCTAGAATGGAGAACGTACTGTATTTAAGTTGAAATTATTTAGTGCAAATCATATTCAAAAAAAAAGAAAAGAAAAATATCCCTTCCAAAAGAACTCTCATGCAAAACAGTAATAAAACCACATGCAAGATAGCTATTCTCATTTTAAAATAACTACAACATTCATATTTAATCACCAGTTCGGAAAAAAGCAAAGAAGTTACTAGATATTATGAGTTTAGTATGAGGTTATGAATTTGACTGGATGTTACAACTGTTTTTTTTAAACCCTAGCTACTTTTCATTGGTTACATATACTAGACCTCGGTAGAGAAAAGTTTCTTTAGATGCTCATAATGACTGAAGTCTTATGCACTGTAACAAGGAGAGCTGAATTCTTTCACTCAGAGAGCAAGCAAAAGATGAAAAGGGTAAAATATTACAGTAAAGGCTGTTACAGATTTTGGTGTGCCCTAGAACAGCTTAGCCACTGCCCTTCTGAGATGATAGCCTCCACTGTAAGCAAAGTCACCAAAGAAAACAGTGACGTTGAATAGTGATTTAGAAAAAAAAAATAATTCCAAGAACTCCTAAAAGTTAAGACAGAGGGTTGAGTTCAGCTAATGTATGGGACAATGCATCCCTTTTTTCAGTGTGTCCATAGGTTCTCTTCACCATATTTTCTAAAGTATATGTGAAAAGAAAGGAATGACAAAAAATAAAGTTAAGCAAATAAGTGGAGAACTTTTTAAGCAAAAATAAGAAAAACAAGGAGCAGATGGAGCTAGTGAAAATGAAACACAACTGTTGAGAACAATAGCTACAATTTAAGGAGTTCTCAAACATATGGACAACTTCAAGCAGATGTCCCATTGGTTTTTAGTGAGATAATTCACATCCTTACAGTTAGATGTGTTTAAGTGTATTTTGCAAAACATGAGTGATTTTTTTGCAAAAGCTCCACTTTTCAATCACTTCATAAAGCCTTTTTTGACAAAATATCTTAGCATTTCAATTCCTTAGTTCCATTATTACAGCAAATCAAAACTCATAATTAACAAGTCATTAAGAAAACCAGTAGGATGACTACTAACATAAATAAGTACTTTTAATTTCAGAGGTACAGTTCAGCCAAGTAAACCTTCCCAATCATACAGATTGTTGCAACATAGTCGTAGCTATCTGCCACTACCTACTTGAGCTGGTTATGACTAACCAACTGAGAAACAGAAAACTAGCAACATACAGGCTTCCCTTATCTAGTACTTAAAGCTTATTCCGAGGTTAAAATCCCTGGCCTCTATTTTTATTTGATAGTATAAGCTGTATAGAGATAAAATAGAAAGCAGTCACCAAGTATTCAGCTAGAGCAAATACTAACATGGATCAATATAATTTATGTTTACAATCCATATTAATGAAAGAAAAGAGGAAGTTTTCCTCCTCCAAAGTATTTTTAATGATCTTAGCCTAGCAAACAAACATGATTCACAGACCAAATTTAGTCCTGCTTATTTAGCCCTTAGCATAAGCTAGATGGTTATGTGTAGATAGGTATTGCTGACGTGCAGATTCTTTTGTACAACAACCCTTTTCCCTGCCTCAATTAGTGGCAGAATGTCACAACTCCTCTGACCAACCTTCATGTTCAATCTCACCTTTGGCAGAGGTTTCTGGAATGCTTGCATTGCTAGCAGAAGGGGACCAGCTGTTGTCCAGTTGTAGTACCTGGGCACACAAGAGAGACAATTACTGCATTTTGTAACCCCAAGGTTCCAATTCACAATCTATCTAGTATTTATCATCTGGCGGGTTAAAGCCAGGAATCTGCTTTAGCACAAGCCAAACTCTGGCTTGCACCAGTAACAGTAAACCCACCTTATTCCCAGTATGTTCACAGGTTCTTACTGTATATATTTTTCAATGTATGCAAGTCAGGTCCTTAAGTAGAAAGGGTATTTGTCATACATTCCTCACATCTGTACTATACCTCATTATCACAGCATGAGCTACATTTTTCACAAGCTGTTTTCACTGTTTTTCCATCAAGAAACTACATAAAAATTAGGGACTGTAGTCTGTCAAGCTTTTGCTATTATGGGCTGAACGTGGATCAACTCTTGTTACAGACAGTAAGACAAATACAGAATTATCTTCCATCTGCCTAGGGAAGCTGAAGCTCACATGACATCCAGAGAATATGACAGTAAGAGCCTCACCAGGTACTCCTTTCTTTTTTCCCCAACATATCAGTAGGCAGGTAAACACTACCATCAAATTGAGAGAACTATGGCGGGGAAGCAGCAAGTGACTCATCTCAGGCTACAGAGAGGGTCAAGCACGAGGTTGTAACACACACAATACAAACTATCACATAAGGATGCACCAGGCACATCATATTTGTACAAATAATGCCTATGGCTAAGGGTATCCTAACCTCTAAGGGCAGCACAATGCTGTGATCCGTCCTTTCCTCCTCCATACCATCATATGTTTGGTGCAAGGAGCTCTCAGGTTAAAACACCCTTCAAAACCCTGCATCTGGCACAGACCATAGTGCTGTGCTTCTGCCAGCATTATAAACATATGAAACAGTGCCTTAGCCTTGCAGAAATATAAGTCTCATACTGAATGGGTGAAGTTTGACAAGTCTTGAAAAGCAGTGCTTCCATAGAGGCATATTAGCAAAATATTCAGTATGTACAGACAAACTCCTGGGTACAGAGTGCTTGCAAGCAGACTGTCATATCCCTGTAAATATTAATTATTCAAAGTCACTCAGGGAAAGCCTTAGCAAGTGCACATCCTATTTCATTTTTAGTATGCCAATTCAGTGTGAACACTATAAGCATTTAATACGAGCTTGTTGAAACTCAAATTCTGTCAGCTGCAACAGGTCATCTGAAACTGCTCTTCACTCTCAATTTAAAGAAGGAAAGGTAACCAGAAGAGTCTGAATTCAATAGAGAGTTGACTCTTTCTGGATTAATCTAACCTATGAAAGTTCAAAACATATTTTCAGCTACGGTGAAACTGAACTAATGAACTGAAATGGCACAGAAGTGTTTTTGTTACAATGGTAAAATGGTGGGGGTTTTTTCTGAAATAGACTTACTTATTTCCAATCTTAACCACAAGGTTAGGGTCATCAATGATAGCAGGATTGTCCACAAATTGCTGATATGTTACCGCATGTTCTAAGAATTCTTCTGTGGAGGAAAAAAATTACATAGGTAAAGTATGCATTTATAGATGCCCGAGAGGGACCAACCTAAACCTCTCAGCATCTCTCAGACACTCTGGTTTCACATTCAGGGTCATTACTAGGGCTGTAAGTGCTAACTGAGATTAGCAGTTATATGGAAGCAAGGTGTTCAGAGACTCTCAAGGTCAGAAGATGCTGAGGATTTCTTTGTTAGCTGCTGGGTGTCTTTCCTGTTCAAAATAAAAGCAAAGTGAAAGCTCAAGGATGGAACTGTGAAAGAGGAAAATCAGGCTTTAGAAGGCAAGGCAAGGAAGTACTTTGTCATGCCCTTCATTAATCCTCTGTC
>JAOQGH010000023.1:101146779-101267660 GCA_025769975.1 Gallinago jamesoni | reverse complement strand
ACTGTGAAAGAGGAAAATCAGGCTTTAGAAGGCAAGGCAAGGAAGTACTTTGTCATGCCCTTCATTAATCCTCTGTCCAAGCTAGGAGCAGGAACTGACAGGCTCAACATGTGTAAATGCATAGCCAGAAATTAATTATCACTTGTAAGGCTGCCAGCAAAATGAAAATGTTTATTCATAAATATCCTTTCCATTGCTTGTGTCTCCTTTCACAAAAATCTATGTAATTCACAAGTGATTCTGATAAAAAAATACAACTCCAATAAATCACAGTATATATGAAATGTTTTAATAACTGCCTTCTGAACAGCAATCTGAATAGTGTAGCATCAGGCTCATATGCTTTTCAAAACTGAATAAATTGCAAGTATTAATCCCTTTATCTTCACATTATGCAGCTGGAAGTTTAAAGCACAGATCAGTGTAAATGATTTATCTAAGAGTCACACAAGAAACTGGAGGTAGAGCAAGAACTCAGGTTAGAGGTTCCGACTCCCCCTCCTAGCGTCCCCATTTACAAACCACCTTTTTCATTCCTGATATCAACAGCTGGGAATTTCCAAGATATATACTGTACCAAATGGCAAAAGTACCATTAACACTATTGTGATATGAAACGTAGTACTATCAAGAAATAAAAATAGCAGTAAAATATTTTCAAAAGAATTAGTATATAGTGAACTATTGAAGTGTGTTAAAAATCTTAAGTCCTATACATGTCCTATTTTAAGTATGAAAACTTAATGTTAAAAACTTCATAAGTTTTAAACTGTCTAGGAAACACCATTTGGGGGACAGTATTTATCTTCTCAACATATTCTTGAGTAGCCACAGGAGGGCACTGCTTCCTCAGTCTAGGTACTAAAACTTGGCTGGCTGCACATGCCTGCAATTCAGAAGGTCATTCTGTACCTTTGGTTATTTCTTTGTTGTCAGTAAGGCCTCCACAGAGAGAAATGGCAATAGAGGGCAAATCTCGAATTCCATCCGAGGTGCTTTCAACTCCACTGTCAACACCTGAGCTCCCAACAGACTGCGGAGAATGGCTGGCGGACCGCAGCCCCGCGTCGTTTGTGTTCTTGCTTTGGGCATTATCCCCACTGGAAAAGAAAAATCAGGAATTCAGTCTTCATGTATTCATTCCCAAATTCTCTCCCTTCAACAAGCACCATTTACATCTGATACACACTTATGGAAAAAGCAAAAACAAACAAAAAATTTGCCTGGTTTTACCATAACATTTAAACAAAGTAGTATAGGATTCATGTACCCTCACATACTAGGTTGCTTCTACCTACTTGCCTAAACCAGGCATGTATCATCATAGCTTGACTTATTTACAAGAGATAGGAAAAAGAAGACAATAAACTGTACAACCTTGCTAGGCATAACAATGCCACTATAAACGGTTTATACTAGTAGAATTGTTCCCACACAGGAGCAAGATTAAACATACAAGTGTATTATTTAATTTATATTAATCATACAAAACAATAGCTAAGCTCAAAACAAAGGATGTATATGTTTGTGTATTGATATGTCATGTACATATTTTATATATAAATAAAATACATAAAAACTAATAGAACTAAAATTTTAAGAAACAATAAATCATATCTATACACAGATTTCAACTGGGTATAGGAGATCATTATTACGGAGTGCAGGCTCAAACTCTGCTTTCTGCTCCAGATTTATTAGAAATGCATTTGAGAAAGATTAGTAATATGCAGAAAAAAAGTTGGATTGAAAAAAAAAATAAAAATAAAATCCTTTCTCAGTTTTATTGAAATGCTAATATTACAACAGCTGAGTTTAAGCAAGCAAGAAATAAAAATAAAATATGCAAGCTTTAGTTGTTACTCAATGACTTTAGTCAAATGACAACTATGATGTGGAAAGAGGACTCCAAATGTTATAAGAGGCTCTAATAAAGACTGGAACAAGTTGGAAACTGTATGTTCAGGGTGCAATATTTTCATTCATAAATCTGTCATAAATGCATATTCCAAAAATTATTTTCTAAATACTCATATTTATAGGTGATCACCCACAGTAGAACATCACTAGAGCAATAATTTTGTGCTAATACTGTTAACAGTAAGATATGTTCTTCATGGTAATAAGCAAGGACACAGGGATAAATATATCCCATGGCCAATTGCTCTCCCAGGGCATGTGAGTAACACTCAAAAACATCAGTGTACGTTACATAACAATCCACAATCAATATATGATGCTCAGTTGACCAAAATAGAAAATCAGTTGCAAGCACACTTCTCAAGCCCAAATGCAGAGCCTTCCAAAAGCTCTAATAATCCCCCCTGCAGAGTTTTATTTTCCTTCTGCCTTAACCTCTGTTTGGACTCTGAAAAAGAGGTCTTATCTCGTAAGCAATGAAGAGTTTGATCTAAATCTGGAAGGTGACAAGAGCTCTTTAAATACTAAAAATATAAGAAAAGGATTTATACTTCTTGGGGAAATAAAGTGCAGCAACTTCTGGATCCATATCAGTGAGGTCATCTAAATAGACACCATCAGCACCAAGATGCCGGCTTCGTTTGTCTGTAAGGGATGGCACAAATAAGCCTATTAATGAGCATTTTCTGAGTAACAAGCCAGAACTGTTATTACTGTTTAACTACTCAAGACTGAGAAACCAGAAAAGGTGTAACAGTTTGTGAACTGCGTTTGTATAAAATGGTACTGCCAAAAATTTCAAAATAAGTTGCTCACATACATTGTTCAGACTTTAAATACCTAAAATGGGACACCAGAGGATTAGTTTTGAGATACAATGAAGCCTCCTTATACCAGACAATACCACTGAGCATTAGAAGTCAGCGATTACTGTAAATAAACAGCAAAAGGAAAACTTTGAGTATTTGCATTGGCCAATTATCACTGTAAGGCAATGAGAGCATTTAATCTCCCAGAACTAATCTTCAATACCCCCTTGCAAAAGAGAAATAACACAACAGACTATACTCTATAGTCACACATACACTCATCACTGGCTCGCTATGGAGACAACTCACTGTTTAGCACACAGGACTGATGTGTTGTGTGTGCACACGTGTCATTGCGGGGGACAAGACAACCCTCCTAAGCCTTTAACTAGTACCAACACACAAAAGTCATCACTGTCCTGTTGTTGCTGGTAGATCTGGACAAATAGCCATTGTAGAGTCGAAACCTAATTTGGAATTCAATCTAAAACCCACGACTTCCCGCTGTCCCAAATTCCATCGCCAAGCCTCAGAAAAAAGTTATGTAAAGACTGAATATTAAGCAGAGTAACACTAATTTTTTTTTTCTTCAAAGACAGTGGAACACATGGGGAAGTGGCTAAGAAACTTGTATGTTTCCTGATTAAAAAGCAGCTGCACAAACTAAGCTTATATAGGGCTTATATAATTATAGAATAACCAGAGCTCTAAAACATAACATTTGTAAGCAAATAAGTTTCATTTGAAGATTGTAACACTTATTAAAAAATACCATGCATATAGAGCCCCGAAACTAAAAAGCAGAAAAGCAGACAGAATTATATTTCACAAATTCAGGACAGGACATGTACCACACAGAATTTAAATTGCTCATGTGAAACAGAAGCACCTTATTTTATGGCTAATCTGTCATTTAGGCAAGAGACATACTATAACTCTGTACTTGAGCAGAGAGATTCCATAATTACCAGCAACACATAGCAACTCAGAAAGAAGTCAGAGCAGATGAACCAGCAGATATATTGTGTGCTTGTACCAAAAAGTGAAATCTCTGAATCCGTCAAATACCGATGAATTTGGAGAAAATTTTGCAGTCTCGCTCATACACAGAGAGCTGTCAAAATTCCCAGAACAAAGAGAATCTCCTATCTTACTACATGTCTCCTGCAAACATCCCGCTGTGCAGATCAAGTTTTGAAGGTCCTTTCCAAAGCTTATTCCTTTTCAGATCTAAAAGTGCCTTCAGGACACAGATTAATTTATATGACAATGAGGTGCTTTATCACCATGAAATTTGAAGACAAAATCATACATATAAAAGTGCAGAATCAATAGTTTTACCTTTCTTTCTGGAAGGGGAATCTGTCTTGCCAGCTGGTTGAGCTGAGCAAGCTGCAGCTTGTTTTATTTCTTCATTGGCAGGCAACGGTGGTACAGCTGCTTCTGGAGACTCTGTCTCTGGCTTACTTGTCTCAGCTGGTAAGGGTTCACTTTCATCAGCAGTTGTTGCATCTGCTTGTCCAAGGGCAGGTAGAGGACACACAGTATTAAACTCCTCTATAGGAGAACTCTGGATGACCCGAAAGTGAGTGCTTTCAGAAGGATTTACATCCACCACACTGGGTTCCTTTGCTTTGAGCAGAGAACTGGCCTGTGAGGAAAAATAAACAGATTATTATAAAGAAATGCTCTTTATAGAGCCAGAGTTTAACCTGTTCTGTTCACTCCAGTGAGATCACATTCTCAAGGTAACGAACTATAGCAGAAAGCCACAATTGAGGTGGAGACTACAGTGTACAAAAGACCTCTCTGCTGTGTGCTTGCTTGCATAAAATTCACTTGTATCTTGGGACCATGAAAGATTTGCTCTGCAGTGTGCTCTACAGACCTCACCTCCCGCTCACCTGCCTGAGTGCACATCATAGCTCCCACCCTGTCACCCTCCCTTCCTGCACAAATCCTAGCTTTTCTTCAGAAGGGAACCCCAACAAACATGAAAAGGGAGCGTATATTGGTGCTCGTACACAATCAGAATGCTCTCAGGCCTGCTTGGGTGCCTCTGCCCAGGTGCTGCTTTGGGGAATCCCCAGTGGGCAAAGCAGCAAAAATAAATTTTACTCTTTGCATTTCATCCACGGTTTTGTGGTTGTTCCTGAGTCCTGCCTGTGTCGGCTCACCCAGCAACCAAAGCATAACCCCCAGTTCAGGTATGACCAGTTCAACTCCAAATAACTTGGCCAAGGACAAAGACAGAGTATGCAGAGGGAAAAGCCTCCAGGAATAAGATCTGCAATACACACCAGTCTGTATGACTGGGATAAAAATTAAACACCTAAATCTACTAACAGGAAACCCTAAATTCTAGACTGGAAATGCCAGTTTGAAACTGCTGCCTGGATCTGTGAACTTAAATAAGTTCTCTCTGTACAAAACCGAGCCCCCAGTTTTCTTGTAATATACATGAGGAGGAAAATAACAAAAAGGTGATGGGACATCTCATCTTTGGCCTACTAAAGAAGACAGAACTCTTCAAAAGGAATTAAGAATTCTGGATTCCCAGCTCTGCTTTTGTCACTAGCTACTAACAGTGAACTAAACATGAATTATAATAGTGTCATTATAATTTTAATGCCACCGCCAGAACAAAGAAGTCTTCTCCAAGGCCACTTCTCTGGCCTGCAAAGCAGGGATTTTCTTTCTTTATACTGTTCTTGACCCCATCACTCCTGCAGCCCTTTCTGCAGGGAAGCCAACCTTCAGCAGAAGGGGCCAAACCCTGCACCCATAGCTGCAATATGCCACTGGAACCTGACCTTTATTTCTCACACTGTGAGGCAGGCATAAGCCCTGAGTCTCTCCTTTCCTGTATAAACACTCTGATTCCATAGCCATCATAAGGAGCCAGCCAGCACCTGACTGACTGCTATGTATTCAGCTGCTCGTGGCTACTGTGCAGCATGGGAGACAATGGTACTGGCAGACTGCAGATCCTGCCATCTAACTGGGCCAAACGGCTTCAGGCAGGAGACAGGCACCAAGCCAGATGGCTCAGCCAAGAGAACAGCATGTCTGGGCATGCAGAGATACAGAACTGCAGGTGTTCCTGGATGCTTATGTACTCAAGCAACCAATTTTAATTTTTGTGAATCACACTTCTAACACCAAGCACCTGATTTCCAGCTAAGGCCATTTATGAATTTCAGTGATTTACGAAAGAACAGTGGGTTTGATTTTATACTTTTACAAGACTGAGTCTCAGGTACTTCTTAATTTTCTACTATGTATCATTGATGTTGAGAACATCCATGGGACAAGGAACTAACTTTCTTGTAGCTTGTAGTTAGGAGTTCCTACTCCTAACTCTCCTGCCTACTGCAGAGGGGTTGGACTAGATGACCTTCAAGGGTCCCTTCCAAGCTAACACATTGTATGAGTCTATGCAATTCTCTTACATAAAACGCGGCAATTTTATGTAAAAACAGGATACATTCCCTCTTCAGCAGTCTGCAATAGAATAGGCACACACGCCCCATTAAAGCACTTAAATAAATTACGTTGGATACCTTTGCAGCCTGGGGTAGCTCTCCCCATGCCCAGTGCATGTGGGGATTATTCTTCAGTCCACTTCTGTCCGTAGGTTTACTGACTAATTCTGAGTCACTTTGAGGAGTGGGTGGGCGTGAACCTGATAGGCTGAAGAAAAACAAACAAAAAATATTACAAAACCAAAAGTAACCACAATGCACCAAGCACTTTCCAAATGGATATCCACCAACCCAAAGCATTGAAGATCTAAATAATCATTAGCCAACTGAAATTGTAAAAGTATGGAAAAACAGTTTAAACAGTTCAGGATCCTCTTAGAGTGGCATTCAGAGGTCTTATCCATATTTTAGTAAGTGCTTTCACAGAAGTAGGCTTTGAGAAGCTGAAAGAGATGGAACAAGACCACTGTGCCTGAACGTTTCAGGAGAATTTTTGTTTTTCTGTGTAGAAAAAGAATGGGGATGGTACTAGCAGCAGCAGATGAATAGAAGTTAGTATTGTTATAATGGATGTGAAGTGTAGAAATTACTCATTCGCATCAACAAGACACTTTATCCTAAGTAATAAATTACTGTAAATACAGTAATAAATTACAGTAAGGCATCCAGGTGATTACTTCCTTTTACTAACTTGTTCAGTTACGCTTCAGTGTTTGTCTATAGAGAAACCAGCAGAAAAGCTACACAAAGAATTTGAGCCCTTCCAGTTCAAAAATATGTAACTGTTTGTTTTGCTGACCAGTAAATATAAAATATTTAATAATTAATTAGTAAATTATCAGTTTGTAGACTATTTTTAATGCGGTGAAGTCAATAATGTGATGTCAAGTCAGACATTAATAAGTAATGATTCACTAATTTCAAGGACAAAAGGAAAATTTCTGATTCCCTACTCTGCCTTTCTGCATCCACAAGTTGCAGAATTTCACCCAGAATCCCATGAACGAAGCCCATTATCTTTTCCTCAGCCATAGTATGTCTTTAGTATACTCATGCAATCCTGACTTAAAAACTACAAGCAACAAAAGAATCCACAACATTCCTGAATCAAAGGTCCAAATTCAGTTACCCTCACTACCTTCTGGATAAAAGTGAATATCCAAACCAGTTTTGCTCTTTCACAGAATCAGAGAGTCACAGAACTGTAGGGGCTGGAAGGGAGCTTGGGAGATCATCTAGTCCAACCCCCTTGCCAAAGCAGTGTCACCTAGAACAGGTTGCCTAGGCACACATCCAGGCAGGTTGTGATTATCTCCAGAGGAGAATCCACAGCCTTTCTGGGCAGCCCATTCCAGTGCTCTGTTCAATGTAAAGGCAGTTTTGTAGAGCTGGCAGGTAGGGAATTCATTGGTCACAGGAAAGTAATTACTTTACACTAACACAAAGCAGCATTTCAACATCCGTGAATTTCACATCTGAAAAAATAGCAACCGAATTATCTACACTATTCCTTGTTTTCATCTAAGTTGCAGTAAGATACATTTTGAATGCGGACAAACACTATGACTTCTTAGACACAGATAATTACATTATCTAAATAAACTATAAAAATTATAAGCCATACCACTGTGGAAGATCCTTTTTAGACTTAAGAATTTCAAATTTTTATTAGTGTCTAGGGTGTAACCTATCATTTGACAGACAAAGAAATTAATATAATGTGATTTTAAAAGGATTTTCAAGCTCTAAGGATTCAAGAAATGTCTGGCAGACTTTTCAGCAACTTCTATATCTCCCACTGACAAGTCTGTAGGATTTGCAGTATTTTTCATGTATCTGGGGCTCACTGAAACCTTGGAAATCAGGAGCCTGGGCACTTCAGAAAAATCTCAGCAGACAATAATGCTTCTACTGCTGCTTTAAGCCCTAAACATCTAGATTTAAGGAAGTGCTGTCACTGCACAAGTTAATCTTTGCACTATATACATTTTAACCTTCAAAATACCTACTGTTAACTTAGAAAAATATCCAGTCTGAGCTTTAGGGTATGTTCAGCCCAGGTTCACTTAGCCAGCCAGACGACCCTCGGAGAATACAGGCATTGCATCAGTTTGGGCATTTTTTCAGTGAGAAAACTGATTGAGGGAAGAGAGGGGAGACTTTCCCTGAAAATACAGTTCCCTTGTACACACAACTGAGTGGAGAAGAATCCCAGGCTGTTACTCAGCACCAAGAACCATGACGTATATTCCCAGACACTCATGTGCAAGTGCCAGAAATATGGCACCTGCATATGTGTGTACATTAAAACCAGCAAAGTTCTGCTCTGAGAATGTTCTTGCTGCAAAAAGCCACCCAATGATCCATGCATGCGTCTGGGTTATTGGCTCAGAGTAGATACAGCTACAAATATAACCATGGTAAATTAGTAAAAGGATTAGCAACTGACGCCCAAAATATTACCCGATCTCCTAAAACAAAGTACACACTATCTACTGAACTTTTGAGACAAGCACAATGGAGACATCTTAATTCTCATTCTATAAATACTAATTCTTTTACACAATAAAATATAAGGATTTAGTAGTGCCAAAGTGTTAGATCTTCAGAATTCTTTTCAGTTGATTTCCCCTTGTAGATTAGTGTACAAATGTTAACACAACCTCAGGGCATACCAGAATTACCACTGCAATGTCATCTTAATTCAAAAGGCCCAAGACCAAATCTGACTGCAAACATGCATCCAGAAGGCAAACGGCGTAAAGGAATTTGCTTGTATAAAAGGGTACTAAAGCATTCTCATTCCTTGTATCATCTGGAACATAAACTGCTATTTTCTGTGCCACCCACAAACATTAATGCAGGGTTGGTGGCCTCCTGATGAGAGCTGATTTTCTGTTACAGAGAAATACCTTTACTTTTTTCTTCATAAAACATATTGTTGTTTAACACTCAATACCTACTCTCTCCAACTAATATCCTTCTGGAATAGCAACAATAATCTCTGTAGTTCATGGATGCAGATGGCAATTATGCCTACTACAGTCCTGTTTGTATACTTCCTGTTTGTATAGTTCTGCTTCCATATATAATGCCAGATGTCGTCTCCTTTATCAGCACTGGGACTATTTTGCCTGATATTCACTTCATAGTATTGCCACCAAAGTAAAATGAGACTGAAGACTAATAAAGCTCACAATCACATTCCTTAATTTATTTATTTTTTTAGCGTGGCTAGGTCAAATTAAATCCTGAATTAAAGTTACGGTTCCTCTAGGGGTCAATAAGGCTGAATATCAAGATCATGTAGATTTGTAACCCAGTGTCAGTATCCTGTAAATATATCCATGGATCAGACTCAAAATGGGCTCCTTATTCCTTATACCACCAAGACATTTGTCTTGGGCTGAAATATGCCTTGCGATTCCCCTGTCCTTAAGCACTGACCCAACACAGCTGAAATTCTCTTGCCTTACACACATTGCTGAGATATCGCAGATCGAACTAGAGCTACCTATCCTGCCAGCACTGCACAAGAAGAAAGGGAAACTTCAGTTCAGTCCTTTAGTTCAGTATATCTGATTCACATCCTGTAAATGCTTAATATTTGTGTCACAGTCCTATGTGCTCCTTAACAGCTATGATGGCACTTAATGTAATCCAATGTGAAAGAATAAGGAATGTGGCCTTTAGTCAGCAATTCTGCAATAGCAAACCATGCTGATCTTTGCAGTTTCCCACTGAAAGCAGAGAGATGCCTATCTGCAGCACAGCAGCAGTGTGACCTGAGAAAAAGTCCTGTCTTGACTGAGGCCAAATAAAATGGGAAAAGACAGTCAGAAGGAGAGAGGCCTATCTCATCTCCATGTCACTACAATAGCTGAGAGCCTCTGAACCTCCTTTGAGGCAGCCATAATACAGTTTCTTATTTCACATAGAGGAAAAGAGTTGCAGACACCGAGAGCCTCTCTCACAAGTTACTGCAGCACTTCAGCTGTATACCTAGACTGCAGGACAAGTGAACTCCAGAGCACAGCCCATGGAGACACCCACTACCCAGAGCATATCACTGCTCCATCCTAACGTGTGCAGCTGCCCTTCCTTCCCATGAAAAACACTGAGGAGAAGAGCCTTGAATGTCCCAGAATCTCACCTTGACTTGGTGCTGCAACATGCTCAGATTAAGGAGGACAGACCTAGAAGCTGGGAAAACATCAAGATTCTCAGTTTCAACATATCCTCACACATCTCACATGGCATCTATGTTGAGATAAGCAATGAGCAATTTAGCCTGATTTATTACTCATAGCTTCCTAAGCATTAATGAAGAATTGTAGAGGTCATATTCAAATACCTACTTTAAATTTTTTATCTGAGTTGATGTGACTCCTCTCCACTTACTTAATAGAGACAAAGGGCCTGGCTGCAGAATCTTGAGACATCTCAAATTTAAGATATCATAAAAAGTGTTTGTATTCCCTTCTTTTAGCTCTGTAGAAAAGAATCCAGTCAGAAGAATTCTACAGTACAGCAAAGGCTTATATTCGGGTCTCCTAAACCTTACACAAGATGCCTTATCTACTGTGTCATCTTTATAAAATGCTCTCTTGCTGCAATCCAACATAAAGTCTTCCCCACCCCCAAACCAGGGAACAAAGGAAGACAAGTTCTGTTTTGGTACTGGGCTCCTGCCATCACGAGTTTTGCGCACCTTATTGCTCACTTAATCGCTGAGGCCTTTGTTTTGCTTTTACTTTTGCAACCCATGCACAAGCTAACAACTCAGGACAACAATGGGATAAAAATGACATTAAAATATACACTGACTGTAAAAAGCCACATGGAAATGTCAATCTTCAGAGGAATGTAATTTTCCACTAGCTAAATTCTTCATTTATTTTTTTACTTAATCTTAATTATTAATCATCTTTTAATCAACTTTAGCTTTAACCCAGGTCTTCATTGCCCTGATTTTATATTAGCCATTCCCATTTAACGGATGATTTATCAAAGTAACTTACAATGCCCACAAAGAAGCAAGTAGGGGAAGTGGTTTTCAACATCACTTTATTTCAAAGTGTCTGGGTTAGCAATAAGTGCAGTTATAAGTTCAACAAAGTTCACATACTATTAACGTATTGAAGGTGTGTTAGTGTGTTAAAAGAATTGAAGAGTAGCCCAGAAAAGAGGGGACAACTGTTCTACCTGTCCGGAGGAGAAAAGTGAGAAGATTGTTGAGGACAAGAGTTAGATAGGCCTCCATCAGCTGGAACAGTGAGGAGAGAGGACTGCCCTGCACAATCTATAGGCTTACTGGAACACACAGAATGTTGGTAGAAAGAAAAACAGGGTGTCATTATTCACAAGTGCTGAGTAACATAAACTCTTTGTGCATTAGCTACATGAATGCTGAATTTACATCTACAGTTTTCAAAATCCAGAATACTGCAATCAGGAAACAAACAGAACATACAGTTCAAAAAGCCATCGAAGGGGCTTGACACATGCTATCACCAGACCGGTAAAGCTGATTGCACTAAACTTTACAGTCAGCGGAGAGAGTTTCTTCCAGAATGCAATTCAAAACATTTAAATTAAGTCCTTGCTTTCCCCTCTGATGCTTAACTACAGAGGCAGTATATTAAGGCCACCTGATTGCAAATATAGAAAGCATTCAGCTAGTTTGATAGTGACCTTGTTTGATATCAAAATTTTTAGGAAGACTTCATATAGCACCAGCTAGATTTGTAAGAAATCAAACCAAAATGACTTAGAATTGTACTATCAGAAAAAGTACCTTTGAAGAGGTGACCATTCTCCATCTGAATGAGGGTAAGATGCAGACTGAGGAAATGTAGAAACTGCAGGAGCCTTTATTTCAGTTAAGTCATCAATAAACACATCCGGAACAGGGACCCTAAGCAAAGGGAAAGATGTGACAGTTAAAAACCATACTTGATTACTGAACTGTCATATACTTCAGATAACAAAAAAAAAACAAACCAAACCCTACTGCAGAAGAGAATTAATATAACCTGAACTAAAAGGAGATAGAGAAATGTTACCTGATTCACGCCTTCTAGTTCACAGCATGATGGAGGATTGTTCTTAAGTTTTCAATGTGATTTCAATTATTTTTGTTAGTAACATTTTCAATAGCTTTCTAGTCTAAAGGTTTTTCTTAGAGATGTCCAAAACCATAACAACCATATGCACTGACTTAGAAATTACTGTGAGAAGGTATGGAATGGAACATTAATCCAGCATTAGGTTTCCATTATAGATCTCAATTCCAGTGTGATACCTTGAATTGTCCAATGGTTCTTTTTCTTCCTCTGAGCTAATCTCTATAGGAAACATGTCTTCATCTTCTGACGTGTCTCCATTGTCTTCTCTTTTTAAGCTGTCTATTTTATGGGTAGACTTCCTCCTCTTTTTCCTTCTTTTTTTCACAGAGCTACAGACTGAAGATGTTTCAATAGCAGTCTGGGATCCATGGGCTTGGGGTGGTACTTGTGAGGATGCACCAGTGTCTGGGTTTCTTATCCTGTCTATGGAGTTCCTCTTCAGCTGAGCTTCCATTAAAGCAGTTGCCTCAGACAGAATAGGAGATGTGGAGAGATGATAAGGAATTACCTCCTGAGAAAGAAAAAATGCAAACAATGCAACATATTAGTTCCTCTAACAATCACAAATCTGGTTCTAAAATATATGCACAATTGCCAAAATCTAAGTCATAGATTCAGGTGACAGATAGTAGTCAGATAGGTCAGTGGTTTATAACTAGTCACAAAAACATTCCCTAATTTAATCATATATACACGTCTAGATATTCATGGAAGTATTACTAGCAATTTTAAGTCACCAAATAACTGTTATCACACAGAACTTTTAAATACGGAGATGAATACTGCACACGCACGCACCTCTCACCTGAAACTAGTAGTATCATACTCAATAAGAATTTGAAAACTCATTTCACTCTGGACTGCGACAAAAATTATTTAGGCTAGAAGTGTCTGTAAAAAGCTTTTCTTATGTCACATTACATGTGGACTATTCACAGTGTGACCTTAACTTATGTAGACTAGTATTTAATCACACAGCTCAAGAGCAGGCCTTCTCATTTAAATAGAATTCCACATAAAGAATAGCTGCAAGATCACGTCTTTGGTTAATCCCAAATTACTGTGTGCACAGATGTTTACAGGAAACGTGCACTTTTACTGGCAGTCTGCTGACTGCATTTGTTCAACATAAAGATTTCTGAAAAAAAAAAAAAAAGGTCCATGGATATACTAACCTGTGTTGTACACATCTTCGGAGAACGTGAACTGTATACATGTGTTTTCTGTTCACACACTGGTGTGCACATAAACTTTGAAAAAATCTAAACAAGTAATCACATACCTAAAAAATAATCAATCTCAGCAACTCAAAAAATGAAGTAACTGTTTAGTAGGAGATTTCCATTGCAGAAAATTGTCCACAAACTTTCAAAACTGCAAAATGGGTAAAGGTATGTTTTTCAACAAAATTCCTAAACTCAAAACTGACTCTGAAAAGTAGATATTGAATTTTTAACAAATTCAAATTAGTTTTGACTCTTACCTGATCATTATCCATCTCTTGCACAAAAAAGGCCTCTCCATTGTCTCCTAGTTTCATGTGCAAATCTACAGCCTCTCCATTAATTTCTATGTCGACCTGGCAGAAAATAAATATATTCTCAAACAAAGATAAAGTTATTTTAGGTACACAGTTTCTGTTCAGCTATCCCTCCCCTGTCACTGGACAAATGCTTCTCAGGGAAGTGTAGGAAACCTTACAATAAACATAAAACCATGAACTTCTCTGTTTGTCTCCCCCTTCATAAGGCCACCAATTGCCAGAACGTTTTCCTAACTCATTCGACCTATTGCTGGCTCACTCCTCTATTCAGGAAGGTTTATAGTTCTTATATAAAAGTCCTGATTCTTTTTCAATGTAATTCTGAATGCTTCACTCATCACATAAATCTTTTTGCTCTTTTGATTTACAGCCTAATCTTGCATTGTGCAAGAAGTACTCCCACATGCAAATTTTAATATAATGTCTTTCAAATTCATTAAACGGGCTTCTCTTTACACTATGAGAAGCACAAATAAGAAAAATTGTCCATGTCTTCCACACATTTGGCTCATTGCTATGCAGTCCCAAATATTTCCATTTCTTCTCAGAAGAATCTTTCTCTGCCTAAAACCAACCTTGCCACAAACTCCATTTTCACTGGTGGTTTGGGGTTTTTTTGGAGACTTGGACACGCCTACATTTATGTTATATTTCAGGACACAGTATACTATTGGCACAGTAACATTTTAAACTTTTACCCATCCTAAATCTTGGTATTCTTTTCTAATTCACATAACAATTGAATAACATCCATGGTGACATTAGCATCTTTCCGCTAAACAATTATAACTACATGAGAACCTAGACTATATGTAGTTACAAATTATTTCCTAACACAATCTGTGGTGCATTACTCGCTGGCAACTTCACATCTGATACCATATTGCGAGGTCATTCAGCTTGGTTACATTTATCTAAAGGTCCTCACTGCTTTTTCAAGATTCAATTAAACTCAACACTCTGTTATCTGAAAATACTACTTCATGATTAATTCTCTTTTTTAACTATCAATGAACACGTTAAACAAAGGGGTCTTATTTCACAGGCACTAATGACATCTATTATAAAGCCAAATCAGCACATTCAAAATTTTGCTCTATTGAAAATAAACATTACAAATGCCTGGTTTGTTTTGTTTTTGTTATAGTCAATGTCTTAAAAATTATGCTTTCAAATGCAATAATCAGTAACAACCATTTTAATTTAATCTAGCCTCAATTTGGGCACTTTGTAAAGAGTGTCTAAAGAAAACCTTGACTAGAATACCACAGAACATTTGGTAACTTTCATACCATTAGAATTACCCCACAGACAGAACACATTAAAATTGTTGATTTTCTTACCACTTTCTCCCTAGAACGTAGGACTCCCATTTTCCCAAAGCGTACATGGAAAGGGGAACACTGAAGATTTCCATCTGGCTGACGTACAACAATTATATCTATACATCCGGACAATGTGGCTGGGTTTAGTCCCTTATAGAGCTCCTTCACAGTTACAAACACTTGTCCTGCCAACTGTCCAACGTAATTCATGGTTTGGACCTGAAAGGCAAAAGATACAACAAATAAGATTTTGATCCCTGCCTTATATTTTAGAGACATTTGACAGACTGAGACTCCAGCAGTGGGCTATTCTTCTGTTTCATAAATTAACAACTTCATATAGAATTGTGATTTCCCACATGATTTATTTACAGCTGACACTTGTTTGTAGAGAGCTATTAAAAGACAAAAGCAAAGGAGACCTTGTAAGTCAGAGAATTGTAACAACTTTCAAAAGTTTGTAAAATCAGTTGCATTCAAAACCAATGTCAGACTTATACACTCTGCAGCTCATAAATATCTCCAATTATCTCCAAAGAGAAAAGCATTGCTTCCAAAATAACATCTCTTCCTGTCATTTATTGTGCCCTGAACAACAAAAACACTTTCCTCATGTATTTCTACAGACTTTTAAAGTCTGGGAAAGTAAATGGTTTTAAGCAGATTAATTTTCCACTACTCTAAAGTCAAAGGCTATTTTCCCACTTTACAGAGATTTCTCCCATTAAAAGATTATTATAATGCATACGCACGATTGATATGCATTAGGGTTTGACAAGCAACCTTCAATCCAGAGCACATGAACTTTAGAGTGCTTCCTAATGCAACTTTACCATTTTTGTTTTAAAACAGCCTTTTAGCATCAGCAGGTTTATTAAAAATTAGGCATGTGTTGATGACTGAAGTGTTTTGTTTTTATTCCCCCTGCTCCTGGATTTATTTAGTATTTAGCATTTATCTTCCTGCTTCTCCTCTGTTAATGCAGATTCTGTTTGTGCTCCCTTAATACACTTAGTACCCTAGACAGGACAGCATGCATACTTAGACATACTCAAAAATTCAAGGACTCTCAAAGTATGAATGAATTTAAGCAGATACTTCCCTGAACAGTAGAGATTTTAAGGACTTTTAATGTTTATTGTTTTCAGTATTTTTCCAACACCTCTTACAGACTCTAAGATACTGATTTCAGAGAAGTCGTTGTATAAAGCATATGCCTCACAAAGTTCTTTTCTAGGCTGGACTACACCACCTGAACATCACTGCTAAGCTGGACTACATCACCTGGACATCAATAAAAGAGACACTTGCAGAGCAGGCAGCAGTAAAATTCCCATTGCTGGTGATGAGAACGGAACTGAGCTCAGAGTCTGAGAGACAGTCACTGCACTGAGCTGCACGGCATGTGTTAACCAGCATCATCTGCTACAACAGAGACTCTCAGCTGCGTTCTTTCATAAACAACAAAAAGATATGTGTGAAAAGCTGTAAATATAGTTCCAATTTTAAAATTTGATTTATATTAGAAACAAAAAACAATTAAAAGAATCTAGTGAAAGCATTACAGTAAAAAAATTGAAAGTTAGGGAATGCTATAATTTAAGCCAGTCTTTTCATGCCAAGTAGTTCTAGTTAATTGATGATCACCTGTGGGCTTTTTCTGAAAGTCCTTCTATATAGGATGGACTGAAGCTTTCCTTTCTTCTCTGTTTCTATTGCAATACATGGGTATGAGGACACAGACCATGCTCTGAAGGCAAAATTATTATGTTCTTTTTGACTTTGTGATAATCATCACTCATTGCCCCTGAAAAGTGATGATGATCTCCCCATCTGACAACCGGGGAGCTGAATCATTAAAAGATCAAGATTAAAACTAGGCACTAACTTTGGAAACACACTGACTTTTTGAAGTATTTAGCATACAAGATGTTAACGAATGAATGAACAAACCCTAAATACTGTTTGAAGAAACATTTTTGCACATCCCTCAACTCGGGCATCTAGAAAATGCCATCTACTGAAAAGTCAACACAAAAAACCTCATGGCAGAAACAGCAAATATATTCAGTTCTCCAGCATTCAACTAGTATTAGTACTTCTGGGCTCCTATTACACATTGCCGCACCCTATGTTATGTCACGGAACAACAGGTTGGAACAGACCTCTAGAGGTCACCTGGTCCAAAAGTCTCCCCAAAGAAGGGCCAACTTGGACCGGGTTTCCCACAACCTTGGTCCCATTGAGCTCTCAATGTCTTCAAGGATGGAGATTTCTCAGCCTCCCTGCACTCATGTTCCTATGTTTGCCTGTCCTCACAGAGAAAGTTTTCTTCCCAATTACTAACCTGAACTTCCCTTGTTACAACGTGTACCCATCGCCTCTTGTCCTGTCACTGTGCACCTGTTCTGGCTCTGTTTCCTCTGTACCCTCCAAGAGGTAAATGAATTCCCTGAAGACTGAACAAAACTGGCTTTCCCAGCCTCTCCTTTTAAGTCATAAGCTCTCAGCCCCCTAATTACCTTGGTGTCCATCATCTGAACTCTTTAAAAAGCTGGCACCACACAGGCACGGACATAAGTTCAGAAGTGAGCCTCCAAGGTGACAGACACAAAATTATCCCTTTGCTGTGGAAAAATATTTCAGTTTCCACTGGGGATTTTCCTAACCTAAAGAACAATAAGAAACACACTTCTTACTGAGTTAAGATTAAATTTAAAGATGGCTACAATTAGATTCAAAATTACATGATGTAGTTCACTCCAGCTAATGCTTAGTCTGCCAAAGCAACAAAATTTTTAGGTGCAAAACAGCCACAACTTCCTTGGTGGGGAAGTAGTTGCTGGGTCAGTAAGTAGATCCCACTGTTCAGAAGAGTTATGGGCAAACAATCCAAATATGAGGACTCACACATCCTCTTGACAGCAGGTCTCCCGCTAAACAGAGAATTTTGCCACTATTCTGGTTCACAACAAATCCGAGCTGCACTGCCTGCCCTGTCTTAGGACACAGTGATTATTTTTATACTCGTGAATGTAAAATGTTAGACAGCATCCTCGAGCTCTGAGGCCAACTGGCACAGCACAGCTTGCTTCCATACAGTGAAAATCTCATCCCTTAAAAAGAAAGTGCCACATTCAAACTGTCAGCTGGTGATGGACATTCCTTTCAAGCTGGGCTGAACCTGGCCTGTGCAATAAAATCACAGCGGAATTAAAAGACAGACTGGCAGACTAATCACTTAAACCCCACTTCCTCAGGAAACCAGACAAAAATAGCTTTATATTTCAAATGTAGGGAACAAAAGATGCTGTAGTTAAAATGGGGGAGAGTTCAGAAATTGGACTCTGATGGTTGTAGGCCCTTTACCCTGACTTTTATACACACCAACCAAAGCTGAGATTGTTTGGAGACTGAGGTCTGTAAGTTTACACTCTGAACCTAAAATCAGTCCATAGTATGTCAGTACTCCAGGAAACCAGCATTCCTCAAACCCCAGAGAAACTGCATGTGGTTTTGGAGCAACTCTGGCCAGTCCAAGAAGTCTTTCACTTACTAACCAGGCAGCAGCAACTTCAGCAGTAAACATGAGCTTACGTTATGGGTTAAACCCCCAGTGCCTGCCTGTTAATTATACTGATTTTAGTAAAACACTTGTTCTCATACCGTGCTAGTGGACATAGCATAGGATATTTTTTGTTGCTGGGAAAATTCGGGAATTGCAGCAAGTTAAGAACGTTCTGTACTGCTTCTGTCAGGATTTTCAAATGGCTTGGGTTTTGTTCTTTGCCAGGAGACACTCCACAGCTCTATATTATGCATCTATTATGAAATTAAAAGTATTTTCTTGTCTAATTTTTAATGTTAATTTAACTAACATCACCTGCCAGGAAGCTCAGAAAATTTTCAACTCTTTTGATTGTTAAAGACAGCAGTCATTTTTCAGAATTTATCATCTCATGGAAAAATAAGTGAAAAATAAATAGTTAGGTGCTTCCTTATTACTTAACCGATTTATTAACTTAGCAAAGATTGACCTAACAAAGTTAATTTTTTAAAGTCTTGCTCTACTGGATGCCACAGTAAGATCAAACACACCATCACTAGATAATCCAGTTCCTTCATACAGGTACACCAGACTATGTCCTAATTCCACTGAAAAAGCTAGTAATTGTACCCTTTTGGCCTGTTTTTTACAGCCCAGTTCTTCCCTAATACCATGCCATCTTTTTTTACCTTATTTTGTAAAATAATAAAATACTGGAAGTTAGAGGAACTAAAGGCCTTTTTTTTTTTTTTCCTTTTGGAAGACCCATGTCTCCTCAGGTGCCACAACACAATGAATAACAGGTTAGATAACCACACACATCCAAATTACTTAGGGATACAAGTGCATTCAACATGCTTTAAAGACAGACAGGTTTTTGAAAAAAAAAAACCAATATGATTTAAGTAGTATGCTGTTATGGTATTAGAATTCTTACTCTGGAAGATATGAAATCTCCAGTACAGAAAATTTTGAAGAGCAGGACAAACAGCTGTTGGGACTGGTTTAGGAACAGGCAATTGTAATCTTTGGAACAGAGACTGTCACTGTGCCTGTGTCCAAAGCAGAAAACCCAACCATACCACATCACAGACCTGACCATTACAATTTGGTCACCTATACTGAATTTATTTAAATCACAAAATCTGCTTCTGGTACACTTTAGGCACAGGCCAATAAGCACTCTCCCAACAATTCCCAGGCACAGCCAATGAGGTAAGATGGACCAGGGACTACTCCCATGGGCAATTTAGAAGTAGTCACCTTCTTTTAAAGGTTAATAGAGCTTTATAGAATAGATGTAGACAGATGGTACGAGCTGATCTGGCCGCCAAGAACAGACCTTGGCATCATTTCATTCACTAGCAGGGATGGATGTAAGATTTTGGTCTCTTTCAGCCCCTTTTCTCAGGTTCTACAGTTATGACTACACTGGTTTTGTAGGCCAGGAGAGGAAGATTTGCAGCAATGGTAAACACAACACAAACCAAATGTTTAGCACAAAGAAAACAACACATACAGACACACCTTTTGGTTATGCTTTCAATGCCTGATCCTGGTCCACAACTGAAGTAATGGGCATAAGCACAAAACACTTGACTTTCCTAATAACTTCTGCACACAACTTGTGAAATGGTCAAAGGGAGACAAAAATTGATGGGACAGTGTTCAGGTAAAATAAATGACTGCAGCTCTGCCACTGACACTTGGATTACGACAGTTTTACAAACCTGATCCATCTGGTCCCCTGATCTGCCCTTGGCTTCTGTTTTGAAGATGTAAAGCTTGAGAAAGACTGACAATATTTGGGAACCAGACTGGGCCCCTTCAAGACAATTATTCCTCATTTACAAAAAAGTAAGTGACAACATTTCAAAGGCTACTAGGTAAGTGTTTACTGCCACTCTTTTATTATGTATCAAATATTTATTTTCTTGATTCTGAAGCAATACAGTTTTCTTTGCAGTAACATCAACTCCCTCTTCAGCAATTAATGGAATTTTACTATTGACATATCCTTTACCATGGAAAACAGTATCAGAGGTTATGTTCTAAAAAAGATTTATCATAAAAATGGAGGGAAGAGAAGGAAATACTTCAGATGAAGATTCCCTAGATGGATTTTTTTTCAAAATTAAGCCGAGCCCTTGATGTCTGTACCACAACCATAGCAATGATGACTTCTTAACTATAAAAGCTCATATAACTATCATTCCATTATTTTAAAAAGAGGTACTTCTGTTTATTAGTAAATGGTAAAAACACATTGTAAAGTCACTAATGCTGTGTGATATCACATTCAACTCTTAATATTTTAACTCATTTGTGTTAGAAACTGAACGGCATTAAGAACATTTGAAAGCCTTTTTCTTAACTATTTGTTAGTTCCTACATCAATCCAACCCAAAGACACTGTCATGAATTCCTATCCCACTTTTTTTGAGTAAATTCCCAGCCAGAACCCCAAAGTTGTGCATTTCTAGAGGAGCATTGAAGGCACTGCACAGGACTTCAGGAGACCTCAGTTTAGGTCCCTACTTTCCTACAAGATTCCCACACAATCTTGGGCAAGTTACTAAGGCTTAGATCTTGGTGTTTAATTCCCATTGGTTTCAAGCAACATCTATCACTGTGGCTCTATCTCAACTGCAGCATGCCAAGCTCATCAAAGTGAGACATAGACAAACACTCTCCTTGCATATTCTTCTTTCCTGGAAAAGGAGACCTGGACACATGACTTGTAAGTGGGCCATAAGCAGCCATGACCCTTGAATTGGACAAGTTGTTGAGGGAGAACTCCAGAGCACTCTGAGCAGAGTGATTCTGGTTGTGCTGTAAATAGGAGGGTAAACTCTGTCCACATCTGATTATGTGCACGTTTTTTCCAGGCTTCCCCATAGTCACAGCAGCATGGGACAGACCACATTCCTGCAGGTGATTTGACAATACATCTGGTCAATCAGGAGACAGAAGCAATTCACGTTTATGTCCCATATCAGAAAGCAGCACACAGCAGGAGGTTGGCTCTGCACCAGAGTATAAGCACTTTACTTCCTGCTAGCCAAATCTCCATTAATATTTTAGGGTTGGGATTATTCTGGGTTTAATTCTATTAGGAACTATTTGACTCCCATGACAAATTGGCCAAGGCCAGTGCCAAAAACTGTGACTTCTTATAATGGCCAGAAAGTCAAATGGATCAAATGCCAAACTTATCTTCCAAGCTGGTAGTCACTTCCAGAACCCACTCATTCACTCACACTCACTCACAGATACGGACTTTAACTATGAGATGACTATTCACTTGGTTCTGGTATTGCACTATCTTTCAAATAGTTGAAACATTACTTGGTTCAATATTTCACAAAGTCCCTGTAAAGGACAAAATATTTTCTTGAGAGTAGCTGAAATCAAAACTTCAAATTGAAGACTCAAAACTTGCTTCTAATGAATCCTCATGTTCAAACAATAGGAGGACTCACAGTCTCACAGTCAGAATATTGGACTGTCACTCAAGAGAGTCCAAGAGAATTATTGCGCAGCCAGTTGAAGTGTACAGCCATGGTCCCCACACCATCCACCCCACCATCCATTCCCAACCCTCCCAAATCTTGCCCTTGTGTCAGCACTGAAAACTAATACCACTCAAGCCATACAAAAATAAATTCCAGCTGCATCAATGGGAAGATCTGACTCACCACATACCCACACAATTGTAAGTATCAACTAAAGAGAGAAGCTGAGAAAGCGTTGGTGGTGGGTAATATGAGGGACACACTCAGGCAGTCTTGAAATAGTATCTTAAGACTGTCTCCTTTCCCAGACATCTCCCAGAAGACCTTCCACATTTCTCCCCAGCTCCCCAGCTGTACCTTCCTCACAGAATCATTTTGAGGTAACATAGACAAGGGCTGACACCCCTTTGGACTGACACTGCATAAATAAGATCAAACTTTACAACAAACTGAAAAGTACGAACTAATGCCTGAAACAAATAACTTTAGAAATAAGTGGAGAATATATGGTAGATCATGTACTGTGCTGCCCTGTGCTACTATTCTGATGTCAGAGGAAGAATATAAATCAGAGCAGAAGCACAGCAGTAGCTCTATTCCACACTGATACTCAGGTGACTTGGCGACCTTTCTTTCAGTGGGAATAGAAAATAAATTTGTTTGTTATAAATTTCCATTTTCCACATTTTCAGAGTTTAAAATAAATACGGTTTACTGTGTTTCAACTGGTTTTGATGATTGCTGTGTACATGTGTGTTCATAGATAAACAAATGTGTGCATCTGCACATCCTCAGGTATGGGAAAGGGCCAAAGACTAAAACTTGCCCAAGGCCCTTACAAAGAGACCACACTGAGTCAGGTAAGGAGATAGTATCAGCAAGTCTGTATTAGTGAATTGGAGCTATCAGAAAAGCAGAAAGTGTCTAAAACCATTAGAAGCTATTTTCATGGCTTTATGCCTAAAGTAATAAAATAATTATGCTGAGTCTTTGCCATCTTATCTACTTCAGTGTCTCCCTGCTTTTTCTCCAGGTCTATTCATGGAATTAGGCTCATTTTACTGTAATAGAAGTACATCCATCTGACTTCTAACTGGGTACACTGATGACAGCAAAACCTAATCTACGTACACTAAACATTTGTCAGTATTTATTTCTTGATACAGCAGAGACACAAACAAAGCCACCCAGAAAATAAACAAACCATTCCAAAACACCCTCCAGACTGTGAACCAAAACAGAGGTCAATAGATCTATCGAGGCAAATGACTTTACATGTAAAAGGAAAAAGGAATTGCTCATTAGTCTGCAATATCAATGCTGAGCTCCTGTTATTACTATGGGCCTCTACACAATTCCTATTTTTGACAGAGATAACAAAAATATTGCATAGTCTTGTCTCCTCCCCACTCTCCACAAGATACATTCTCTTTTACCTTCTCTTCTTGAAGGTAGAGGCGAAACAGTAATAGAAAAACTAACAGCTGTTCGGGGTGGGGGGAAAAAATCACAGAAACCTGGAATATCTGAAAGTTTAGTTTCATATGTAGCAATTGCACTGCTGCCAGATATGCTCTGCCATGCCATTAAATCCCTCTGGCCTGTTACGGCTTTCATTATTCCATCTCAGGGAAAGTATTAGCAAAGCAGTGGCCCTAATGCAGCAATTTGCATCAGCAGTTGCCAGCCAAAGGGAGGCAAAATCTCCTCCCTAACGTACAAGGGGAAGTAGCACACAGAGGGGCGCTGGGCTTGATAAGCTCACCCAGCTCGGGAGGAGCAGGGACCCCACACCGACATCTCCCCGCCGCTGCCCAGCGCTGGGTACTCCCCCTCTGAAGATAAACCGGGAAAGCAGCAGATTTCCCCTTTCCCTCTGACCCCCTGCAGAAAGAACTGCCCAGGCCAGACGAACCCCACAGTCCCGCTGTTCGCCTGTCACTCCCAAAAACCAGACTCCTCGACAAGGAAAAAGCAGTCAGTACCGGCGGGATGCCCGGGCCGGAGGGACCCGCTGCCTCCAGCGACTCCAACGCTCGGCGGGGCAAGCCCGGCCTTCCCCGACCAGCTCGGGGCCGGACAGCAGTACTCCCCTTCCTTCCTCCCTCTCCCCCGGGTCAGCGGTCGCCCGGAGCCCCGACACCCACCTCGGCCTCCCGCAGACTCCGCTCACTGCCGCCTTTGTGCGCGCCACCCGCCGCGGCGACGGAGACTCGCTGGGCTGCCCGGCGGTGCCGCCCCGGAGGAGGGACCGCAGCACCCGGGTAAGGCGCGATGGGGCGGGGCAGGGCAGGCGCCAAGGGCAGGGGCTGGAGCCGTCCTTGCCCCAACCCGCCTCCTGGTGGTGTACCGCACCAGGGGCACGCCAGTCCCCGCCTCCCGACCCCCGGGTGAAGCCGGGCAGGGCCGCTAGCGCCTCCCGGAGCACCACCGGAGCTGAGGGCGGGCTGGTCGCGGAATGGCCCCGGCGGCCGTTGGGCCTCGCTCGCGGCGGCCGTTGGGCCTCGCTCGCGGCGGCCGTTGGGCCTCGCTCGCGGCGGCCGTTGGGCCCCGCGGCCTGAGTCAGCGCGGGGAGGCGGCGCGCTGAGGTGATCCTGCGGCGCCGCGGAGCCTCTCACAGAAATACCTACTGGCTTTTACTGGCTCGTTTTAGTCGCTGCCAAAAATGTTTTAATAAAGAAGGCATCTTCATCCACGTTTGTAGATGGGGAAAACCAGAGAATGGGCAAGGGAATCGTTCAGCCCAGGCTGCTGGGCAGGTCCTTGAAAGGCAGCGACTGAAGCTGGCATTCCCAGACCGCACCACTTGTGGCCACAGGAAGCACTTCTAGTATCGTTATGCTTTATATCTGTAAATAAGTGCGATAAAATAAGGTTTTTCCACCAGAGAGTGGTTCCTTTCCATTCAAGTGATACTGTAACCAACTTTTACACAGAGTACCTTAGACAAATAAATAGGGAAATGGATGTCCGTGATAAAAATTGAATCATGCAGGAATCTTCCAGGCTTTTTCCAGTCTGTTTGCCGAAGGCAGTGCTAAGAGGGCAGTGCTAAGTGCAAAACAAATAAGCAGGAAACAGAGTAACGTGGAAAAAAAAGAGGACAAAGAACATGCACAATATAAGGATCAAAGTTCATTAACTGAAGACGAGCCTGTTAATTTTAGGCATAAAAACAAGTTTTTCAGAGCTAGATTTCATGCATCTACATGTTCTAGTCCCCAAAGCATACACACAGCTGAAGCCTGGGAAGAGTTCCTTGTCAAGTAATTAATGCTTAAACCTCCCATTTTTTGTTAACTTTCCAGTTATCCTGTAAAACAATCTCAGTAGAATCTCCTCTAGATCATCACCCGATTATAATTTTCCGGATTGGTTTTTTTTTCGGCACTTCTTCCCCCCTGTAGTTGTGTTAACTGTCCCCTCATTGGCCAGTCTTCAGTGCACCACTAGGGCAGAGCCGCTGGCAGACGGGCCTGGTGCGCCCCCATGGACCCCAGGCCCTGCTGCGTCTTCTCCTCCGTCCCCAGGTACACAGCTACCCTCATGAGCTCACCTCGGCTTTCAAACAAAGAAGTCAGAGAAGATGGTTTCTGCCCAGGCACAACAAACAAGGGTATTTACTTAATTCCAAAGAGAAAAGAATATGCAACTGAGCCCAGAAATACCCGCAGTTTTGTTCCCAGGCATATCGTATCTAACCCTTTGTCTGGGGGCAGTCAGCAGGCAGTGAGATGTGCCAATAAATAATCCCATCCCTCATGAAAATACAAGGAGCCGTGTCTGTGCCGGCTGTCGATCCTGACCAATGCTCTGCCCACCACATTTGTGTAGAATACGATCCCCGTATTGTGTTCCCTCCGAGGGGGTGGTATCCAGCCATCACCATCCCAGACTGCTCTAACATACTGTTCCATTACAGTCTTTCAGTACTGTACTGAAATAAAAACATGGTTGTAACACGCTGAATCAGAACCATTATCCTTCCACAGTCTCAGCAACACCCACCCTTCTCTGCTGCTTTCAGACATCCAGAAGCTAGAGCCTCAGCTTTGGAATTACTGTATTGTGTTTAGTTATTTATCATGTCCAACCATCTGCTGCCTGACATGAAATAACCCGCAGAATAATGCTCTACATTTTTAATGGTTCCATGTGCAAGGTCATGTTTTCTCTTCCTACAGTGCAGTGTAAATATAGCCATGATACACACAAGATGCTGTGGAAAGTGCCAAATGCTTGCACAGCAACAGTAAGCTCCCGTTACCAGCAGGGCTTCATCCTTCTGTGCTTTTTCATTCTGCTCTTGCTGATGGCATGACCATGGTGCCAGGCAGTATTCCTCAGATTGCTTCCCTGGAACAACCTCTGCCAACTGATTTCAAAATCCTTACTGTTGCACTTCAGCTCATAACTATTCTCACCAGTTACATCTATATAGAGTATAGATGCCAAGCACTAGCACATAATCTTCTGTACCATCCAAGCCTTAGCATGGTCAAGGGTGTGGTTTTGGCTTAGCCCAGTACAGAGGACAATATGGTCAGGGACAGTTCTTCAAAAGTAATCTGGAGTTACCCCACAAAACTAGATGGCTGGGTGAGTACAGTCAGGAGGCATCCTCTGCCCTTGCAACCACCAAGTCCCTGGTGGTGTCATTTCCCCACACTCAGGAATGACGAAGTTCTCAACTCTTGCCATTTTCTTTCTGTAACAATTCCCCCTTGACAGGTTTCTTTCTGGAGGCATTGTGTTGGGCAACACAGGTTTATTTCCCAAGGTTTGAATTTAAACTGTCCACAAATTTTGAAGTACCCGCTCATGGAAGCTTTTCCTTTCCTCTCCTTCACTGGTCTGTTAATATCTGTCCATTATTACCTAAGTCGTGATTCCTGTCCCAAAGAGCTTATGGTTTACATATTCACTCTGTGTTTGTACAGTTCTGGCACAGTGGTCTTCTACCCTGTGAACTGGGCTCATTGTCACTATGAAAATACAAGTTAAGAGGAAAATTGAGCTGTGTAGTCTTTTGTAAATTAATTACAATGGCTTTTAAAAAAAAATCAAATCTGCAAGCAGAGTAGAGCTTAGTAAAACTCAAGAGCAGATTCCTAGAGAGCAGTTCATAAATTCATGCAGGGAATAAAAAAAAAGGGGCTTGGAACACTAGATTTTCCTGGCAAGTATGTTCCCAGGGAGCAAAATAACCACTCAAACCAAAAAGTTAATTATTTAATACATTATCAGTAATGTCTGGCATTTCCCCCACTAAAACAAGTTCATGTTCAGGCACATAGTACCTGAGGCATGGGTGACTGCAATTGTTAACACATGCACACAGTGCATGTAAAATGGTTCTGAAAACAGAAAAGTTCAATCTAATGAAGTTCAACAAGGGCAGCTGTAGGATGCTGCACCTGGGGAGGAATAACCCCATACATTGGTACAGGTTAGAGGCTGACCTGCTGGGAGAGCAGCTCTGCAAAGAGAGAGACCTGGGAGTTCTGGTGGATAAGTTGCCCATGAGCCATCAAAGCACCCTTGTGGCCAAGAAGACTAATGGTCTTCTGGGGTGCATTAAAAAGAGTATGACCAGTGGGTCAAGGGAGTTCATCCACCCCCTTTACTCTGCCCTGGTGAGGTCACGTGTGGAGTACTGTGTCCAGTTCTGGGCTCGTCAGTTCAAGAAGGACAGCGAACTGCTGGAGAGAGTCCAGTAGTGGGCTACAAAGATGATCAAGGAAAAGGAGCACCTTTCTTATAAGGAAAGACTGAGAGACCTGGGTATGTTTAACCTGGAGAAGACTGAGAGGGGATCTCATCAATGCTTATAAATATCTAAGGGGCAGGTGGCAGGAGGATGGGCTCAGACTCTTTTCAGTGGTGCCTGGTGACAGGACAAGGCACAACAGGCACAAGCTGGAACACAGGAAATTCCATCTCAACATGAGGAGAAACTTCTTTACTTTACTTGAGGGTGCCAGAGCACTAGAAGAGGCTGACCAGAGAGGTGGTGGAGTTTCCTTCTCTGGAGATATTCAAAACCCTCTTAGAAGCATTCCTCTCCAGCCTAGGTGAACCTGCTTTGGCAGGGATGTTGGACTAGATGATCTGCCAAGGTCCCTTCCAACCCCTCCCATTCTGTGATTCTGTGAAAGTTGACCTTTTAGCTTTTAATTTATAATGAAATCATAAGTAAGGATTGCTCTGGATTCTGGTGCTGACATTCTGTGTATTAGCATTAAACTCAAAGTAGCTCAGGCAGTAAAAATTAATTGACCTAGTTTTATTCCAGTGTAAACATCAGCAGGTAGTCAGACTCTGAATTCTGTAATTACCTATTTAAATGTCCCACCATCTCATCAAAGGAATAGTTCTAACACAAGTAGATACTTTTTATATAGTACCTGTGAAAATCTACTGAATTCTCTGTCTGGTTCACTGGGGTTTTTTCCCTCTTTTTTTCTTTTTCCTTCAAGCCCAATTATATAGTACTTCATTTTGTCCTTCATTTGAAGGCACAATAGCGCTGGTTGTTGTAGTGTGTAAATCCTGTGATTTAATCTGTCCCTTGGTGCTTCATTTTTGAAAACTTTTTTTAAAAAAAGTAGAAGTTATTTAGTTGGAGACATTTCTAAAACACTTGGGCCCCTAGACTTAAACTTGTCACCAGTTTTGTCTGGGCTCTGGTTTTGCTTTGCCTCTATTCCTGGGATCAACTTTTCCTGCTGTATCAGGTGCTTGAAGACCTCAATAGCAAACAACTTATTTTGAACAGAGAAAGAATGCTGTCCTTCTCCAACATAAAGCTGGACAGGACAAACTTTATTCTTTATTCCATGTGAAACCGTCTTGTTTTGGGCAGCGTGTTCAATCTGTCACATTTTGGCAGATGCTTCCAGCCATCCACCAGCCCCCCAGTCTGTCCCGCCTGAGCTCCCTGCCCTTTGCCAGCTTTAGCTTTTGGATTTTGCTTTCCATAGGGTTGTTCCTGAGTGCTGTAATTGTCTGCTGACAGCCGCACTTGCTAGCCTTCTGACATCAGTTCTTCACTTCCTTCTGTGGCCTCATGGTCAAGAGGTGAGATGGTGACATCATCCTCAGGAGGACTATGATGTCATCAGAAGTATTGTAAAGTTTAAGTAAGTCATCAGTGAAGCAGGGGAGTGACAGATGAAAAGGGAAACTGGGAGGATTATTTTGTCAAATGATCAAATGTGGGATTGTGATTTTCCAGGAACTGCTGCAGCTGGAATTAGAGGCCAGGCAGGAGGTGCAGGCCATGTACCAAAATGCTCTCCTGGAACGATAACATGCTTATCAGCCCATGCCATCAGGATTTGTATTGCATAACCAAACTTGGTTTTGAGCCAAGTACTTTCAGACTTGGTATTGTGACACATACACTGTTTTCCCCCACCCCCACTGAAAATACAGTCCCAAGAAGAGGATCTGTCGCCAAAAAAGTACCAGACAAGGGTTTTTTCCTTCTCAGAATATAACAAGTCTTGATGATGGAAATTCTCAAAAGAGCCTTTCTTTTTCCTCTAGATCCACATCCAGCCTTGCAAAACCATGAAAACCTCAATGCTTCCTTTATAGCCTAGGAGCTCTTTCCACAGTCAGAACTCAGTTCTCTGCCACAAAATACTTGGCCACTGAGAAACAGAGGCATCTATTGACTCCTATGGTCCAAACATGGCCAGAGCAAAAGAAGGAATATTTAAATTATGAAAAAGCTCTAAACATATCAGCCCTACTGGAAATCCACTTGTACCAGTGCAATCTCATCAAAAAGTAATTTAGCTCCAAATCTGTAAATAACCAGGCTTGAGGTCTCTAAACATAATCCTAGCTTAGAAAATCTTGAGCCCCGATAAAGCAAAGCAGTCACAGTGTATGAGGTTAAGGACATAATAGTGAAATCATCAACAGTTTCTTTCTTCAGCCAAAGCCCAGAATTCCTGTGTAGGCATGTTCAAACAAACACCTGTGCCCTGCTCAGGCGAAATACATACTGGTGTTTAAATGCACACACATACAAGAAATGAGAAATCATATGCAACTCCATGGAAAAACCCCTCCCTCCTGTTTTTGACTGAAACCCTAAAGCTAGCTTTTCATCAGTCCGGTAAATCTATGCATGACTAGCAAAGCTTTTGCCCAGAATACTGTTTTCAAAGCACAGCAAATCACAAGCAAGATGACCAGTATTATTTGTTCAGAACAAAATAGTACAAAACACGCTTTGAGAACTTCAAACAAAGCTGCTCTGCTTCCCAGGGTATAATCTTTTCTTTACTATTCCTGCAACTTTTGCAAAATAAAATAACAGTCTTAATCTGGAAGGGGAGAGGTTACTTGGACACCGACTCCTTCTGTTGAGAAGGTTGTTGCTTTCTTCTCAGCCTCATGTCTGCAATTTCTACATCAGACTGTCTATCAATATTGAATTATATTCGCAAACAAGTTCTGAAGTTATTGCTTAGGGGTTGTAAAGCAGCACATCTTGATTAGTTCACTGTATTGTTACCTCCTTACTATGCAAACTAGTCTCTCTTTCTTGTAGCTAGAAAAGATGTAACAGCTATGGTCAAGATCATAGGAAGATAAAGAGATATTTTGTATAAAGCTTTTTCTTAGGGTAGGCTACTTGTTAAGTGCTAGTAGACCTCAGCTTGAAGTTCATTCTGTAACTCCACTGAGAGAGTAAAGTGTCTAAATTTAATCAGTTTTATAATACAAGTGACAGTATTTGGTGCTTGTCCTTGTGAGAGAAAAACTTTTCCCTTCTGTGCAGACCAGGGTAGAAAAGCAGTTGTTCTGTGGGTAGCTCCTGGTGAATGAACGGGGACTCTGACCCTTGCTTGTAGTTACGAGAAGTAGGTTCACTTGGCTTTGAAGGCAGAAAATTCTGCACTATCTCAGGTACTGTCATTCATTCAGGCTGTCATATAAACTGGATGAAAAGGGGTTTAATCTCCCCTCAAGAAGGAGGCAGATGGAGGACTCAGCAGGCTGTCAGGAGGAGAGGCAGACCCTGGCTGCTTTCTCCCACACCAGTGAACTGATGGGGGAGGCTTCTGCAAGCTTTGGCCAGAAGTTCCTCTCTTCATCCCTTTCTTATTAATTTTGCTAAAAAAACCCCAGATAATCCAACCCTTGCTACTGTTTTGTTGTTGTTGCTCTCGCTAAGACTCAGCTTTCTTGAGTGTTTGAAGTGGTAGAATGGAACCAGGTTCAGGCATTTTTTAAAACGTCTGTGTGTATCTAAAAGGACACTTTTCCCAATTCAGCCTGTGCAGCAGGGGTAGATCCCGCGCCTCCAGCTGAAGAGCACCCTCTTGCCCTGCCCAAGGCTTTCTGTAGCAGTGAGGCAGGCGCAAGGGTGCAAGTCTGCTCAAGAGCGTTGGCCCTCGGGTCTTTCCACACTGTCTTCTCCTTCCATTCATGTGCCCAGCTGTGAGGACACCTCAGTCTGGCACCATGGATTTCAGATCTCTCTGATCTTTAACCTCTAGACTCAGTATCAGGTGATTCGGGGGTGAGGCGAGATACTAGTTTGGAATAACCTGTCTTAGAGGCATTTTCTTTGCAATTCCATTCTTAGGGATTTTAGTGATTTACAGTTTATGCCAAGAACTGTGCTTGTTCTGGATTTACAGTACAGTCATCCTTTGAATGCCTGCGATAAGGCAAAATTTGAGCTGTATGGAGTAACAATAAGGTTTAAAAATGTATTTGGCTTAAGCAAATGATCTTTTCACTCTTGCTTGCCCTGAGAACTGCCTTCATCTAGCTGTTGTGGGCTGATTTGTTCTCAGAAATAGATTGTTATTAATGATCAAGATTGTGTTGAAATCCTAGAAACAAGTTGAGGCACAGAAATAAATCCTTCACATGCAGCCACAGGAAAATAAGTTCTCCTTAATTACTTTCATCAAGCCTGGGCAATTTATCAGTGAATAAGGTGGTTTACTGTGATTTTTCTCTTATCTAATCTAAGCAGTTCAGTCTCCTGGTTTAGTCTGAGGACTCGTATAAAACTCTCACCGGTACCTCTAGGTCAGGTATGTTAAAGCAAGAACATTGTCATTTATTTCAGTTTTGTACCTGCTCTCTTTCTTTACATCTTCTGAAAGGATATGCATATCTATGTGACATTGTCTGAGGAACTGGCTTCACTTTTATGATTTCTACATCTGGAGTGCTAATATAGTTAATAGATGTGATTTGCTTTGCAAAACCATGAAAACAGTATTTTATTTTATTTCAGTTTCATCTTCAGATTCCTGAGTGGGAGAAGTGTCCCTGGTAACTCAGTAGTAAATCCTTCCATCAAAATATTCTTGGTGTTGAAGTGAGTGTAGTCTCTCTCTGGAAGTGTTATAGCACTGCAGTCCCTGGATACAGCGATGGATGCTATTTTAGAACTGCAATTAAACAGCATTTCATCTCCATCAGTCTAAAAATAATTATTTGGAAAACTAAACTTATGTTTTCTGTGAAAAAGAGTATGATAGCCAATTTGGATTTGGAAAATGAAGTATTTAATGGAGGAACTACAGTCTGTGGATTGAAAGGAAGTCTTTCCCATTTCTGATTTTTTCCTGTTTTGTTGAAAGCTGAGCAAAAATTGGAATTTTACCCTAATGGAAAGTTTCAGTATTTGAGCATTAATATTTGAACAAAGACTCTGAAATATAAGAGAGTCTTGAAGTATAAACAGCACAAAAGTTTTTGCAAGGGAAGCACCTTTCTTAAAGGGGGGTTAATATGGCTATATAATCTGCCCAGAAAGTGTGAAGTATCTGACTGGCTCCCAGAAAACACTGATCCATTGTAAGGACATCTAATTCAATGTTGGACTGAGAAAGCTGAAACAATGTTAAGTGAGTCCAGTATTAAAATACTGTAAATGAATGTGTGATCAACTCTGCCTGCCCTATGTATCATTCTCTACATCCTGCCCTTACATAAAAGCCAATGAGGGGTCAGCTCTGTGCCCATGTATTTCTCTCCACAATTTGAGAAAAGCTTACAAGCACATGCACGTATGCACAAGAACTTTTCTTAAAAAATTCTGTTTCGCAGGTATTTCGAGAAAATGGCTGCATCCAAGAATTAGCACACTGGGAAAATCATTTATCCCTATTCCATAAATTTGGCAGAGGTTCTTAAAACAAGCATTTTGCACAAGTCTATGGAAATCATTTGCTTCAGTGAAATTAGTGGAATCCATTTCATGTTCTGGGGTAGAAAGCCTTTGTCCTGGCAGTCTGTATGCTTTACATTTTCCATTATGCAAATCTGAGAATTCATCAGAGACTTTGCCTCATTCCTGCTACCCTCGTTACAGTTTACCGCACAGTTCATCTGCTGCAGACGAACCTACATACCATGAACAGTCTCTCAAACCCAGCCGCTTTTGCCCACAAAAGCAACAAGACCTTGTTTTGCTGTTACTCGCGCGCCAGCGATATTGTGTTCAGCATATCACGCGCAAAGAGAATTCCCGTCCCAGTGAGTTTAGGGTCTGAAAAGTATCAGGCCTGGTGCTCAGTTCACACAAAGCCACATATCCCATTCAAACCAGTGAACTCTGTATTACGCAAGCAAAGGGTCTTGCTCATTGTTTCAAACAGGTGGATTTTTTTCTTAAAAAAGCAAGACTAGGAACGGGCAAGAGGATAGTGCTTTGTATCAAGCTCTGCCATGGTACGAGAAGAGACAAAGGCCTGGTCAGAAAATACAGAAAATAATTCTATTTAATAGAATAAAAAACAAAGTCATACCCACAGGTAGCTCAGAGTCATGTCAAGGTACATGTCTGCTTCTGATCTGAACTCTGCAGGCACCCTGTTTTTCCCCATGCCCACCCCCACACTGCAATTTGGGCACAAACAAAAAAGCCTCCCTGTTGCAGTCATCCCGCCAATATCAGATGCCCCTCCCCGGCAGCCCTGGGTGACAGCCCAGCCCGGTCACCCTGCCTGTTTTGCATGTTGCTTGCATGGGGTTGGGATTATGCTTATTGCTCCTCTTCCTTGTCCAGGTCAGAAATAATTTATCCCGTGTAATTCTGCTTCCTGTGGCCAATTTGGTTTGATAGGGTTTTCTCATTTTCTGTTTCATACTGTCTGTACAGATATAGGCACAGCTTGGTGCGAACACCTCTTTTGTCTGCAGCATCTTTGGGGTTTTTCTGTTGTTACTGGTTTGCTAATTTTCCCAAGATCTCCCTTCTGTGTAGCACATTTTACATAAAGCATGTCCACATTACAAAATTCTCCCTCCTCCTCTTCTTCATGTTTTTCTGTACTGTGTTATGAGAAATCTAGGACAAACAGCATAATAATGATATATAAAAATTAATTCAAATTTTTGCCCAAATAAAAGATAAACTGATTCTTCTTAAAGTATAATCTTACTGCAGAAGGGCATTATCCTCAGTTCTTTCAAAAGTACAGTACAAGTTCCTGTGACATGTTTTGGTTACCCAGGAGATGTTCCTGTTCAGAATCTCACCTGAATGCAGGTCTGAATGTTCCCAAAGTTAGGAAAGGAGTGTTCCCAAAGTTTGGAATTACATCTGTAATATTGCTTTGCATGGGTTTAATATTCAGATTTTTTGCTGGCCTTTGCTGACTGGAGTTCCTTCCTTGTTTATTTTACTAGCATTTTGAATTCCCAGGTACCTTTCTGTCTGCATAGCTCAACTGCTGGAATTGGATGGTCAAACCCAACCCCTTCCAACAGTAACCAACTTCACCCTCATTTCGTACTGCCTGATTGACTTATCCACCTGTCCTGTTTACATGACGTTGCTAATATCCAACTCATTGTAAAGGTTAGATCCTCAGTTTGCAAAAGTTGACACAACTTCATGGAAATCTTGACCTACATCTGCCAGACTCAAACTGAAGAGCTGCCAGGCACTGCCACTCAGCTCTCACACCAAGGAGCTACCTGAAGTTGCCATAGACTCCCGGATCAGGAAGGTTCTTCCATAGACCATAAAATATATCCTGCACTGCAGTGTGTAGGTTGTATGGAAACACCTGAGTGGGACCTACGTAAGACAGCAGTGTAGCTATGCTAACATTGCGCTCCACCCAGGCTAACACATCTCCTGTGAAACCTACGCAGAGCTGAACGGTGACTTCAACAGTTCAGCTAAGCGGATGTGCCTACGTGCCACTGCCTGGTGCTGCATGGAAATGCTGTGGTCCTACCCACGATTTCAAATACGTCAGCCTCTAAATATTCTGCCCCGCCATCGCTGAAAGAGTAGGTCACTGCTGAGGAACAGAAGAGTCCGAGTCTCTTAAGAAATCAAGTTGCTTCCTGGATCTGTGTCCTTTTCGTCCTTCCCCAATCGTTCAGCAGTGGCAGCTCTATAACCAGGGTGGGAAGTGCCCTTCTCCCTCTCATGACTTCCCCTTGAGAGGGTCTTCTGTCCAATTTGTGCCTGTGTCCCAAGCCCACCACCTGACACATGTGCTTTCTGCCTTCGGCAGCAGGGGCATCTGGGCACATCTTCCCTAGCTTGGGACATGCCTGGCATCTCACATTTGTCACAGCTCTGCTGATTCTCTTCCTATTGCCCAAGTCAACTGCCAGATTTCTGGATTTTTGTGCTGTTTCCATCTTTACCCTGCTAGTACTGGCCACCAGTGTTAAAGAGCCGCCTGATCTTTCAAAGCAACAATAATATCACAGTAGACAGTGTCCAAAGGGTGACTCTTGGACATGCTGTGCCAGGTACTAGAAGGTGGACAGGAGTTAAACACTGCCTTATCCTGTTTTCCCAAAGAACCACCACGTTTCAAGCTCAGCCTGCTCTAAGGAACTGGAGTTAAAAAGGCAAATGAGCAATTAAATTCCTACATTTAGATTGCGAGTCCAGACGTTTCGAATCCAACCAGGATCTTTCATCAATGGAATCTGAAAGAAACAAAGAATAATGAGGAATAATCAGTTAATTAACTAAGCACAGAAGTTATAGTATCCAAGCTTCAGTCATGCTCTAATGAATACCTCTCCTGTGATTCCACCTCGCCCTGATGTCATTTTCGCTTTGTATCTCTACTTAGAGATGTTCTCAGTTCCCTCTTTCCACTGTCTCAGTTTTCAGGGGTTTTGCAGTAGAATTTAGTTTTCTGCTAGTAGGATCTGTATCATCAGCCAGAGAGAGCTTGGAAGCAGAAGATCCCTGTGTGCACTGGAGAAGCACGGACCACAACAAGCTCTGTTTATTCTTTTGCAGGATGGGGATGCCCAGTGCAAAGGCCAGAGACAGAGCTGTAATCCCACCCTGCTGCCTAGGGAAAAGATGGCAGCATCCCTAAATTTGTTCATGGTACAAGAAGACCTCCAGTACCCAGTAGGACAGGAAAGGAATTCTGTAGGACAAGAAGAGCACATTTCAGCCCCTTTGAGGCAACATGGATTTCAGGGGCTGCATAGCAGAGCCAGGACTTTATTCTCTGAGCAGTCCCCTCCTGACAGGCAGCGCAGGACCCTCAACAGAGTGGCTGTACTTTCAGAGCCAGAGCCCCAAAGCTGAGGTGGCAGACAATTACTGTGACAAACCTCTCTCTGAATACACAGAAGCAGGACTGAATAATGTCTTAATTTTTCAAGAAGCCACAGCTGCAAGACATGTTGAAATAAACTAATACCTAGTAAAAAGGTGGATCTGCCAGTGTTGCTGGGGATGATGGGATTCATGTCTTAAATAAAAGGAAAAGTTATTGAAGAGAAATTCTGTACTGCATTTTATACTGTTTTTCATTTCATAGTGAAATTTTACACTGAAAAGACTAATTCTACAGGATTGATAAATATGATGATATAAACAAATTATTTGAAAGTTTTCCCTTTGGTGTATAGAAAAACCAACATTCAAATATGGCCAGGTTTGCTGGTGGTGTGTGTTCTGAAAACATTCCTATTCCCTCATATTCAAATCTCCAGATTTTTCAAGCACAAATGCTCACCAGAAAAAAACAAACTCATTCTACTCTTTATCATTCTCAAGTTTTATGACAACCAGAGGACTTTGTGCAATCTTACTAAGCAAATAGAAAAGGCATGAAATGATCCCTTTTCTGAACTCTCATTTAAATACAGGAAGTGAAACAACAAATAAGGAGGAATAAGAAATAGAAAAACAAGCATTACAGAAATAAATTCACTCTGTTCTGGTAGGTGCAGCTCTTAAGGGTTCCATTACTGTTCATTACACTCACTCAGACACTCTGTTATATGTATAATTAGAATAACATTTCATGTGGGTGAGGTGAAAAGTAAGTTTGGGGTGGAGAAGGAGAAGACAACAGAAGTCTGGCCCAGAGCCCTTCTCTGTTCACAATAATACCTTGCACTTGAGCATTCCATCAGGAATTGCACCACACTATTCAAACACAATTTACAAGTCTCTCAACAACCTTATGAGCTGGGAGGTATTATTAATTCCATTTTCCAAATGAAGAAACTGAGATACACCCTGACTGAATGACTTGCTCTGTTGTTACAAAGGAAGCCTAGCATCAGGATTAGAAACAGATCTCTTTCTGCATGGCCCGTTGTTTTAGCAGTCCTGTCCTTTTGTCCTTGTTAGAAGCAGAACAAAAATACTGGCATTATTGCATCAATAATTAAATGAACAGAAATACTCTTGCAGGCTAAATTATTGATTGAAATACAGAAGCGTGTTGTATGCAAATGCTGTGTTTAATATAATTACATTTTCCTGTTGTATGTGCCTATTTGGGTTTAAGATGCATTTTGCTGCTTTGTTGACCAAGATGATGGCTTGAAGATATCATAGCAGTTGACTGCTCAGGGATAATATTAAATATTTAGAAGATTAAACATCATATCAAATTCACAGTAAATGTTTATATACCTAATGTTTGTATTTCTGATGCAGATAAAATACATAGGGTGTACGTGTTCTATGTATAGAGCAAGTTTCATCCCATTTTACACAGTCTGGGGTGTGCGTCTCAGTGCATATCTTTAATCTTTGTCATTTTTTGAATTCTTTGAGTACTCGCACCTCCCATGTCTTGACCATGTGAGAAGGAAACACAGATGTGCTGGCTGGATGCAGTGTTTGGGGAACAACTGGGCTCATTCCCCGGAAAATGCCTGCCCCACAGTTTGGCTGTAGCCACCGGATTTCCCAAAGGAAATCAGATGTGCAAGACAAGAACCAATGAGGGTACCAATCTGCCAGCTGTGCACACAGCTGGGTCCAGAACAGCTGCTTTGGGGTGAGCTGGAAGGAGCAGCGGTAAAGGCAGGCAGTGCACAAGGAGGTGCCACCTTCTTACTCCAAACATGAGGGACATGATGGCAGAGTGGATCAAAGGTTTTCTATCTTAATTCATCCCTTCTTCTTCTTTCCCCAAACTGGGACCCATCTGGCTAGAAAACAGCTCATATGAGTAGATTTCTTTTCAAATATCTATATTCCTGAAAGAATTAAACTGACCCTCTCTTTTTCTTTCTGTTTCTTTCTCCTTTCTGTTTTTTTCTTTCCGTCTCTTTCTTTCTCTCTCTTTTGTTCCCTCCCTCTCCCTTTCCTTCTCTTTCTTTCTTAAAAACAATCAAAGTTCCTGATAAATCACATCCATGATTAAATAAATAAATCTCAGAAACACAATAATAGGAACTGCCACAAGAAAACAGTACGTTTCATTAGCAGAAATGTCAACAGTGTGTTGCAACAGAGTTGGTAATTGTACAATAGTGCTGCTGCCTGCGCATTCAGTTCCTCTGAAAAACAGTGATCAGAGACGGTCCTGTAAAACATTCTTTGTGTACTGGTGTAACAACCACATGACTCTCCAGGATCCCTGCCAGCAGTTTAAAAGTACAGTTAATGTTGCATTTGATCTTTAGAGTTGTCCAATCTCTGCTCCTGCTCGGGTTTGAAAAACAACCCTAAGGAGCTTTCATTCAGTCCTGCAATTGATGGAAAAACCTAGTATTTATTGAATGATACTTTGCCCATTGTTTAGAGTGACTGTTACAAATCAATTGGCTGCCTTTCCTATTTAGTGGGCTTGGAAATGCAAACTGACCTGAGTAAAAATTATTTTAAAGCAGACACAATGCGTCAAATCTTTTTTTTTCAGCTGTGCCAGTCTCTGCAGTCACCCTGCTGACCTTAGAGAACAAAGTGAACGGAGGGAAAGGATGACCTTGCACTTAAGCTGGTGAAATAGGACACAAGGGCTATTCCTGTACAAGAAAACTGAACAGTCAGGGCACAGGAGGAGGCTCTGGGACACTCTGCTCTGTGCCCTGACGCTGGAAGATCAATGCTTGGCACAGCTGAGCCCCGACAGCTCCCAGCTTGAGAATGAGCACAGAGCATTTCCAACAGGCATCTAAATGGGGCCAACAGGTTTTAAGGGTTGAAGGAGCTTAATAGCATGGAGGTGACTAGATCACAGCAGGTAGCATTAAAGCCAGAGGTCGGGCACTGTCACTGTTTAGTTCACTAGCCTAGCGTAGCCGAGAGACTTAGATCTCCTCTGGAGGTACCTGAGCTTTCTTCCTTCCAGGAGTGTGGATGTATCACAAGCCCTGATGGTCAGTTCTCCTGATGTCTAACAGGAATAATATGCTAAATTGTCAGGGTAAATTTATTAATATTCATAAGAAAACTGTGGTGCAAAGCAAAATTTGTCTTTTAACCCCCAAAAAGAGGCTTCATGACCCTATCTTGGTCAGTCTGGCAGCATTAAGCCAAGCTGGACTTTTCCCAGCTAAATATGAAGCATTTAAGAATTAAGAGATTTCTTTTAGCTAATAGGAGATGGAGTAAAACAAGAGAAGGTTCAGAGATAACAGCTATTATGGCATGATATTTGCAGGAGAGTAGATTAGTCTGTACTTCATACTCTCCCTAGAGTAAAAAATATACCATAGAAATATTGCAAGGAAAAAAATGGAAAGGTGGTATCTGTAATCCATGTCTCCTTGGGAGAGATATGGATATGCAGTGAGCATGCAACGCAACAGGAAACATTAGGAAGACTTTATAATACCAGGAAAAGGCAAACTCTGGTATGGCTTGCCGGAAGAGGCTGAGATCTGTCAGAGCAGGCTCAACATGCATTTGTCAGAACATTTTAATTACAGTTGGATTTGCCTGTAGGCATAGAAATGGACCGGATGATCTCTGAGTCTGTTCCAGCCTTGTATTCTATTACTCTGTGATAAAGTGACACAGCAGGATGAGGCTGCATTTTCAGGAGCTCTCTCCTAGCTAGGAGATCTCACAGTGGAAAAAATTCAGAAACTGGTGGGGAAAACTCTATTAGATGAAATGTGTTGAATCTGACTAATAAAATAATGCAGAAACAAGATGTAGGGAAGCACTGGCAGATTAGCCAAGGGATGGACTGGGTGATCTGTCTCAAACTTCCAACTCAGTCACACGACATCACCTGACCGGTGTTTAACTCATCACAATGATGCAACAGATGTTGTAAACAAAATTACTCATTTGTGAATTACTCAGGTAATTTAACTCTGGTTCCTACAGTAATCATGCCTCTTAATGTGGTTAAGTACATGCTGTATGTGTGCTTCCTGGGTGCTAATACCAGAGAAACATCCTATTTCGTCCCTTGAGGAGCACATGATTTTTAGAACACAATTACTAGACCCACCTCTGATGGCCGGTGGTGACTTACATTTTCTCTGTAGTACTTTAAGTACTTTGCAACATGAAAACCATAGTAAAGCTTTATCATATGAAGTGGAGGAAGCCCAACAAAAAAACAGTTCTGTTTTATCACCTCGTTCAGACTTGGCCTGCATCATTGCTTTCAAGTCAAAGGAGCCATTCTGCTTGAGCATTTTGGTAGCTCTGGGGTCTCAAGGCATCACATGGAGAGAGAATCACACGTACAGAGCAGGAAGGTCGCAAGCAGCTTGGGGCCTCCTCACTTGCCAGCCGTCACAGCCTGCATTGCTCCAGGGACAACATGGGAGCCGGGGCAGCTTCTCCAGCACCAACACAATGTTCTCCCTGCCCTGTCCCTGCTGAAAATAAAGATAGCTGCATTTTGCACTGCCTCAAGTTGCTAAATTATTTTAAAATTAATCTAGACCTATGCTGAATGCTTTTTAATAACACAGCATCCATGGCATTTCTGTCCTGGGGCTCCAATCTTCTTGCTAGGTGTCCATGGGAGAAGAGGAGCTGCAGGCTTGATAACCACATTTGAAAGTGAGTTGGAGTGAAGATGGGAGGATCACCACACAGCAGCTGAATTATTTGGCCAGGCACCTCTTTGAGTACATCTCAGCACTGAGTTTAACACTTGAGATTCCAGTGCAGGTCTTTGAAATACACCCATGCGGGTGCCTCAGGCCAGGTCTGGATTCTTTCTGCCAAGCTCCTCCCATTTCTTAACCCCACTTAGTCACAGTGAAAATTATCAACTGTTTATCTAAAATCTTATGACACATCTGTTGATGGCTGATAAAGGCCGTTTCCTCATCCCCACCATTCTGCTGGAGGAGCGTGTTTGAGTGGCGCCTCCATTGGCTGGGGTGGTGGCCCCACCGCCACGCCTGCTGCTTGCTGTTGGCGGAGATTTTAATGACTGCAGTTAACACCACACTTGGGAATGTTCCTCTTAGGAACTACCCCAGGCTACCAAAAGGTGTTTCATGAGGTGATGTTTCCACATCACCCCATCATCACACCCTCCCTCATGGCCTCAGCCTTTCCAGACCTGGGGGCCTCCCAGCCCTCTCCTTTTGGGGCAGCCTCCGCCTCACACCTAGAAATGGCGGCTGCTGGCAGCAGCTCCCCACCAGACCGCTGAGGAAGGCCAGACACACACCTTTCACCAGAGGAGGGTTAAAACAACTGCCTCCTCATCCTCCTCACAGTCAGGGGCAGAAAGCTGGTGGGTAGAGGAGCTGCATGGCGGTGTAGTCTGCACCCTACATGCCTTTGCGACAAGCTTTTGGTCCAGATGGCCCTTGTGGGCCAATAGGCCCTCGCTGTTATGTACGAGGCAGAGGAGTTCAGAGCTAGAGCTGGCAGAAGATGGGATTTGCACCCATGAGCAATCTGGAAACTTTGGGGCTTTCATGATAAGTAGAGAACAGCCCAAGCTGTTGCCCGTCCCGCTGATACTCACTCTGAGGCACCAGACACAAGCTCAGTCATGTGCACAGAGGTCCCTCGGGAAGGAAAAAATCGGAGTCAGGAGCTGTTAAGAAGCTCTTGGCTTAGTTCAGACATACTCTGGTCAAACAGGTACGGCAGCAGAGCTGAACCCAGAGCAGTCTGGTTTACAGGCTTGAGAAACTGGGCTTGTGACACAGGCTGGACCCTCAGGCTCTGTGGCACCCAGAGGAACTTGGGAACGAAAACTGCTGTAACGCCTGTGCTGCTGCCTGCTTTTTAAATAACACCGGGCACAGGTCGTGTGTGTTTTCACTTCTTAGTACATTTTGCCATAGGTCACATACAAATCCTTTACAGAAGCTTGTGGGGAGCTTTCGGGAAGGAGCGTTTCCCTGATCCCGTTTGTTTTCTGCGTAAATCTGGGCCTGAGTTTCAGGCGTAGGGAGGAGGTTAGGGAGATGACAGTCACAAAACTGGGTGCTGCACGCTGAAAAGCTGTACGAGCCTTTCGTGTTGTGAATTGAACCCTTTGTCCATTTGTCTAACGCAGCTGCCTCTGTAGCCTGCCATAAATGTCACAGCAGCAAGCAGGAGGTGATGGTCACATCTGGGGCCAACATTTACAGATCACCTGGGCTTTTTATTCTCTCTGTTTACTTGCTTTGTTTGCTTGTAGACTTTTACTCACAGGTCTTCCCTGGGGATATGGTAGCTATTTCAGCCTGCAGGGGATGCTTCCCACCCCCCTGCCCATTGATTTGTAGTAAGCTTCCCGTCAGAATGTAATTTATTCAGAGCAGATTAAATTCTGCCACAGATTGAAGGTGCCCCAAGTCAGTACTGCTGTCTCAGTGCTTCTGCGTGAGTTACAGTCCGGACTCAGCACATGTACAAACAGAGTAATGTGCACATCAGGTTTCAAGATACGGCTTCAGGACAGGTTTGAGAGAGTGATAACAAACCTGCATTAAAGTGCAAGTGGATTAAAATATGCATGGCGTTTTTTTCCACTTTTCTCTGTCCAACTAGGAAAAAAAAATACAGATAGGTTTGCTACGATTCTTTAAAATTTTTCGTGCAGTCACATCTCCCATGCACATTACTAACTGCAGAAAAAATATATCATTGCCCAGTCTTCATAGATTTTTTTAAAGGGATTTGCTAGCCACAGCCTTTTAAGGAGCAAGTTTAAGTCATTTTGTAGAAGATGGGTATGTCCATAATATAGAGAAGACAGAACTTGTGTCCCAAGATCATCATTCTGAAGTGGAAACAACAGGAGAGTAAAAACAATCCTACATCTGAGGGGTGGGTGAGGAAGTTTGGAAACTTCCACTGCAGCTGGCACTATTGCAGGCTTTCTGTGCTCTGCTGCACAACCCAGCCCGCCTCGCTCTGCTTCTGGCTGGGTTTTTTTTTAAATAGAAAATAGAGAAAAGAGGATCAACCTTACACTCCTGTTATGAAACTGAATTTATCAATGATGTTCACAAAGGTTCCGAGTTCCTTGGCTCAGTACACAGGGTTCACATGCAGTAAAGACCACATATATGTAAAAGTAAACACAAGTTCATAAATAGACTTTGGAAGCAGTTCGCTGCTGGATTTTATCCAGGAGGTCAGAAAATAAGGAGGAGGGGAAAGCTAAGTGTGCCTTTCGTTGCGTGTGGTTTGTTTTTCTCACTAACACTACACACTGTTCAGGACAATTTCTAGGAAGAAGGAGGCGGTCATAAAAGCCAATCAAAATATGCTACAGCTTTGCTGACAGGAGATAAACAGCACGTGCAGAACAAGAGGAAGTTTTTGACTCAAATTCTTGGGCAAAAGCATCACAGAATGCAATGGGGCGTATTATTCCTGTGGCAAAAATCAAGTAATTGTTTGTACAGAAAGCTTTAAAAGTCTTTAGAAATATTTTAAAACGTGTTAATAATCCCTTGAGCTTAACTGGGCTTTAATTAATACTAAAATAATTGGATTGGCTTTTAAATTCTTCCACTGTGTAACATTATCACACTTTCAGAGGTTCCCTGCCTCTTCTCCTCCTTCTCTCAATATTTTGCCAAGACCAGGATCGTGGCCTAGCATCTGTCACTCTCTTTGGTTAAATGTCATAGAGTTTTTCTCCAGGCTATGCAACACTCTGGGGGAAGCTTTACAGATCTGCTTTATGGTGGATGCTCCACACGGGGCTGGCTGGCCCCAGAATAGTGCAACAAGTCCTGACACTAACTACAGGTGTTTATTTTACACTCCCAAATATGCTACTGTTGCTTGGATGGTGGTGAAGCAGCGCCAGATCAACACAGCATCAACCCACTGCCCTCAGGAACATTTTAGGACACTCTGTTTTCTGGATTTGTATTCAAAGAACAATATGGAGAGGCGGGTCTTGAGACCCGAGGCACAAACCTCCCCCAGAGTCCAGTGACACAACCGAGGACAGCAGAGATCCACCTCTGGTAGTGGAGGATCCTAACTGGTATTTCTGTTATCTGCAAAGGAATGCTCTTCCACAGAAGTGACATCAGGATTTTCAGAGCTCTGTTTTGTGAATCATTTTTATTGAGTATGTTGGATGTTAAGGGCACATAAGGCTACCGTTTCTCAGTAGCTGTCAACTGGCAGAAGCTGGTTAAAGTGAGGAACTGCCTCTGCCTTGTGTGAATCCTGCAGATCCCAAGGGAGTAGCATCTTCCTTGACCTTAGCTGGAGCCTAAACGAGTTTACAATTCCCTCTGGAGGCAATGGAGAGGTAGAGACAATTTCAAGGACTGATTTACCCCAACACAGTTGTTGTCCTTATTTAGTTGGGGAAATGAGCCCTCTGTAGAGATGCCCCTCTCCTTCCACTGAACACAAATGTGGCAAAAAAGCCCTGCAGCATCCTATTTCACTGTGCCTGATGTGAGTGGAGATAGAATGAATCCCTGGGAAAGCAGGAGGGGGGAAGCTCCAGGGAACCTGTGGGAATTCCAGGAGTGGTTGGGATTGAGGGTTCTATCCCAGATGCCATGTGAGGAAGGGCTAAAGGCTGATGGCCTTTGGCAGCCCTCCTCAGTGGAGGCTGAAGGCTCCCTGCAGCTCCTGCCAGATGCTAAGGGAGACCTTTGCTGGGCTGGATGCAGCCCAGCTCTTACATATATCTTACGCGGGTTCTCTGTGGAAGGGAAACCTTTTCCCCACCAGCCAGTGTCCTCATCCCTTTGGATCTGTCATCCCTCACCCCCTGACTCCAATTCACTCTCGCCGTTAACCCCCCTCCCTGGCCCAGCCTTTCTTCCAAACCTGGCTCTGTCCTCTCAGATTGTCCCACTAATAGTCCTTTCCTACTTACAGGCCCAGCCCATGAAAAAGCTAAATATCTGGGTCCTGCAGTGAGCACTGGGCTAAAACTTAGTCCAGAATGCTTTCATAGAGCCTCAACCATGGCAGAAACCTCCCTCTCCTCCCCAGCTGCCCAGAACCACTGAGAAAACAGTCAGGAAACTTGCCTCTCGGGCTGCACTAACCTGTCACCCATTAGGGACATTCTGCCAGCAGGAAACTGGACACCTGCTTCAGGCTTCTTGCAGCCATTAAGTGTTGGTATAGAATGTCTGCCAAATCCCTATTAATAAACCACCTTTTTGTCTGTCGCAGTTCCACCAAGAGAAAATGCCATTCCCCTTCTACCGCCCGTCTTCTTTGTGTTTCACAGGCCCTACGACAGCTTTCTTCTCTGTGCCGTTTCCTGATCTACTGAGATTTCTGTAACGCTTAAAAGAGAAGGAAGAATATAAAAAGCAGTGAACTAGCCACATAAATAAGAGTTACAGGAAAATATTTTTTCTCAGCTATACCATTAGGGCCTGACTATCCACAACTTACTACCCTAGGGGGAAAAAAAAGAAAGACAGAGAGAAAGTATATTAATTTTAAGCTCTATGGTACAATTTATATCCAAATGTGTTGCTGCAGAAATGTTCTGTGGCCATCTTTGTGGACTCCTACTTTACAAGTCTAGTACAGCTGCTGGAGGGGAGCACAAGGGACAGGTGAAATAAAAAACAAAGCAGACTTCCTTCTTCCATCATTTTAACTTCACTTAATGTTACTTTTTACATGGGTGTGTGTGAAATTATTATTGTGGTTTTAATCTATTTATTAAATTCATTATGCCTTCCTATACAGCACAGCCTCCAAATTTTAAAGTGTATTTCAAAAGCTGTTATTAGCATAAACCCCTTTTAACACATGGAGCAACTGAGAAAGTTGCAGTGGGTCGTTAAAACTCGTCCAGCAGCACAAGGGAAAACAGCTTTGTCATTCTGGCAGCACCGACGAGGCCAAGAGCTCCTGTCCGTTTGTCAGTCATCTCAGTTGAGAGTCAAGTCTTATTATATTCGGGTTTTGGCCTCTGTTGCACACACAACATAAAATTTCCAGGGGAAAGGATTTATGAGGACACAAACATTTTTTACCAAAGGTCGTGTCTGTGTTGCTTTAAATTAGCCCAATTGCAGTGACTGTTGCATTTCCCCTGACCTTCCAAAAATGCCAGGACTCGGACAGGGAATACAATTTAACTAAGAATCTAAAGACAGAGGACGTTTAAATACCTATGGGAAAACTCTCCTTCAGGTTTAATCTGTTTTATTTTAAATTAGGCTAATAAAAATTAAGGAAACTGCTGTTTTTCAAGAGAGTTTTCACACAAATATTTCTTGCAATTTATTTAAAAAGTATATTTCCATTGACTTTTCTAAGTGTCCCTCTGCATAGAAGTCCCCCTGCAGAGGTCTTTGACTCATGAAAACCTCTAAGCAGAAGCTGGCAGACCGAGGGTGCTCAGACAGTTATGATGAAAGGACATCCCTGAACTCTAGAGATTTCTCAAAGAGATTTACTGGGATGGAGATCCCACAAAGCCCTGACTTGTACCTCTGCTTCCTATTTCTCTGCCTTGAAGCATCCAAGAAACAGTGAGTCCATGGGCTCCTAAAACACTTTGGAAAAGACAGGGCAATCCATCATGATTTCCAGATTTTAAATGAAAATGAATGATTTTATTAGCAAAGCTATGTAGAATTCCTAATGGCTTGTGCAAATGCAAATTAACCTTGATATGCTTAATGATATATTATTTCTTCTTTAAAAGGTCACCCCTGTCCCACAGCAGCTTGCTGTATGGAGTACATTAGCATCAAAGCTATGCAATGGGCAGAGAGTCAGCAAAGAGAATGGTGCATTTATACCCCCAGCATAATGCAGAAACACCGCCCCTGAGATGTAAAAGTAAATAAAAGGAAACCTTTCACGCTGGTTAGCAAATACACAAAATATCTGCATATAAGGGATAAAAGGATACATCCAGACTAACAGACCTTTTTTTTTTTCTTCTTTTTTTAAAGGATACCTCCAATTTAATTGACCGTGGTTGCTCTACAGGCTGTTAATTATCACATTTCCTGGTTCCTAACAAGAGGATGAAAAATACCAGGTATCAGCCACAAATAATGTGAGTGACCACTGGAGGTCACTTTTGGTTCAGAAATTCTCCACTTTAGAGGCCTTTTGACAGCAACACAACTGCTGCCAAAGCAGAAGGGGGCACAACAGGGGTTTGCAACTTGTTCATGAAAATTCATTGGAAAATATTTATTTCACTTTAGGATACTTTGCAGCACAGAAAGGCTTGAGGGCATTCCAGCAAATTGTCTTCATGAAACAGCTATTCTCACTAACTGTTTTCCATATTACAGAGTTGTTCAATGTGGGTATTTTGTCCTGAAAGTCAATAACATTACTAAGTTAATGAACTGAAACAAAGACTATAGGATTGGGTTAGAAAAAGAACATATTTACTGTCTCTGTGGCTATGCAGACACACTACTGGCTCTGCATTTTAAATTATTAAAACTATTCACCTGATCTGTGGATCAGATATCTACCGCTTAGCGCAAAGGCTCCAAATTCCCAGCTTTTGCTGCTGAAGAAATAAAAAAGGAGCAAAGAAAAGTGGTGATATTCTGGGCACTAGATTAATTTCTAGATTAATCCCATAAAATCTTACACCTCTGAGGGGGGGTCATCCTTAGATGATTGCTACAAATGGCTTCAGAGGGAGACTGTGTCTGAATAAAAAAGGTTTTTTAGACCAGCCTCCATGTTCAGCCTCTTTGTTTTTGCAGTTTTTCTTGTTTGCTTGGGCTGTTATGAAAGGGAGCTGCTTCCTGGTCCCTCCTGCTTGGGAGCAGCCATTGAAGCCCTTTGTCCCCTGTATTCCCCATCTCTGCTGGACAAAGGACAATTTGCTGATCCACTATAGTGGTGCAACACCACAAAACCAGCAGTAATCCAGAAGGTTTTTGTGAAGTTCAGGAGACAGAAGGGAAAAAAGGAAGAGAGGGCAAGAGAATATAGAAACCACATAAATCCCTCCATCAAGTATTTTCTTCTTGGCCTTTCTGAAGGAAGGATGGAGAATTTACCGTGAATGGGCACTGGTGGGACTGCCTGTAATATAGTGCCTGTTGTGTTCAGTCAATGATTGCCCTTTCGTGCTCTGTTCTGTGGTTTTGATGATGAACTTCCTGAGAGACAGTAGAGCTAAAAATTGCAGCTTGCCACTTGTTGAAGATTTAAAGCACTATTATGACTTCTAAGTGGTACCACTGAGGGACAAACAGGCTCCTGACTCCTGTCCCTGAGCACCATGGCTGTGCCCCAGAGTTTCAGTCACTAAACAAAACTCATGCACAAGCACGCAAAATTCCTGCCCACGGGGACAGTCTCGGGCCCCAACAGGACACAATGCAAAGAGACTCTGTGAAGCTGAACGGAGACTCTCCTTTGCTGTCAGCTTTGCAGGGAAACCACCCCGATACGGAAACGACAGGCAGTGGCACAGGCGTACAGACAACTCGGGGCTGGCAATGAAAGTGCAGTGGAAGGTATCAGCTTCAGCTGGACAATTACAGACCACAGGTTACACAAGAAATGATTTCAGGAACTTCCTTTTCCTTCTGCACTCATATATATGACATTATACTGGTAATCTCTCAGAAAAATTATGGCCAATTTTCCTGTGAGGGGGATGTCAGGAGAGATGGGGAGGGACTCTTTATCAGGGAGTGCAGCAATAGGACAAGGGGTAACAGTTTTAAACTGAAAGAGGGGAGAATTAGATTAGACACTAGAAAGAAATTCTCTCCTGTGAGGGAGATAAGACAGTGGAACAGGTTGCCCAGAGAAGCTGTGGATCCCTGGAGGTGTTCAAGGCCAGGCTAGATGGGGCTTTGAACAACCTGGTCTGTTGGGAGGTGTCCCTGCTCATGGCAGGGAGGTTGGGACTCAATGATCTTTAAGGTCCCTTCCAACCCAAACCATTCTATGATTCTATAATTCTATGACATACACAGTTCCGTTTGCAATTTCTTAATTATTTGTAGCTCCACAAGACCATTTGCTGCCCTTTCCTTAACACCCCTCCCATATATATAATTTTAAGCAGAAGACAGTTCTGCATTTTGCCGTGAGTGCTCTTCTCTGGTGCTTTCCCTAGCTTGTGCCCATTAAAACAAGAGGACACATGTTCTGGGGTGCCAACACCATGGTCCCTTTTCGTGTGCAACCCGTTATGGCACCTGCTCCCTGAATGACAGCGGTGGGAAAGGCTCAGCTGATGACAGCCCAGTCCTTATCTGCTGGTTGATTCATGGATACACGAGTTTGACAGAGTTGGAAGGGACCTTTAGAGATCATTTTGTCCATCTCCCCTGCTAAGATTTGGAGTAGAAGCTCTTTGGGAGCCTGAGTGTAAGCACCAGACAGACTTCTGCTGCTTTTCAGGAAGGTTTTCTTATCTCCCAGAGACAGGGCACTTTAAATGGAAAAAAGTTTTAACCTTCGCTATGACTGGTAAAAGCTTGATAAATTTTTAAATGCAAACATCTGGAAGTGTGCAGCAGGAAACACATACATTATTGCAGTAATCTCAGATTTTAAGGCAGCCCTGGTTCTTGGAGACGTGTTTGTGCTTTCTGCTTGTTCGGACTGGGTTTTTCTCATGTGCTCCACTTGAAGGAGTGTTTTACACTTGCAGCCCAGCTCTCAGTGTAGGTTTTGCTCAGGGGATTGGTCAGGGCTGTGAAGCTCACCCCTGGGCTGACCAAGGCCCTGGCCACTGTGGCCTTGACATGGTGGAAACTCCTGTTCCATGTGAGCTTCAGCTGTCACAGCCCCCTTCAAGGAATAGGAGAATTGGCAACAGAGAGGTTAACATTCCCCTTGCATTTACAGCAGGATGGGATAAATAAGTGCAGAGGAAGGTTATCATGCAAAGGCAGCGTAGGCGACAGGAACTGGGGAACGAAGCAGCTGACAGCCCTGACACTATTCGCCTGCCAGTGACTGCCCTCACAGCCTTCGGTCCCCATGGACTCAGCTGAACTCTCAAATCTATACTTAGACAGGGCAGGCTCTCTGGGACATGATCACCAGATGCAGAAGAATCACTGACCTCCCGCAACCTGCTCTAAATAAAATGCAAGAGGACTCGGTCTCCGGTCAGGTCCCCCAGGAGGTGCTCTGGCAGCTGTGGGGTGAGCCACAGGAAAGGCCCTGGGTTCCCTTTGCTGCTTGTTTTTCGGTGGGTGGGAGGGCAGCACTCAGGCTTGATGCTGAAGGAAAGCGGATCTGCGGCGAATATCTCGGAGGCTTATTTACCCTCACAAAAATACATCCTCCAGTCACTGAAGTGTCATCCCTCCAAAATGGCAGCAAGGGGCTGCATCTGTCTGCCACCTGCTCCCTGGGCTGCAGCTGCTAACCTGAGGGACAAGGCCACCATGGGGGAAAGAAGGTCCTGCCTCTGAAAAGCCTGAGGTCTGCTCAGCAAATGGCTGCAAAAAGGCCCAAAAAATTAAAGAGAGAGAGTTGGGGTTGTTCAGTCTGGAGAAGGCTCCAGGGAGACCTTATAGAGGCCTATAGTATCCATCAAGAAAGACAGAGAGGGACTTTTTACAAGAGCATATAGTGAAAGGACAAGGGGTAACGGCTTCAAACTGAAAAAGAGTAAATTTTGATTAGCTATTATAAAGAAATTTCTCACTTTGAGACGCTGGAACAAGTTGCCCAGAGGAGTTGTGGTTGCCCCACCCTTGGAAATGTTCAAAGCCAGGCAGGATGGGGCTTTGAGCAACCTGGTCTGGTGGGAGGTGTCCCTGCCCACGGCAGGGCAGTCAGAACTAGGTCATCTTCAAGCTCCCTTCCAACTCTAACCATTCTATGATTCTATGAAAACAGAACAAGAGCCCACACCATGGACCCTGCTGAATCCTTGTGCCTGTCCCATCGCCCTGCTGAATACGAATGCTCTTTGCCCCAGGCTGGAGGAGCAGAGATGTTCTCTACATGTGACTGTTTGGGGCAATATTTGGTTAGAAGAGCAGCTCCACAGCCACACTGGGACCCCTCTAGCCCAGCTGGTGGTTCTCCCTGGAAAGCTGGCAGCCATACAGCCCAACATGTCTACCCTGGCACAGCCTCACACCGTCCTTCACTGGCAAAACAGCCACCTGCCCTGCAGCACAGGGCTTTCTTAAAGCCAAAATAAATGGTTGAACTGGGGAAACAATGAAAAATGTGCAATTCAAGCAATAGAGGGCCTTCTTCCATGTCCCCACCAGCAGCCCCATCCCCACACATCATGCTCACACCGGGCGGCCAACAGCAGTAGCTGACACCAGCCCAGCTGCCACCGCACACCTGACGTGTCCCTGTCCCAGTCACAAAATGGGAAGCCAGGTTTGCACGCCCGGCTCGCTGCCGTCCGGCTGCGGCACCCCCTGGCTGCAGTTGTTATCTACGGCCTGGCTTGGCTTTTTGGCGTTGTGTGGGCACGAGCCGTGGTGACTCCACCAACTTGCAAACAGGGTGTAACTTGGGCCACCCTGCAATGTGGCAGTGTCCAACAGCGGGGACCAGTGGTGAGCATGGTTTCAGGGAGGCACAGGCGAGTGCAGGAATGGTCCCTGCCCTCTCCAGCCCCCCAGCCCCACTCCTTTGGCAAATATTCTCAAATGGGGTGGCCAGTGTCAGGGCCAGCTCTACACAGCTGATGAGATTGGGACCAGTGCCTCACCAGTAACACATGGCCCAGCTTGTCAGATACCTGTAGGTGCTGTTGCTGCCTGCGGGTTGGTAGAAAAGGTGCAAGAATGGGCTAGAGGTATCCACCTTTGCATTACTCACAGAAAGTTGCGGCAGGGACTGTAACACTCACAGAGGATCTATAATTATCTTACTTTCAGAGGAGTTCTAGAAAGGCAAATACTTAAGGACAGTAATAACCTAAATAGTCCAGCAGCAACTTGGGTTTCAGGTCACGCTGCTCCAGTAGAGTCCGGTAGAGTCGAGTCCTCCCTTCTGAACATTCCCATTTCCAACCACACATCTTAGTCACAATTTTTTACTGAAGCTTCACATATTGCCAGTGACTCTTCAAAAGTGGAAAAGAAACAGGACAGATTATGCAGGTTTTTAAGGTAGTTTTTTTCTTGCTGCTTAATTTGCTTAGTTACCAATAAAGCTGTCTTCCTAAGTATCTTTCTGTTTCAAGTCTAAGAGCAATTGTGTTTAAATTCTACTACCACCATTCCCACCATGTTATATCAGCGGTGCATAATTTGTTATTTTTCTTTATTCCTCCTCTGAAAAGGTCGGAAGTGTACAATCTCATTCATATCCTCAGGGAAAGAAAATGTCTGCATGAAATTATATTTGTGTGGTCCTCTTGCAAGGTCACGGTAAATGAGAGGACATGTTTTGAGGTCTAGATGCTTACAAGACCAGATTTTTGCTTCTGGAAAAGCAGAAATCGCTTCTGAATTTTTTGATCACATGCTACATTTCAAAGCCTAAGGCTCATGTATTTATCTTTGCACAACCAGGGAATCTTTTTATCAAAGAGCTCTCAATTATCAGCTTTTAATATTCTCAAATAGATGTATTCTGCCATCCTCCCCAAGGACTGCAAGTTTTCTCTGTGCTCTGTGATACACCAACACGCAGAAGCGCTTCAGTAAATCTATGGAGACAAATGGTTCTTTTTTGAAGTCCTGAGCATAAGCCCATTGTCAGCAACTCCTAAAGGCCAACAGTAACAGCACATCTATTTCTATCAGAAATCCAATATGCTGAATAACATTGTTTATTTAACTTGTAATGAAACTTACACATTTGTTGCAGAACAGATTGTTCCATGGAGCAGTGGGATCCATGATTCCCTTGATAACTTAAGAGACTTCTGTGTTAAGGAAATTCCCAACAAGAAACTTAAGCTGAAGTACACATGGTACAACTGCATGTTTTAATATAACTGATAGCCAGAAATCCACTGACATTGAAGTTCTAAAAAAAAAAAAAAAAAAATCCCTGCCTTTATACTCGGAGTTTGGTTTATACTGAATGTAGTTTAGATGTTCCTTAGAGCTCCAACCATCTGCAAACTATCCAGTCCCCGTCTCTCCATGTGCAGCCTCCATTCTGCTCAGTCTGATGGGGATTTTCAGTGGAAATAGAAAGTTTGCACCCGTGTTTAACTAAGGAATCAATATCTATAAATTATCTTCCTACCCATCAAAAATAGACATTCACCAACACACAAATACTGTTGCCCGCCAGGTAACCTGTGTCCTGATAGTGAGAACAACTGGTACTCCTTTTCATCCTCCTTGCACAGTCCTCCAAAGACGAGGCTATTTTAAATCCACATTCCTATCATCAGCTAAACCAATTTATTCTATGTCTTTTACCTTCTTCAAAAAGAAATTGTCTAAATGAGTTATCATCCTTGTTCACCTGCAGGAAATACCAGTTCCATGCTTACACACACATTCGTGCCTGACCACAAACACTTGGAAATCATTTCAAACATTGATATTTACAGAAAAATCATAGAGTTGTATGTCTATAGAAAGTTATGGAAAGGTAACATTATGAAATGAAGCAATTTCAAGACATGTGATTGTATTTTAACCACTTTAATGCTTTTCTTTTAAAGTAATTAAAAGCCTTGGTTGTACCCCTGCCTCTTTTCCTTAGGAAAACTTAGAGAATTCCCAGACCATTCAGTAGAGCAGTTCCTATTTCCACTCAAAGCCATTTCAGACCAAATGCATCCTCTCTCCTTCCATCATAAAACCATACTGACCCATGTCCTCTCTAGCAGCATTAGGCATCAACCCCAGATCTTAAAACACAGGACCATGCAACCACTGTTAGTGGACCATCAGTGCAGGTTGCTTCTATCATTAAAGCAGATTGTATCTTACTATAAAAATTATGGCAACCACTTCTGTATTTGTAATAGTGGTCTCACTGGCTCTTTTCTTAATGCAGACCTTCAGAGCAAACATTTATGCTATTTTTTACATCATTTGCCCTCCATGATACCTAAAAGGTATCTTTCAACAGTGCTGCTTCACATGGGCAGTGAGACAGCAAAGCCAAGGGTACAGAGCCAACCAGGTTTTCTTGCAGCATCTGACATACACAACAGAAGCAAAAGAAAGTTTTCCCGATTCCTTTTTTTTTTTAAACATCTGCAGGTAGAACTCAAACAGAAAAATCTAATCATTAAGGAAACACAAACTTCAACATGAGAGTTAAAAAAGCTGAAGATACTCAGTTCTACTCAGGTTCACACAGCATAGTAACTTTTTTTCTAGAGCTTTAAAATGATATTTTTGCAACCTTAGGGCATAAGCTCTTACCCAAGACCAAGGGGAGCCGGTGGGGGTCTCTGGCTGCTCTTCCTCCTCAGACGACATCCTGAGCAGATCGTTTTCCTCCACTTCTAAAACCACTTTTGATTTCGGCCGTATACAAAAATGCTGCCTTCAAGATTTAGCTGTTGACAACAAAGCTCCAGAGAATATAATTTCCCAGTGATCGTGTTTGCTTGCTAATTTTACCTGCTGAAGTTCTTGGAAGCACAGTCAGGGCAAGAAACCTGAGCTCAGTAAAGCAGAGCACACTTTCCTTGCAACTGACTCCTCAAGTATCCTAATTAAGTCATAAGGTTCGGTGAAAAATTAGAGCCTGACAAACACAAACTCACTTCCAAACAGTCGGTGTCCTTACTTTCATATGAGATGTTATGGTCAGACGGTTTGCTGGGCTATAAATTCTGTGGATGGAATACAAAGAATTCTCACTACTAACATTTTATTACCATCATTAATCATATTTTATATGGATTTTAATGATTTAATTTTGTTTTCAAGACAGGTTCTTAATGTCAAAATCTAATTCTGCCTTTCTGCACAGCTGCACAATTCCACAACCATAACTGTACGGATGGGAAGGCAGCCCAGCTTTTCGATTCTTCTGTGCAATCAAGTTTGAAAGAGGGTCGTTTTCTTTTCCATTTGTCCCTTTTGATCTTCTGTTTCTCTTTGGTTTGGTACCAGAGTGTAGGATCTAGTTATTACAGATCTCACCCCGTGTGATTTCGGACAAACTTGCCCTGACACCTGTGAGACCTCTGGTTCCGTAAGAAGGAACTGCCAGGTCCAGCATCTTGAAATGACTTCTGGTGGCCGACAGGAATGGCAGCGTTGTCCCCAAGACCAGGCCTGGAGGAGACTTTGCGCCTTGAACTGACCACTCACTCACAGCTGTGACACGCTTTCCAGTTCACAACCTTGAGCTTGAATTTTATTCTTCTTATCACCGTTCCTCACCAGCTGCAGTAGCTGGTGCAATAAAATTGCTGTCAAACCCCCCGAGCCCTTCTGATACATCGCTGACTTTGGGCAAAGGCTTTTAAATCTTTCCACTGAGTTATACAACGCAATGGGCTATTTATAGCCCAGCGCTGCAGGAGCGTCCTAGTGTCAGCTATTAGCTGATGGTGATTATCAACGGGACCAATATGCCCAGCTATGTTTGACAGTTCACCTTAAACTAAATGCAAATTCAGCAGGTAGGAAAATAATTAAGTGGTGGGAAAAGAGTAGTTTGGGAATAGAGCACTGAGTAGAGAAACAGCCCGGTGCCAGCCCATGGTCTCTCATCGCTGTGAGCGTCACGAAGCTGGGCAGCTTGTAAAGACAGAGAGGGCCAAAAAGTGACAGCCCTCCCTGGTAGCTGGCAGCCCACCGGGCGTTGTCAGCTTGAGGATCCCAGTGGCCCAGGCTGTGGTTCGATACTGTTGTTTTCAACAGCAACATCAGCATCAGCTGAACTTGCTTCCATTATCCTCCTTATCCTAAACTACAACATTCAGGGGTTTTTAAAGTCAGAAACAGTTTCCTAATTTATTCTGGGGTCTCAAGAAGAGCTGCGACATCCCAGCTGAGAGGGGAGCTCACTGCTACATGGAGTTGACTTTAAGCTTTGGGAATACTGGGAATGAGGTGTTATTCCTGTGCATCAACCAAAACTGACACAGATGCCCAACTCCTGCAAAAGTCTGCCATGGCAAAGGAAACGTCAGTCTGCCTCACAGGACAGGCACTGGGTGCAAGCAACCTCTAGGCTCACTCCAGTTACTCACTGAGCCTACAGGAGCCCGCTGGGCGGCCCTCAGCATTCCTGTCACACAACCTCCTGCTGCCAGCTCCAACCTGCTCCTGCCCTAGAAACTCCACCACTCTGGGCCACTGGTGCTAGTCCTGATGGACTTCCTACCTGATGGTTGACTTAGGGTCACAGAGACATCTGGAAGAGACATCATTTTCAGAAAAATTGATGCTTACTTTGATTCTTTCACATCTCACATTAGAAACTCAGAATCTGAAGTGGCCCAATAGCCAAGTCCCTCTCAAGTTGTAAGTTAACACTTCCAAGAGAAAAGAGCACAGCACTTAAGTTACCAAGATACTTAAGTTACTAATTTCTGTTGTGCACCAAATGCTGAGACTGTGAGCACAGAAACCCATTTATTAGCTATCTGACAGATCACATTTTCTTTCTGGAACAATTTTGGGGAAGGAAATTCAATACAATTCTTCTCATTTCAGCTAAACAGGGAAATGCCACACCTAATGAATTTCAATGGCATTCCTGCTTCTGCTGAAAGCTCTATTCACTAAACTTAAAAGATAGGAACCACTGTTTGTTGAAGTAATTTTCCACTGTCCCACCCATTTCTTCTGTTGAATTTGCTTTCAAGCTGTGATGGGTTAAGTATAACAATCTATCAGAAATACTCTTTAAATCATTGTAATGTGTTGCATAATGTTTACTTATGAAATTCTTCAAGAAGCGGCCGTGCATCTTTCCCAGCACACTGTATTTCTGAAGCCTTTGTCATGTTCTGCACTGTCCAACTTCAGAACCTTTCTGCTTTCACCAGGAAGCTCAAACAAGTGCAACGTACACGAACCCAACGACTGCCGTTCCGAGATCAATGCATCTGATAGCCTGGTACCCTATGTCCAAGGGTGACCATCTCCAAACACTTCTGATCAAGAAGTCCAGAAATGGAATAGTAACCAGCTGTAAAAAGAACTTTGTCCATAATTTTCATAAATTAGTGCACAAGTTTTCAGCTTTTTCCCAAGGTTGCCATTCCCACCACCTCCACTGTGGTGCCCACACAGCCAGGCCACCGTCTCTTTGCCTCCTTCCCATGCTCCCCCACCACCTCAGCAGTTGCTTTTCCTTCACTCCCTTCCCATTTCCCCACTCTTGGGACTTCACGACTTTGCTGCTACTTCCCCAGTAGGTGTTTTCAACCAAAGACATGTGGAACACAGGGGCTGATGCAAAATTCAAGGAAGATATTCTCAGGCTCACAGTTCTCATAAGCTTCACAATGGATTTTGGACTCCTGCGCAGCTCGTAGCCTCTGTGAGATCCTGTAGGAATGAGTTTCATTGAATAATTATGCAGTGAAAACAGAAAACTTGATGTCATTTTTAAACATTGCCAAATGATTTCACTGCATGGTGACACAGGGTACAGGAGCCAACTTCTTTTTATAAACAACCTTTGTAAATGCTGTATCATGAGAAGGAAAAAAACATTTGTAATCATCCCAGAATATTTAAATATAGTAATATTAGATCATGGTAACCTTGGTGTGAACTTTATTTTGCTGAACTGATAAGATTTTATAATCTTATTTTTAATATATATAATATATACTATATACATATATATAGTATAATTGTTCAATTTAAAGATTAATTTAAGATATTTTCAAACACAACCACAGCTGTATTCTACTGGGACAGTGCCACTCACCTACAACAGTTTAACTTCAGATTACTGCAGTTGCTGTGGACGTAGCGTATGGAACTGCTCTTCTCCATTTTCTTTCTGTAAAGTCTTTTGTCTCATAAACACCCATGGCAATGTATAGCACCTTGGTAGCTAAAGCAAGGCTATAGTAAGAAAGCAAGAATAAAATCTACCTCAGGCAGCTGCTGAGTTGTAGCCCTCCTGTGTTGCATCTTGCACAGAAGTAAGATTCAAGATGCTGCATGTTCAGCCCCAACATGATCCAAGTGGGCCATTTCAGACTGCTACAAGAATAAATTAAGTTCAAATAGAAAGAAATCATGCCATCACCAAAAAAACAGATTCTGTGTGTTTGTAAAAGCACATTCTGCATAGGTATGTGATGCAGAATTAAGCCAGTGGGTGACCACAATACCCTGTGAGCCAATAACTAAATGTTCTCCAACCTGTTACTGGGTCCCTATAGTAGTAGGTAGCAAAAAGTAAAAACTCACTTTCACATCTTTTCTGTTGTCTCTAAGTATAAAGAAAATTGTTCAGTTGCTGTTAGCAATGCCACTCAGCCTTTTCTGTAGCAGCTCTGCACACGCTGCCGGAATAATACTCCTCACTGTGTGCAGAGTTTAAGGGTATAATCAGCACATCGGTGATTTAACAAGTGTGAAGAAATTTCCTTCTGTTTCTATTACTATGTAAATCTAAATCAAACATTTCTATATTCTTGAGGATTTTAATCAAAAGCACATTTACATATGAGGCAGCTTTATAAAGCCTCTCTTAAAATTATGTCCGTTGATTCCAAACCTCTTTTTCTCACTGAGCATGAGTCCTGCTGTTATATCCAACACCCCATCGCTCCCTTACCAAATAATATGTCAGCAGTGAGCGACGGCAGCAACTGGATTATTGCCTCAAAACTCCCAGAGTCCTGTCCTCCCCAGTCATCAAGGGTTATTTTGGGGGCTGTCAAAACGGGACTGGAAATGTGATAAAACCATTTGTAAATAACCAGAACCACCAAGTATTTCTTCAGGTGAAAACTGGGATATGGGATAAAAGACAGCTGACAGGCAGAGGATGTGTGCAACTAGCTTTACATTTCATCGAAGAAAATTCATTTTCATTTGATTTGATTTGATTGAGATGAACTTCATCTCATGAAGTTCAACAAGGCCAAGTGCAAGGTTCTGCACCTCTAGCCGGGGGAATCCCAAGCACAAATACAGGTTGGGGGAAGAATGGCTGGAGAGCAGCCCTGAAGAGAAGGACTTGGGAGTCTTGGTGGATGAGAAGCTCGACATGGACCGCCAATGTGCGCTCACAGCCCAGAAAGCCAACCACATCCTGGGCTGCATTAAAAGCAGTGTGGCCAGCAGGGTGAGGCAGGGGATTCTGCCTCTCTGCTCTTGTAAGACCCCCACCTGGAGTACTGTGTCCAGCTCTGGAGCCCCCAACATAAGAAGGACATGGACCGGTTGGAGACAGTCCAGAGGAAGACCGCAAAGATGCTCAGAGGGCTAGAGCACCTCTACTATGAAGACAGGCTGAAAGAGTTGGGGTTGTTCAGCCTGGAGAAGAGAAGGCTCCAGGGAGACCTGATAGCCCCTTTCAGCACCTGAAGTGTGTCCTACAGGAGAGATGGGGTGGGACTCTTTATAAGGGAGTGTAGTGACAGGAAGAGGGGAGATTTCAATTACAGAGGCCTGTACATTCCCTGACACCACAACAGAAGGCACTTTCTAGGGAGGAAGGGTGAAATCCCTTATATCCAAAGTGTTCAAATTAACTGTAATGCCCGTGCTATTCAAATACCAGATACCAGCACTTAAGGGCTTGTGAAGGCTGCTTTGAGAGTGGAGAGAGGATAGTAAGAAGGAAATAATGTCACCTTCCCTGTATTTGGATACTGTCTTTTGCAGAAGCTGAATCATAAAATACTTTACCCTCTGATAGAGGGTACTATCTGCAGGTGACAATAGCAGATGACTAAACCAGCAAGCATGGGAGGCACTAGTGAAGAACATAGAGGCTGAAAAAGTCTAAGGGTATGCAGGCAATGTCTTTCATTTTGTTTGCTACTACCTTATCAAGTCAATCCATGCGATGGAGAGCTCCATCTTCTTGCCACATCCAAAGTCAGAATGGAAAGACTGAAAGATCTGTTTGCATCGTGGGCAGGGGCCAGATTCTCTTGCAAAGATCACTGGAATTGAAAGGCAAAGATTTTCCTCCCTCAAAAGGCAAGAGGAGAGAATGTTCCCAATCCTGCACATGCTCCTATGGAAAACAACTGCAGCACAGGATGCCAGTCCCACCCAAACAGATTTGCTTTTATTGTATTACTTATTGTATTACAGTATCACCTCAGAGTCCCAGTTGGACATGAACCATACATTGTTCCTTACACTCTAAGGGAGCTCAGCTTGTCAACTAGGTCAGGGACAAAGAAACTTTTGGATGGAGCTCCCTGACTCATCCACCATTACATTTTTGGCATCCTGTGAACAAAACGCCAAATTTTCCTACCACTTGGGTACATAGCTGGTCGTATGATGAGAAGTAACTGCATTTTGGTTACACAGTAAGTGCATCTCTGGTCTTATAACAGGACGTGCTCCATCAGACAACGGGCTGTGCAAGCAAGTTTCACCATATACAATTCCTAGTTATATATTCCATGATGAGAATGACTGCTCTTGGTCACTCGATAGACATACGGCTGGTGAGGCCAGGTCCTGAGGGTCCTACCCTGTAGACAGGATACAGCAGGCAGGAAACTCATGGAGCAAAAGGTTTATGGTGAAACAACATTCGGGAATGTGGTGGTTTCAGCCCACTAACAGCTGCATTTTGTCAGAGTTTTGAAGACTTCCTGGCAAAAGAGAATGTAAAGTATGTGATTTATTTTTATTATTATTATATATATGTTAGGCCTTTTTTCAGTTGCTTGGTGAAAATGAATGTCTAAAGGCTTGTAAAGCAACTGAGAGGTCTAAAACACAGGGAAAACTTACAGCCACTTGGTGTAAGTTGTTTAAGTATTTGGTTCCAGGAAAGGATATTTCAACCTGCTGTCTTTAGTTCCAAGTTGTTGTAAAAGCTCTTCTACCTTTGAGGCTGTGTTACGCTGTAGGCATTAAGCAGTATTGTAGTTTCTCGTCAGCGTTTCAGGTCACTCCTTAGATACATATTAACTGCTTTCAGCCAACCCTTTTGTTTTTCCCCTGCAAAACTGTACTTGATGGTGCTATACATCACCAAGACAGATGTCCATGCAGCATCAACTTTATTTGTAAAGGATGGATTAGACATGAATGTCACACTTATTTTAAAAAGTTTAAATTAACTAAACAACTGGTGAAAACTGAACAGGTAATACTATTTACACAGGACAATGCCCACCTTCCTTCCCAAAACTTAAACAAAGTGAATTCTCACTCTGAAACAAGAACAATGAAATACAAAACCACACTGATTTCTAGCAGTTATCTTGTAAATAGTGATCTAAGTCTCTCAAACTTGCTGAACTTACCTTTTCCCTGTAAACCTAAATTAGCTCTTTGGTACAGTCATACTGAGGTGTCCAGTTCAAGGTCAGTACTGTTATGGTCTCAGCCACCTGACGGCCTTTCATCAGGATAAAATCAATGATCCTCTCATTGCTGTATCCAGCAAGAAAGGACTGCCCAAAGACTAGATATCTTCTGACAATATCTATCCTCATCCTTCCTGTACCTGGACTTAGTGAAATTAACACTGATTCTATAAAGACAAACATGAAGTTTGCAACTCAGAGAATATTTCCAAAAACCTAGACAAAGACCATGACCACCAATTTCACACTTAGAGTATACAAAATACCGTAATGCCTGGTGCCATTCTAGAACATGTTTTTAGGTTTCCACCTAAATTTCTCAGAGAAGTAGACTCAATTTTCTCACTCTTTTGAAGCACCTTGGCAAGAAAATATCCCCAGAAAGTGTATTGGGAGTGGGAGTGAGACAGCATCTCACCTGCTGTCTTGAGTGCACTGAGCCCTGCTTGAAGTCTGCAGCCAGTGCAACAATTTAATCAGACACCAGAAAATACCACTGTTCGAGACGTAATAAGTCACTTTGAGGTCAGTCTCACCATTCTGCCTCTTCAGTTACTCAAGGCCATTTCAATTTCAGGTTTAAATGTTCAAATCTCATTTTAAGATTTGCTTTCTTGACTCTCTTCCTTACGCTAATAAAACCAGATGTACAATTATGCTTTTATCCAAAGAGTCCTGTATGGTCAAACTATCCAGTGTGGCACCTGTTCCAAAAATTAAGGCTCCAACTGAGTTCCCACTATTAAAGAAATATACTTTACAAATCTTCATATAAAAAGCCTACCTGAATCAATCAGTAGCAGTATACTACAAAACTGTAACAATCCCTCATCTTTTGCCAACTGTTAGATAAATAATACTTGTAAAACAAAATCTGGTCCTAAATTTACATTTCCTATTTCTGGCATGTACAAAAAGTTTTCTAAAACTCTTGCTTATGAACTTGTGTTTGTCTTTCTTGTCACAGAAGAAGTGCACTATTGACCTCCCTTCTGACCCAAAAGATTTCCGCCAGTTTTCCATAAGTTTCTGCATCTCCCTCTGGAGTTACGAACAACTTCCATCAGACAATTAAATTTGAAAAGTCACTTCAGTGTTTGGAAATATGACCAGTAAATTTGCTGATTAGATATCATTCTAATGAACCATGGAAAACAGTCCTGCTTCTGTTCAGAAAGCAGAGCCTCTCAAAAGTAATTTCATGAGATGGTGGCAATTAGTCTCTTGTTTCATTTAGGAAACATGTCTCCTTTCAATTAAATATGTCGTCCAGTCAGGAAGAAAAGTGGTCTGTCCTCTTTTGCATTGGCAGTCTGGAATTCATCCCGCAGTCGGAACTGCCATTCATCTTCCAGCTCTAGCCGGACAACAGTCTGGCGAAGAGAATTGCGATCTTGACAAATCACGCACAAGGTGGCACCTGAGCAAAGAGTTAAAAAGAAAGCCATGTGAGTATCCCCTTTGTTCTCAGATCACCCAGCTCCCACCTCCCCTCAGCATGGAGAACTCCACCACTTTCACAACAGGAGTTACGAATGGGCTTGGGAGAAAATTAAGACACTCATGTAGGACTGAGGAAAACTGTTCTCCTTGGATCTTCTTGTGTAACTCAAGGCAGTTTACTGGATGAATACTAGCATTCATCTAGTGAACAGGACTGCAATACGTTCCCTGCTCTTAAAGGTAAGGAAGGGTAAAACTGTCAGGTCTAAGGAGGTGGTGATGGGTCCTGGCAGAACACAAGATACAGCCCTACATCCTACATTACTGTTCTAGCCCTGCCGATCACCGCCTCGTTGAGTGAAAACCTCACTCAGCAAAATACTTACACTCCAAGTCAGCCACCGCGATGGCTGACTAAGCTCTTTGTGCTTTGCTGACCAGAAATTATGGAAGTATGTCCTTAGAACTATTCACAAACTTTAGCGTTTTTTAGATTGGTAAGCTAATGTGATGGCAAAGAAGAATCCCGGTCCGGCTAGGGACACAGGCAAGTCCAGAATGCCAAAGCAAGAAACATCATATTTCAGTGAACAATATCAACTGTCTTGACTGGCATGCTGATACCATTTTAACTTGCATGCACGATTTCCTGGCTTCTGAGAAAAGTGTGCAATTAAGAAGAAATAATTACCTTGCCAGCATTCAATAATCTGAACGAGAAATGGTGAGGTAAATGGAAGTGCCCAAGACAAAAAAAAAAAAACAAACCTTGAGAATATAATAAAAAGAAAAAAAGACAGACAGTCATGTAGTGTTGAATGCATATGCTGCTGGTTAGAAGGTCAAGTAGACTGCCAAAGGAGATGGAGAAACCCCAAAACAAATACACATTGTGCTACATTCTATAAAAATTGGCTAGTTTATGCAAAGCGAACCACATTGATAGCCTCTGGTCACTCAAAAAATGCAGGACAAAAGCACTGCTTTCATTTGCAGTTATTCTGATAGCCTTGTTAGAGAAACTACAGGCTGATTGAAATACAGACGCTGCTCCAGAACGAGCACAGACACTGGCACTCATGAGGCTTCAGTGGTGTGTGCAGGTAAAAGCACTGTATAACCCAATTTGCACTTTGCTACATATACCTACATGAAACACTATTAACTGCAACAAAACCCACAGCAGTTCATAACAACTCTGCCTGTTTCAAGAAGGCATTTGCCACAGCGTTCTTCCTCCAGTGACAGTGATGGCTGTGAGTGAAACAAATCCCCAAAGGGCTAAATCGCTAAGATAGTAGCAGAACAATCCAAAAGAAGTTTGCAGTGTGACTGCCTGAAATACAAATGGAAGTTATTTGTCTCCACTGCAATCCGCCATCGTAAGTACTACATGGAGAAACTGGTTATTAGGAAAAAATTTTAAATGAGCCAGCTTCTATTTCCAAGGATGATAAATGGATTTTGATGGAGGCTTATTTATTACCCATTTTCTATTGAGAATTAGAAAACCTGCAAGAATACAATGAATGCTTCATACATAAATCTTAACAAATTCAGTTTTCAAACATAAAGTGAGGAGTTATGCATATACAGTAGGCATAATGATGCAGAGCCAACATTCCTCCCCACTTAAAAATCTGCAGAACTTCCAGTACTGTTATATACCAGTTTCCTACAGTACAGAGACAGCATGACCTAGCACCAAAGATGCATGGGATGTGTAAAGGCAAATATGAACACATGCACATACGTATATATGCATGTATATTTTAATATAAAATACATTTTTCCCCAGGTTTCCAGAGACCAGGTCATGTAATTGTCTGTAATAAAATTATTGCTGCTCACCTTTAAGAAAATGAAACTTCTTCAAAAAGCTAGCTACAACAAAGGAGTCACAGAGGTATAGCAGGAGACCACTGAATGTCAAACCAGATGAACTGATATTCAGAGAGTGAGGCCGAGAACTCACGTAACAAACTGCAATCTGATTGGGAGAGGGGAAACAAAAAATTAACATTTTTCAAACTTCTATATAAAGCTAAGCCTTGTTATCAAGCTTTCAGCAGTTGCACCTGATTCAAATTCAGGCTTGCTTTCCAAATTCAAATATTGCGATCTTTATAGTTGCTTCCTAAACATCCCTCTACTTATTAAAAATCTAGCAAAAAAGCACTATTCCTAACTATGTATTAGTAGTTACTACCAAATACTATTATTAACATAAGATTTAGATATGATAGGGATTGAAAGCTGCAGCAACAATAGCTCCACACAACCATAACATTGTGACCTGCCCAGTACAGTTCATCTACACGTGGGTATATATAGTAACTGTGCAGTTACACATGAGAAGAACCGTTTAGAAATGCCTCGTGTCATTTTCATTACTAAAGTCGGTAGAGTTATGCTTATACATAAATGCACACAATTTCCTTGTCTAGTTTGTTTCACGGCTACTCCCCAAATCCACCAGGAACCAGGAATATTTATAGCATTGTTCCAGGGTTTATAAATTAAAATTAAGGAATCTTCCACACAAGGCTTTGTTTCCAAAGTGCCAGTGTACTACTTAGTTGGGGCAGACCCTCATCTGGCGTAAACCAGCATGATTCAGTGGAGGAAGGTTGACCCACAGCAGCTGAGACTCTGCCCCAAGATGCCTATATTTATCCATATCCCTTCAGTCCTATTTTATCATATTCCAGCTCAGGTAACTGTACTCATTTCATGTGCTGAATGGGTTAAAGATTAAAGGATGCAATGGATGAAGACAGTAACAGTACAATGCCTTTCCACAGAGTTTGTTTTTCCAGAGTTCAGCCAGAAAGGAAATTAAAAGATATAGTTCAAAATGTCCTCAAACCAGTAGATATGGGAAAGTCATTACACAGCTCTTTTGGTAAAGAAGTTTAGTAAATCCAGCAAGACAACATTTCATTTAGTATTCAAGTCAGGCAAAAAGGTAAAAACAGTTTCTCCCTCCTGAACACCATCACCTTAGTACCACATTTCTGTCTGACCTATGTTTAAGTATGGCCTTGGCTTTAGTTCCAAACTCATCCGAGAGAGACAACAGCTCCTGCAATCTAATGCCAGCTTCTCCCATTCTGACTGTTCTCTTGGTATTTGCTTCTCTGCTTCAGCTTACCAGGCAAAAAAGAATTACGAAATTTGTATTCTGAAGTGCCTTCTAAGGGCTAACTAGCATTTCTCTTGTGGAAGAAATTTGTTGAAGGAAGGGCCAAATTATAGCAGACTGAGAAAACACTTCTTAAAGAAAAATGTCCTCTGTGTTAATTCAGAATCTGATATAATTCACAGCTTATATTACTATTTAGGACAACTCTACTATTGTTCTCCATGTTCTTCTTTTGAAGACATTAACAGTACTTCTATGGGACTAAAAATTTGATTTTAACATAATAGGGATCTAATACCTTGTTCTTCAAAGGTTGTGCAACTATTATTAAGGAAATCATGAACGAACCCATCCAAAACATAGCCTGTACATTTCTAGAGCTGCTTGAAGATCGTTTTGTTCAGTACCTGTGGCCCCAAGTTCAGGTAACAGTCCACAGACAGCACTGGATGGCTGTAATTCTTCAGTGAGAGAGGGAAGAAGCGATGGCTGTGATACTGGAGGTATTTCTCAAGGAGCAACTGTGCAGGTGCTGCCAAGAAGGTGTGCTTGCTGTCAGGAGCACAAATGTACTGAGCAGGTGAGATTGAAACTGGAGTGTCAGATACCTATGAAGAAAAATACTTCCGGTACAGATCAATCCTGATCAATCAAGTTGTTACCTGAATTTTGGGTTGTATAAAATACATCTCTATCCTATAAGTCTAAGAGTTATATAAGAAGCAAAGTCATTCAGCCAAAAGTATTTGCTGCCAAAAAAGTCTGAGTTTCATGGAATTATATTTGTATTTATAGACCCTTTAGGGTTTCTTGTTTAATCCTACGTAACAAGTCGTATGAAAACAAGCAATTCAATAGCTATAGATTAAAAACTCATAGTGAACAGATACCTGTATTGTAAAGAAACACTTCAGGTGTTCTTAAAAGTTTTAAAGGAAAATTATTAAGGAAAGGTGCATTTATGCCAAGAATATTGTGGATTTCAGAAAGAAATAAAAAAAACCACCCAAGACAAACCTACTACTGGCAACTGGTGTTGCAACAAAATACCTCAGCTCTCCTAGTTTCAGGGTACAAAAAGGAAACCCAAATTTTAACTACAATGAAACAGAGCTCTCAGTTCCCACCTTAGACTTAATGTGGAATGATCGCTGCCCTCCTACTGCAATTTGCTTTTTCATGACACTGAAGCGATTGAAGCGGCAGATGAGGAGGCCAGCACTGTGGACCCGCAAGTTGAAGTCAATATCATCACATGTAAATCTGGAAGGAAGAAAATAGGAGCTGGTCAGAGAAATGTCTCTCATTACACACCAACGAATACAAGCATGCAGGGTCTTGGATCAGCACTGTAGAAAGCACAAGTGTCAAAAATACTGACCCTCCACCAACACCTATCAGTCAGAGAAAGAGGATTTGTAATAATAAATCAGGCTAGAACGAGTTCCAGAAGACCAGAATGAGGAAGGGAATCACTTAGGGAGCAAAAAGACCAGAAACACAGGGGAATGTGGAAGGATAAAGTTGGTAAATTGCCAGGGAAGAGACCCAGGAGTTAAAATATTTTCTTTGCATTTTACTACAATAATGCAGTCACAGAAAATAGCTACATACATTACCACCCCAGATAAGGTCAAAGAAATTAATTCCTTTAACTTCCAAGGAAATGGATGAGGCCCTACTGATCTGCCAAATGCACAGAGGTCTCTGGCTATATTTTTCCATTAGAATACAAAAAGCCAGTATATTTTTTCAATATTCTTTTACAGAAACAGTGTCATTTTACATTAGAGACAAAAACTATTTGAAGACAAGGAGTCTTTTCTTAATACAGCAGAACTGCTGAGACATAGAAATAAATTATGCAGAATGAGGTCAAACATCCCTGAGGTGAATTTGATCCATTTTATAAATAAAATGGAACAGAATAAAATGTAAACTTCTAAAGCTGACCAAATTCTCTGGCCTTTGGAAAATTCAGACTCAGTTCTTCATTTTGCATGCAGATATTACACAGTAAAGCGGATGATGTGCAGAACCGTTGGATTAAAATCCAGGGCTCAGATTTAAGAGAGCTGAACAATTACCACAACGGTGAACATCAGTGAAAAATGTGGCATTTAATTATATGTTTTTAAAATCTTGTCTTTGATATTAGAAATAGTTGTTTGGATATTTGGTATCCTTGGATGTCAGTGTCTCTGTGTTTTAAAAGGTACTTTTTTCCTTGCCAGGCCAGGCTTGGAATGTCATATAATACTTCATGCTCAACAGCACCCACACAGAGGATTATGGCGAGCCAGGCACAGTTTAAAGACAGGGGCAGGAAATGGGTGGTGTGGTCTGGCATTCCTGACATTTTAACTTTGCTGCCTGTACTCATAGCATTTTTGCTTTATTGTCGCTCTCTTCATTAGCCTTTCACAATGCTTCATAAGGAGGAACAGGGAGACAGCCTGGGACCACACTTCTGTGCTAAGACATGCATGGGAGCAAGTTTAAAATGCTCTTTTAAACTGTCAGGCTGGTGGCATTAGAAATTTAGGTCATCTGTTTATCCACAGACTAATGAAAGCAGAAGTGCTTCCCTGCAGTTATAAGTAAACTTGAACTTCAAAAGACATCTTCCTGTGACGGGGGAGTTCTTCTGAGAAGTACAGTGACATTCAGTTATCTAAGTCTAGGTGTGTAGAATTGTTTTAGACTACATGGGGTATCCCACCTAGTTTACAGAAAAACACATTTAGATTTAATGTCACCTCCATACGGACATCTTGCAAATCCTAAGGTACCTAAAGACCGGTTTTAGACGAGTGAATCTCACCTCTAGCAATATCTACATCATGCTGTTTCAATAAGTGCTGTCCCTCAGGAATGGGGCCAAACTCACAGTTTATTTCACATAGATCAGTGAAATTCTGTGAGGTGAAGTACCAAGGGAATACAGTTCTGGTCACTGTGGTGATACTGTCCATGGCGATATTATAATCTGATACATCCTATGTGGCATAGTAAATGAAAAATTAGGAATTCTGAGACAACTGAATGTGAGAAACCAAAACCAATGTTGATAAGGTTCATTTATTCCTTTCTTCTGATTGTCCTGATGAGCACATATGCAGTATGCTCCAGTCTTGTGCTCCTCAGTGTGAAAAAAGCCCATTTATATCTCAGTTCCATGTCACAACAAGACGTGGTTATGTACCGTTCACCCCCACACACCAGTTTCCTTTGGAAGCCAGTCCACAGAAGTGGGCAGGAGGGAAGTACAGTGTTTGCCAAAAGGCCACTTGGACTAGACAACTGGGGGACCAGCGCTGCAGCGCACACCGCTCAGTGTGTCTGCCCTGGAATTCAAATGTGACTGCTTTATTTGGAACTATGGAGATTAATGTCTTTTTCCAACTGCTAGGAATTTGGGAACAAGTTGAACCGTCAATATGAAAATAAAAACTCTCTGCATCCAATTAACAACTTCCCCAAAAAGCCAACAAGAACTCCTCTGAAAATTCCTTTATTCAGTTCATTATCTCTATTGAAAGATGCTACTGATTCACGTACCTGTTCTGATTGTACTGTACATTCTGTGTCAGATCGACATTCAGCATAATGAAATCATGCACGTGGCAGCAGGAGAAGGGTTCCTTGATCTCAGCACTGTTTGTTTTGCTGGACCATTTCCTCATCCCAATTAAGGCATAGTGAGTGACATTGGGAGTTGCTTCAATATGTTGCAGAATTTGCTTCAAGGAAACATTCCTTTCAGTCCACGTATAGTCACTACAATAATTACAAAAATGTGTGAATTTTAAAGTACATAGAGAATATTCAGAATCTCATTCAGCTGAAGAGCTTAGCAGTGAAAAGTAGTTATGAGTATTAGGTAGATAACTTCAATGTTGTCTTACTTTCCTGCAACTTTTTGTCTCTTGCTCTAATCAAAACTTTAAATTAACTAGTGCTTATGGGGTGGGGACTGGTATAACAGATCTAAAACTTAGTCTGGATCTTTCAAAATATTCACTCAGATATGTACACTTTTAAAGTTAGCTGGATGATGTCCCAAATAACTCTGTGAGGGCTGCTGACTTTGTGCCATAACTTAAGTGCAAAGTATAAGATCTTCCTAGCCCATAAATCTCAGTTTTTACTGCGTTTAGTTCTCTTTGAAGGTTTGCTGTAAGTCCTGCATAGCACTATCTGGGAATAGATAAAAATATCTAGTACAAACAATGTTCTAAAATAATGAAAACAAAAATACTTGTTTGGGAATTTGGGGAGCTAATAAAGGAGTCATATAGATGGGGACTGACAAAAGAGTCCCAGGGAATCAGTTGCACAGAAAAGTCTTTTAGCTTCCTTAGAAAAATCCTGTTAAAAATGTACAAGTGAATGCCTGTGCTTGCCCAGTGTATTGTTTACAGAGTCTGGAATCTGCAGTCCAAGTAACTCTAGTTTGAACTCGATTCAAGCCATACAGCAAGGGCTGCAGGGCACTTAAATCCTCAGGGGACAGGAATGAAAAACAGGCACTAAACTATGTGCTATGCAAAGGCAGATTATCTGGGGAAAATACTCATTAGGCAAACATTATTCTCTGCTTGTACAGGGTAAAAGACGTTGTATATCAAATGTAATTTCAAAACTGATATGCAGTGAAAGGTTAAAAGAGATCAGCTGAAAAAGTACGTATTACTCTATTTACCTTTTCCTGTCTCCTGAACAATCCACTTCTACTGCATTCCACATAACACAGGAGTCATCTGAAATGACAATGAAAGGCCAAATATCCTGGGGTTTTATCCCCAGCTCCTCCTGCCGATTTCGTTCAAGCTCCAAGTTATGATAAGACAACTCTTTTATCAGGAAGTGTGCGGCACCTGAAACCAAGGACATAAACCATCAAATGAAAAGTAGGGGTAGAAATTGTTTGCTTTTAACTTCAAAGCCTTTTGAGGTGAGTATTTCTGCAGCCCAAGGTATGAATCACTCTGAAGATTTTAACACCGTAACACTCCCCAGAGCCAACTTGTTTTGTCACTTGCTTTTACGGTTTAGTGACTGATTCTTAGTGACAGATATTTGGCTTCACTGGCATCTCTTAGTGCAAACATCTAGAGATGTTGGCTAACCAGCTGAATAACATGGGAACAATTTCCCCTAATGATCTACTTTGAATGTTTGTCACTACTGGTATCTAGAAGTTGTCCCAGCAGTAAAAACAAGGTGCTGAATATTTCACAGATATTATATTAGCAGAACCTATCTAAGAGATGTATCAAATCAGTGCATCACTGCCTACGAAAGTAGTACATAACTTATTTCCACAAGGAAGCAGTAGGTAACCATCCAGATGGTAACTCCATCCTCAGCTCCCTTTAAAATCAGTAGAGGATAAGCATTTCTAGAGTGCAATCAATCTAGCTTTATTATGACCTGGATTAAGGTAGTTTCATTTTAGACTGTGACACACTACCTTTAAAGAGAATCCAGATCACCAAATCCAATATGCTGTCCACAGGGTGTACGTCTACATTTCACTGTTACGTAACAACACCTGAAAGGACCAAGTCGTGTGTCCACATTTGCTAGAACTTTTTGTTACCCTTACCTACTCCTGCGCTGTTAAAAATGCTTGGAAGAACAAGCATGATGTGGTTGGGCCAATACTTCTTATATATGGCCATTTCATATTCCTTGACAACTAAAACATGCAAATGACTGGCTCCATCCATTGCATGATATAAATTGAAAAGTCCATGTTCATGACGACCAGTGGTGGGAGTAAAAGTGGGGCTTTTTATGTAATCTTCACTCTGTAAATAAAAAGAAATGTGGATTTCTGTATTAAGCTGGAGGATGTTTAAACACAGAGAACCAGATGCTTCAGGAGAATAAATCAGATTCACTGACATGGAACAAAACTGCTACATTTTAAATCAGCTTAATGAAAAAATAAGCAACTTTTGTAAAAGCTGGGAAAAAGAAAACTCTATCACTTAGCTTATTCAGCTGATGAGAGCGTGGTGGATTGGATAAGACTGCTAACCTTGACCTGCCAAGTGCACAGAGACCTTGAGGCTAGATCCAGAAAAGGATTTAGGTCCATATGACATAAAGTATTAAGAAACACCTTACTCCAAAACTGCAGTACAGCCTTTTCTGACTAGCTATCGCCCAATCCTGAATGCATTGACACTCACTACATGCTTCCAAGTTTGATAGTACAGATTCTGAAAGCCACGTTTCTACAGACATCAAGGAACTGTTCCAGTCTGGGCAACTGATTTTAGGCTGGTTCCTACTAAGGTCATAAGGACCTGAATGAAAGTGTGCCATTTTGCAGAGACTCTCCAACGCACTCACAATTAAGCACTCCAGATTTAAAACTGCCAAGGCACAAAGTGGTGGATTTGATAGCAGTGGAGTTCACAAAAGGGAATTTAAAGTGGATCACTACAAATATTTTATAACAGTTTAATAATCTAGGTTTATATCTCACAGCACTTTTCAAGCTTGCAGAAAGAATCAAAGGAAGAATAAACGGTTTTGGCAAAGCCTCAAAGCAGGCCAGTGGCAGAAGCAGGAGGAGAATCCACAAAGACCCAGTGCACAGTTCTGACTGGATAGCCAAGCACAAGTTTACTGGGTGAGGAAGAGCAGGAGGTTTCATCCTCACATTGTAGAGCTGCTGCTGTGTTGCTGCCTGGGTTAAAAGCCCAAACTGGAGAGTGGTACTGGTTGATTCACGTTTAATGGAAGCTGCTTATTTTCACCGGGATAGAACTGTTCCACATATTCCTTCAATACTCCAAGCAGAGTGGCCTGAGCAAGGCACAGCTTCATCTGAGACATGGATATTAGGCGTCGCTGTAAAGGCCATCAGTGGAGTCTGCATGGTCTGTCAGATGGATAACCTTACAAAGTGTTTCCTACAAGCGTGACGTGATTCTTTGGACAGCCTTGAAGATTCTTTGAAGGCCTTATTTTTACATGAAAGCAACAGAACATTTTTGCAGAATAAAACAGGATAATCCACTGCCTTCCTCTACAGTAAAAAAATTGCTTCCTCTTAGTAACTGTATGACAAACAAAACCATGTCTCTGGGGCTCACTGCTGAAACCATTCTCACTTTAACTTCTTAAACCCATAACCAAAGACCTTTTGCCGCAGATAAGAGCGTTTATATGAAAGGATCAAGTTTGATAATGAGCAAAACCAACAACTTAATGGTAGCTTGGTTGATAGTTTTGCTTTAGGTCTCCTTTTCTGGGAGAAAATACAAGCTTAGTATTAGGACATCTTCATTATCTCTTGACAGAGGACCAGAAGTGCAAAAAATCCTAATTTAACAAATTTTAAAATTGGTAGTTTCTCTCTCCATATTGCCATAAATGTAATTTCACTGAATTTCAATGAATTTTTTTAGAGTTGGAAAGGACTATATACCTACCTTATCTGTGACTAGTGGCAGCCTCATGCTTTCCAATTGTCTTCCTGGTTGGCTAAAGACAAAATGATGCTCCTTTGACTTTGGAATAATAAAATGCAGCTGGATCTCTTCTCCCAGCATAGAATAGGAGAAGGCAAATGCATGCAGAGTGGACTCATAAAGCTGAGGATGGAAAAAAATAGGACAATTCCAGTGGTTAGAGTCAATTTACAAGGTCTCAGTGTAGTTAATACACATTTGTATACCAAGCAGACTACATTAATACACACAATACCATACAGGCTACAATCATTTACAGTATTGCATTAGATTTTACCTTATGATTAACTAGGTTAAGCAATGCTCCCTCGGCTAGAGAATACACTAGGAAAAGTGTAAATTAAACTGCTCCCTCTTTTGGAACCATTGTTTCAGCTTCATCTTGCAGATGGTACCTATATTTACAGGCCACTCTTGGCTTTTCAAAATCCTAACACATAGAAAGCAGTATTTGCATTGCTAATACCTTCTTCCTCACATTCTAATAGGCAGGAAACTGGAGGGTTACTCTGAGCAACACCAGCTTGTGTGCCACATATAGACTACTCTGTGCTGGATCACTCCTGCACCAGAAGTGCCTTTTGCAGTTACTCAGGTGAAAATGTGAGCAAGGCCCAGTGGGAAAAGCTTACTGGGAAAGTAGTTTTAACTGGTAGTATGCATGTAGGATGCAGCTTACAGCACTGAATAAGGTAGTGTAAATGAGGCAAGGATCAGTCTTCTGACATCCCCAAACCTGCAGGCAAACACCAAGAAATAACAAAATCTGTACATAAGCTGTTTTTAACACACCCATACAACGTGTAAACCAATTCAAAAACAGCGAATGTATACAAAAACATGTTTGGGTTGTGTCTGCTTCAGTTTCTGATCCACAGAGTAGTATCCAGAAATCTTTACCTGGTACCTGGGATTGAAACCCATGTACTGATGACACTGTTCACAGTGATGGTAGGTGTTATATGCTGCATACTTGGATAATCTCATCCTCGTTGTTTGACGGTGTGCATACATATCCTCCTGTCTCCTGACCATTGATCTGTCTATTAGAGAAGAAACAACTGAAGTGTAACATATATTCAAGGTCAGAATGTATCCCCTTGTGACAAACTGTTTCTGATTGTAATTAGCTTTAGGAGCAATGGCAGGAGTAAACACATGCGAAACAAACTAAGAATTCATTCTGAGCATAGTATGCTTTATAAATTATGTACAGCAAAGGGGACTACAAAGAAGTATCTGTAAATTCATGATTATGATAATTCTGTACAGGTTTCACATAAGTCTGAGGTGTAAGCAAAGCCAGATTATTGAAATTATTACTGTTGCTCTTGTTACTATTTGTTGACTGCTTGTAAAAGTAATAAAGAGTTAAGAAGAATCTTATGACAGGCATTTACCGTCCTGTGATGGACATCACAGTAGATTATGTGAAATGCACATGGCAAATTTAGTGATTTTGCTCTTTAGAAAATATCCACACTTATAAATGGGTTTTCTTTAAAAAAAAAAAAAAAAGGGGTTTCCTTTATGGGAGACTGCAGGAAGATGAGATGTAATTTCCACTGAAAAGGACTTCTGTTATGTCATTTGGCTAAGCTTTTCACTCAGATTTCCAGCATCAGATCAGGTTGTTCAAGCTTGTTCCTTGTCAAGTTCTGAAAATCACTGAATGGAGTTTCCACAGTCTCTCTGTGCAATCTGCTCCATGGTTTGACTACTTTTATTCTGGAAATACTTTTCATCCTATCTAATTGTAATTTCCCATGTCGCAACGTGTCTGTTGTCTCACGTCTTTATGCTGCCTACCTATAATAGTTTGCATCTGTAAGTTCCCATTGCAGTTCCTTCTGCCCTGTACAGGAAGGGCATGACAATTTCCTTTTTCCAACCACCAGGAACCTCCAGCAATTGATGTTACCTTTTACTAATGAAGGATGTTGACCAGCTCCCTCAGCGTGTTTGGATACATCCCACCTAGTCCCATGGGCTTGTGTACATCCAGCTGGCTAATCCAGAGGACTAATTCACACCTCAGTACTCCAGGAATCTAGATCTGGACATAGGCATCTCATGCTTTACAAATCTAAACCAGAAGCTAAAATCTAAACTTATAAACACTTTTAAGTACATAAATAACTTTGCATAAGTTCACTGCTACAGAGCAGAACAACTCTACTACATAAAAACATTCAAATACACAAACTTATTATGGAATCAGAGCTTTTTTAATGAAAGACTACCTATATTCCATAAAACATTTATAAGGCTCATAATTCAGTGCTTCATCTAGCAAACTTCAAATCTTTTTTTCACTATTACTTAGTCAAGTGCAATTCTGATAATTTCACTCTGTTTAAAAGTTTAACGGGATTCTCCTGCTAAAAACAATACATACATATATGTGTACCAATCTAGATTTTTCAAGTTCTAACCTTCACTGTTTATAGTCTGAAGCTTTGAACAAATCAGACTTGCATCTTCATATTTCGGGTCATGGATAGTGTAGTCAAAAGGCATCTTCTTAAATGTCTCCAAATCTGGCCACATATCTCCAGGTTGATGGCAATATTGATCAGAGTCTTCTTTTATGTCTATGATATTGTTGAAAAACAAGAATTCACATAATTATAATTTTTAAAGCTCTTTATATTGCTATGGTTTTGCTATGCCTATTATTTCTGCATCATTTGTTCTTAATAATTTATTTAAATATTTCAATAATGTAAATTAATTGCAAAGGTGAATGGCATAGAATATACAGACTATTAGTTTTCAATATAACGTAACAATATTCTAGTCTCCAGAAGCAATTATTTTTATATCAAGAACTTACTAATGTTGATTTCTTCCTCATCATAAACATCCACTTCTGTGAGTCTAATCAGCATTCGGGACAAAATACTGAGGAACTGCAGATAGGCACCTGTTTTCCCTATCTGTAAATATATAAATTAGAAAATACAAAAGTAAATTTTCATTTTTCAACATCTTACTTTTCCACATATCTTGAAATTGCAGCTGCAGTGAAACTGAATATTAATATTCAGCACTTACATATCCCTGTATTTGCATATTCCTTGATATAAATTAAATGCTTAAATGCTCAACAGTTTTGTTGTCTCTATGCAGGAATCTAGTTTGGAAAACGCATTTTATATCACAGGTCTAATTACAGGCCCACAGTTTAGAATTTTCTCTCCTAATGTTATAGTTTCTACATAGGCAACGCACTTTTAAAATCCGTATTGTTTCACCTCTTGTGCTGAAAACATATTCTTTCCCTTTCACAGTTTTAAAATTACCTTTTAAAAGTCTGTTTTAAAATTATATTATAACTTTCCCCTTTCTTTTTTACCCCACCAATAAACCATATTTTTTCTTCATTACGACAAATAGTATTGCTGCCCTTTTATAGTTTTTTCAGCTGAAAGGTATATGCCACAGCCAATTATTTACTCACTGGATTGTTCTATGTCTTCCACATAACATTTGCTGACGATAACATCAAGTAAATAATGCCATATCTAAGCAGACAGCTTTACAAACCTTTACAACTCGAGCAGGAAGCTGTACACAATGCATTTCAATGAGAAAAATAGAGACCGGCAAGCTCATGTCACTCTTACAGGAGAATGAACACCCTGTGATTTCTTGTGTGTGTGTGTGTATAGATCAATCTCAGAATGGCACCGATGTCCAGTTGACAACTTAAAAAACTAATGTCACACCTGTACAGGGTGAGGTTAACATGTAGATCGGTTATGGCACATTCTCCTGCTGCAACACAGTGCTGTCAGATTTTGGACTATTCCATGTTACCACTGAACTGGAAACCCAGCTTCACTACTTTTACTGCTAAGACACATCAGAAGCATAGGGTATTGAATTGCTAAATGTAGTACTGAATTTACTGTTTTCCATATATGTCAAGTGAAATTTTCATTTTGTCTCAACATTTGAGAAAGGGAGGCTTTGAAGCTGAATCAAGAGTACTTTTGTTTTGGTCAAAGCTCAGTATCTGTTGCTCACAATAAATCAGACTGCGTTTTAAAAGGTAGCTTGCCACAGGTGGAAAAGGGTACCATTAACCCTCTCAAGGGTCAAAGAAGCCCTTCAGATGCACATGGTAGATCATATGTTAGCAGACAACTCTGTGTTATCCAGGAGTAACAGAAAAAATATTACTTGGAATAGCGGAGATGATAGCATGGACCAGATGCTTCTAACTTCCAGTCTAAGTTCTTATGTAAAATCCATTGAGACTAACGAGAACCTTTTTGCTGACCCTGGAACAAGGTTCCAAACTTGGCTGAAATGTCTATTTACTGGTAAGCTAAAAAAAATCCATCTTATTTTTCCACATCTGCAGCAAACCTGACGGTACTTTGTTCTAGAAGAAAATACTTCAGTGCTTTCTCCCAAGTCTGAGATTTCCTTATGAACATATTTTAGAAAGTGCCTCTGATCATCATTTCATCAAACACAGGCTGGCCTGACAGATAACAGTCCTCTAATTTCTAACAAATGAGAGATCATCTGTCAAAAGTACGCAACCTCCTCCCTCAATACTAGGTATCCATGTGAAAAACTAATTCCTACTCTGTTAGAAGTACATACTTAGAATTGTCAACAGAAAAACAGGCTGAAAAAACTTCTTTTTCTTTTTTTTGTAACCATTTAAAACTTACTCGATCAAAATCATGTAATTTTTCTTTCCCTGGGGGACCAGTCTTCACCAATGGTTTTCAACAATGTACCTGGAAAGGTCTTGGCTACTACTACCTGGGACTCAGATAAACGGGATCAGTTGTCTCAAGTACACACAAAGTTGTCAGTTGTCAGTTGTCTCAAGTACACACAAAGCTATAGGCTCGAGTCAAAAACAAAACCACAGGACTACAAGTGCTAATCCCTAACCACTAAACTAAAAACATATGTATTTATAATATTCCATGCATCATATCTTACTCAGTCTCATTATCTGTCACATAACAAATGTCCAATACAGTACTGCAAGCTTAATGAACTGTTAGATATTAGCAACTCTCTATGTAAAACGCTGGTGGGAACTTGGAGAAATCTCTCCACGTTTTCAGAATGTCTCTCTGCCAGCAGAGAGGTCAGGCTGAGCACAAAGAAACATTTCTACTGGGATTCCATTCACTTCCACATTTGCTTGCGTTTTCTGCTGAAGAAACATAGAATCATCTGGGTGGGAAGGGACCTTTAAGGTCATCTAGTCTGACCCCCCTGCAGTCACAGGGACACCCCCAACTAGACGAGGTTGCCCAGGGCTTCCTCGAGCCTCACCTTGAATGGCTCCAGGGAAGGGGCCTCAACCACCTCCCTGGGCAACCTGTTCCAGTGCTCCACCACCCTCATTGGAAAGAACTTATTCCTAATCTCCAATCTAAATCTGCTTTTCTTCAGTTTAAACCCATTGTCCCTCGTCCTGTGACTGCAGGCCTTTGTAAACAGGCTCTCCCCAGCCTTCCTGTGGGCTCCCCCTCAGGTACTGTTAAGCCGCTATTAGGTCTCCCCGGAGCCTCCTCTTCTCCAGGCTGAACAAGCCCAGCTCCCTCAGCCTGTCCTTGGAGCAGAGGTGCTCCAACCCCCTGGTCATTTTTATGGCCCTCCTCTGGAGCCACTCCATCAGGTCCATGTCCTTCTTATATTGAGGGCTCCAGACCTGCACACAGTGCTCCAGGTGAGGTCTCACCAGAGCAGAGTAAAGTAGCAGAATCACTTCTCTGGACCTGCTGGCAACACTTCTTTTGATGCAGCCCAGGATGCAATTGGCCTTCTGCAGTTTTCTTCCTTAGAAAGTGTCTGAAGTGTCTGAAGAAAGTGCTTCATTCCCTCGATGTGGTACCACAGGACTGAGCCATGCTCATGAGCAGGAAAATGTTGTAATATACAGTGAGAAACAAAGGGACAAAATCTTGATTTGCAGGCTTGGGAAACTTTAATGTTTCTAAGAAAAATATTTTAGTGAGTTTAGGCTTCTTTATAGGCACCCTTTTTTTGGGTGCACTAGGGACTAGATTTCTCGCCGTAGATATGATACATGTTGTTCACGGTGGTGAATATTTATTCATACTCTCTAACAAATAGCTTAACGTGTATGATGTGAGCTAACTTACAGGTAAATATAGAAATCTGTTCTATACCTATCTAGTTTTTGCTGCATTTCCTAAAGCCTCTTATAAAAATAATGCTTGTATTGTCTTCTAACGTACATAATTGTCCTTTTACTCTTAGTACTTTGGGAGGTTAGAATAGTAAAGGAAGTAAAACTTTTTTCACATACTGAAATGAATATTGATTCTTAGGAAGAAGACATGGTACTCCTAGTTAATGTGTGTGAATTTGTTCTGTGTGAAACAAATTCTTCAGAAAGAATTGAAAAATATAAAATGAACAAATATGTGAAGAGTGTCCTTTAGAACACACTTTAGATCCATCTGTATGACCCAATGTGAGATTAGGAAACAACCTGCATTGTGGGAACAGCTGGAGAAGAGGTGGAGTTTCAAGTAAAAGTGATTTCAAGGCTGAAATTCACTGCTGTAGAGGGTCAACAGGAGTCCTGTTTCAATATGTAAAAAACGATTTTATACTGAAAAGAGACCAATATCATACCCTGGAATGGAGCCAATGAATAAATAAGCTGCCTGTTTAATTATATCTAGTTAAATGGCAAGATTCAAGTGTGTGAAGCATCAAAACCTTCTCACAGGTGTGTAATATGCTCTCAGAAGTCACTGAATGACTCTTCTAAGAATCACAGATTCACGTTTGTGACCCATAAGCAAATGAATACCAAAGAAATATTTTCTTATCAGCTAATCTGGATACTTACGGTGGCTTTGAGAATAGTATCTTTGTGAGGATTGATGTGTATGCATATAAAATTCTAACAAAATTTGTCACAGCCTGTCTTCTTCTTTGAGGTGGAAATGAACAACATCTCTCTTCCAGAATTTATTCATTTTCATGCTGCAGCTGAGTATGAAATTCAATTTCCTGATCACATAATACCTCAATCTTTGGCAAACATGGACAATTTAGATCAGAGGAAATACTGCTCATCAGAATACTTTCTGGAATCCTCTATGAACTACAGTAACATTTGGAGAAGTCCCAATATGAAAAGCCCATTTATGCTCTTTCTGCTCTACTGCACCGTAAATATGAGTGTACAGTGGAATACAATCATTTACAAAATAGCAGTATATAGTTTCCTTTTGAAATGGATGGGCATAGAAGAGTGGATCACCTGGGAAGTTAACTTTCAGATCAGTAACTATCTTTAGATTCATTCTTTCAGTTGATGTTACAATAACTGGAAACATGGGACTTTGTCTTGGTTTGGATTTACCCTTTTTGACTTCTGAAGTTCACAGGACATCTATATGCTCTTAGTAGGCATAGCGTCTCTTCCTATCTTGTTGCTTCGTACTTCAGTAGAACATGAGAGGCACAATATTACCTTTAATTTGTAACATTATGTGCATTGAACTAGGAGATAGCTTGCTCAGAGATAATTGCTAAACATTCCTAAAGAATTTAGAAGAGAAGGAACTTCTTAGGACTATACCCATTCCCATATATCATTTCAAAGTAATTTAAAAACTCTTGGGTCTGATACTCATCTTGCAAATACGGCTTTGCTAATGTTGAACTGGCCTTCTTGCATGTGTTATTTACAACAGCTTCTATTTCTGTCTGCTATGTGGAGGAAACAGGAAACTTAATTACATACTCCCAGATGTCTTGAGATTGATCATACGAAAGTGGTTTTGTAAAGACCTTTGATCTTTCTTTATTTAAAATTTAAATGCATATTCAGCTTTTAAAAACTGAAATTATACATGAAATCTATCTCTTGAGCAAGCTATCTTATCAAACATTTTCAAACTGGCTTACAATGAACATTGTTGCACCTTCATTATCTTTGAACTCAGGCTAACAGTAAAGAAAGGAAGATTATTTTATTAGAAGGGATTTGTAAATAAAACATAAGCAACTTACACTCCATAAAAAAACTCTTCAAGCATGAATAGTAATAACTATTCTATTTGTTCTGAGATTATGATAAAATTAAACAAAATAAATATAATACCTTGTTCTTATTACACACCTGTGGTGGCCCACTCAGCAGCAGCCTCCTTGGGTGAAAGGTGTCCATTCTGCCCTCATTTCTATTGTTGTAGTCCATATGGATTGGCTTGGGAACCGTCCATTGGCGGTAGTATAGAGACTGCTCCGTGCAAGTCATCATCTTACTCATAAGAGGACGAAAAGAACTTGCCCACATAACAGAATGGTAAGGCAAGAGGGAAGATGATTTGGGAAGCCCACTGCTGTCCGTAGAAGTAATAATGTCATAAACCAGTTTGGGCAGGAAAACTATGGGAGGCTGTTTTGATGCTTTGGTCATGGAGCACTGAGAGGTCTGCAGGATGAAAGAGTTATGAGTAGGTACAGAGGAGGAAGAAGAAGAGGAGAAAGGTGAGGAGGATGATGAGGTGATGGAAATTTGGGCACTTTTTATATTTTGTTTCATATCCATCTGTTCAGTTACCGGTGGCAAGTGTTTGCTGATCGTTGTTTGTGCCCCCTTGTCTACTTTCTGCTTCTGCTTTTCATAGTTACTTGTAGTTTCTTCAGCATTGTTGCTTGGGACTTGGTGGGGGGATTTTGCTGTATCCCCTGCTGCTATTAAAGGAGGAGATGACTCGCTGCAGAATGCTGTAACTAAAAGAAAATTTGTATTTTAACACAGTGCAAGTATCTCTGCTAGTTGATGCCATAATTAAGCAAAACAAAACAAACAAAAAAATCATTTAGATAAAGCATGCATCAAGCATTGCAATCCCACTCCTGTTCTTGCTTTCACTGTTCCCATATAGGAAATCATAATGGGACAAGTTTGGAGTATTCATCTCAACACAGAAAGTGGCTTCTGAAGTGCACAGATGTCAGAGATAGTCCTGTCCTCTCCTTCCTCCATCCATTCATTGCTTAAGGAGTTCATCAGATACTTCCATCACTCAAGACAAATACAAAATTGCCAAAACCATCATTTAAAAGAGTGTAAGAAAGTTAAGTATTCACGGGCTATTACCCCATCAGACTACAGAAATGTCCACAGAGACTGACATCTAGAAACAGTCCTCAGCTCTGAGTCAGATCTGATCTGACACTTGCGTGTCTGCATGACTGCAGTGGTCAGTGCAATCTAATAAAACATGGCTCTTACGTCTCTGGTGCTGCATAATGCATGAGTACATTCATACAGCTTCTGGTCAGCTCAGGGCCCGTACTGAACTCATGAATGTTGACCTTGAATATGTCATGTAGAAACCCCACAGCTAATCACTGATTTTCTGAAAGTGCTATATTTTTAGTTTATATATTCTAACTACTATGATTTCTTGAAAGTTAAAGGCCTCATTGTAAGTGGTTCTGTGAATTCCAAAGAGGACATGCAAATACTTCACAGTCGTCAGAGTAGATTAAGAGTTGGTTAAGGAATCAGTCTCCATGGTGGTCAAAGGAATGTCTGTCTGAAGCTGAACGGTATGGTGGCACATATTAAAGAAGTACCTGGTTTAGGCATCCAACACTATGATTATTTTTCAAGCAAGGAAAGACCTTATTTCTTGTATTTCAGAAGTCTGATGCTTATTTTATTTAAGTTATCTTCAGTGATCCCATTAAAATAGGCCTTAGTGATTTATGCCTTGTATTATTTCTCTAATAAGCTGAATGAAAGGTCTCTTTTATGTCCTAAATGCAACATAATAAAGTTCTTAAGGTCTTACTGGAGGCTTTGGAAGAGAGAGATGAAGATGCGGAATCATGGGAACAAGATCTTTCTCTTTTCATAGGACTTCTCTTTTCTGAAGTAGAACCTGTTTCACAAATGGTAATAGGGGAAAGCAAAATCAAAATGTAATTTAAATAAGCATGTAAGAAGGTACAGCTACACAGTTAAAGCAGGAGAAAATACAGAAGAGTTTGTGTGGGTTTTGTCCTCATTCTGACACTGTTTTCAGTGTGGAGAATATCTGTTCCTGCCACGCAATATTGGATCATTTTATGGTCTAATCTAACTATGCTGAGCTGCAATAGCTTCAGAAAATCTGCAGCCAGGACCTCCTAATTTCTAGGCATGTCTCAACCATGTTTTCTCTTTCTACCCATGTCTTACTTTCCTCACTATTCCAGTGCCAGGGAAGCCAACAGGCAACAAGCTCTATTTTGACAGTATGTTATGAAATCACCTTCTACTCCATATATTACAGTTTTATGGCCAGATTATATCTCAGCTTTTGGTGATGAAAATCCATATTTGGATGGCCACCAAGGATATTCACTTGAGGCTCCTTGCTTAAGCTTCTAAGTTAAAATGCTTGTTTCTGTGCAGTTTAACCATGATAAAGAGAGATGTAAGTACTGCCAGCAGAAACTTAGACTGTAATTCTCTCTCAAGTGTTCTGAATTGGACTCTGAAATTGGACTCTTCATGGACTAGGAAAGCAGCCTTCCAACTTAGATGCGTAACAACTTAGCTGCCTGTTTGACTCAGATCACTTATAATCTCAGTGTACTCCAACTAAAGGGACAGAAGTACTCATCACATCTTAAGTAGGCCTCTACTGTAGACAGTCTGAGTACGAGCTCACGTATTTCATTCCTCTATGAAAAGTACATATTTGATTAAAGTAAATATTTTTGTTCTGCTTGTTCTGCTATCCTTATTATCAGTGAGTTAAGTACTTAATAGGTGAACAGTAACCAGCTCTCTTCTTCCTCATAGTATAGAAAAGGAAATGAAGGCATGCAGTTTGAGATTTAAATAACCTACAAGGATAAAAATCCCTTGTTTTCCACAGTCGAAAGGCACAACAGACTGTGAAGAAAAATGTAAAGGACTTAACAGTAGCTGATAATGTCCATCAACTTTCACTCAAGAAAAACCCAACATTTTCTGGATAAATTATTTTTGGGTTTTTTTCACATTTATGTGTTATGTGTATTATGTGTATTTATTATGTGTATTGCTCTCAAGAAATTATAAATTCATTAACTCTACACTGTCAGTTTGAATTCATGGACATTTTCAAGGAGTACTCAGAAGTTAGTTACTATGTTCAGATATATTTTCTAGCCATGCTATTTAATACCTTACAAACTAGAGGCTACTCAGCTGTACTGTATAGCATTTCCTTGGGAGGGATCTCCATCAGTGTCAGAATGTGAGAACAGGTTCGATAGCATCAGTCAGGGACAGTTTAGGCAGAGTTGTCCCTGCTGTGAGGGAGGGGATCAGGTCCCTGCTTCCCAGACAGCAAAACATGCACTTTCCTGCTGCAGGGAGGACAACAGAGCACAGCACTCCCAACAGGGAGCATCAGGGGATGTACCCACTTCAGCTCCACTTTGCGGCTGCCAGAACATACAGAACAAAGGAGGGAGGAAGGGAAGGAGGGGGGAGAAAGGAGCCAAAAAAAAGAAAAAAAAAAACCAGAGAGACCAAATGCAGCAAGGCTGCAAGAGATTAAAATGCTGCAGGAGCAGCAGTCCCTGGGCAGGGAGGGTGAGAAAACACAAATTCAATGAGATGAAGCAAAACTGCGGAGCAGAGCTCACTCAGCAAGGCTAACTCTAGAAACTCTCACTGAGTAGGCATCCATACAATCCTGCTTTTTCTAATACAACTCAATCATTTTATTAATCAACTCAATTATTTTATTATCACTACTAATAATACCTTCTGTCGCTATTTCTTCATCTTCATTATCAGTGCTGCTTAGTTTCTCTGGGTCACTTTCTAAAACATCATTCACAACTGCTTTTTCTGTGTGAACTTCTGAGCTCACAAAGTATGCCGCCAAACCAAGTTCTTGCTCCAAGGTTGTCCTTACCAAAGAAGATGAATTTATTAAACGTAGGTCACAGTATCTCAGTGATCTGGGAGAGAAACAAGAAGGGCTAGTATGAAAACTCACTGGAATCTATCCCTTATTTCTTTTACAAACACAGCCAAAGAGGAATTTTTTCGTGATCTGCCTAAACCACGGATGAGATAGAACAGGGAATACCTTTTGTGCTTAATAAATTTATCACTGTGGCGCATACACTTTTTTTTGTCCCTAATCTGATTATGCAGCTTAATCTAGTACACTGAATATCAGCATCAGCGTAAGAAAAAGAATAATCATTTGGGTTCTAAGCCTAACACGCAAAATGGGATTCAGTTGAACATACAAAAACATTTAGTGCCCCAGGGCATCCTGTCTGGCTTCCAGTTGCCATTCCAGAAGGCACCAATCTCTCCACACATCCTGTAGCACCATGCCAGCATCATGCAGATATCTCAGCTATCCTAAATTATCTAAAGTAGCTACACTTTTTTTTTTTTCACATACCCCTATTCCCTCCTCTAAACTGGGACAAGTCTCATAATATTTTCTGAGCTACTTATATCTTGCTCTAAACAGGATGTTATTATTAATAATGTTTATTGTATTATGATATAAAAAGTGCCAAAAGATGGAAAAGAAGCACCCTGCCACTGAAATCCGCTTTCTTCTCCCACAAGTAATTAAACAGTTAACCTATAACCATTTAGTAACCTATCGCCAATGGATAAAAAACTGCCACTGAGAACATACTGGATCTTCTTACCGTGGCAAAGATTCCCCTTGTGGATCCATACCACTAAATATCAATATACAAGGCAAACCTTCCAGTTCCAAATAGGTTTGTGGCCTCCAATCTACATCTTCAATTTTCTGCCAGACCTGTATAAAGCAAGAAACATTGCTGGACACATCCATATGGTACAAATAAAAATACAGAAATATATACTTTTATCATTCATTATATGAATCAATTTGTACAGTGGATGGATAGTCCACCAAGGGAAGCTGTATAGCAGAGCCACTTTCAACACAGGTAGATTACACAATTCCTAGAGCACTACAGGTGCCAGCTGTAAATTTGAGGAGATTGGGACAGGATGTTCCAATCTGAAAAGCCCCCCAGCTTCCCAGCTGCATAGCACTGAGGCTAGGGCATGGACGGGTAGAGTGGATATGACAATAGACAATAAAACTGAGTAGGAGCTTTAGGGAAGAGTATTCCCTACAGGGGGTTGCTCCTTGTGGCAGATAATGTCTGAGTCCAAGGAAGAAAATGAGCTAGGAATGAGATTTTTTCACCTTAGAGGAATAGAGGGAATTGTTCAACACACACATACCACTGTTCTCACTTTCTGCCCTCTGAAGTCTCTTGCTCTCCCCCAAAGCTGTCAGTATTTTCTATAACTTCCTGAGAAGTTTGATAACTAGATCTATTGTTTGACTGTTTAGTATCACGCTATACTGCTTCACTCATACCAGTCCTTTTTTGGTGTAAGACTGATCTACAGAAAAGGAGCACACAGTAGCATCAAGTATGACAACTCAGCCTCTGATATTTGTACGTGTACCACCATTATGCATGTCAGAGAAGATAATCAGTTCTGATGCAGAACTAATACTGATTTTTCACAATAAGTTATGTCTAAATTACAGCAGAATAAGATCAGCATTAGGGCCCGGATCTCAAATGACGTCATCTAACATGTATTGAAACAGACATAGTACATATATATATATATATATTACACCATCCTAAAATGTAAATATGTTTTTGCTTTGGTGATTAGATGATGGTAATTTTATGAAGAGCAAGGCAGCATCAGTATGACAGTATCAGAGTATTGATAAACAAATGACCCACAACTCTGGACCTAAAAGATATAAATTAATCCATAAACCAACACATGGTTCAGAAAGCATAACGTCCTGAGCTGTGAATACTGGGGTGCTCTAGGGCCCATAACTAGCATCACTGATTTGGTGCCTTCATGCCACCTGCTGGTGACAAGAATAATATAACTCTCTACTGGTCAGTGATTAAAATCTTTTTGCAGTACAATGATTTTGTGAGGAAGTTCTGCTAAAACTGTGAGAATTTTATTTGACTTCTTTCCTTATTACTCATGGTTACTGTAGATAAAAGCAGTTCAACTGTTTGGGAGGGTTGCTGATGGAAACCAATTTCTAGCCACATTAGTTAATATTCCACTGAGTATTAGCCAGAGGTAGGTCAGTAGAGGTATCACAGATAGCATGTATAAAACATAAAATCATGCTACTTATGGTAGTGTTTCTTTTATTAGTAAGACCCGCACTACAGCTCATGACCATAATTCTCACCAATAAAGTCTCCCCACCTACCCATCTAATGAAGCTTCCCAGTATATGTCGTTCTGTAAGTTACCTTTAGTTGCTCCACAAAGTGCTTCCCTATTGTGATTCCAGAATTAGGATTTCCCAAGATTATTTCAAAGTTATCTTCAAGGGCTAGTCTTTCCCTTACATTATACAGACGTTCATATGCCACTGCAGCCAGCGGAGTACATGGAATTCTCAACACTACCATGAGGCCATGACCACTAGGACATTGTCTTGAAGAGTTTATTAGGTTTTGGGTGATTTCCAGAGTTTCAACTGAGGTGTAATTCTTCATCTGAGAAAGACCACACACTGCCATCATAGCTGCAGAGTAGTGCTGTATGAGGACAAATGTCCTTATCACTGCACTGTGTAATCTGGGGAACCTGAAATAAATGGTGAATTAAATAGTGAAGTATTAAAGGCTAAAGTGAAAAAGCTAATTTTTACAGAATATAGTAAACTCAGGATTTTCTCCTGTAAAGAATCCTTGATATCTACTGTACAACAGAATCTCACCAAATTGCAGTTTGACAGGATTTCAAGGCATCATTTCACCATCAGAACTGATGTTGTCTCTCCATTTCTTAGTAAAGATTTACTAAGCATGTAGTCCATTAAGGTTACACCACTTTAAGTCACCAAGACTTTACTGCTGATACAAAATTTATCATAGACTATTTGCTAAGGCACTCAATATCATCAATCAAAATTATATCTTCTTACCAAAGAGAATAGTATTCTTCATTATGCGTTATCCTTATGGGGCAGGAGGGTGGGTGGGGTTTTTTCTCTTGTTTTCTTACGGAAGCCCTGAGGGCATCCAAGAGGACGAATATGTAGGCAGCATCCAATGAGCACTCCAAGTTCCCAAGCCCAGGTACAGTCTGTGTCAATCCCCAGTCGATGGAAGGGAGAGACATGGATATGCAATAGCTTCCTGTGCTCTGGTTTTCACAGAAATGAAATCCAGGTACACAGTAAAAAGAGGAACTTTGGCTAGCTCAGAGAAGTGCCTGATACATGTGATCAGAGCTCCAAAACACCCTGTACAAGCCCCAGCAGTTAAGTGTGGATGTGCTGTCTCCCAGTTAGCAATGCAAACTCACAATATTTCACTTGTCCTGTCTTGTTCTTCTTACATGTCCCAAAGAATTCAGGCAGAGCTGTACGGATGCACATAATGTGTTACTATGCGTTTCTGGTGATCCTAGACTTGTTCTGCAGGGACCAAGGAAAACTGATAATGTATTTTCAAGCCCCAACTATGCTCTGAAGTTTTTATTACTCATTTAGGTGTACAAACCATAGTGATATGTCTACTTTTCTTTGTGGTCCAAGTGCAGTATACAGAAATTCTATACATCGAAATCAGTCACGGTCAGTAAGTAATACCATTGGACAAAAGCAATAACACATTTGAAATTACATGATGATTCAGAGTTAGATTTTTATAATATAGAAGTAGCTACTGGTTACAAGAGCACACTCGAAGTTGGGCTAAATATTGCGCATGTTCGTAGTAAGAGGCAGCTTAGACTGATTACAAGCCAAATACATACAAAAAAAAGACAGGAGGAGAAAAATAAGAGAGAGTGAAATGCCCTTGCATACACAGATGATTCGTGGGACAATGAGGAAAAAAAACCAAAACCAAGCTTGTAGCTAGTAAGTCATCACTAGAATATGCCTCCTAAATTTGCTGTGTTAAACAAAGAAGGGTACTGTACCTTTTTCCCAAAGCCATGACCATTGCTTCAAAAGAGCTGTCATACCGAAGCAGAGGAATACTATGTCCAGAGAGGGTGGACTCAATGAATTCTGACAGTCCAAAGTATTTCTTGTTTTCATGGTATAAATCTACACCCTAAAACAAATGAAGCAATAAAAATATAAATTTAAAGATTATCAATTGTTAATCTACAACTGATTAACCACTAGGACGTGATATATTTGCAGTAACATTCTCTAATAAGCATACATCTAGCCAGACATATTACGAGAGAAAAAAACAGAATTAATTTTTTTGAGAGAACAGAAGTTTGACCCAATTTTTCCTTGTTTCTTTCTCTCTCTCCCCACACATACATATACAGACAGAACAGCTCTGCATATAATAAAAATGCATACATATGAAGAAAATCCATGATCCAGAATTTCAGATGGTTTCCATTTATGTAGATTTTTAGCAAAGCCACTGCAGTTCATAGAAGTTATAAAAGGAATTAAGAAAAAAGGCAAGAAGACTGGATAAGGAATGGGAAAAAGAACTTGCCACAGACTGAACAAGATAAAGATGCCATGCAAACTTCATTCTTGTTTACAAAAATGAAACATGAAAATGAAAAGCTCACAAAAAAAGTACCTCAAAGCATCCATCTTACATTGCTGTATGAAGAAGGCCAGTGGATCTCATTGTAAGGACTGATATGAGTATGCTGTGTCTGCAGCGCGTAGGGGAAGGAAGTCACATGGAGGGTCACAATATTTGGTGCCTCTTTTACCTCCCTGCAGTTCAGCAATCTATCTACAAGTCCAGTAGACAGTTCTGTTTGAGGATAAAGGCTATGCATAGCACTGCAAAAAAGAAAACCAAAACTCTTCAAAGTGATCAGCCCAAAGGAATATTTGTGTCAGTGGAATAGCTTTAACCTGGATGTGAAATCAAAGTTAAACGCATACAAGGAACATAGGACTCTATACTTTGCCCTGCTTTTGTTGCAGAGAAGGGTGGGAAAAGAAATGCAAATTATTTCACTGCAGCTGAAAATTTCTGTAAATCTGATAAGCTCCCTAGTTAGCAAATTACCAGTCCCTTACAGAACAGGAGAGGTGAAAGGATGAAAGGAAGCTGATGTTTTGGCAGTTATGAATAGGCACATAGTCCTATAGAAACTTTGGCCAGATTGTGAATGCTACTTAGAAGATAAAATTCTTACCTACAAAAAATCAAGATAGAAAATGACAGATAGTGAGTCAATATGACAGAAAAACTGCTTGTGATAGAGCTATTATGAAAGGGAAGAACAGTTATTTTTAGGGTAAATAGTAGAATCATGGGACATCTACAGTCAATTCCTTGCTATGGTGCGAAATTCAGTTCAAAATCATGCTATTTAATTTGTGGCACTTACTTGCAGTGACTAATTTACAAGCCTAGTCACTTCAAGCCCCTTCTGTTTCCAGCAGAGAGAGATAACTAACTCCAGAAATTGGTTGTGTCCACTCATGATCTAAGTCAGGCCTCAGAGATACCCATGTCCCTGCTGGGACCATGTGGGCAACCCCAGGCAATCACACTCCTGTTTTATGCACCTCATTTAACTGACTTCAGTTAGGTGGCATGAATCCTGCTGTGCAGAACAGTCACTTAAATATTTGTGACTTACATATCTTTATTAGATAAGAGAAAAAAAATATCAGAGTTCAGCACCAATACAATGATTAAATGCCTTGAAGTTTGTAATAGGTCATGTAAGTTCCTCTTAGGAGTTGAACAGAAAACCGACACATGCATAACTAAAGTTTTGGTGAAAATCATCCTTCTTAACCAGTATGAAAGACAAGACCTTGTAATTTCATTGACAAGTAATATTCCATAGTTTCTGGTTTCAGAAACACTATCATGCTCCCAAGGTTGGAATATATTGGTGTTTCTGGAATTCAGTATGTTCTCCAAGTATGTTCTCTCTACCTGACATGACTATGTATCCACAGCAGCTTCCAATTTTTACAAATCAGTTATTCTGGATAGAAAAAACATTGTACTGGAAAATTTCCAATCAGTTAAAAAAATAAGCAGCATTGTTGGCTCACTAGTTGTCTATTCCGTGTGGAGGGTTTTTGCATGTTTTACAGCCCGGAGGACACTGACAGAGGATAATGAGCACTGTGTACTTTCACAGGAAGCTTTCTTTTGAACAAATGACAACCAGCCAAAAAAACAAAGCTGTGGCTGAAAGAAGATAAGAATGGTGAGCAAGGAAAGCTGAAATGTTCCACTGAGGCGTACTATAATAAGCAGGATAAGAATAAGTTATGAAGGACCTTTAAAGAAAACATGTTTATTCAACACATGGGAAAAGGGAGTTAGCAGAAAGATGCAAACAAAGATGAAGGAAGGGATAAATCAGAAAGCTGATCTTTAGAGCTAATGCAAACAATAATAATTGCTCTAAAAATAAGCTACAGTTTTCTTACCTCATTAGATCCCAGTGTGCATGATCATGGATTAGGACAAACAGTGTATGTGGATTCTGCATAGAGTTTTGTAAAAAGACTTTGAATTTAATCTGGGCTTCTGCATCTATTTTCATAACATACTGTTCCACCCTCTGCTTTGTAAGATGTTCCTTTTCTAATCCAAGTTCTAATAAAATACCTAAAGAAATGGAACAAACGTCCAAACGTCAGTTTCTCCAGATATAAATGCATTTTAAAATTTCAGGTAAATCTGAAATAAAGCTAACTAAGGAGCACCTGAATGCCAGAGATGAAACAAAGTCTGCTGATAAGTCACCTCAGAGGGTGGAACACAAATCAAGAAATCAATTTTCTCGAAGGAACCCAAATCAAGATTTTGAGTGCTGGAGTCAGCAATTGAGCAAATATGCGACAGCAGTTTCTGAGCCACTGCTAGCTGGAACGGACGGATCTGATGTCGTTCAATCTCATAACCTGGAAAAACGCAAGATTCTGTTTAGATATATGACCAAAGTCTAATCTAATGCAAAATGTTAGAGTCTGGCAAAGAATGATTAATCTACTCTTTAAGGTTCTTTGCTTATGAACAGAAGTTCCAGTTTATGAAAATCTCTATAGAATATGAAAAGAGATCTTTCTGCATTTGGGCATTGTAGTCCTGTAAGTCTCTTAAATGTCTGAGAGCTGAAACTGAACTTGTGCAATAGCGTTCCACTACCATAGAAATAAGATTGGAGCTTCAGAGAGTACAATACCCAGTGAACTGAAGCAGAGCACCCACAGTGTAAATCTGAATGTCCCAAGACATGAGTTGCTGTTTGCCTCTGGACCTTTGCCTTCAGGAGCCTGGGATTCTGCCCACAGGGTTCTAACTGCACAGCCAGAGACTGGTCTCGAGTACCCTACTCTGTTACCTCTTTATTAAGGAAAATCCTCCTAACTTACTTGTACATGCAGCTGCTCCAGTTCCGTTCAGTGCTGTTGGTTTATTCACTGAAGCAGAAAGTGATGAAGAGATGTGCCCTTGGTTTTCCTGATAAAATTTCTCCAGCAAAAGATCGATGTCACCCTCTATCAAATAGAAGAGATAGTGGAGTAAACATCCATGTTAGGAGCTGTGTTTCATACTGATTTTGTCTTGTAGATCTTAAAGAGCTTTATATATGCTAGCTAGTTATCCTGCCCTTGGCTTTTTGGCTGTTTTATACATGAACCCTTTCGTTATTTTCTATTGCATCTGTTTTTACAGCATAACACTAATAAAATGCAAATCAGGGGCAGGAATGAGAGACCAACTCTGCAGACCACTGGTTAGAACATTTATTGAGGCTGGCAGAAAACTAGCCTCAAGGCCCTGATACAAATCAGCAACAACAAAGATGTGAAACTGTCTTAGTTTATAGTCAGACCATGGAGCTATACGATTCATTAATAAGGATTACAAGACGGTTTGGCAAATCTGACAAATATTTTAAAATATTCAGCATTTTTCAGAGGCAGAAAGAAAAATAATTCCCTAAGAGATGAAAGAGAAATAAGAGTTTTGCAGCTACACACGATGCTGAAGCAGGTAAGATATGTTTTCTTGAACTGAAACACTAACATAACTACATGATGCTTCAAGAAAAACAAGTTTCTCTTAAGTGATCACTCAGAATATCATGACACATCCAGAAGGGTTCTTGTGATCTAAGCACAGATTTACAGACATGATGTGAATGGCAAAGGGACTGTGACATCCCATTAATACTGACAAATATGCGGCATTTGCTGTAGTTGTGTGATAGCGTTTAACTTTCCATGTGGCTGGATCTATCCTCAGATAATCCACCTTGTACTAATCCTCAGTATACTCAATTAAAAAATGATCTTTGCAATTTTCCTCTCTTTCCCATCAAGTTCATCATGATCAAATTCACAGAATGTTAAGTTGAAAGGACAAATCTTCCCTTTCATGGTCTACATGAATTCTGTGCTTTGGGCAAAAGAATTTATGCATTCATATGGATATGGAATTGCATAGTATATGGATGGATTTGCATAGCTAAGAATCTTATGCTCAGGTATTTGCTGGCATATTTTTATGAAACTGAGGGATTGTAGACACTGGCATTTTAGGAAGAATTTCAACTCAAGTGTACCTTCACAACTTTGTCCTGCATTTTTAATATATTTTAATATATTTTTATATATTTCTAATAATGCCTTACTTCTGGAAAGGTAATGAGCACAGCTACTTTCTCTGACTTAAAAGTTTCAGGGACTTGGAAACATGCCTCTTTATAACCTGTTAGGTACCTGGGCAGAGTGTGCTAAAGAAGGACCCCAGAGTTTCCACTTTCCCTGTGACCAGCTGATAGTTAACCTCTTTTTGGTAGTCTGAAGGAGTGAGCATGCTCTCAGACAGAATTCTTGCCTGATACTTTCCTAAAAGACAAAAAAAAAGTAATCTTGAAAGCACTTCAAACTGAAGTAAAAATGTTCTACATCATAATAAAAATACTACCCAGCTAAATGAATACCACACACACAAAAATGGCAGAGATGGGTCTTTTCTCTCTCCTATATGCGTATGCACCGGATGCCTGTAAGACAGATGCATGGTTTTTAATTCTTTGTGTTTCTTTCCCCTTTTAGGAAATATTTGTTGATGCAGTATATAAAAAGAGCACATATATAGCCAAAGGAATTGTCAGTTATCTTATACGCTTTGAATATCTATTCAAATAATTTATTTAATTATCAGCATAGCCCTCAACAGGATGTGGAAGGGAATGATGCTGAAAGACCGCCTTTTAGAAGCTAAGAAAATATTGGGTCCTCTGCCCGCAGTGACATCCCCATCGCACAGAGCAGGAGAGCTTTATGCACCATGTGTGCTGTAACTCACCGTTATTTGTTCGTGGCAGCGTTGGCTGGGATGCCTTGGTGAGAAAACGGGTAACACAAGCAGAACGTGATTTGCTGGGGAGAGACTCAACTATGTAGCATCAACTCGGGTTCTCCAAAACCCATTACTTGTTTGTAAAAATTCTGCTTTCTGAGGCAGCTTATGGAAACTCCAAGCAAACTCCTCATTGCATTGAAGTACTCTGTTGTGCCTGGAGATACACCCTCGGGATCTTACCTGTTATCACAATGCAGGAATCAATGGCTCGATTTCTACTGGCACATATGATCACCACGTAGTTTGTCTTTATTAATTTTCCTTCAATGAGTAGCTTAAACATTTCCAAAAGCCCTTCAGCCAGAGAGTAGCTGCACTCAATGATATGGACGCTGTCATTGCAGGAGGTGGCTGCGAGCCCCGCCAGCCAGGGGAGCTGAGCTGAAGTCACCGGTGCGATCTGGCTGGGCACCTGAGGAAAAGTCTGCGGAACAGCCTGCTGGTACTGACGGATTTCAGACAGGTGTGATTCCCGCCACGAACGCATGAATATTTGTTCCAAATCCTCAATCAAAGGGACCTGGTCCGAGGCTAAAAAAAAAAATTAAGAGCAAAGCATTATGAAACAATTAAACAAAACCGTTGAGTTAAAAACTTTTTTTTTTTTCTAAAGATGTACTTTTTAGAGATGATCATGTTTCAGATTTGTGCAGGCGTGCCTCTATTGCCGTTAGCAATTTGGCAATATTTTTCATTTTGAAGTGCCTTTGTGATACTCAAGTAAATCTGCCCTAATCAGAACCTGAATATCAGTAACTAGAAATATTTAAGAGGTTGAGTGCTGCCTGTCTCAGCATAATACTACTTCTAAACCACAGACAGTGAATTACTGCTCTTTTCCTCTTTTTATTTTCAGTTGCTGAGGTTCCGGTCCATCAAAGAAGATGAACTTTATATGTATGATTATACTTCAATCTGTCCAGTTTTCAAGAACTAATTATTTAGTTTTGTTTCATCACCACCAAACAAACAAAATTGCTTAACATCGCATGTCCTGAACTGATATTTAATATTGTCCTGCCCTAGTACTTCCTTTCATTGCAGTCTATCTGGATGTAAAATAATCTTACCTAGTTGAACAAGGTAGTAGACAGTCAGTAAGAGCTGCATTTCTTCTGAAATAGGCTGGATGGTGGAGGCACCATATTGTTCATATGCTCTAGATAAAGACTGTGAATTTCTGTAACAGGTGTACAACAAAGGACTCACTATCACATCATTAATGTTCCCACAAAGATATGGGAAGTTTCCATGACCTACAAAATAAACAATGTTTATACACATCACATTAATTTCATAATCTCTGAATTATGAAATCGCAAAATCTGTATGTGTTTTAATAGTTTTAATAGTAACCCTTTCAAAATTGACAGCTTTAGCAGTCTTTAGCAGTAGGACGTATCTTTACATCTCTTAGAAAAAAGACTTAAGGTCTTGTTGGGGGGTTGGGGTTTTTACCTTTAAAAATAACTGGCTTTGCTTTACATATTTTCAGCAAGTTGTCAGGAACTGAGACCGGTTCTCCTGAGCCCACCATTGGAGATGAGGCTGGCCCCACCAAAGCAGAATGTGGTAAAGATGATAAGCTTCCTCCATCTAAGATTTTAGACATACTATTACTGGAGTCAGGTCTAATAATAAAGTTATTCAACTTTATTCAACTCAAATAAAAAGTTATTCAACATCATCTTGCACCCATACTTGGTATCAGTATTAAATGCTTTTTATGGTTACATCAGACATTTCATGAGCTGTTACTACAACCCATACTATTATGCTAACTTTCTTGGAGGATTAATTATATTGTTGCAACCTTGAACCTCACACATGCATCTAAAGATTTTGAAATGTTTAGAAGCAAACAGTCCCTGGTATGAATGCAAGAACACAGAGATTTATGTGATATCAATGCACAAATAGTTACAATTTGTGTGGTCTGTAAAATATATTTAGTTTCACTGCTTCTAAACAGGTTTTCTTGCTATAGGAAGAAAGAAAAAATTAAGATTGAATGCTTGCTCAATCGTACCTTCTTTACAGAAATTTTAATTTAAACAACAGCATATTAAAAGAAAACATTTTGGCGAAAGTGGGTTTATTTCAATGCATATCACTTTAATCTATATCTAGACTATAAAATCCAAGTGTCCAGAACACTGTGACAAATAACTGAAACAACGGATGATACCTTCACCTTAGTTCTGACACTAATTTTAACATCACAAAGGTGTTTCAGTGTCTAAAGATGGACTCAGGCACCTGTTGGGATTCATTAATAATGACTCGATGACTGGATCCTAACGGCAGTTAAGCTCAGAGCTTTAAAGGGAATCAATTGAAATGAAGCACCTAAATGTAGGTAAACGTGTCGGTATCAAACACCTTTCAAAACTCAAATACAAATTTGCATTTGTCTTTAGAATATTGCCTCTTTTCCCTCGTTGTTCTCTGAATAACAAAACAAACGCTATCATTACCTTGGGCATAGCCTACCATTTTTAATTCTGTTTGGAGCCTGTGCGTTGAGCTGCATGTTCCAAGTTTCAGTAGATGATGGAGATTCTGGTGACCAACCTTTATGGCGCTTTTTAGGAGGCCCGGAATTTGTCAAAGTGCCTGAATAACAGTAATAGTTCAGAAAACTGTTAGAATAAAATGTATTCAGTTTTCATATGGAAATTTCATATGTTTTGATAGAGGGAATGTGTGCATTAAGTACTGTGGAAGACAGGGTCAATTCCATTAATATATTTTTTTATGTTTTTTTTTATCCCTTGGCTCTGTTCTGCTTAGATTTTTGGGAACTTTCTGATCCAGAGAACTCTTAATGATCTAGGTAGGCATCACTTATTTTATAGCAATGCTTACTCTGTACTAAGAATAACATAGTAAGAATGAGATATATTAGAAAGCTCAAAAGTGCTATTATTTTGAAGTCAACAGTTTTTGCTCCTTTTATTTCTGAACACATGACTCAGTTTTTTATGTAACTTATTGCAAAATAAAATTCTCAATAGTTTCAGGGTAATATTAAAAAAGATGTGAGTTCTTTTCAACAGTTTTCCCACTCACAGGATTTTTGCCATTTCTTGCTGGTTACCATCTTTGATTTTACGTTGTTCCATATTAACTCCATGCAAATTACTTCTGTACTTTCCTTCTATCCACATGCAGCTCCAACATATTTGTCTATAAAAACATATCTTTCTCATAGTTTTTCTAGGAGCTCCTGATGACTAGTTTATTGAATTTCTCCTAGAATGACAAGCTTCCACTATCATCATGTATTTCTAATTATTGAGAGCAAATGGTCCTCCAGGAATTGCTCAGAATCTTGCAGGACTGAGCTATTTCTATTTTTGGACTACATAGAGGTCGTAACACTACTTCACACTGGCAGGGCTACATCTCCTGGCAGAATGGTTAGTCCCACATAAAATTCAAGACAAAGTAAGAACCTTATAAAAAGGGGACTTTAATTTTGCAAAAGATATTAAAATTAAAAATAAGTCTGAAGTCTTCAGATCTAGAATGATTGCTCACTTGCAGAAGAACCTTACGTACAGGTTCTCTATCATTTTGTCCTTTAAACTTTAACCACGCGAGGGCAGCATTTAGCCATTTGTTCTCATTCCGTGGCGTAAAGTTGTGACAGCAGTCAATATAGTTAGAGCAACGCCAGAAATTTTTTGAAAATTCCACACCCTTTCCTGCAGATATGTTGATATGTGAAAGTAACCCATCTGGAATGAATTGGCAAGAATATGTTGCTGCATGGAAAAAAGAGATCATGAACCTGAATGGGCAGAGAAAAAGAATTTGCCAGCAGGGAAACTTGAATTCTAAAATAGAGCTATAACATGTTTCTAGCCATAGTGAAGACTAACTCTTTTGCTTAAACAAGCCAGTGACACAGAATACAATTTGTGACAGAAAACAATTAACACAAATTGTGATAATAATGGTGCAGTCAGGATAGTTTCTTTAATTTGGAGCTAGTTGTCAAAGTCTAGTGCTCCATCCCAAGGTGAACTCCAACACAGGCATCATCATAAGAGTGATTCTTTATAAATCTTTCTTAATTCACTTCACAAAACCTGTTAGTGAGATTGATACAAACTGACACATTCTTTAGGAACCTGGATTCAGAATCTAGTCTGTATTTCTATTATTTGAATGAACTATAAATATAATGAAAAACTTCAAGTTGATATTCTGAACTGTAACAAAGCTATCGCTGAAAACATATAAACAATTTTTTTTCTGAAAATTAACACAGAAAAAAAGTGTTGTGGTCAGAAAGGAAGGAAACTGTAACTCCTATTCATATGGGAAATTATGATCATGATACCATATGTTCAACGCTTCTATGATACACGTAGAATATAGAGTTTAGGGTTATTAAACAACAAATCCATACAAATACCTAACACCGAAGGTCTTGTCAAAGCAGACAGGTTATTTTTGACCAACTGTTGTTTAGGTGATTCCTTGCCATTATAAACTGCTGAGCTGAACGCTGCTGTTGAAGGGATGTGATCCGTGGTTGCAGCTGGCAAGAAAAAGCAAAGTATTTACTTTAAACATTTCTAGGTCAAGATCCCCAGGCAATAGAATCAACTGATCACTTGATCTTTTACTTTAATAGATCCTTGAGGATCTGCTTAGAGAGAATGCAATGTGAATAAACCAAAGCCATTTCTGATCTCATACCAGATTATTGCTGTCTGATTACCAATTAAGTGCCTGGGCAAAATCCAGTTCTGCAATTAAATACGTATATCAGATCCTTTAGCTTCTTTGGAGGTGCACCCCAGCTCTTACATGAAGTTTACTCAAGAACTAACAAAAAGAATGAGAGAGGTTGTTTAGAATTTACTAAAAATCTCCTCCATTCCAATTTGACATCCTCTTCCCAAGATTCTTTTTAACTATGCTGCATTAAAAAGAGAGGTTCTCAGGCATGCTTGTAATTAATGTATCTTTTTAATATATGTAACATCTGACAAAAAAAATGCCAATCTGCTATTCTAAAGAGATTTATGAATTGTTTTGGAGAGGTACCAGTATTCCAGATCACACCCAGGCTTCTATCTCAGAGAGAGAATATAACCACCAACAGATGTGCCTCAGTTCTCCCGTGTGAATCTCTGTAACAGTCACAAGACACTAAAGAGCTGTTTTCATTATGAAGAAGCTCAGAGAGATCAGTCTAGCCTCTGTCATCCACCACTCTTCATTTATGTCAAGCTAACGGAAAAGTAAACGTATCAGAAAGAATTATTAGTACAAAAAAAAAGTTACAGATACTGATCATTACTTTGCTTTTTAATATTAAAGCCACTTTTCTCAGCAAAAGAAAAAATTCACAAGTTATTAGGCTGATGCCCAGCAAAGAAGATTCTGATCATAACACAAAATAGACTGGATGAGAAGAAAAAACTGAAATGACGCTGGTTCCTGTAACATTTGTCATCGGTGACCAAACAAGCAACAGGAGGAATGTAATACCTATTCTCAGCAACCTTAGAAATAATGGCTTTTAAAAATTTTTTATTTGCCTTAGCTATGAGCAAGCTGCAGAACACCCATTTTATTATTTGTTAACCCTTTACACATAAACCTGAGGGTGGAAAATGGACAGCGAGAAGCCTTGAAAGTATGATTGCTTGTCTTTCCGCTCACAGGAGCACAGACAAAGACACATGTCCAGAACAGTAAGAGTAGGTGAAAACCCAACACGTTTTTCTTCTGAGTGGTACCTGTTTGCTGCGTCCCAGTTGGAGCACTCAGGTTTGCTGCTGGGACCAGCTCGCTTGAAGTGCTTCCAGAGAGGCCCGAACTTTCTGGGAGCTGGAACAACGTGCTTGAGCAGGTGCTGGATGAAGACTGCCGGCCTCTGAACTCTGAACAAAAAAGAAACTTCTTTTTCCCTGACAAGACTGGCATTTGCTTTTTCTCTGTATATTTGATTTGATAATTTCATACGCGAATTACTTAGAGGCTACGGCACTTGGAAGGGAGGAACTGATGTCTTCAGACATGCCATCGTTGCATTAAATCAGTTAATTGCTCTTTACAGCTGCTCTAGTAATCACCTAAAGAGTCTCTCTTTCAACTGATTTGTCTTAGGTTTTACACAGACGGCAGTCCCTGTGATAGTTAAGCTTGGATGATGGAAACCAGAGTTTGAGGAAGACAGCTTCATTATCTTACCTGCCCCTTTCCAGCAGATTACAGATCCTTTGGTCAGAGCTCCCTGGGCATTCCTCACCAGATAATACTTTAAGTGTTTCTGTTTCTTGGGCTGAGTGGTCAGTTTAAGATTAATGTGATTTGAGAATTCTGTAAAGTAGCAGAAACCCTTCTTGCCACAGCCAACACAATTGCCAGAGAAGCCTGATAAAATAAACAATACACATGATCCAATGAGATAGGTGGGTCACTATTAATAGCATCCAAACACAACTCTTTCCTGGAGGAAAGCTGTATTCATATTTTTTTTCAGAGTGAACTTTATATTAACATTTTCCTCCAAAAAAAGTATTACAACAAGTCCAATGTATTGGACTACCAGATTGCAAAACCAGAGCCTCATATCTACAGAACAATTAAGATAAGCCACATTTTTTATTTTCTATCACCAGAAAAAGATCACGATTCCTATTTATTACGTACCTGTAAACTACTAGACCAAGAAGTTTCTGACTGAATATTACTGAATCATATGCTTAACCCCAGCCCTATTCAACAGCACAGAGAATACATGATTCACTTCTGTTTCAGCTTTCCTTGAAACTAAACATACAATTAAGTCTCAAGAAATTGAGTATATTAAATTATTATATTTAATTAGATGTAAGTATATTTATGTATATATATACCATATATATTTATGGTATTTATATACCAAGTTCCTACTACAAAAGTGTTATTAGAGGGGAAAAAATACTAAAGCCTTCCTGGAGTGTTAGCTTTAATTAGCTTTCTCAAATTATGGCTGGACTGTGTTAGCACTTCACAGCAGTTTAAACTATTTATCATTACGGAAACAAAGTGGTTGCAACTTTATAGACAGGAGAGAGGCATAGTCCTTGCACTTAAAGAGGATTATTGTACTCAGGCCTGATGGGGCATTTCCAGGAATACTGCTATTTCCTCTTATCCCCAGATACACAGTTTGAGCCTCAAAGAGGGGCTCAGGACAGTGATGTCATTACCACCGCAAATAAAGGCCATTCCTTGCACAGCTGTCTGCCTTTCATTCTTAAACCTTTTTTGTTCATTTTCCAAAGTATTTCCTGAGAATTTTTCTTCTTGCATCAGACCAATGCAACTGTCTGAAAGTACTTATTATCTACAAAGAGATCCTATAGTCTGCAATTAGAAGATAATCTTCCCCATGGAAATTTTCTCTCTGTTCCCTATACATGACCTTTTATTTTAATCATATCTAATGAACATTTTTATATGTCATCATCACAGGAATTTAAATGGAAATGGTACATTCAATGAATTGGAAGATGGCAAAAAAAAAGGAAATATATTTCACATAACATTGGAAATAAAGGATCAGTAATATGGTAGATAGAATTAAGAGCCATTTATGAAAATTGTTATTTCAATCACATATTTCAAACTAATTAAGTTTTCAAATTAATGGTCAATACCTTTTTCCTTCTATAAAATACAAGCACTGAAATATAATGCTTTGTAAACACCTGTTGTGTGGTTTATAACCCAAGTGCTTACGTTAGTTTTCAAATGGCTCAGAAGAATTTATTAAAAACCTAAGTTTGTGTGGAAATTGGTCAGGTATCCATGGGAACAAGTGGCTAATAACTATTGAAAGCTGCCTATTATCTCTCTGATCCTGGCTGGTAGGATGATAAAGGTCATTATGACTCATAAAATCAGGACAAGTCATGACTCTGCAGAATCTTCTGTGTTATATCAGTCAGCACAAAAGCATCTGTCTAACATCACAGAGCCTTCAGTAGCTGCAGTAAAAGCAACAACAAAAGGAAACAAAATTAGAACGGATGTGGCAAAAGCTGTAGAGTTTGCATGCATTTTATGCAGATTAAGAAATCATGAAAAATGCTCCTGGTAGTAAATGAAAACTTCCCCTACCTTTGGCAGCACACTGAGCATGACCAGCAGCATTGCAATCTTTGCCTGGTTGCCACTCACCAGCGCATACGAGTTTTCAAATACAAGCAAGAGGGATCATTTCCAAGAGTAAAATAGAAGTACCTGTACACTTTTTAGGTTTTATCATCTTCCTGAGAGCAACCTGCAACTTACCAAAGCCACAGATAGAAATATTTGTTCAACAGAAGTTGGACAGTGGACATAAAATCTTTTCCTGTGGACTTTGGATTGGTCATTATTGGTAACTTTTGTAAATCATCATCTGCCTAAACCAGATTTAGCAATAATTTCTACTTGAAATAATCTTTTGACCTAATTACCTATTTTTAACTCTGCGAGGTCTACTGGAAAGTTAGCTTACACCACATACAGCATACAGGTGAGGCCTAGTCAGAATTAAACACATCTAAATTGTCCACTTGTTGTGAAAAGTCCTTGAAGAACATTTTAAAAGTTTATTTTTTAATTTTCCTTTTATGTCAAACTATCATCCTTCACCTCAGTCTTCCCTGCTCCTCTGAGTCAGATTAAGAGTCCTCTCTTGCAAGCTCTGGCCAACACCATTTTTCATCCCATTCATTCTGACTGACACTCTCTTTGATGACACCCATTGCTTCGTTAACACAGCTCAGCACTGACATCACAGACAGAACACAGCATGATCTTATAATTCCAACGCAATAAAATGCATTTCAAACCTTAGAGATTTCAGGGCTCTGCCAGCCTTGCTTATAGCACTTTCTGTAGGAGATAGAGGAACATGGAGAACCCAAATATTAATCCTCCTCCTTTCTCTGCATGCCCTCCCTGTTCATGTGCCATGGCCTGAGGCAGCAGCTGATGGAGGGGACAGCTCATTTCATAAACAAGCTGCATCAAATATTCTTCCATACATTATAGAGAGGACAAAGGTCAGGGGAGTTGGGGCAGCCATAAGGTGACTCAATATATCTATGTCATGGGATTGATTTCACAAGAGAATTAGAAATCAATGCCTGGAGTTTAGGGGCTAAAAGCCTTTCACCTTTAGGTCACCAGTTCATATCCAACCCAGTTCAGCAGTGACTGAAGGCTATTACCTTCTCAAGATTGTTTAATCAGAAGGTATTTGATCGTATCTGGAATTTTATCATGTGCATTTGCTTGAATTTGATCACATCACAAAGATCAATTGCTCATAATTTAAAAAGCTCTTCCACAGTAGGGACCTTATGGTCAGAAGAAGGACCTTGGACTAAAAGGTTATGAAACCTGACCTCACTGGGGAAATGGTTCCTTTGGATCAACAGTGAGCTCATGCTAGGGATAAAGAGAGGACTTCAGGATGGAGGGATATCTATCTAACATCTCATCCTCTAATCTTTCATAATCTAATCTTTCATAAATTGGCAGAAAAATTTCTTCCCATTTCTCTTTTAAATGAATAATGGGCTTTTAATTAATGTTAATATTTTTGTGGAAAGTTGGCAGCTTGCTTAATATAAAGAATGATTATATTTTCACTTTTCAGCCAAAGTATTTCTTCTTTTTGGTCCTAATCACAAGAAAAAGCACACAGACACAGACAATGCTCCATACTTTTCCCTCCTACTTCAGACCACCCCATTTGAAGACTGAAGTCCTAAATTTAAAAGATAAATGAAATCAATATTGTCATGGTGGAGACCTCCACTGGACAGAAACTCACTACCTATTGCAAAAGCCCAATAGAACATTTTATGTTTTAACAGAAGCAGGCATAGTAATTTACTACAATGTTTTCATCTTACACGCAGCTTACAATGCAAGGAAACTAATCTTTTCCTCCATCATTCTGACCTCAGAGACCCGCAAAAAAAAAAAAAAAAAAGAAGATTTCTTATTCCCTGTTAAGAAGGTGGGCAGCTGTTTGGTCTTTTGGAAAGGAAAATGATGGGTGAATAGTTGCTTTCTTTGTCATGAGGGACTCTCCTTAAGAGAACTGGGAGAAAAAAGCTAAAAGAGAAACAACCTTTGGGACTGGTACGTTAGCTGCCCTTATTAGGAAACAATAAATATCGCACTATCACAGAAATGCTTCCTTCATCTACACATTCCTTTAGGTTGCAAAAAAACAAGAAGCAGCTTCCTAAAGGCAAAAAACGGAAGAGTAGTTAAACCTGTGATGTAACTTGATTAACAGAAGCATATGAGGTACATGCTCAGGCACAGAGAACTTTTTGCTTGCCAAAAATATACTGTTTTCCAGAAAATGGGATTTTTTTCTATGGGATAATATGTTAATTAGAAAAACAAAGAAATAAAACAACCTCCAGAAATGACTTGCAAATCACAAGCATAAATGCTGTGTTGGTGGGACAACTTACTAGTATAATCAATAAATAGGCACATGTCCCTAATGGGAGCAAGACCATAAGTCAAAAGCAGGCCCAGGAAATACCAAGATGTTTCCTGTTTTCTTCTGGAATTTTTGTACACTCCACAGGCATCTTCACAAACATGGAACATAAGAAATCAGGAAACTATTGTGTAATAATTAGCATTTTTTCCTTTTAAATAAATTCTTTTGGAAAAAATCTACAGTACTGAGTAACAGCTGCCTTACAAAAACACAGTATATTAAGAGAAAAAGCATGAAATTAAGCAAAAAAACAATGGACTTGAAGAGTTCCAAGTGTTGTGCCTGTATCACCAATAAGCCTTACCCAAACCGTGGGATATACTCTGACTATTTCTATTCAAAATGAATCCAATTCAATTTCCCTCTAAACTTAGAAAGGCTTGAAGGGATCACTTCCCACCTTGTTTCAAAAGGCCAGTATGTTTGAAGAACAGCCTAAACTCAAAATACAAAAAATAAGTCTTCTATCCTCTCTTTAAAAGCAAGTCAATAAAAAGAGCTTCCCTTCTTCATACGAAATGTTTTTAACTTAAATCTGTGCCAAGACAGAGGTGACTGTGTTATAGTATTAGAAAATTTAAAGCACGGCTGCTTCTGTCTTTTATCTCACTATGTATCTGAAACCATGAGACTATTCATGTCTGCTTCTAATTTCACTTACACTGATTTGACTTGCATCAATGTCTGAAAACCAGAATCAAACAATCATTTCTATCTACAGCATGATGTACTGTACAAATACTGAGCTGACTTCATGTCAGTAAGATATAGCGTGGGTTTTCATTAGGTTAGTGACCAGGAACATTATTTTATTTCCAGCTTTCAGATTAAGCCTTTGGATCTTAAAGTATGTAAGCGCTTTCATATTGAAGTTTGTTACAGAATACATAAAGTCATCTGAAAACATTATTAAAATTATTTGCAAAAGAATGTGATTCACTGGTGTTGAAGTGTGTAACAGCCAAAAGTAGGCATTTAAATAGTTTCAGGAAAATAAGATACATTAAATAAGCAAGTTGAGGATGCAAGCAGCACAAAAACCTCCCAGTTATGTTCCTGTTGTCTTTTTCTGTTCTTGTTTAGCACGCAATTAACAAATACACTGCTTCCTCTCTGCTAACAGCCTAAGGAGCTTAAGCTGTTAATAGTGCTGGCAGTGAATGACTTGAGTGGTACAACATTCCTGTCTTTATCTTTAAAATGACAACACGTGGGTGATTTACAGCCCTCTTAATTCTTTTACAATCACTGGTCAAATGTACTGTGACCAATCCAACTCTGCAAGATCACATGAGGAAAGAAATTACTGTACACAGAATTACATTATGCACCTTCACACTACACTGTCAACACAAATGCCTTGAAGAGTTGCTCAAACTGAGATAACAACTGAGTTCACATCATATCCCTCAGTATTTGTAAAAGGAAACAGTTAAAACACATGCTAAATATTTCCTTTTTTCTATTTAAAGCTTGGACTGGTACACAGATAAATTTTTTGGTTAACTAACTAAGAAAATAATGCAAAAGAACCTGAGAGTGCCTGATTGAAAAGAGTTCTCCATCAGATTGTATGTCATTTCTCCCAATAGGAAAACTATTCCATTTTAATAACATTAATATTCAGTTCATTCATTCACAATTGCAGATCATCCCTATTTGAGTGGATTTGGATTAGGCTAACGGCCATCAGAAATACTATAATAAGGCAAGTTTTATGCCAGAATTTAGACTTTTAAACAGATTAAAAGCAAGAAATTAAGAGTATACTACAAACAGTATTACTCAAGCACACAGTATTACTTGATTACACATATAGGAAAAGTTTGAACTTAGAAGTTGGATCCAGTTAGGATCCAGAACCCATGCTAGTGTTCAACCACAGTGGAGAATATTATCCCTATCTCACAGAGATAAATAAAAAAAGCTCATAAATTTTCGTAGTCCCAACTATCATCAAACTACATGTTTATAGTAGCCTGAAAGTTCCACTTGACAGACCTACAGGCTGTCCGTGTTAGTATTTTGGAAACCTGAAACAGAGACAGGCAGCAGTTCAACTAGTCCAGTTACCAGATGTGCAGTTCCAGCAACCAGGACATAAACTGATTGGACACTGACTTTAGCCTTGGACTAACGGACAGAAGGTGATGAAGCATTTCTAATGAGCTGGCTCACTCTGTATCTTTCCAAAGCAAACACAGCCAGCTCTGAGTTGTTATCTTGTGCATCACCAGCGAGTGATCACTGGAGACGTGGAATGGAAATAAGATCTGCTGAACTCACTCTGCAAAAAAAAGATTAGCTATTAATTGCAGTCCACAGAAGCATCCACTTTCTGCAGTCACAGACACTTACCCAACAGGGCATTACGCCCGTTGTCATCTGGCAGGAATCTTTTATCCACAGCACACACTAAAAGGTGATCAGGTAAATTTGGTGACTTTGCACCAACAAGTAAAAACCCTGCTGGTACCTCAATATGTTCATTGGAAATTGAAACCAGTCTCAAATCTTTACCAGCCTGGCAGAAACCTAGAAAAAATCAATTCAATGCATTTTTAAGTCGACCAGATATTTTTGTTTAATACTCACAATTGCCTTTATTAAAAGACTTCCTAAATTTTTAATGAAAATAAAGTTGTATCCTCTAAGGCCAAGGGCAAACTAAGAGATTATTTTCTTCCCCATCTTCGGGCCAGCCATACACAGTACACACATACCAGTACAATAAACAAACAAAAATCTGAAAATGTACAGTGAAGTTTCTCTTGATAATGTTTTGCAACCTACATATTTATGGGACTATTTACTAACAGCATCAGAAATTAAGTCAGACATTCAAAAATAGTGAATTTCACTGGCTTTTCCTCGGCTTTCAAATATTTTTTACAGCAACACTAAGTGAGGTAAACTTTAGATAGAAAAGAGTGATGATAAAGCCATAAGAATTAGCACATTTTTAGCAAAGGACATGCCTGCAAACTCAACCTTTTAAAGGTCATGTTGCCTAAGAAAACAGAAGTTCTCATACCAGGTGTTCCATAAACACAAATGCTTATCGGAGACGCTGGGCAAAGACCCTGTCAAGTATAAGAGCAACCAAGAGCAATCCCGCTTTTCCTGGCAGGTAATGACCAATGACATTTTTAGGATTTCTATATTGTATAGATTATCTCATTCTGAAGAATTATAGAGGAAATGGCCCCAATCCTACCCTTTTCAGTAGGGCAAATGCTTTCTGACAGCATGTTTAGTGCATTTCGTACCATCAGTAGTGCAACATCCTTCTGGGGGAGGCTTCATCTGGTAAGAAACAGGAGGGCTACTTGATTCTGAGCCTTCTTCTTCCTCCTCTTCTTCTTCTTCCTCATTATCTGCTCTGCTGCCTGCTACAAATTATCACAGCATAAATGACTTAGACAACAGAAAATGCTGGCAACAAACCAATGAATGAACAGGGTGACCCAGTTACAGAAAGTATTACAGTAAACTGGATTCTCTCCTCTTGACAATGACTTTATTGTTGCTAACTCTCAGGTTAGGTTATTTGTTGTTTTCTTAAAGCTTCAACTTGCAGTCATGCTTACAATAGAATGTCTTCCACCCCAAAAATAATGCTTTTAGCTCCTGGGAAAAAAAAAAAAGTTCAAAAGCATGACCCAACTGCACCTGAGGAAATAAAAAAAAAAAAAAAAATAAAAAAAAAAACCTAAAGGACAAACAAAAAGAATCCTCAAGTTATTATTTTTTTAAATGTCATTATTTTTAAGGTAGCCTCATGATCTTAGAGGCCTAATTCCTGGTGTTTGAACTCTTGCTGATCACAACAGTGTAACTGTATCCTTTGTTTATAATATTACCAAGCAATATAAACCTGAAGTCATTACTTCTTAGCACTTTAGAATGTCCTGGCTACTGTCCAAGTACAGATTTTATTAATTAGGTATCGACCATGTCCTTGCTGCTGTACAGGAAATTGAAGAAACAGTTCCTGCTTGAAACTAGGTGCACTACCAATGATGGCACAGTAGTGAGAACACCTAATTCTCAGGCCTTCTGTCTCCTACCGGATCCAGAGCAGTGAGCAAAGCACTGCCGCTCCCTGTACGGTGCCAATCTAGGAGGCAATACTAAATGCTGGGGAGAAGAATACATGAGGTAGGCTTCATTTTTTAGAGGGCTTTAGGCATTTCTTCTTCAGATTCTCTGCTGTAAACCCCTTTTCTGGTGTGCTGGTTACCTAAATCAGTATCTTTAACCCAATAGCTTGCTTGTTAAGAGGATCCAGTCACACGTTATTGGTGCATGTTTCAGCCATTCAGCTGATGGCTGAAGATTGCTTGAAGTAAAGATTGCTTCTTTACTTGGGAAAGTAAAATAGCAGTTAGGGTCCTACATTACTCTATTTATCCAGCTTTTAGTCTTGAAACAGAAAAACAATGAAATACACTGCAGTCATCTTCCAAGGCTCACTGTCAACTGAACATACTCTCTTTGCTTCCACTGACTTTGCATAAGGTGCTCAGAATCCCATAGAATATTCATCAAGGATTTTTTTTCCCCTGCGACCCTCTTCAGAATAGCTTTTTATTTTATTGAGAAATTATTGTAGAAGCAGCTAAACAAAAACTACAGGATAAATGAGAATTCGGAAGGAAGCTGAAGAAAGTAAATCTGGAGTCTGAAGATTCATCTCTAAAGGTTATTAAGATATATAGACCCCAATCTAGAAGAGGATTTGAAGCGTACATTTAGTATCAAAACAACAAGCTTCAGTCCTGATGCACACATATAAGGAGAATCTAAAGACAGTCTAAAGACAAAAATGCTGAAAGTGAACAAAGAGGAAAGTGAAGTTCTCCATCTTTGCTATTTAAGTCAGAGGTAAATTATGTGTTACGACCTAACCTTGACTAACATCCAAATGCAATGAAAAAGGGGTGAGTCTGGCTCTCCTCTCCTTTCCCACACTCTCAGCCATGAAGTTCCTCCTTCCTCTTTGTGCCAGCTCTGACACTAGAGTCTGTGCTGAGACATCCCAGCTTGCTAACCCAGCAGAAAACTAAGCCAAAAAGAGTGAACAGGTTTTTTTAATGGGTTTATGTATTAAATAAGCCCAGTAGAAGATCCAAAAAATACCAAGATTGATGAAAAGGGAGAAAATGGGAACCTATGGCTAGGAGGAGTCAGGGAGAGCAGAATGTGGGACTTTCCCCTTTGGGCAGTGGCAAAATATTGGGTTTGTTCACCCATAACAGGTGATTCCACATTAGGAAAAAAAAAATAGAGAGAGGGACAAGAAATGATAGTGGAGAGTGAGAAGTAGAGCTACAATGATTTCAGGTCAAAAAGGAAAAGAGTACAAGAGCAAATATGTACCTACAATACACAAGAATGAGCTGCTATCACCTATGCACCTTAAGGGCATCATTAGGTTTGGCTGCTTGTTTTAAAAAGGATCTACAGTTTCTGCTTCCATTTCACTTTTAAAGCAGGGTCCCTTCAAAGAACTCTATGTTTGTATGTGTCTGCTCCACATCTTCTTCTCTTAAACAACCCCAAAAGGATACAAAATCAAGCACTCAAAACCATAGACAAGATGGTGGCAAAAGGGGATTCACAACCCTAGTTCTTCTGTTGTATGCTACAAAACAAAGCAGTCAATGGAAATAACTTGATATAGCACCATTAAACCAACAGACATGCTGTGAAGAATCTGTCCACATTTTATTGAACTTAAATTTATTCATAGATACCATAAACACTATTGTTTGCTTTAAAGGAATTCTTTTCAGATCTCACAAAGATTTATTACACCTTCACGCCTCTACAGTTGTGATAAAGACATTTCACATGAGAAATGTAATTGTATAAATGTAATTGCATAAATGCCTATAAAGGCTTATGTTTATGATATGTAGGTTTTTTTCAAAACTAGAATGTGTAGACTGGAAAACCATACTCACTGGAAAAATACGTGTTTGCAAGTTCACTGCAAAAAATGTAACATCTAGGCCAGAAGGGTCCAACGTGTTCATTTAACTTGTCTCCAGGCACACTAGAGTCTCTTCTGCACAACTGAATTCTTTTTAAGCATATATCATCATGACAGATATGTAATGATATTAGGTTAGTTTCAGTGGCTAGGCACTTTTTTTCTGGTTTAGACAATCATTTATGTTTCAAAAAGAGACCGAAAAATGTTTTCTAAATAAAAAAAATAAACCTAAGATAAAGACAAGTTACAACTGCTGATTGATGAACCTTAAAAAAACATTTCCAATTGTTTTTTCTTAAACTGACTATATACTCATTTTTTAATTTATATTATTTATAGTTATATTCTTTATATCATGTCTGCATCACCATGGGGAAACTCTTGCTATATTGCGGACCAACAGGCAGCTACAACCAAGGACACTCCGAGTCTACCACCGTGTCAAAATGCTGGGATCAACGAAAGATAACAATCAGAGGGGGAGAAGAGGGGCTTATACAAGACCCCAAGGATGGCTCTCTGCTTCAGATGCCTCCTGGCCCTCAGAGCACAGGGATCCACGTAGCTAGAAGTAGAGACTGGAGTACATGACTCTCCCACCTGAGGAACAACCTAGGAAAAACTCTGTTACAGGTCCCTTCAGCGTCTCACTTGTCAGAAACTTTCATGAAAGGAAAGTTCTCTGCCAGGCTGCCGGGAGACTTTGATTTAATTACAGTTAAATTCTGGATCCATTAACTGCAAACAAAACACAATCGGTCCCTCAAGGTTTGGAAAGTTCTTTGAAAGCCTTGAAAGAAAGAAGTAATAGAAGAGTGAAATTGCACTTTTGTTCCTGAACAATGCATCTGCTCCTGGAGCAACTTTCCCGATTGATGTCATAATCCATTTTGTGACATCACAGTTGGTTACCATGGAAATGTTTATGAAAGCCTCATAGAAGGGCTTGATAGAAGGATCACTTTGTGTAGGAATTAACAATTAATGCACAGTCCTATATTAGCCAAAAAAAAATAAATTACTAATGATGTGTGAATTGTGAGCAATTTACTTTTTCAAGAAATGTTATCTTAGCTGTTACCATGAGATAATAGTAAAGATTTTAATCTGTGCAAAATACTTTCATCCAATACTACATCTTGGGCTGATTTTTTTTTTTTTTCCTGTTACTATGGATTGCTAACCATTATGCATTTTTCATTATATAGATACCTAAGCCATCTTTAATGAAGAATGACGGGAGAAGTAGACCTGGTCAAAAGGAACGAAACACAGCCCTGGTGACAGAAATGGCTAAATAATGAAATTATTAATCCTAACCCTGCGCCAACATGCCAGTGCTTTTCACACATCAGTAAACTCACTGAAAACCATGAGACTACTACTCAGAACAGCACATCAAGACACCAAATCGTATCATGACCTTGCTTATCAGATCTATACAGTTCATTTAAACTATACTACTTTCAAGAAAAAGAAAAAAAAAACGACTGAGCAAATGAAACTCAGAAACATACACAAAAATTCAGTGAGAAATCTCATGTGTTAAATACCAACATGTGCAGGGTTTACAAGAGAACATATCCTAATTTTATACCTCTGCAACCACAGAACAATGAAAAATATTATGCCCAAAGTAATTACAAGCCTTCTTAAAAGCTAGAAAGATTTCTGCTGTATTTATTCACAATGAAAATCAATCTTAGGATATAACTTTTATAAATCTAACATACATTTACCATAATTTACTGTATAACTTCAGCAGTGTATGATGAATTATAGGATAACAGAATTATGTTCCAAATTGCCAGATTCCTCTGCACATTTAATGGAATAATTCCTAGTACTTCAATTTATGCATCTTGATAAATCTGAGCAAGCAAGTGGCTTAATTTTGTCAAAATAAAAGACAACACATTTGTGTTTTTAATCCAATTCTAACACATATATATTTGTACATCATAAAAAATCCAAATAAAAACTTCAAATACTTTTGTTTTTCTGTATTCTGCTTTGAAATGTGCATGCTGAGCCCTGGGAGAGCAAACAGCAGAATTGTCTTTAAGCATAAATATAAATTCCACTATTTCCTACCTTCCAGTGATGACAGTTGCTGTTCAGCTTCCAAATACAGCTGAGAAAAGATTGGTCTGGGAACCAAGTTGTTTGATCGGAGAGAGGCCTCAATAGAGTTATGCAACACTTCTTCAAACCGTGTTGTCTTGAGCTGACCAGCGTAAGAATTTCCCATCTTCTCAAAAAAAAAAAAAAAAGAGACAAGAAGAGAAGAAAAATCAAAAGAGATTAAAAGAGATTTCAATTTTAGCACTCAGAACTCGATCACTGCATGTTGATGTCAGGCTACAACACTTCTCATGAAAGAGAGAAGCTCCATTGTCCACAGAGAAAAGCAAAGGAAAAGAACATTGACTGCAGCGGTCGCTGAGCAGATCCTGCTGGTAAATTACAGGAAGTTATCTAAAAGTAACAGCTTTCTGTAATTCAGCAGAAAGGCAGCAAGCTTTGACACCTTCTTGAAGATGTGGCTACAAATCTGATTTGAGTAATTCTTTGGTTTATATAGCAACCGAGGAGATGCCTTTTCAATAGTCAGCAATCTCATCCATAAAACAGCTTTTCTGATTTACATTATTTGAACAGAATAAATGTTAAAGGATCTGAGGAATAGCACAGCTCTGTGTGTTTATCTTTTCATGGCCCATCGTGGCTGAAAAGTCATGGCTAAAGCAGTTCAACATGTCTTTAGAGGAGCTGGCTCAAATAACGTAGCAATGCTGTAAGTCAGATATTGTGAAATATAGCGTCTTTTTCTTTGCACCGAAAGCAGTGTTTTTCCCTGTTAACACACATTTATTTATTTTTTTTCAAAATGAGACATTATCTATTTGACTTTGCATTTAATTATTAGGACTTTATTGTTAGCCAAACCGCATAATTTACTCATTCTGGCATGGAGGAGATGTCTATTCCAGCCACATACCCCATGGACTTAACCGCCGCCTGCTTTCCGCAGCAAATACAATGAACTGGTGTAACCAAAAGCCAGGTCAGCTTTCTTTCCCTATTACAAAGTAGCTCTTGCCCTGGGCCCCAAGTCCTTTCCCTAATCAAGTGACTGTGAATAGAAATCATGAAACGCTTCCTGTTTGTGGCAGTAATTCCTAACCCCTGAACAGCCCCCCCTCCGGCCCCAGCACTGGGCACTGCTGGGGGAAAGAGCCTGTTGGGAAGCATCCTGTAGGAACCAGTCAAGCAAAAGAAAAACTACTGTGCAACCACGTCCCGCTCTTGATGGAAAAGGGAGTTTGAAAGGAACACTAGACAAAGTTGATGATTTGGATATCTTTTTAGGACTTTGTAAAGCATATTTTACATACGTAATCATATTTTTGTGTGTTTGTATCATGTTAATACTGTATATATAGCGCAGTTAATACTCCGTATAATAGCCTATTGATATTATGTACATAGTACTAATAGAAGCACAATAAGAATTACAAAACAATGCACGTCGTATTTAGTCATAGACTGGTTAAAGTTGGAAGGGACCTTAAAGATCACCAAGTCCCAACCCCCTGCCCTGGGCAGGGACACCTCCCACCAGACCAGGTTGCTCAAAGCCCCATCCAGTCTGGCCTTGATGCCAGGGTGCCCCATGCAGGGATGGGGCATCTGCAACTTCCCTGGGCAACCTGTTCCAATGTCTCACCACTCTGACAGTAAAGAATCTCTTCCTAATATCTATTCTAAATCTCCCCTCTTTCAGTTTAAAACCATTACTCCTCATCCTATCACTACACTCCCTGATCAAGAGTCCCTCCTCATCTCTCCTGTAGGCCTCCTTTAGCTAATGGAAGGCTGCTATAAGGTCTCCATGGAGCCTTCTCTTCTCCGGGTTGAACAACCCCAACTCTCTCAGCCTGTCTTCATAGCAGAGGTGCTCCAGACCTCTGATCATTTAAGAACATGATCTAGAGAAGAAGCAGGTACTAACGACAAAATATTCCTGTGTATACACAAAATAAAATAGCAAAGTTGCAGTGAGTCATTCCATTTAGTGAAGGGTAAAGAGAAACTGCAAAGCCTGTTAGTGACGTTCAGCTCTAATATGGAAGTAAGGATGCACATTCTCTTCCAACACAAAAAGCAGATTATAGTTCCCTTTCTGCATTGACAGGAACCCTGTGGCTCCTCTTGGTTTAAGTACAGCTTCACCTACACCAAACACAGCTGAAGACAATAAGGAAAGCCCGACATCAGTATTGTCCTTAAAAAGCTTTATCAGAGGTATGTGCAGGAAACCCAAGGTCAAGCTATGAAGTGAATTATACTAGATGCTGTTTCTACACGGAAGTACTAGAAGATGTTTAGTTTGAATTCTAATCCATCTTTCAACCATTATATGACCGTGAGGTACTGTGATAATTATTTGTCATTGTTACATTGTTGGGGTTTTTTTAACATAACAAGGACAAAGAACTACCAAGATATCTGACAGATACCTATTTAATTCTTTGTTCTTCTAAATTCCTTCCCACATTATGAACTAATATTTTCTCTTGTTAGGTTGGAGGCATCTGTGGTCTCAAGGACCCACCTACATTTTAAGGGGCAGCTCCAATATTTGTTCTACATGACTCTCATCACAATCTTAAAGCTGGGACAAAAGAAAAATAAAAACGCATGAACATGCTCTCAACATGGTAACATTCAAAGTTACACCTTCAAGACTGGAAACAGGATTCAGCTCTCATCCATTTCACACACTTCCTTACACAGATTGCTTTATTTAAAAACTGAGCCAAAACCTGAAAAATTCATGTAACATCCACTACTACAGCACAAAGAGAGTATCCAAGAGCGTGACTGCAGCGGCAGTGGCTCATCTTACAAAGGGCTGGATTCTACCTGTTCTCAACATGAGTGGGAAAAGCAGACTGGTCTACCTGATTTTTAAACTTACTTCTTGAAAAGCTTCATTAAAGCACATGAAAAATAGGAAGGTTTTTAATGCATCCAGAGTGAGACAAAACATTCTGAGACAACTCAAAAGCATTATCAGACAAACAGGTACACTGACTGCTTTATGCAACAAAGGCTTACTTCCCTTACTCATCACTATCTGGATCTAATTGGGTCAATCCAGATCTAAAACACTGTAATATTTCTGTTTATAAACTCTATTCCATAGACAGCTCTTAGCCTGTACAGTTCATTAGGAAAAGAAATAGCTATACTATCTGCAAGGATTTATACTTGCTCAGGATTTATAGAGCCCACTAGTGGACAAAACGGAAACCCTGTATTTAACCCTGAGGATAGCAGGAACCAGCATCTTATCAATGTGATGTAACGTAAGGAATCAGTTAAGATTAAGTTATTTGTGAAAAGGGCAGGTCCTGGAATCCTTTACAGCATAAGCATGTTCATTTATCCACTGGAGTGCTGAATGGGTTTGCAAAATGAAACAAAAATATGTTTTCTGATTTGTACATCTGATAAGCTCTTGTGTACCTGTGGGATCTTTCAGTGTGGGATCATCAGTGTCAAACATAATCATAAATCCAGGAACATACTCTGGAAGATGTGTTAAGTATTTTATAGCCACTGTCATCATCAAACATACACCACTGGAACCAGAAAATGGGCATTGCAGGAGCTTTTTTGCCAGTACCAGCCTTTGGCATTCAGAGTCCCAGTGACATTCTCAGTTGCAGGAGAAATTACTTCTATGAAGCAAGCAAAGGAGAAGCTCTTTCTCACTAACTCTATGATGGTTGTCATCCCCTCTTTGCTTTAAAGCTTCTCAGACTGCTGTACCTGAATTGTAAATTGCTGACTCCACGGCACCAGGAGGCAAAGTCTTTGAGTCTTACTTTCCTGCTTCAATGAACTCAGGGTTCCCAGCCCAGGTTTCTGTCTCTCTTGCATACAAGTGGGCGGCACAGGCTAAACTTTCAAATGCTTGTGAACTTCCAAGCTACAAATATAGACGGTTACCAGATCTAATAAAAAAAGAAAAACTACACTGACACAGAAGGATAGCCCTTGACCCCAGCTACTGATAAATAATAGGGCACCTCCCTATCACACTGTCAGTTTCCATGGAGAGCATGCAGTGGGAAATACTTGCCAATATAAAGGGGAGAAAACAGGGAAAGGCCTGGATCTGGAAAAGCTGCTTAAAACCGTGATAAAAAGAAGAAATCTACTCTGAGTAACTTGGGAGCCCAAGAAACAATTGCAGATACTAATGAAGCAGGTCAGGCCAACATCTTAGAAATCCATGGATAATGCTGCCAAAGAGAGATGCCAAGTCCAGGCACCTGAAAATGAGAGTAGAAATATGTTAGTCACTAAAGTAACTAAAAAGAACAGACAAACAAGGAACTGTCAGGATTCCTGTGGTAAACAGGGATTATGAGACGAGGAAAAACATGGATCTTACAGGTTAATGTCTGTCACATACAGAGTCAACTTCAAGTTCAACTACAGTTGAACCAGTCAGGTTTTGAAGAAAATCTGCACCTACCACAAGAGCCGTGACAGTGACTGGCCGTGATAACACAGGGCAACTGCCAGCAGCAGGAGGACATGCAGTCCCATCACCTAGATCTTGGAGAGAGATCTTTTGCACAGTGGAATAAAGGACAGGAACAGTTTTCAGTGACTTTTTAGCTGCAGTCAACTGTGATAAAGATTGGCAAGTATTAAGATTTTGTGAAGACTGAAGATCAGACAGCAATTCCAGACAAAATTTATCCTATCCCTAGTATGGACCAGGCATCCTAAGGAGAGCTATGGACTTCAGAGCATGGAAATTAATCCAGGGCTTTTGACAACTTCCACTGAAATACGCTGATAGAGACTGCCTTCAGCAGAAAATGGGTAAAGAATATATGTGGGCTCTGTTAAGAAGGCTTGAAAAAAACAGCCAAGGGATCTAAGTGGGAAATTAGAAAAACATGGTTAATTACTAACAAATTCAATCTTAGATACGATTTACAAATTATTACAGGAGGAGAAGTTTCACATTACGTGGCAATTTTTTTGCATTCTAAAATATAATTGACATTACTACTTTAACATATCAATCCTTCCAGCAAAACTGTATAGCAATGGATGTATTTTCCCCATTTAAGCAGCCAGATTTCATACTTCTAAAATGGCCTAACAGTTAATTTCTATTGTATCATTTCTAAGAGGAGAGTGGTAAGATGTTTCCAAGCTGGCTGTTACTCCAAAATAATTTGTTATCACTATGGCAAGAGGCAGTTCATCACTTGCATAAAAAGAGGGGGTTTGTAAAGATGAACTATGGATTTAGGTATCCAAAAGGCTATTAAAATTTGTCTGGGAGGAGAAAGCATTCTTTACTGCAGTTTAACAATTTGTTCACAGATCAGTACCAGCAAAGTCTTTAGTGTGATTCTTTTGCTCTTTGAACATAAATTAGATCCATCCAGCAACATCCGAAACACATCAGTAAAGTGTCTAATAATTCTTGAACACCTGTATTAAAAACAACAATCTGATTAAAAAGAATTAAATCCTAGGGCAGGGACTTGAATGTGAATGTATCTATAGCAAGAAAAGTAAATTTGGAGACAACACAAAACTGATTCTTTCCAAAGGTAGTGATACATACTATAAGGTCCTCCTCATGGATTCAGTTCTAGACAGTTCAAGACTGTCTAGTCATGTTTTGCTCTTATTTCCATGAAGCTATCTGCAATTACAGACAGTGTTTTTTTTAGCTTTGGATTTGGAAGAATAAATTATTTTTAATCTTCTATATTAACATTTGTCTTGTGTAAAAGTGATACTGTGTGGAGAATCCATTCCCACGGGCTATATAAAATTCTCAATTCAGGGGAACTAAGGGTCTGTTATTGATATTCACCTCCCACCAGACTCAGCATAGTATTACAGCTTATGTCTACCACTAGCCTCAAAACAAGGTCACTCCATCCAAAATGCCTTTTGGGAATGGTCACTGGCTCACCATAACCTCCGAAGCGTGCCTGGGAATTGCTGCAGAGAGCGAGTGCTGGCACCAGAGCCATGCCAAGACATTGCAACAGAAAACTGATTTCTGGCACACAGGAATTTTTCTTGCAACTGCTCAATTTACTAATACAGCTGTAGAGCATATGGGCAAGGACAAAGACAGACTTGTTCTTTCAGAAAGTGGTCTGGCTGTTCATGTGCCACAAAATTATCACTCGTATCACGAAGTTTTTTTATTTGTTGGTACTAGCACAATAAATAGGTGAAGTATTGCCAAATTCTGCAAAAAATATTTGTTTCTGGAAGTCAAATCTGTTTGCTCATAACATTCTGCCAGAATAGAAAGAGGAAAAAAAGAGCTCAGAAGACTGATGGCTACAATATAATACTGGAGTATGGGAAACATTTAAATACATTTCCTCATTTCAGATCATTTCACTGAATTTCACTGAATTATTAGAGTTGGAAGGGACCATAGAGATCATCTAGTCCAACTCCCCTGCTGAAG
>JAOQGH010000023.1:101110544-101146679 GCA_025769975.1 Gallinago jamesoni | reverse complement strand
TCCAGGTGGGTCTTGAAAATCTCCAAAGAAGGGGACTCCACGACCTCCCTGGGCAGCCTGTTCCAGGGCTCTGGCACACTCACTGTGAAGTTTTTTCTCATATTTGAGCCAAATCTCCTATGTTCCAACTTGTGCACTTTATGTTTTAGTATTCCTATGACTTTCATCAAAATCTTCAAAAAGGGTTCAATATTCTGCTGTTAGTCTTACCTAGAAAGAAAAATTTTGAGGTTTCAAGAGTTGCTGAGAATGAAATTATGATCCTCTGTTGAGCTCAATTCTACAATGCTAATAAGATTAATATCAGCACTTAGGAATCTGCTGACCGAAATCCATTTTTTCAGTGAAGTAATTTATTCCATAGCAATAAAGCTGTCAGATCATCTAAAAGTCTCTAGTCATTCTGTGTTTCAATGTGAATAAAGTTACAGCAATTCAGTAGACCCCCTTTGGCCATTACATTTTAAAAGCAACATTAAAGCTTTAACTTAAACCACCATTAAACTTTGCCAGAACTTCCAGCTCCTTTTCTTTTACAAGATCTTAGAACTCATATATCTCATTTGGAATTAGAAATGTTATCTACAAACCAGACCAGATTAAACTTAATGGTTTTCCTATTCATGCCACTTTGGAAAGCAGTTCATGATTAAACACAGAGACTCTGATTAAGGTTGATGAGAGGTCACAGAGAACATAATCCTACCATCTTTATAATGCCAAGAACAATTCTGCTACTGTTTCCATAAAGAGAATATACTGCAAGAAGACTACTGAACTCCCTCTACCACTTCTTTTTTTCTTTTGCGTTTGCTTTTAATCTGATATCTTCTTTTGATTTTGTGTATCAGGCTGAGTACAGACACGGGATTTCTCTTGCATTAACAGTGAGATGATTTCTTTTGCTGACTCATGTTTCCAAGCAACAGGATGCTGGAATGCATTGGAGAGCGCAGATTGAAAGGTACCAAGATTTCAAGTGCACTGAAAGTGGGAAGTGGGAAGACATCACCAAGTTTTTTGGCAACTTTAGATCCCAAGCCAAAATGCTTCTATTAAACACTGAAATCAGTTCTCTCACTCACTTCAGATGTAAATAACAGGGAAATGCCTTAATCTCCTCAGCAATCTTCTGAGAATAAAGATTGACACCTTTGCAATGAAATAAAATATATGTAATTTTCCCTACCTACTGAAAAGTAAAGCTCATTTGTTAACTGCCTTCTGTGCCCTTGGAAAAAATCACACAGATCCATATAAAAAAGGGATGAAAACAGACTTGGACAAATCAATGTTAAATGACCTCAATGAAAACACTATTAAAAACCTGCAGCTTTCTGTTTTCCTTCAGGCAGATAAAAATTGAAAATATTTAATGGATCATTCTTAATATAATTTCACATCCACTTTGGCCATTGGAAACAGAAGAACTTTAGTTAAAATCAAATATTTTCTTATTCTTGCTGAAATTTTTCAACTGCAAACCAACAAGCATTACTTTTGAGGACAGAGTGTTCATTTTTCAATGAAAATGCTACAATTCACGCAGGGAACAGTAGCAAGAATCACAAATTAGTATTTTCTACAGAAAAAGGAAAAAAGAATTTCCAGGTATCTCTACCAAAAAAAAAAGTATTGTATTTTTAAACTCACACAAATTCAACTTTACTTTGAACCAAAAAAAATAAAGCTTGGCTAAATACAAAGCAACCTAACTTGCCATAAACCAATTAAAATATACAGCTATGCTTGGAGATCTGGACTAAGGCACGTTGGCAATTTAGTGAGAAAGAATCTAAGCTGTGACAGCCTACATTGTAGTCTTCTGGGGAAACAGAAAACTCCAATTGCAACCAGATTCCTTTAATTATTTAAGGATGAAAGGCTGTTTTGGTTTTAAGACATAGTTTAGTCTTCCTTTACGACTACAGAAAACTTAAACTTCCTCCACCCTAGAAACTTTTATGCCCACTCTCAAACCAGAGTTGAATTTTTCTCAGACATTTAAAGTAATGATTGGTTTAAAAATGGCACTCTATTTTAGCTTATCTTAATATAGAAGAAAAAATGCCAAGGTTTAAACTGGTCATATTAGAAAGTCCTTTGTGAAAAGTTATATATTGGATTACTACTCAACATTTTTAAAATCATGGACCGATGCCGGCTAAAAATCCATACCTGCAAAATGAATTCAGAAGAAATCTTAGACTTTTTCTAGACAATTGAACATTTATTATTAACTTGTTTCTTGATTTCAGTTTTCTCGGAAATCTATTTTCAGACATAATGATGACACCGATTTTCATTCCTTTTCCTTTTTTGATTTAATGTGAAACTTCTTTTCATAGACAATCATACCTGTCATTCCTTAATATCTTCACAAATGGGTGAAGAAGCCACTTCATAAAAGTAAATGTTGAGCTGGGTGATAGTCCAGTGTTTTAACAGTAGTGCAGACTGAGCCTAATATATGATATGGCAATAAATACATTTAGGCAATGGCACTTCATCCTGCAAATGCTTTCACATTCCTCTCTGCAGGAAACAACATATTGTGATGCAGATTTCTTTGATTTTTCTGCAGGATCTCATAAACTTTGCAGGTGTTATTGGAGAGAAACCCCCTTAACAGCAGCTTCCAGCACAGTTCAGCTGATATGCTTTACTATTTCTTCAGCACAGAACCCTGACCCTATGGCTGGTCAGCCAGCTCTGCCTTGGCTCCTATTCGGCTTTTGTGTGTTGCTTTGATCAGTTCCTGGCTTTGGATGAAAGCAATTCTCTTAGAGACCACCTTCAAACTCTCTTTAAAAAAAAAGAATTACATACATAAAACCAATTGAGCTTGTTAAGCAGCAGGAAGAAGCCAAGTAGAGGGAGGAGAAAGGGTGGGAAGGAGGTGCCACAAATCAATGCTAGGAAGCAATGATCAAAGCGGCGAGTGGAAAATTCATAAAAAATGATCCCTACGTTGTACAGGTCTAGGTCATTCCCTTTCCCAGCTCCATAAGCACAAAGGTTTTCTCACTATTACCCAGGAAAGAGATACAACTCTCTTTCCAAGAATTGTCTCACACGTCTGCTCCATACCTTTGAGTACAGCAGCACTTGGGACCTTAGAGTAAAGCAGCAGAAAGCAGACTGACAAGTCAGAGGGAGAGACACTCTCTTCAAATGCATGTTTTCCAAAGAAAATTCTAAGAAACCAGCACTTGGGGTATATTACTCTTTCTTCCAGTTACTGGTACTAGAGACCGTTTCTGAGAATCTTTTCAGAACCCGAACTGAACGCACACAGAGTAATCCCACACTGACCCTACAGGTTAGCTTTTCAGTCACCCTCAAAAAACAGAATTTTGTTTTTCTTTATCCTAAGCCTACTCCTCTAGGCTCGTTCCTGGAAGCAGCAGAGCCACGGTCTGGGGGACAGCCACATGCACCCATGGAGACCAGGATGTAGAGCTTAAAGACACCTTGGAGCCGTTTCCTTTGGAGCTGCAGAGACAGAGCCACACAGTCTCCAGGGCAGTTCTCCAAGGATATACAAAGAGTGCACAGGTTTAGAGGCTTTAACTCATTCACAGAGAAGGGCCTCACTGCTTGAAAGAGATCTTCACTGATTTCTTCTGCCAGAGCACACTACGCTGTGTCTTGATCATATTTTCCATCCAGCAAACAAAGAGGGGACAGAAATACAACGGGAGAAGCCTAAAATATGCTTCACCATCTGTGGATGGAAAATACATCTCTAGATGAATAAATTATGTTGCAAAATAAAACCAAGCATCAAGGTATACTCAATCAGGAGATCAGTTGCACATGAATTATATGTTGAAAATACATTAAATGTGAAGCATTCACAAACATAAACATGCAATCCAAAAGCATTAAACAAGCACCTTTAGTTAATTTAAGAAACTAAACTCAGCAGTTTGAGATCTGAGCTGTCTGTTTTGAAGGTTTAAAAATTCAAGTTGTCTGCGTGTTTTTTTTTTTTAGCGTTACAGTTTTCCTGAGAGAAAATCACTTACCCCACAGATAGCAAATGATTGACAAGGCAGGAGATGCACAAAGTGCAGACAACTGCATATCCTTAAAACACTAATATTAACTGTAAAACCTCTCCCAACTACAATATTTGAACAGTAACCAATATAAGGCAGTGTGAGCATGTTCTCTTATGATATGTTAATGTTTTCATTAAACAGTATTTTTCAGCATGGAAATACTAGCTATGTAATAAAAAATATACTGTATAGTAATGAAAGCCTGTGCTCCTTGGTGACATCCAGGAAATTACTCCCAAAGTTTCACATTCTGATTGCACTGCTGAACATCTTACACCTGTGGTAACTGCCAGTGATTATATCTTTACAGAGTTTTCCTTCTTTTGATTTGGAAGAGTCTGCAGCGTGGCGAATTGGACAGGACAATTAAGGCTCCTGAGTCAGCACTGTGTGCAGCGGAACAACTCAGTCGGGTCGCCATGACACGAACACTCTCCTGTCACATTAGAGCACAGGAAGGTTTCAAAGCTATCTATTCTGCAACTGTGGCAAAAACAAAGTAATGAGACCACAATATACCCTGGCAAGCTGTTCTCTAATTTGTGTGCTGGCTATACTAAATGATAAATGGTCTGACTTTATGTCTTATTAATACAGAAGTGCTGTGCCGGGTCACAGTGCTCCTGGCCAGGCACATATCAATCTATCAGTCTGAAGCATTATTAACGTCAACAACTTTGTTGCATGTTTTTGGAAGGAACGAAGGTGGGGTTTTTTTAAAGAAATAGGGAGTGTCCTTTTGCATTATATAGATAACAAAAGCACTAAAGAAAGCATAAAGAGTATATTATGGGTACTTCATTTTGGTAACAGAAGAGATTAACAGAACAGAAATGAGATATGTTGCAATATTATCTTTGTACTATGCCTGTATCTTCTGAATAAAAGTATGGGAAATCAAAACAATTTTTGAGAGATTATTTTCAATATACTGCTGGATATACAAGAAAACAGCTATTGTATCATGTTTAAACAAACACTGCATCTTTTCAAGATACATCTAGAGTACAGAGAACATTTATTTCTGGTAAAGGGATATTTATCAAACATTTCCTTAGGTCACAAATTGTAGTACATCACTTCAGAAGATGAAAGCAATTATTCTGAAAATTGAATTTTCTTTTTCCTATGTCTCCAAGTCACGAAACATTCAGATATGTGCTTGATTTTAAACACAGTCAAGTATTACTGAAATTAGCAAAACTAAGCACTTACCTAGGCTCTCAGTTGAATTTAGGCTCTGTATAACCTTTGTATGCAGGATACAGTGAACAATGAAAAGAGATTATTTTTCAGTACAGCTTGTGAAACTTCATTTTCACCCTTCACTCTCAGGGTACGGTTTCATGATTGGCTCAAGCTGCTCTAAATTCAAATTACAGCTGAAGAGGAATGTTTCTCACTCCTATCTAGCTCAGCAGCATGGATCTGAGCTGATATGGTTGAAAACTAGTAATTTGTTTCAGGTTACATTCAGTTAGATCAGATCCCTCATCTAGCTATGAATAAAATATATGACCACTAATATATGCAAAAGAAAAGGACCAAAAACACATGGCAGGATATTTTTCTCCAGACTATGAGAATGCTTTAAGGAACACATTAACATCTTAAAACTGCACCTTCCGATTCTCCTTCTGAAAAACAAACAGGAAAAAAATGAATTTAAAATCCTGCTGAGGAATCCCTTGGAGACTTAGTGACTTAGTGTTTTCACTCAAAACAATTTTCATATTAATGGAAAGCTTTCGTTGTTTATTTAGTATTTTTAAAAAATATATGCCCTATACTTCAATTTTAGATGCAAGCACTGTACGAAAGAACATGAAAAAGAAACTGCATAGCAAGTAGTAATTAATGCTCTAGGAGAGTGACTGGTATATTTTTCTCTTGCTATGAAGAGTGATGATCCTAAAGGTGCCTTCCAACATAGACAATTCTATGATTCTATGGAATTGAACTGCAAGTTTTATAAATGTTCTATATTTAACGCCAAATATCACAGACCTCAGTCACGTCATTCTTAAGAACGGTACAAAATCATTCAGCTTGGGAACACAGAAATCACTGTCTGGTTTCCTATCAACACTCTACAACTGCGTACCTTAAACATATTAACCTGAGAAGATGACACTTAAAAGTCTGTATTGACAGCCAAAGTTTAGAGAAATCCAAAAAGAAAACAAACACTGCAAGAAATACATATGAATGTGAGAACACATGATTTTTGGAAGAGTAACAGAAATTTCACATTTTAAACTTAACTTCATTGATGCCAGTCAAACATACTCGCCCCATAACTGTAGTGCACTCATGAACAAAACTTCTCTAGGATGCTGTGTAGGCTGCTATCTAGAACGAAGTCTAGGATGCTGCAGTGCCTATCTCTGACCTTCCTTTAGGGTTGGAAACACCACACCACTCTTAAAGAATATTAGCAGAAGGTAGGTGTTAAAGAAGATGTCAACCTGATACTCAGTACTGGAATGCAGAGAGTAAAAAGGGCCTGCCTGCTTTGGATATCGGCATGGAGCCGCAGTTCCAGAGAAGGAGAAAGGGCAAGCAAGTACAGAGAGGCCCATTGTGTTTGATTAGTACCCGAAGCAGGAATGCCAGGAATGGGTGATGAACATCGAGGTTACATACAAGAGATCTTGCACACAGATCCTGTGGGAACTGGTCGGTGTGCAGCTTCTGATGCAAAGCACATCAGAAAAGCATGGGTCTGCCTGCTGAAATGAGTCGCTGAATCTGTGTGAAATGAGTCAATAATCTAAGTGATGAACTGACAGAACAGTTGTTAGGGGAAAGCTGACCACGTAATTATCCCAACAACAGGTATGTGAAATATACACCTTGTACCCTAGGTACTTTTATAGAAAAAAATTTTCTCTTTCACAGGAATCTGCAGGGCATGTTTTCCAAAGCTCGAGAAGTGAATCAAGAGACATAACCTGAGGTTATAATCTCAGTGTAAAAAGATTTACAGGAGTTCAAAGCACAGACTAAGATATAAGGACAAAAATCATAAACAGCGTCATGAAAATATTTTACAAGGACATTTGTTTATAAGGAAGAACAAGGAAAGAGCTGGTCTGCTGTACAACCAGAAAGGAAAATTAGCAGAATGTTGTTAAGTTTAATGTTTTTTTTCCCCAAGAAGAGAAGCAAAGGTTATTTATGATCAAATGACTGTCCAGCGGTTTTAGCTGGGAAAAATGGAGACTGTCCCTTCAAAACACACAACAACTTAGTATTTGAAGCATTCTGTGCGCTGATTGTGTACAAAGGAACTAAAACTGGGTCTTGCCAAGAATAATAACTCATTTAATCTCAAGACAACTACTCTCCTTCATAAAATTATTTTAAAATGGTTGCAGGCATGAGACCATGAGCGTTCTATTCTGGCTACCTGTGAAACATCCTTCACAGTAGTTTGGTCATCTGAACATACATGCACAAAACCTGTGCCTTGGAGGCACAAAAGTGATGTGAAGAGAAGGGCAGACACAGCAGAACACTACCCTGAACAGCATGGCACTTGGGCCGTGTCTCCCCAGAGCTGTGGGTCCAGAGAACTGGAGCTGGGTTCTCCCAGGGTAGCGACAGCTGATCAGGGTTCTCAGGATTTCAGTTTCATAAGTTCCGTATAAATTCTTCTAAGTCCTTTGCCTGCATTTTTTCTTTTTCTTTTGTGTTTTTTTTTCCCTCTGACCTCGATGTCCTTCCACTGTTTGACTATAAATTGGGGATAATATCACTTCTCTAAGGCACAGAGAATAGCTTTACTCAAGATTGTGAGCTGTTCTAATCATGCTGCCAGAAAAGCCGTGTCAGGAAACTTCTCTTTGGTTTTTGTACGTATTAAAGAAAGAGGAGTTTTAAAAAAAGACATTTAGGAGAACTGCAAAATAATGTGCAGACATCTACTGTGAAATACTAATAAATGTGAAGGAAACTGAGGAAGTGAGTGTAGTGAACTGCTATTTATAAAGTAACAGGATAGCTCGATGTGGCTATCCTGGAATAGGATCATATGAAAGCGTATTAAAGGCACATAAGAACCTTTTTAAATACTGCATTAAATTTAAAATCATACAAGTATTTTTGTTCTTCGTATCTCTGAATTGACAAGGATCTTAACCACAACAGTATACGGTTTTAAAATCTGAGAAAAAAAAATGTTACTAAAGAGTACAATGAAAGGTCAATTAAGTTTTATGAAACAACCAAAGGCTTCGATAATGAATGAGAAGAAAATATATTTAAAAAAAAAAAGAAAGGAAATAATGAAAGGAAATACACACTTGCCAAAAACTAGAGAAACCAATAAATTGCTATCTCTTGCTAATTCCTCCTTAAACACCAACTGCACCGACCCTCAAGACTGAAAAATTAAACTAAACAGGGTCATGCTGACCTTAAGGCAAGCAACAGACTTAATACTGCAACAGACAACCATGAATTATACCTAAGCAAACCTCCCATTCCTTTTCAATAGAATGCATTATTAATCAGACACATTGTTTTACAACTGGCATAACCTATGCCAGAAAAAGCTTTCATTTTCCCAGTGCACAACAGGAACATTTCAGAGTGTCACAACTCTTTCTTCACCACTCTTAACGGTAACCGAAACTGTTGCTGTTAACAAAACATTTCATTTTACTCACGCACTGGACAAAAGCACCCGCTACTTGTTCAGTCACGCTGTACCTGTGTAAAAATCTTAAATGAATGTTCAAAGACCATTTTTTAAAAACTTAAAAGCTACAACCTGACTTGATACTTCTGTAGCTATTAATGGCTCTAACTGGTCAAAACACTTCCTTAAGAGTGTTCCTTCATCTCTAGTAATTGTCGCACTGGCAAAAAAACCTCCGAACCTCCAGGCTGAGTAACATCCATTTGAGTGCTTAGAAAAGCAGCTCTCAAGAACTCTCAACTTTCTTCGCTCTCATTGTGAAAAACCTCATACGCCAAGCCATGTGATGCAGGACGCTGTACGGTACATTGGGTCAGGAGACAAGATGTGGCACCATCTTATACCCAGGGAACAGGCACATTACATTCTGTCGCGAATGGGAACTAAAACTAATTGAACAAATCCTGCGCTCGGTGTGTGTGATTTGATACGCTTGCGTTAACCCATTACCCATCTCCAACGACAGCGATGGTGCTATTCCACTGCAAACTATTAAAGATACTTATATAATTTCCACTGTCATTGCCAAGTTTTGTACCTATTTCTCAGTCTACCATTTATATGCATGTAGGAAGGAATCATGTCAATGTGTACCAAGGAATGGCTTTTTTCATATTCAATGAATCAGAGAGAAATACAAACCTCTGCTTGTAAGCAAAACAACTATGCCACAGCACAACCACACACGCAACTGTTGTACTACAGCACAACTTTCTATCAGACCCTCTTACTTTAATTACTAGGAATCATTAGAGATTTTATATCTTTAGTTTACCTTGGGTTTACATACATGTCCTGGTTTGAGGTAAAACAGAACTAATTTTCTGTTCAGTAATTTTACTTTTTCAGCTAGGCCTCTTCTAACTAACTAAACTCTGAAATTAACAGCATATTGTTCAGAAACTGCTTGCTCTCCCAGTGATAAGACCCGATTATACCAAGGAATGTTATGCAGAGGCCCTTGCTTATACTTATTGCTATAACAACCAAGGTCAGGCAAATTTGTTACTTGGCCCATCAGAGGGTCGGAAGTGGAAAAGCGTAGAGGGGTCCCACCTGTGGGGAGGAGCGGACAGGACAGGTGACCCAAAACTGACCAACAGGGTATTCCATCCCATCCGCATCATGCTCAGTATAAAAGCTGAGGGATCAAAGGGCCAACCCTCTTTCTTCAATGGCCGACATCCGAGGAGGACCCTGTCTGTTCGTCTGCCTTTGATCCCGATCCGAGTGTTCCTGACTCCAGATCTGGAATCCAGCTCCTGTCCATCACCGAGTCCAGGCTGGGACTTTCCCCTGTGCCGGCTGGTGACGTGATGATCACGCTGGGAGCTTGATACGGTTTTGTATATACTGTATACGTTTCTTTTTTTTTTCCTTTTCATTTTTTCCTTTCCTTATTATTATTATTATTTCATTATTTATTTATATTTTTTCATTAAAGTAGTTTAGTTTTTTTCTAAACTCAGAAGGTTTTTTTTTTTCCCCTCTTCCTCTCCTCTCTTTCCTTTAGGGAGGGAGGGGCCATCTGTCTTTCTGGTTGGTCAATTCGGTCAAAACCACGACAGTACATTTTTCTTAAGAATTTGTCTGGTCATTTGATTGATACTAAAGGGCTTAGGGCTTCATATCGGATCCGTTAATTGAGAATGCTCACAATAGCATAGTTTTCAATCTCACTTAAATAAAAACTGTGCCGCCTTAGTTTTGAGAAGAACCAGAATCTCCAATTTCTCGTTTTTCAGATTGTAGATTACGTGTGGTAATTCCTGACCACTTCAGTGGTTAATAATATCATTCTTAGAGAACCACAGAGAAGTATAGATATGTTCTTCCTCTGTTTTATTAATGGGAAATTACGGTCTGAAGTGCTATTAGCAGAGCTCCCATGAGCATCTGAAACTCTAATCACAACTGAAATCCATGGCAGCCAATGTTATCTAAACACTTGCAAGTGTCTGAGTTCAAATATTTTGAAGTTATACAGGAACTGTGGAAAGCTCAGATCTGAATACAGCTCTCCTGGGATACCTACCACTCTGTACTGGATCATCATCTGTTCTAACATCTTACTAAATATTTACATATTTAGTTTAAATGCTTTTAGATATGTGGCATTTGGAGGGTGTGGAGGAGTTAATCTTTCAATTTCTATAAGTCTGCTTGGAAAGTCTAACGATACAGCCACGCAGAAACAACCTTTGAAATAAGCTTTCTGATGAAAAGCAGATATTTTTTTTCCTTATTTAGGTGCTAGAAATTCCCTGTTACTTCTGAATTATTGGAAGCCATAGTGAGGAAAAATGAAGCATTCAGCTTTTCTGCCTCCTGTCATCTTCCTCAACAGTTTCTTAACTGATCTGCAATACGAGCAGAGATCAAAACCCAGTGAGATCAACAGGATTTGGGTCAAACTGTTTTATGAATGATCTCAGATTTTAACCAGAATTTCTGATTATTTTCATTCCTTAAAATATTGTATGTTGCAGTGAAAATTCAGTACCATATCAAACTTTCTATAAGTGTTACAGACATTTAAGAAAATGGTCTCCTCTATAAAGCATTTAGTTAGTTATACAGCTAGCTATCTTATTACTGTGGTCTGCCAGGCTCTCATAGTTATCAGCCACACATCTCCACTAGCAAAAAGAACAGGTCCTGCGAATTTTTACACTCAAAATTACTCACATCTACAACTGTTAGCAGTACTGGAACAATGTAATGCTGAAACAATACTAAACACAATGTCAAAAGATTAGCGACTCTCAAATATCCATGCAAGTGTTACCTGCTTTGGGTGTCAACTAGACCAGAGGTACAGAATCTCAGTGCGACTCCAAGTAAAGCCAACTTAGACCTCATACAATCCATCAGCTTAAGTATAGGCCATGTAACCACAGCTGTACCATAGTTTTCCAGGTCTGTTCCTGTGCTGTGGGCTGTGCAGATAGGTCCTGCTGAACTGAGGGTCAATACAGAATTACTCTCATTGATACTACCCCGTGTTAGCCAGCCTCGCAGTCTCCATATTAACTTCTCATCACCCAAGCATCCCAGCCCCACCTTTCCATGTATAACGGGGATTTACCTATGGAATAAAAATGAACAGGCCAATAATCCAAAGATGCTGAAATGCTACAATCATGACCTCACAGTAGGTTTCAGGTACCCAAGTAGACAAGCAAGATAACAGTAGACTCCTCTGAGTACTACTACTTCAAAAATTACTCAAAGTCTCCATGAAAAATGCCAGTATCAAGCAACTAAGAATCAAATCCTTGCTTTCATCTAAGGAAAGGTGGGTAGGCAGATAAATTTGTTTTCATTTGCATCTGGAAAGCTACAGAACAAGTTCCAACATAAGAAACAGGATATAAATTGGACAATACAAATGTGACTCCCTCTGCATCCGTAATCTGTAGGGCTGCTGGTAGCTGCCTTTTGATGAGACCTGTAGATACACAGCAGAATAGCACCCAGCAGAATCAAGCCCAAAAGCAAACATCCTTACACATGAGTTCAGAAAAGTTGTGAAAATGTCTTACTCAAAACTCATCCGCAGATAAGTTCTAGCAGGTGGAGACCCAGCTGCTGGTGCTAATAATAGTAAAAACGAAGGTTAAGCAGAATTCAGCTCAGCCTCCTCCAGCCCTGCTGAAATATCTCCTTCCCTTTCCCTAGACATAAAACAAGAGCGGATGACACAGATATGGTCAGTTTTACGTAACTGTTTACTAAAAATGGAAGAACCAGAAGACAAGTACAAGGGATTCCATATTTGTTTTAAATTTCACATCGCATGAACCAGTTTTACGCGTGAACCAGTTTTACCTCATTACCTAGGAAAGTTCTGTAGCTGGCAGTGCAGTTGCTTGTACATAGGGATTTTTCTAACATTTTTTAAAAATCCAGAACAGGTCTAGTATTTGCAAATAGCATAAAGTAGCATCAGCAGACTGAGAATCCAGCTGCCTCTGTTTTTTCATTACATAAAAATGAGAGACAGGTATTTGAAGGAGCTATGGACACTATTTTTGCAAACTTTGGGTCTTTTTTCTCACATTCTGTCCCTGATAATCAATTCATCATTACTGTAACTTTTATTATATCTAATTCAAAACAGCACGGCCATTTAAAGTTTAGTCTGTCAAATTGCCCCAAGCAAAAAATACAAAGTAATCATTTTTGGATCGTTTTCTCATATATTAACATAATAGTGCTTTTCAGCTGAGTGCATAACAGTTATCAGCTGTGAACACAGTCTGAACAATAGAAAATACCATCATTATGCTATCACCATGTAAATTTCCATACAGTTTCCAAGGCCTCAATACTTAGCTTTTAATAGAATACTGAGTGTCAAATTGCAAAGGTCCTACAAAATCTATTTTAGCTTAGCATTCTGCATATCCAAAATTTGGTGCTCAAACAGCATAGCAACTATATACGATGCTATTGACTTTTGGGAAAAAAAACTGAAAAAGTAAAAATTTTTAAAAGCAAGCATTTATTATAAAATGACATGGTTAAGCATAACGCCTGATCTTTTATCCTCAGAATGTATCATAAAGCAATTCTGGACTCAAGTCTGCTAGAAGGATAGTAAATTCTTCAACAAATTAAAATTAATTTGACAGATGTGTGATTTCTGACATGCTGAAAGCAATGTTAAAATCTCTACCATTTTTCCACACCGCATACTACAGAACAAAAGCTGGAGATGAAGAACACTGTCATTGTGACTTTTTTGCCCTGTTTGACACTTTGTCTTGCTCTGGTTTGAAATCATTATTGCATGTTATACAACACATACACAAGAAGTATTAGTAGGAGAGGCAATCCAGAGCAATAGATCTATATTAAAAGGAATACAAGTTACAAGTAGATGGGTGTTTTTACCATAAAAATCTTAAGACAGCACAATGGCAATTATATACTACATAATGACAATCACATTCTCTCTCTGTGTTGTACTGTGTGTTGTATAATCCTAATGATTATGGTGTTTATATTTGTAATTATAGTGATCCATGAAAACAGCTCTTAATAATTATTCCTTTGTATCTTAAATTATTTTTTTTTACTCCTATAGTAAAAAAACAGCCTAGAACTTCAATGTCTTGGCTGAAAAAAGCAAGTTTAGCAGTGTATTAAGTGCCTTTCTTAGTAACTTCTAACATTTGAATTTATTTATTTATTTCCAATAGCAATTAGAAAAGCAAACAGACTTTAAGAATTAAGAGAAAAGGAGCCAAAAGCAAAACACAAAACATGATTATGCCACTGGATAAATCCATAATCTGCTTACACTGGAGTGATGCTCTGTGTGCACTTTGAGTCCACTGTGTCAAAAAGGACATAGTAGAACTTGAAAAGGTTCAATGGAAGACAAGAGGGAAGACTGAAAAGATTAACAAGCTTCAGGACTATGCAGTTGGTCAGGATTCTTCAGAACAGCAAAGAGGTGACTTAGAGGCATATGCTAGAAGTCTACAAAATCATGACTGGCACCTCAAGGGTGCATAAAGACAGTTCACTGTATCATCAAGTATAAAAATTAGGACACTCTCCCATTTATCTTATCTTTAATGCCATTATTTCAGTTGGTTGGTAGTGCCTCATATTTTTCTAAAAAGCTGGGCACTGCTCTCACATTTAGGTAATATCCGTTGTACATTGCCCCTACAGCAGAGAACAGTCTCTCATGATCAAGAAAGACTTAAAAGAGCAGAGTTCATGCAACTAGAAGAAAGAATGGAATAGCACTCTACACAGCCAGCATGAACAGCACAAAATGATGTGTCTGAAACACCACAACTGGACATGCTGTACCGATTGACATGCTAGGTACAAGCTTTTATGCAACAACAGAATTCTTGCATTAAAGGGCTGACTTTTCCACATCTTCCAGCATACATTTATCCTGTAATTTTTATAAAAGCAAACTTCTTTGCTTAAAGGGGTGGCTCTTTCACTTCTGCCAGCATCCATTTTCCCTGTAATTATGCATCCAGTATATTTTACACACACATATCACTTATTCAGTAGCAGTAAACATATCTTATGAAAGACAGTCTTTTTCCTAGACGTTTGATAAAGGCTCTTTCAGAAAAGTACATTTTAGCTTTATGGTATAATTTGAAAGCATGAGGAAGATGCATTCAGAAACGTTAGCACAAGATCAGCAGGCAACAAGTTTAGGATTCCTATCCAAACTCTGAAAATTACAATTTTCTTTGATTCTGAGCAGGTCACTTCACCCACCCACCACAGCACACCTTGGTCCCATTACTTTGTCCCACATCTTTAATTTTGGGAGGCTTAAGTTTATCCTAAACTGTTGTAACACATCCTGATACATCAATGTTATGTTATGTTATGTTACGTCTACAAGCTGCCTAAGACTCAGGAACTTGATCTCTGGCTGAAGAAGAGCATGAATCAAGTCCACAGGAGGGCAGGTCACTTTCAGCTAGAAATATTCATTTTCTTCATTATCTCCTGTGCCAAAAGCAGTGAAGAATAAAAGGGAGGAATAACTGGTTCACACAATTACAAACCTGACTCTACTAGAATGCTATTACCAAAGTCCTTCCTTTTCTTCTAAGACTCTGACTGGTAACTTCTTTCAGTGCTTGATATTATGATCTTAGAAACATTATGTTATTATCTTTTCCTCATCGTCTTCTCCATCCATTGAAGTGTTCAAGACCAGGCTGGATGGGGATTTGAGCAACCTGGACTAGTGGGAGGTCCCCACCCATGGCAGGGAGGTTGGAACTTGATGACCTTTAACTATTCTATGATTCTATGCTTCAATTAACAGTACATATACTACATGAACGGCATCTTCCCACAAAAGTGTTTATTATTTACCAAACTAGAGCTTTATAAAACTTTTACTTATAGAATAGGGGTTTTTTGAAGCTTTTCTTCCTTCGAATAAATTCTGCTTATCACCTTCTTAATTTTTTTCAGACAACAGGGTCCTAATATGCTATTATACTCTTTTTAAGTAATAGCTATATCCCAGTGACAGATAAAAATAAATCAGCCATAGTATCAGAATTTAACTACAGAATCAGGATCTTGCTTCTGTAAACACTCCCTTTTTATGTGGCCTTTGTGCTTCTTCACGCATTGGAAATGTGCTCTTGTGTAAAGCTAGGGACAGAGATGTTTGCAAAATCAGCATCCAACTATGACAAAAAACCAATGCAGGTATAGTAGAAAAAGCATAAAATATTATAAGAGGTGCAATACCTTGTTCTCCATGCTTTCCTAAAAGTACTATTATGTTATATATTATAAATTATATTAACTGTAGAATACACAATGTTCAAGATCCATACATTGAAGTGAGAAGCATTTACTCTGTAGAAATGAAATGAAAGTCATCTGGCCTCTCTGTGGTCACTCATGCCTGCTAGCAAATCTGTAGCTCTTCTTCTTCTTTACTAGATGAAAGTAAGTAATGGTGAGTCATCTAACAGCCCAAAATACTTCAAGTGCAATATCCATCCAAATAAATAACAGTTATCCCAGCACATCTGTTACTTGTTATTAAGTTTAGTTTAGCAACAGTGATAGTTATACATGTTCTTCTAGTTAAAGTTAACTCATACATTTCTCTTCAATCCTAACTTATGATAAAACGAAATATGGTAGAGAAACACATTCTCATTTAAAAAGTTTAATTTCTGACTTTTGAAAACACATTGCACTTACATTTTTAGTTATATTTGAAGATAGCACATAACTACATACTGACCTATCCCAGCTCCAATTTCCACTTTTAAGAACATGTAATTGATTCAATTGATTTTATTTTTAATACTCACCTTACCACTTGGCTTAAGTATCTGATATTGATAGTGCAATTAATTATATTGATGTGGCCTAACTCATTAGTAAAGATTTCAAGTATATTCTAATTAATAAAATACTCTTAGCAAAATGTGGGGAGCAGCGAACCCTAAAAGGGGGTTTTATTAAATGCTCCTAGAGACTGATACATAACTAGAAATTCTACTTAGCCCTCAATCCTGCAAAGAATGTTTTTGACATTGGGTCTTAATAGTTCACGAATGACAGCGGTATGTAACAGGCACTACCATTGGTTCTGAATGGGCAGAAGAACCCACAGTTAGATTCACAGGAATCACAAGCAAAGGCCCCTTTCTAGTCTGACTTTCTCTCTGTTGCTACCTGTCTTGGGCTTAATGAGCTCTCTCAAAGCCAGGGTCCTAGACTATAACCCTGGTTCTTCACCACTTAAAATATAAGTTGAAATATCTCTTTGCAAAACTGGAGATTTAAAGAGCTCTAATCTCTAAAAAGAAATCCAAAATGACAAGGATCATACAATATATTTTGCTTTTGCACACAGGTAAGAATAGAAAATACTCAGACTTCTTTTCTCATAACATTTTCCGAATAGATTTTTCTTTAATTGTATTTAGCACAAAGAAACAGCTAGCAATGGTTATTCCTTCACCAGTCTATAAACAGAGTGAACAGCCAATACAGGGACTGAAATATATTCGGTAAAGGCTTTGTTTTGATACTGTAACTTTTACTTCTTCATGAGGAAAGCAATCCATCTTGAAAATGACGACATAACTCTTCCAGACATCAGAATCAATGTTTTAAGCATGAAATGCAACAAATATCAGCTCATTTTTTTTACTTTAAAGTACCTCAGTACATACAACCCCTGAATAAAAAAACTCTAACTTTAGCGTTAAAGAAAGGTAGGGAGTTTGTTTCGGTTTGTTTTCTTAGAACAGTTGTCCATAAAACAAGCAGAAAAGAATTTTTTTATAAAGTAAGATCTTAGAACATTTACATTACGAAAAAACATTAAAATTAATTCTTGGATGCGCAATGTATAATTTATAGGCTTGACTAATCTGCATTTTTAGAAACTAACAGATTGTTTTACTGGTTAGTGCAAATGTTACTGATCTTCTTCCTTGCTGAATTAATAGCGCTAGCATAGGACAACTCGCTTTCTCAGCTTTCCTGATGTTTTCCTGAAAAGAGGCCCATTACATGGCAGGGGGCAAAGGACAGACCCAGATAACACTGTTTAGACATTTCTTTGATGTCCACAGGCATCATCCTCGACAACTGACCACTAGAGACAAAAGAGCACTCTCAAGCTGCTGGAAATCCCAGCCATTCTTCTCACCACCTTTTGATATCCCAATGCTCCTATACCCTGACCTCTGCACTTTGACACAAAGATCTTATTTGAAAGATGGTCAGCCATGTCAAAAATTCTTTCCAAATTTAGCCAATAAACTAAGGATTTCTTTTGCTTTTCATAATTGCTTTGTGTCTTAATGTACCAGAGGGAACGCTATAAAGAGTTTACAAAAAGAGTGGAAGAAAAAGTGTCAATGAGAAAAAACTGTTCAATTTTCTGGTTTTGAAACCATTCTCAAACATCTACTTTCTTTCACAAACCACTCTGTCTAAAGCTTCTCGATGACACCATGTTGTACACATGCATTTGCAATATTTCTACCTCTTCAGTGTCATACAGAATTCCAGTTGTAACATGCAGATGTATGAGCTTGCTAATGTAATTTCACTCAATAAATGTACTCCTTTCAAATGGTGTGCGTGCTGTAGTTTAAGGACTGGTATCAATTTCTATAGCTTTGTTCACATTTTAAAAGCAATGTAATTTTAATGGTTTTCCAAATCGTTTTCTCCCTACAACCAGTGTGATTGACAATGGGATCATTTTCCCATTGTCTTCCAGAATATTTAGAAAAAACATTTCCCACAAAACTCTCATAGATGAACATGAGTACTTGTAATCAAGGGGTTTCATTTTCCCCCTTTCTGAGGTATTAAAATTGAACAAAATGGCAAAATAGAAACAATACATGCCCAGCCAAGACACTGGGAGTCCCCTAACATCATCACCACCACAGTATCTTTCCTGCAGCATTTAAACAACATTTTCTGCACAAGCTCAGCCAGGAAAACACTTAGAGAAACAACCTTCTACCCTTCATTATGGGAAGTCCTGCTGAAAACCCACTCCAGATACATAAATGAAATCACATATGTAAATAATGACTCTAACAAGACAAACTACCTGATGATCAATCAGTATGTACAAATTTGGAGTTCAGCCAATGTAGCATTTCTATTCGGTCTTTTGTGCTTTGACAACCACTTTGGTAACACACTGCTAAAATACTGTCCTGCTGTGGGCTCTATTGCTGGGAATGAGGACAAAGTCTGGTCCAAAATTTGACGGAGAGTATATACTCTTCTAAATTAACTTTTATTTTAAAATCTATGCCTAAGTAGTAAAATGTTTTACATTGATTTTTTTTTTATTCTCCAAACTGGCATTGATACAATCTTTTTCTACTCTGGCAATATTCCTCCTCATTTATAAGTCAATGACATATCAGTGATAACACAACAGATCAAAAAGCATACATGCCAACATTTAAAAAATAAAACTATTTATAATTTGTAATGTAAATATTGGGATTTATAATGCTTTTTTTAAATCCAGTTCTAAATTACCTAATATTATCTACTCAGGTCAGCCAATGTTTATTTACTTTAATGTAGATGTTTACTGGAAAAGAGCGAAACTGAGTTCACAAAAGGAATTAGTAGAATGACCAAGAATCTTCACATCTTTAGAAGGTCTCTTCTCCTCTATATTAATTTAGTGCCATAAAAAATAAAACAAATAGCAGGAAGCAGTAGAAGAGGGGAAAATCAGGGTTTTTTAAGTTTTAGAATTCAAAAAGTTTTCAGACAAAATGCTGATGACAGCCATAAAAGGGCCATTAGAATTGATCCTATTGGTTTCAGTGGGATTTGAACTAAACCAGACGCCAAGCTTTTTTGCTCAGTGATTATTCTTGTCATTTTAAAAATAAATTGCATTTCTTCAGAACAGGGGAGACAACTCTAAATCAGTACAGAGACCTGGAACAACTCCAGCATGAGTGTAAAGCAGATAAAGTTAAACCAGGGTAAGAAAAGCTCTACTGAACCACAAATCTGTAAATATCTTCATTTAACTGAATCCAGACCATGGATAACATAAACTACACCCAAACAGGTAACATATATATGAACCTAAGTTTGTATCTATAAAACGACTGAAAAATCAGTGGCATAAATTCAATAAAACCATCGACAAATCTTCCAGTTCTGGCACCATCAACTGAAAAGACTAAAGTCACATTCATAGAGGCTCATTACTGCGCCAACGTTGGAAATTATTGCCTTGCCAGTTTTACCGACATATTTGCTCCTGTGAGCAAACCCTGACCCTCTTTAGTAAAAAAAGTTTAAACTGTTAAAATAATAGATCTTCAACTACCACCATTCATTCAAAGCAAAACAGGTCAGCAACCATGCACAGGAGCAGCTCAGCTCAGAGTCACCTGTGATAACCTCTGACAGAAGGGCAATAATGAGGTACTAGGGGCAGTAACCTCCTCAGCCAGCACAGCTGCGGTGGGGAGAGGTTGTGTGAACAAAGCCTTAATAAAACACACTAGATTTTCAGGTGCATCCTTTTATATATGGCCCTGAAAGTAGGCAAATCCTATGGCTGCAGTTACACTTAATTCTGATGTAAGCAGAAGATATAAGATTCAATAGATTATTCCTTTGCAGTCCTGCTATTTGTCAGACTATTCTTTCTCTGTTGTACCAACTTCACTAGGAGTTGCCAGACTTTCATCACATAAGCTAACAAACACAATTGTGTAAGCAATTTCTAACTGGATATCTCAAAAGATGCACCTTAAAAAGAAAAAAATCTATTTCATCTTGGATCCACAGAAGCATACAGTGAAAAAAACCAAACCTCAGGGAAGCTTTCCCCATAGATTAAGACCTCATTTGTAAAGCTTAGAGGTATCTCTCCAACACTTAGTAAGATTTAGCTTGAATTCAAGATAGCCTTTTTTCTTTAAAAAGTGAACACATTGCCAAAGAAACCAAATTACGTGCAAAAGCAATGCCAGCTAGCAGTGAAAAGACTGTGAAGAGCTATAGCTAATCTGAAATGGGCATATCGCCGTCCATAAAGTTTTAATTTCCTGCTGCTGTCCTACACAACATAATGCCACATCCAGACTGGCCTGTCAACATGACCTTACACCTCTACTGCTAAATGCATCTGGCCCAGGAAAAGATGCCTGGCCTTTATGCTGAGGGATGGAGAATCATTTGCATCCACACTGCAGGATCATGTCCACATCATCTGATTCTTGGCCAAAGTGTCTTTGGGCCTCTGTTGGGCCTCACAGAACTATTTGTTTGTGCTCTTTCCCCCAGTCAGTGTAAATCCATTATTACGCAGGCTGTAGTGCAGCTTTTATCAGAAGAACATTTTTTGGCACGGAACTTAAAGCATGTGATAGATGAACGAGGCTGTTGCATCACATTGTTAAGACCTACTTAAATAGCATTGGAAAATTCTGTGGTATTAAGACAGTCATAAGTAATTGTGTCATCCATATTGCCTAGGGGGAATAGCCTCTGAAGTAAATTAGCTCCAGAACCACACTTAAGCCTTGGAATGAGTATCTGGACAATGCTCTTTGTCATATGGTTTAGTTCCAGGTATCCCTGCGAGGAACAGGGAGCTGGACTTGATGAACCTTTTGGCTCCCTTCCAACTTAAGATACTCTATGATTCCATGTCTTTACTACAGAGCTTCTTTCCTGTATCCAGGTTTCCTCTAAAGAGCTCCATAAGCGAGAAAATGTACAGTAGGATGGCTCTCCCACAGGTATTACTTAAAAAGAAATGGACTTTCAAAGAGCCTGTTACCAATTTCTCCTGAGATCACAGATGAATGTCTGGGAATCTGCCACAGTAATCTGAACCTGCCATGCATGACTGCAGAGCAACGCTCAATATTTATTGATGCATTTTGAGACTTGGCACCAAAACTCAGTAAAAGGAGAATCTAACCAGTGGTTCAGAAATCCGCACAAAGCTGTCAGGACCTATGCATTGCCGTGCTCTCTGACATGGAGCAAAAGTACACAGCATCCTCCTCTGTGGTAAGAATTAAAGTAGAATATTCACTGTTATCAAATTTCATAATATAATTTTCATGGGTGATTTTATGACTCATGAGTAGGATGTAAGGAGATTGACCTTACTCTCCTGACAGCTGGATACTTACGATCTTTTTTCAATCATCTGAGCAAGACGTAGACAAGCATTGCTAGACAAAAATAAATTTTCAACTAATTCATAAAATTCACTTTCCAAACAATCATTTAAATGGCAAGAGAAAACACGTTACAATACATTCAGATTATATAAGAGACAGTAAATTCCACAATAATCCATCAACAATATTAAAATTACAGCTAGTTCTCCTTGGGAAGTTGTACCCTCACTTCACATTGTGGAAGCCTACTTGCCCCTACCAAATGGACTGCAGTATCAGTGGTAGACCAAACACCCTGCCTCTGATTCTGCATTCAGATTTGCTTCACAGAGTTTAAGAAGACTTTTCCAGGTCTTTGCAAGCTCTTCTAAATACAGAATGTGCACTGTATGTTGCTTTTTGCTCTGCCACCCTCTCGCATGAATAGGCCTGGTCGATATCTCCCAGCCTTCACCCATGCTGGGCTGTGTATCACACATGTGGGATTGGACTAATGCTGCTGCCTAGGAGATATTCCTTTTAAGTGGTCTTTCAAATGGGGACCCAACTGTCAGGCAGATTACTACAGTACATCACCCAGATTCCTCTCCTGCTTTTCCAGCACCATGTGAACTTCAAAGCAGAAGATACATTATAATGCTGTGCTTTAAGTGTGTAAGGTGCTTGTATCATAGCTGGGGGGCTGGATATCGTGTCAAATGTTTGTCTCATGCTGAAAAGACGAGAGTTGGCTTATCTGTGTTCTTTTAAGGCTCTCTTGCTTTCAAGGCCCTTCTGAGCAACAATTACCACTGATGTGAACGCTACGCTCTTCTTTACACAAAAGATGACAAATGACAAAAAATGTGGGAATATAGCTGAGCAAGGAGGAAAACAACAAAATGTTTAGCAACATAGACACCTGTTGACAGAAGCTTTTTAACTGAATAAAATGATAACACTGAAAACTACATATCAAAGTCGGATAAATTCGAGCAAGTCTAAACTGGCCGGCATCAAGATGCATTTCCTCCTCAAAGGGGAGTGACAAGTGACTTTTTCACAGATAGACCAAATGATTGAGCCTAATTTACATACATATATGTCTATAAGTATCTTCACAGCATATTCATGCATGGGTTTTGAACAATTAGGGCCCAAACCTTTAATAGTTCCATCTATAAAAAATGCCACTGAGATCTGGATCCTTCACTTAACTAGAGCATCCTTTCCATTGCAGTCAAGTAAGTCACAAACACGTTCTTTAAAAAAGAATGCATTTACATCAACCATTTCATTACCTCTGTCCAGGGTGAAAATAATGAAAATAGCTGTCAGATTAAGATGAAACAATCTTTACAACTTTTCAGCAATTTCCAAATCATTCTTCTATAAAGAAGTGAAAAATGTGGTTTCAAATCAGAAAAGACTGTACTTTCCTTTTTTAATGCACTAAACTCCTAGTTGATACAAGTAAAACCAATGCTTTTACAAGTGTTTATATACCCATCCTATATATCCAAGTCCTCCTACAGTTGATGCGTATATCCTGTAGGTGAGGACCTGTATGATTAAATCTTAATAGAGGTGCAGTCATGATCTAGCTTATAATTTCAAAGCACTGCATGACACTAGAACACCACAGGACAGGATAAGACATACTATTTTGATTTTAAATAAATGCTTATCCTTGGAATAAGGATAACAAAGGTGGAAATAAACACTTCATATCCCCAAAAGTAAAAAATCTACATATTTTCTCCTTCTAAAAACAGAAGACTTAGCCCCACACTTACCTACTAAGGACCTCTAAAAACTAAGTCAGCTGGGTGGAAAAAAGGATACACTTTGCAGATAACCATTTAAAATACCCATAAAGTGTTAAAAGAGTCAACAAGCTAAGTATCAGGATGAAATCTCGTACAAATAAATACGTCTTTAATAGCAATTCTTTATCAGTTCTGCCTATTTTCATGACTGTGATGTTAATATACTTTCTACTAAAACATTTCTATCTACTGCATAATTACATAAAATATGCCTGCAACATTATTACAGATTGTTGCTAGTACGTAAAATACTGCTATGCTGTTTAGCTAGAAAAATGGTATTTTCTTCATGTAACACTCAAACAGTATTTATATTTTACAGCATTTTTTTTTCCCAAGATATACAATGTCTAAATGGCAATTTTATTTTATTGTTTCTTCAGAAATACACCACTGGCTATGTTACTTCTTAGATTTCCTTTATTCCTCACATAAACATTCATGCATGAAAGGCACCACATGGATAATGGCAAATGAAGGCAAACTGAAAATCAGACCAATGTTCTTTGGTATTCTTAGGTGTAATTATAAAGGAGCAGCTACAAATGTCTACAAAATGAGTGTGACATACTTGAATTTCCTTAGTAATTAACACTATCTCCTGCCACAGCCTGTGTAACAGAAGTTTTTAAGAGTTAGTCAGACTTGCAGACTGACTGAATCATTAACCACAGTTTCAGTGGAAAAAAGCAAAGCATTTTCTGCCGTAGCTAAAAGTTGCAATGCTGTCCCTGTGCATGTGTGTAAAACATGAATGCAGTCATATTTTTGTCTAAGTAGGATTGTTTGTATTTGGATTTTGGTTGCTGTTAGCCATGCTAGCCTTTTATGCCCCTTCACGTAGCTTTTATTCACATGAAATAAACCCATGGCTGAGCGTGATCTCAGCTGACAGTAAGTAAATTTGGTATGTGAATGAAAAAAGCAGCGACAGATCACTTATCATTCAGTGTGCAGACCTTGTATTCATGAGAAGAGACACAATCAATAAGAACCAAAGGCAATATTTCCCTAAAGATAATTATGCCCAGCATCACTATAGCGTTTAGGAGTCTGATAGGCTTTAATTTATTAACAAGAATCACCTTTCCTAATGCAAATTTGGCCTTACATAACACAATCTGTAAATGGTCCTGTTTTATTTTGTTATATAAAAATATACTAGTTTTCTCGTGGTTACTTGTACATTGTGTAAGTTACATTAGTTTCAAAAGCAGAAAAACAGCAAATGACAAACTGCCACTTTTCACAATTTACAGAGTAATCTCTTCTGGGTTTTGTGGGGCAGGTGTTGGTTTTTTAAAAGAGAAATTACGGAAGTCATTAGCCTCTTATATAGAATATGTTTTTTTAGTTTACTGAGAAAAATTGAATTCAAACCATTGTTTTTAACTTGATATTTCACATTAGAAAACTGTTTCTTTAACTTTGTGGATATTATGCACAGTATTATCGAGGTTATAAAACCTCATCTAAAAGATTCTGGTCTCATATCCAAAGAGAGAATCCTTTAAAAATTCTTTAAATATAGACACAAATAGATCTGAGACCTAAATTAGAAGAATATTTCTGCAAAACTATATATTCGCAATACCAACAAATATAGAATTTTTAAACACAAAATAAATGAAGCATTGCTTCAAAAACATCGCACCTATCAGATATTCACAAAGCAAAGACAATCATAGCATAAGTGAAATTCCATCCCTAAATTGTTCTGTTCTGCGCCTGTGCTTATAAGATCTTCTGTCAGGAGCTAATCTCACGTGACAGGCCTGATCCAAAGCCAATTGAAGTCAATGGAATGTCTCTTCCTGACTTCAGGGAGCTTTGCATCCAGCCCATATAAACTTAAAGAACAATGCAGTTCATAGAAGGTTGTTTTAAGAGAACAATACCTAACTGTTGTCTAAGTAGAAAAGAATGTAAGCTTCAAATCTTCAAATGGAATTTACCTGCAGTAGTACATTTGTGTTAGCTTTGTTTTGCCACTGTTTTTTTAAGCACATAACACAGTTAAATCTTGCCAAAGTGAGAACATTCAATTTCTTTAGCAGAAGCCACAGAAAATCAAAACTGTAGTCAAATACCAAAAAAAAAAAAAGGCAAATTTTAGTTTGGTTTTTCTAAAGAAACAGAAGGTCACTTTTAAGGCCTCAATTAATTTGGGGTTTTCTTAAACAGCTGTGTGTTAAGGACAAGACAAGAACAAGAGGTTTCAAAAATGTAACAGGCATTCCTGCAGTTCAGAAACCAAAACACAGATTAAAAAAATAGAACAAATTGTCTAAGGGAGGGGGTAGGCTGACAGGAAAAGAAGTTGTTTTGTTTGGTTGGTTTTGGTTTGTGTGTGTTTTTTTTAAATAAAACCCCTGATTCTCTACTAACTGAAGTCAATTTCAAAGCTAGAGCTGAAAACTACCAGAGCATATAGGGTGATCAAAGTCAGACTGTTATTTATAGTTTGAAAATAATAACAGAACTTTAAGCCCTGAAACAGCAATGAACATAATTTAAAAACTGGTGAAAGAAAAGTCCCATTGCTGTGATATGGCTCTTCCATCTTTTATAAGAAAAATGGGGCAATGACAAAGTAAACCAGTACAGAACCTGATGCTGATCCCATGTACACTTGTACCACATGTACACTGATGAAAAAGCAAATCAAAAGCAGATCCACGGTCTCCCATTTCCTCACAACGGCAGAGAATGGTGGTTCTAACTTCCTCAGTCACACATCAAGATCAATTCATTACAGCTATTTTAGTTACCTAGTATGGAGATGAAAACACGGAAACTTCCAGTTAAGCACAAATATTCCAGCATGTCTACATTTGGAGACTGATTCTATGTTTCATAGTGAAAAAAAAAGACATTAAATCCTAAAGACTCTTATTCATAAGACATACAAGCCACTGACAATTTTCTTTGTAGTTGGTTCAACATGGTTAACAACAAACACTGTCATTACTGCCATTATTAGTTACTAATTTTCAGAAGGGTCTATGAAGTTAGATCAAAACTAAGGAAGCCTACACCTCAAAAAATAAAGTAAATGAGACAAAGCACAAGGAAAAAGCAAGCGTCAATTTCTCCAATGTATAAGTGTTATACTTTGTATCCTTCATCTGAGCTTCCAGTACCCACAACTAAAAATAAACAATCCGCTTTATAAATACACCTAACCCAAATTGCTGATTTTTTAGGATGAATGAATCAAACATAAAAATAAATTTCAGGCCAGTACAATGTTTTTATTTCTAAATTAAATTAAACAGTATTTCTCAGGTCAAATAGCATACTTTCATTTAGTATCACAAATATTTTCCTACAATAATTGTCAAACAGCCAATTTTATTTCACAAAAAAAAAACCCAAACATTTCCATTTTTTCTCCTTCTTGCTGTTAAATGCATTTCTGAACTGAAACAGTCTTAAAGATCAAACTTTCACGTAAAAAAGTTAAAACAATATGCAGACTTCAGCTGTGCTTTTCATTTATATTTTTTCTTCTGACATGCACAAACTAATGAATTGTTTTATTCACTCCAGAACTACATTTTGGGTAAATAAACCATTAATATATTTTGTAAAGCCTTACTTAGCCATGTATTTCAGGTATCACAGCATTTGCTCTCATAATTCTGCCCTAATCTCTCGTCTTTCTACACAGGCAGTTGGGACACAAACTGCCCACTGCCGAACGTCGCCGACTGGTATCCTCATCCCCTCCGACCTCATCTGCCCCCCTCTTACTCCGTTCTTGTCGCTTCCTGTTGCTGCTAACACTCCCTTAGCCTTCAGGGGACCTGAGCTTCCAGTTACCCCCCTGCCGTCTCTGAGCATTCCCAGGTGCTGATAATCCTTTCTCTGTATTGCTGCTGCTGCTACTCCTTATTTTAGCAGATGCTACAGCTTTGCAAGTTGCAAGGATCTTACCTCTGAGACCCTCTTTGTTGCTCTGTCTGTGACCACGCTGGAAGCAGAGAATGATGGATATTAGGGAAGCATGAGCCTCCCCTCGCTGTTTAGCAGCGTGGTCTGCAAAGAAAGATAGAGATGCTGCTCTCTCCTCCTCCCCCCTCGCTGTCCCAGCTTCCTCCTCCCTCCTCCTTGCTCCCTCCTTCCCATCCACAAACTCTAGTTCTGTCTGTGCTCCAACACAATACGCTACCTCTCAGCACCAGCTACCTAAGGTCAAGAATACAAACCCCTCTCCCTTCCCCCCTGCCTTTTCCTCTCCCGTCTCAGGCATCCTCACCCCTGCTTCCCACTGAATATGGTATCTTCCCAACCAGACATGCCTTATTTGGCTCCAGGGTCTAAAGCGCTGACAATTTCAGCAGCCCTGGGAGAAAAAAAAGAGTAATAAAACAGAAGATGCACAGGGAGGACCAGGCAGATGAAGGGAAAGTGGAAGTCTTTTAGAGAAATTGGAAACTTTGGGGGTTTATCCGTGTGTGAAGGAAATGTAGCCACAGTAGCCAAAGCCTGCCACTTGGGAGATTAGTTTAAAAGATCTATACAGATTAAAGAAAAGTGCCCCAGATAGCTAGTTATAGCCCAAATCCGGCTTACCTATTGTTTATATTCTTTGTTTCTCAATCCTTATTCTAAAAAGCTTTTTTGAAAGAAGCTTTGAAACTTTTCCCCTGCAAAACCAGACTTAAATACCAATATAATCAGATGATGCAATAGAGAACAAAACTGAAAAAGTAACCAGTGGTATTTTTTAATTATTATGAGCTATGAAATAATTACCTTTAAGATCATGGAAAACACAGGCACAAATCCTCTGATTTTTGAGCTTGAATGATAAATGTATTCAAAGTAGTCTTATTACCCTTTCAGAAGTTATGATGACTAGAAGCATCTTCAGGTGACCCACACTTGGCTTCCAAAAATTGCATATCATTACAGCTGGGCAACATGTTTTTCTTAAGGACTTAATTTTAGACATGCAATAAAAGAGCCCTTCTAAAGTGTTTATGTTTGTTACAGAGACTATGGAGAGTGGTAGGTGATGCTGAAGACTTCTAAAAGATCAAGTCTGCTTAAGGTTAAACACTTTAGTTAAGAGGACAGGATCTCCCTCTGGAGGCCTTGAGAGGCACCTGACTCTCTCTGGGGATGTATGAAAACGTATCAGGCACTTACTTCATGAGGTCTTTTTTACTGACTGCCTAAAATTAAGCAGTGAGTCAGCTACTGCTAGGCCAAGGGGCCAGACGCAATGAGGGTGTAGGAATTACAAGATATCCTAAAACTTTACATATCCTAGCCCATGTTTCTTCATTGTTGGTGGCCTCAAAGGGTAAACAGGCCACATGACACATCTAAGGTCAGTAGAAGGTGGCCCACAGGGCAGAAAAACAACTTCTCACATTCCCTGGGTCATCTCACAAATAAAAGAAAAATACCTTCTAAGGAGGCTCTTTGAACACAACAGCAACATCTACCATAACAAAACAATCAATCATTGATCAAACGTTGACCAATCTTCATAAGACCTTTGATCAATTTGAAAGTAATCAGGACATATCTTCATTCAGTGCTAGGACAAGCTTAGTAACTGCTGCAAACACCATACACTTGGTCCAATTTGAGAATGATAACCTAAATGACTGGAATGAAATTAATTCCCCTCTTAAGAGGAAAGGCTGAGGGACTTGGGTCTTTTTAATCTGGAGAAGACTGAGCGGGGATCTGATCAATGCCTAGAAATACTTAAAGGTTGGTGTCAAGAAGATGGGGTCAGTCTTTTTTCAGTGGTGCCCAGTGACAGGACAAAAGGTAACGGGCACAAACTTGAACATAGGAAGTTCCCTCTAAACATAAGGAGGAACTTCTTTACTTTGAGGGTGGCAGAGCCCTGGAACAGGCTGCCCGGAGAGGTGGTGGAGTCTCCGTCTCTGGAGACATTCAAAACCAGCCTGGACATGTTCCTGTGCAACCTGCTCTAGGTGGACCTGCTCTGGCAGGGGGGTTGGACTAGATGGTCTCCAGAGGTCTCTTCCAACTCCATATAATTTTGTGATTCTGTGAACTGTCTATTTACTCGGTCATGATCATCTCAATCCTTTTTCCCAGAAATGAAGACTTAAGAAAAAATTATAATCCAGACTTGCCAAATCTCATACACTCAGTATGTGATTCAATCAAGCAGCTTCTTTCATCTTCTCCTCCATAGCAAGACCTGTTTCACAGCACAATGTTCTCTCCTTCTTGAAGGCACAGCTCACAAATGCAACTATTGGCAAATTGTTTGAACTTAACGAAATTCACCTGATACTCACATTCACTAGTCAGAAATGAGCTACAGTGTTGTGCAGAAGGCCATGCCATCTATTTTCATGCTCAAAAGACTGCACCTCAGTGTGTCTCACCTAATTTAAAGAACCAAATTAATCTCACGTCTCAAAACCAGTGTGGCGCTTTTTCAAAAATTAAGCCAAAGTAGAGATCTGAACATCTGGATCACAGAATGATATGGGGTTGGAAGGGACCTCTGGAGGTCATCTAGTCTAACCACCCTGCCAAAGTAGGTCTACCTGTTTGGATAACTTTTGATAATTAGCCAGACTCCCAGCATCAAGATTTTCCTTCCCGAGTTGTCAGCTGCAATATGCTTTTTAAGAACTAGCACCACCGTGCACTGTGTACAGAATATCTCCTACTAACCTTCAGTATATACACTACTTTCCAATAGCCTTTACCACCCCAAAAGGAGAAGAGCACCACTCCTAAGTTGTAGCAGAAAGTTGCTCAGAACTTCATGTGTGCAACAATCCTTACAAACATTACAGCAACAATCTCCAGATAAGTAGGAGTAATCACTTCAAACTGATGATGTTCATATTGCAGTTGATAAGAGGACTAAGTCAAAGCTCGTAATTTGGATGAATTTTATTTTAACACGTAGCCTTTAAAAATAAAAAGGGTAAAAAAAGAGAAAGGAGAGAGAATCAGATGTCTCATCTAGTTTGGTGCTAAAAGATTCCTATAAAATCAGCTAGATGCTTTTTCTAGAACAATCCAAAGACGTCACATGTCAGCACAACTTCTGAACATCAGAACTTCTTCGTGATGGTCAACAAAAGGAGGCTTTAGAATGGACAGGCCATTTGGAAGTAACATATCACCAGGACTGGAGTTTTTTTACCCAACCACGAAGCCAATGAACTACTAGCTATAAGGTAAGACATGTAACCTACGGTTTAAACCAACTTAAGTGACAGAAGAGTGGTAAATATGAGTGGGACACCAATGACACCACCAGACTGATGGACTGTCTCTCAGCATATTCTCCAAATCTGGAGAAGGAGGTGAACACTGTTGTGACAAAGCTTGATACATTGTGTGGCGCAGAACACTGAAATGACAGAAAATTATTCAGGATACCCAAATACAGACTGTGAAATATTGCAGGCATATCTCATAGTAGTGGATGATTGAAAAGGCAGGTTAAATTAAGTACTAATAAATTAAAAACAATGGATGTGTAATACAAGATCTACCTTGTAGCTCTAGCAAGCCATAGTAGCACACAGAGTAGGAAGAAGCTGGAGGCAAGATGCTGAGAGTATGGACGCTCTATATTGGAGATCAGTGGAAGAGCAAAAGCAGCTGGTCGGAAGAGCTACCAATTGAGAGAGTGGGTGAAGAAAGAATGGTATAAGGCTCCTCAGGCAGAAGGCAGCAGCCACCAGCCCCAGTCAGGGAACTAAATGTGGGTCCAGCTCTGCTCACTTTCTCCAGTGCAGGAGCCTAGCAGGGGCAATGGACATGCTAGGGGAATGAAGTGCAATCCTTTGCAGAAAACTCTCTTTCAGCCAATGTTTTTGCCAGTGCTTGAGCCATCAGCAGCAGCCACAGAACCAGGTGATCCCAAAGATACTTCTTCCTTGCTACCTGCTCGCTCTTCTCTGCTCTTGCTGCAGCTGCTAACTGTACATGCAAAATGATGGACTCCTACACACTTAGTCTTTGAGGACTGTAGACAATTTTCTGAAAACATCAGCTCAAAGTTCACTAGTTGTCAAAAAGAGACATACAGCATTAGGGAAAGAACAGAGAATAAAGAAGAAACAATTGGTTTTTGTATTCAGTTTATCCTTACAGACTTCTTGTAAACTGCCTGTGTATTGGGTCATGGGATCATAGGATAATTCAGGTTTGAAACGACCACAGGACGTGTCTTGCCCAACCTCCCACCCAAAGAAGGGTCAGCTAGGAGATGAGACCAGGTTGCTTGTGTCCTGGAAACCTCCAAGGATGGAGACTACACAACCTCTCTGGGCAGCCCATTCCACTGTTTTACTGTCCTCACGTTCAGGGGAAAAAATGTTCTTTTTTCCCTTTCTTTTTTTTTTTTTCCCTTTCAAACTAGAGTATTCTTCCTTTGAAATGTCACATCGTTTGAAAAGGCTCTAGCAGGACAGAAAAGCAACATAGAAAAGTGACTACAGATTTGAAGTAACTTCCACACAAAACAGATTCCATAGGGTAGGAGTCTTCAAATTGGAAAATAGGTAACTGAACCAATAAAGGTCTACAAAGTTGAGAAAATATTGAAAAAGTGAACTGGAAAGAAGTTCTTCCCATTTCTTATAACACAAGAATTACAGAGCACCCATGACATGATTAGAAACTGTATTTGACACAACATTCATTTGATTTTTTCAAACAACTTACAATTAAATTGTAGAACTCACTGCTGCAAAATGTAACAGCAGTCAAAATTATCAAAGGGTCCAAAAATGAATTCAGTGAATACATGGAGTTTGGATAGGAATTCTCCAAACTTACTTTTTATTACAAAGGGATACTCTAGAGAGGGCACTACTTTACCCTTCTGTTTCTTAAACTCTTCCTGAAATTGGACGCTCCTATTGACTATTGTCATGGACAGAATACAAACAACATACCTTGGTACCATTTATTCTTAGGAAGCAAAGTTTTCTGTGTATTGTCCTGTGTCCTTTTAATAAAACACATTTCTAGCATCCCCATGCAATGCATTTGACTAAAGGTAACCAAAACTTGAAGTACATGCCTGCATTTTAGTTAGGTAACATGCCAGTCTGATTATTCCTGGAAAAAAGTTATTGTGTCTAAGAAGCTGGGTGTGTCAGCTCAGCTGGAATGATGATTACAAGCAGCAGAAATTACTCCAGGTGTTCCAGAATCAATCAGACTACAAAGTCAAGGCTGTATTATTACTTACTAGAATATGCCTTCTGATCAGAAGGACCTCAAGGTTCCTCAGTACTGTAGGCAAAACTGAATTTTGCCATTCCACAGTCAGCAATTATTTTGCTTTATTTTCTATCAGGTCTTTCTATTTTGCTTGTGGTGGCAAAGCGAGAGGGAGGGAAGGATAAGAGGAGTAGAAAAGTCTGCTTAGCATTAAGGTTCTGAGATGGAGGTGATCTAACCTTCCTGGAGGCCTAGGATCTGTTCATGAGGGGCGTTACTCCCTAACAGCGGAACACGGAGGCACTGGGGCTGGACAAGCCCAGCTTGGATGCCTGGAATGCAGATGCCTCTACAATGGAAATGACTACCTGAGTTCTCCCAGTGTTTTCTGCTTTTCCAGCACCCTCCTACAGTATGCCTCCCAGTGGCTGGTAACCCACCTTCCCAGCATCTCTTTCTCCTCTAGCCTTACCTCAGCACAGAGCAAGTGCCCCAACATTTCTCAGCCATTTTTCATGTTCCCACTGCTATGAGGCAAAGTGAGAAACTGGAAGAAAGGATGGCAGTGGCCAACCCAAACACTTCCCTCTTAGGCTAGAATTACTTTTATGCACCTAGAGACCACCATCAGTGAGTACACTTGATCATAAGCCTCAGTGTCCATATAAGAGCAAGTTACTATAATTTCAGGTAGGTGCTACAGAACACTTTTGCATATTATGAAATAAAATTAAATAATAAGAAAAAATGTAAATACTATAAAAAACTGCAATGGGGAAATCGTCACCTAAAGTGAAAAAAACCCCAACAACTTCAAAACCACACTGAAACACAAGATATAAAGATAACCATCTTATGAGAATATACTTCAACTTTTCCATACATTTAAAGCTGACAAAATGAAATACATCAGGCAATTCTGGACCTGCTAGAAGACATACAAACAACAAATATAATAATGCCCTTTTGCAACAGGAATGTCCTTCTGTTGTTTAGCACTGTGCTGTTCAGATCTCATTAACCAACTTGGATCTTCCTCATATTGATATAAAAATGTGAAGAAATAAGAGATTTGTCCTCTTAAATTTATGGATGACTGTTTGCCATGTGTACAGGAACAGCCAGGTTAAGCTTAGCACATCAAGAAAGAGTACTATTACAAGAAACACGTTTAAATTGTTACATTTTACAGCGTTAAAAATTACATAGTAGTGTTGCACAACTTTTTGCCTAATCGTTATGCAGTGGTAAGGCCCTTAGCAGGACCTCAGAGAGGCTAGGACGTTTATGAGAGACATATTAATATACAAAAATATGGATGATTCTATGATTCTATGTAGTTTAAACACATACTAACAGCTATTTCTGTCTTTTGTGATTTTGTACTTTTGCACCTTTGCAGGAGATATTTCCTCTGGCTCATCTTTGCAACAATACATATGCATCTAATGGAAGATACAGTTACAAGATTATTAGTGTTAAAGGGAAGATTGCATTTGATACAGAATTGTAGATATCTTTACAGAAGGTGGCCTTGGCTTTAACTACAGTATCTTGCAACTACTATGTACATAAATAAAATAAATACGTATCATATAAGGGGATAAAGACACCTGTCAGGTGATATAATTCCCAAATTCAGGATTACATATATAGGCTAGTAAGTATTAACAGGACATTAGCATAACAAAAAAAAATAAAAGATGAATAGCATAGTAATGGCATTCAAACAAATTTTAAAATATTACAATGCCAATATAAAGAAAAAAACAACAAATCCTATTTTGCATGAAATCCAAACTTTGCACCATTATATGCTGCATGAGATTCACCAATAAAAACTTTTACAAAGCAGTCTAATTTCAGCTGCTCAAAATACAAGAAAAACCTACATGCCTAAGTAGGGCATGGTAAAATATTAAAACATTAACGTAATTGGCATTAAATTACGCAAATGAAGCATTTCTGAGACAATTATGTTCTGATTTTCACATATAGTCCCTGAAAAAATTTTAGTGAAACCACTGTTTCAGTACGTAGGATGTTAAGAGTGGATTTAGGCAATGTAATTATTGCCCCCTGGTGGCAGATTAAGAATCAATGCAATCGAAGAAAACAATTTCAGATCAATAAGCAAGTCTTTCATTTTAAGAATCAGAACCTGGATGATTAATTCCTGGAGATATTAAAAAGAATGCCATTTTCATATGCAATAAGATAAGATGCCATTTCATATGCCATTTTTTCATATGCCATTTTTTCATATGCCATTTTCATATGCAATAAGATAAGAGTAAATGGGGTATAATTCACATTTTCATCTACAGGATTGATAAAGAATGTGAGAGAAAATTTTCAGCTTTATAAAACGTACATAATAACTCATTAGAATCAAACTCTTTGATCAGCAGAATGCCATAGCCAAAATTCCTTACCAATAGTCCAGTCAGTTACTTCAAAATGTAATTTTCTTTTAGAAAAATAACTATAATTTTCATGCAAATATAGAATAAACTTCCTGAATTTGAATCCATGTAGGGCTTTTCTTTGGTCAGTTAGATATGCTAGCAGCCAAGGACAGAGAAGCACAAGAACAACAGAATTTGATCTTATGAGTGGCTAGAACAACAGCATAGCTAAATGTTGATGCAATGTTTTCCACGTGGGTTAATACAGAAAATCATGTATCCTAACCCTCAAATCATGAGTTGTCAGCCTCCCTCCAAATATCTGACTACCCAACAATCATAAAAATCCTGTTCAATGATTTTCACACTGAATGGTACATTCCTTACTTCACCCCAAACTAAAGCAGAACAACACATCTATTCCAAACCGTTTTACTGTTCTGGCTAGAAAAAACCTGCTTTACCACAGTGGGTTTACACAATATGTGATTACAATTTTGAGTGAGTCTAACAGTTAACTGTATAACAAAGGCAGAGAAATTTTCACTCACCAACCTCTCATCACTAACTTATCCTTGACATGGCCATGGGACACTTGTCTCCGCAGTGAGTGATACACACAGCTTTGGCCTTCTCACACTAGCAAGCCATGACAGAATCAGATCGCTTAGGATAATTATTCTCCTGTGGAGGAATGGCTGTCTGCAAAAGGACATGACTTGATTGGGATGAACAATCCAGTTCTAGACACGGGGTCAGGGG
>JAOQGH010000023.1:101090892-101109844 GCA_025769975.1 Gallinago jamesoni | reverse complement strand
TAGCAGCAGGCCTGAGGATGGCATTGTCCTCTCCCTGATCCTGCTTATTTTAGGGTAAACATGCTTTTCTAGCCTTTAAGATTAATAAAACGGAACTGTGCTTGGGAACTCAGGGAGCAGTGTTGTGTGTAGGAAGCAACTTTGTATCAATTATGAAAACTTAAGCCAGGTGGACGAGAGCCAGTAGCCAATCGTGTGAACGCCTGCTAGTGTGTGTATCTGCTGTTTGTCTATATAAACTCTGCTAAAACTTGCAATAAAGGAGAACGACCATACTCATATTGAGACTCCATCGTTACTCGGGGCCCGACTTTCCACTCCGACATTCTCCCACCTATTTACATGATGGTGCTTGGGCAGGGCACTCTCTCCAGGCTCATGCTGTACACTGTGGGAAGGAAAACCTCCCCTCTCTTCACCAAAGTGGTGAAAACTTCTCCATTTTAGCCCACTGTCATGCTTAAGGGAGCTCCACTTGCTGGCTGCACCTTGCTGACAGGACAAGGAGGAAGAAAGGCAATGAGCAAATCCTTTTCGCTGCTGCTCTGTGAGTGTGATGAGAGCGGAGGAAATTACAGAATCATAGACTGGTTGGAGTTGGAAGGAACCTTAAAGATCATCAAGCTGCAACCCCCCTGCATGGACACGGACATCCACCACTAGACTTGGTTGCTCAAAGCCCCCTCCAGCCTGGCCTTGAACACCTCCAGGGATGGGGCATTCACAACATCTCTGGTCAACCTGTTCCAGTGCCTCACCACCCTCACAGTAAAAGGTGTCTTCCTAACATCTAAATCTCCCCTCTTTCAATTTAAAACCGTGACCCCTTGTCCTATCACTACACTCCCTTATAAAGAGTCACACCCCATTTTTCCTGTAGGCCCCCTTTAGGTACTGGAAGGGGCTAGAAAGTCTCCATGGAGCCTTCTCCTCTCCAGGCTGAACAATCCCAACTGTCTCAGCCTGCCTTCACAGGAGAGGTGCTCCAACCCTCTGATCATCTTCATGGTCCTCCTCTGGATGCACTCCCAACTGTGTTGGGGCCCTAGTACCCCAGATGGGGGTCTCACCAGAGCAGAGTAGAGGGGGAGAATCACCTCCCTCACCCTGGTGGCCACACTTCATTTGATGCGGCCCAGGATGGCTTTCTGGGCTGTAAGCACACATTACTGACTCACGTTGAGCTTCTCACCGACCAACACTCCCAAGCGCCAATCCGGGAGACTCCCGAAGTCTCCTTCCTCCTGGGTTCAGCGGGAAGGACCCTCCCGAAGAAACAGCCTCCACAGCCCCTCAGCGCCCGCTGAAAAGGCGGGAAGCGCAGACTGGGCGGGGCGCCGGCGGCATGCGCGCGCCGCAGGAGCCGTTGGGTAAGGGGGGAGACCGCCTCACCGCCCTTCGGGGGGGGCGAGGGGGAGGGGTTGGTTTGGACGTTTGTTGTCGTCACCTTCCTCGCGCCGTGCCGGGGCGGGGCTTCCGCTCTTCCGCCCAACCGTCGTGGGAGGAAGGGGAAAGGGAAGGAGAGAGGCCGCCATAACGGGCTGCCGTGAGGGTGGGAGGGCCCGGCCGCCCCCTCCTCCCGGAGGTGGGGTGGGGATGGCGGTGCCTTCTTCCGACGCAGGCTCTCCGTGAAGGCCTCTGAGCGCCCGCCCGCCTCGCCACAGGGCGGGAGAGGCCTCCCGCCGCGCTAGGCCGTGGCCGGAGGGAGGAGGAGGGGCCGGGCAAATATGGCCAACCCGGCCAACTCTGCCCAGTGGGAGCATCTGAGGCCGCTGCGGCCGGACACCCTGCGTGTGAGTGAGGTACACGGCGGGCGGGGAAGGGAGGGAGGTGCTGCTGGCGGAGGGGGAGAGGGCGGTGCAGTGCGGCAGGGCTTTCCTCCCTCCGCCGGAGGTTCCGAGGAGCTTGTCCTACCTCCTTCCTCACGCCTGTCCGGCAGCAGGTCCCCGGTGGGAAGGATGCGGCAGGCGTAGCCGGAGCGGTGCGCGAATAGGGCGTTGCGATGCATCCCTCCTCCATGGCGTTTTAGCAGGCTGCCCAAGCAAGGAAAATGCAGTGATGTTAGTCGTGGTACAGGGGGATGATTTTCTTAGCTGTGTTATCTATAGTCCCTTAATCGAGTTAAATAGGTTGTAACTATGTTTGAGAAAAAAAGGCTACAGATGTGTGTTCTGTTCTTCTCTCAACATCTGTCATGTTCAGGTAATCTTATATGCAGCTTTCACTGCTACTTTTAGTAATATTGTGAGGTAGCTAACACAAGCCAGGCCTACTACTAAATCTGTGATAATCTTCAAAAATGATTATTTTTATTAACCTTGACTGTTGGGCTAAATGTTACCTGGTAGGATTGCCTTAAAGCCATGAAAAACCTTAGGCATGGTTTTACACTGGTAATTGGAAATTTCTCATTGGAAATAACAATTTTAAGAAACAAAGGATGTTGGATGTAGCTTCTTATGTAGGTGTTTAGATGAGTCAACCAAGGGTGTTGCTTTCTTGAATCTGCTTCTCATAAACAGGGAAGTCAAGAATATGGTAATCCTTAGGAGCCTTGGATACAATGGCCATGGAATAATGAAGTTCAAGACCCTGGGTGTAGTGAGGAAGGCAAGTAGCAGAGTACAGAACCTGGACTGCAGCTTATTCAGGCTTCAGGATTCCAGTTTGTTTGGGTGGCAAGTAGCTGAGATTTTGAGGGAGGCAACTTTGAAAGTTGGAGAAGCTGAAGAGGTGGTGGTCTGTAAGGACATCATAAAAGCACAGGGACGTTCCGTCCTGACAATAAAACAGGTAAATGTGTTGAGAGATGGGTATAACTATGCCTGCGCTCTGGGTTGGGGTACAGAAGGAATGCGCAGGAGGTGGAAGCAAGGACAAGCTATAAAGCAGAATGATGAAAAACACTGCCTGGACATGTAGGTATGATGCTAGGAAAGCCAAAATTCTAGTGTTGAAACTAGCCAGGAGTGTCAAGGGTGACAAAAAAACCTTTTACTGCTACATTAGTGGTGAAGGGGGAAGTGTGAACCTGCTGCTAAATGGCGCAGGTGATTTAAGAAGAGCAGACGCAGGTAAGGCTGAAGTACTCAGCCTTCTTTCATGGGCCACCTTCTTAGGCTCTTTGTGTCGGTTTCTTGACCAGAGGGGAGTCTGCTGCTAGTCTAGAAGTCTGCTACAAAATAATTGCAATGCTATATAATAGCAGTGTATTTTCTTTATGTGAGCTGTTAGATGGAATAGTGGAAGCTTGTATTTGCAGAGTTTATACCAGTATCTTTTTGTGTTGTGATCATTGCCTGAACGTTAGGGAGTTTGGTGGAGTTTTCGGCTTTCCAAGACAGGGGGAGATGTTCTGAGATTAAGGTCGGAAAGCTGACAGGAATTAATGAGCATCTATCCCTTCTGTCCAGTGAGACTCCTTCACTGTACTGTATGTTCAGTTGTCAGCACTCTGTCTGTAGCATCTAGAGTTGATTTGGGGATTTCTTTTGGAGACACTTCCTGGTTAGATAGCAGTTTATGTCAGTTATATTTTTTTTGTTGTTTTTTCCCCAGCCACCAATGATCAACCTGAATGTGGAGAAGGACGTAAAGTTTGTGAGAAGTAAGTTGCTGCCTTCCATGTGTGAAGATCATTCTTCATGTACTTCATGCTGTTTTACAATGCTGAGTTCATGCTATAAACAAATGAGAAATTGTTGTGTGTCTGATCTAGGGAGAACAGGAGGAATGCTGTACACTAAAGAAAATAACAGCTATGAAGCAAAACATTCTTCATTGCTTTTCCTCTTTAAATCTGCTGTATACCTTCCCAATGCTATAAAGAAAATAACTTATGGGAAAAGTGAGTTAGAGAAAACTGGAACATTGTGCTAGCAAACGTTAGTACCAGCTGCAAACCAGTAAATGTGAATACAGGCTTCAGTGAACTTGAGTTGTTTTTTTTGTTTTTTTTCTCACCCGTTGAATAGTCTCACACATCTCACAGTAACACAGTCCACAGCTGAGTTGTTGAACCTGTCACTTCTGTTAAAAAGTGCACAAACTTACAGCCATGGAATGGGTGTTACATGCTGTGAGTAAAAGTTCATGTCTCATTCATCCCAGGGAAAATACTGAAGTTGGAAGTAGAGTGTTTCCTAGGAAAGTCTCCTGACGCGTGCACCCGTTTGCAGAAACACACATGTACACATGTTCTCGTGAAGCATGAGGCTGGAATATTACTTAGTGACACAGTTTGAGCAGATTTCTCCTGCAAAGCAAACCAAGTATTTAAAAAGACAAGTAACAGCAGGATTTGACAGTCTGTCATTGGCTCTGGCATCAGATGCATGCATGTATACCAGGTCTTTTTTGTGCTTTAAAAAATACATACTTTTTATGCTTCATGCATACATAAATAACAATCCAAAGTTAAACAGGTCATTCATCAATAACTTTGCTGCTGTTTCTGCAAATATGCTAGCAATGGATACACATAGAACAGGGATCTCTCTTAAAGCTGTGGTGTCCTCGTGTCTGTAGATCTTTGTTGCACTAGTAAATTAGACAATGGCATCACCAGTTCTTTTGCCCTGGAGCCAAATAGTACAGGCAGAGTTTGTCTATATAGTTCTCGGACTCCAGAGCAAATTGGTCACCTCCAGCCTGAAAGAGTCCCTGAAACCGGACTAACACCTGAACCATGCCTGAATGTTATCTGAGATATACTGGTTAATCTGGGCCAAAAGGGTGCGAAGAAAAAAAAAAACAACAAAAAAAAACCAAAAACCATTTTAACAGTGTGAACAGCTGCGGTTCTCTGGCTGTGCTCTGACACTGTCTGTAGTCAACTGAAGGTTTCCTTGTTATTCATTGAGTACTATGAGCTTATGTCCTACAGAACATACAGTTTCACAACTATTAATGTCCATACTAGCAGTCTGAAGTCATGAATGTTGAAAACATGAAGCTAGACGCTTGCTGTTGAGATACAATCATTGCAATCAAATGAATGTATATGCAGTTAATAGACTTTATATAACACCATTGCAATGTCAGTGTTAATGATGACAGTGTTTTTAGACTTCTGTCTTCATTTTTACTTTAACACTGTTGGGTTTTGTAAGGAACACTTCATAGTCTTGTTGTATTTTACCCTAAATGTTATATGAAAACTTTACAGGAACTCTGAAAGTCAAAAAGCCTCGATTTGATGCATCCTTGGTTTATTTGACCCGAAAATTCATGGATCTTGTCAAAAGAGCTCCAGATGGTGTCCTTGATTTAAATGAAGTAGCAATAACACTTGGAGTACGAAAACGGAGAGTGTATGACATCACCAACGTGTTGGATGGAATCCACTTAATTCAGAAGAGATCTAAGAATCTTATCCAGTGGGTGTGAGTTGGCTTTGAAACTTCTGTTTTCTGAAACAATGAAACCAAACAATTTTGAGTTAAATTTATAATTTTAAGAGTATTTCTAAGTATATTGAACTACTTTCAATAGATAAAAATATTTTAAGTTCTTATGTATCCTTAGGCTATCTGAGTTACTATATTAGCAAGTATCAAGTGCAAAAGCACAATGAAGTGTATTTCAGCAAAGGATGCCAGAGTTCCTCTTTATTTTCTGTTAGCATACTCTCTGTTCATTAAACACTATCAATAAACAGATTCTTATTTATATGAACATACTAGACAACTTTCATATTCTTCTAGAGGTTCTAGTCGTGACCAAGTTTTTGGAAAAGCATCAGAACAAAAGCAAAACCTTAAAGATGAACTTTCTGACTTGTCAGCCATGGAAGAAGCTCTGGATGAATTAATCAAGGATTGTGCTCATCAGTTATTTGAACTAACGGAAGACAAAGAAAATGCAAAATATCCTTTTAATTCTTGTATTACTCTAACACATGGTTTTGATTGCAAGTATCTACTAATTGGTGTAGGCTGATAGGATAGGTATGCAGTAATACTTGATAATGAGTTTTATAATAGGAAACTTACTGATTATTTTATATGAGTATATACTAGTCACGGGCCATGCTTTTCAGTATTACCTGCAGTCTAGCCTGTTCTCAGAGGGCTACTTGTTGTGTGAGCTTTCCGCTGCAGAAGAATGGAAGTGGGAATAGTCTTAGTACCCTGACCATCACCTTGTTCCCTCCATTCTAGTCAAGTTTTCTCGGGGGCAGGTCTTGACTTGAGATGGAGTTCCTTAGTGAAATGGGAAAGAGGACCCAAAACAGAGTCCCAGAGGCCTGTTGCCAAGATGCTGGTATGTGGGTTGTATCCTAATACTGTTCTCTCTCTTGGGAGGGGTTCCAGTGCAGTCTTATCTTTCAGATGGGCTTTGATAACAGAAAAGGGATATTTATTTTTTTTTAATATGATATAAACATTGGATTTTGGCTTTTGGTTATGATAAAATATTATTTGGCTCCCTTGTCTGGCAGACTGTTAAGGTCTGCGCTTCAATGAAACAGACCTATTTTCTGTATGGTAACAGGAAAACTTTTCATTGCGCCTTTCCTGTTCTAGTTAAGAAAATCATTCCATAGTTTTCTATTAAATTATTTACGTGCATAGTTATTGCAAAACAATTAAATATTTTCTCAAGGGCAGCATTTCCTCTGCTTTGTAGACTTATGGCAGAATCTGTGAAAACTGTTTGTTAAATGTCTTTAAATGTGTTTTTTTAATACTAAATATCTCGATTCTTTTCTTAAACCTTTTTCCTTCCTAGAAATAAAGAAAAAAAGATTTTTCCTCTTGTTAGCTGATACTTAATTTTACAAAGCTAGTAAAGCTATTAAAGTTGAACTATTTATCACTTTTAAGTTGGTATTCTACTTCATCATATCTTAACATCATATTCTTTGCTTCTGCCCATTAGCAAATTACTGTACATAGTCCTTGACCAATGTATACACTAGCTTATGTGACATACCAAGATATCCGAAGCATTCAGGCATTTCAAGAACAGATTGTGATTGCAATCAAAGCTCCAGAGGAAACCAAATTGGAAATACCAATTCCTAAAGAAGTAAGTTTTATATGTTTCTGTCTTAAGGGAACAAAAGTTCTTGAATTTTATTTTGCAGCAGCAATCAGTAGTTGATTTCCAGTTTCTTTGTCACGTGTAGCAAATATTGGTGATTTATTGTTCTTCTGTCCCACTAAACAATGCTGTAGGGATAATAGTCTAAGAACTTATTTTCTGTGGGTTTTTTTTTGTTTTCCTAAACTGTTAAAAAGTAAACACATCTGAGCTTTAGTTATTTGGTTTTGCTAGAGAGAATGGAACAGCTCTAATAAATGCTACTTATTTCCACTATCAGTTTGTTTGACAATTGCTAGCATAATGAAACTTCTGAAGAGGAGTTATTGTTTGTATATAGAAATGTACAAAAACTGTAAATATAACTAAACAAAGCAGTAAGCATTATTTGATAATGATTTTAACAGCATGTAAATGCTGTCTTACTGCTTAATGAGTAGACAGCTATTGTTACTGTAATATTAAACCATGAAATGCACAGTATGGTTGACAAAAAGTTTGATGCTCCAGTAGATCACGTCAAGATGGATTTTTTTGTTGAGGTGGGGGCCTGTGCCCTGTCCTCGGACCTGATGCATCCTCCCATTCAGGTCATTCAGAAGAGCCATAGCTTTGCCCTCTGCTCCCAGTCACTCTGCACCTGCACTGGAGCCTGTATGCTGGGAACCCAGCATTTAATGTAGTGCTGTGAAAGAGGGGAAATACTGGAAGTAAGCTTAAAATAACAAATGGAGCTTTAATTCCATTTTCTGTCTATGTGTGCATTTTTATAATGTTCATAATTGTGTGGACATCAAACTTTGCTTCACTGTGTGCACAGAAAGGGAATAGTGTAGGAAAAGGAGATACCAATCAATAGAACCGGATTCTTGGATCCACTGCATAGATCTCCAGTGGTTTCGCTGGTAAAAGGAGCTGGCGCTCATCCTGTGGAGATGAAGAATATATGATTTTAGAGGCTTCATGAAGCAAAAGAAGGCAGGATTTAAAAAGAGAGAACAGAATTTTTTCTCTGTTGCCCATTAAATTTGATTTGCTCTGTGCCTTGCAAGGTAGTGTCTGCTGAAGGAAAGCAGCAAAAGTAATACGGTTCAGTTGCTTTGCCATATTATTGAAGGTGGTATCTGCTTTGCTATGGATCAGAAAACAAATCATTGACTTGTCAAGTTTTAAATTCCGTTACTCTTGCTAAATGTATAGTAAATCTTGGTCCTATAGCAAAAGGTCAGTAAAAAACCTAAAAGATTCATTAGGTGCATGTTCATCAAAAATGAGACCTTGTTAGCTTAATGGTGCTTAGTGATTGGCCTACAAATCTATGGAATAGTCATAATTTATGTAGAGCTAGTAACACAATTTTAATTGCTTGCATTATTCCTGTATTTGTTCTGTTCTTAATCTATTGGCTTTAAAATATGTGCAGAAATAGATAAGTGGTGTATAAGATTTATTCCTTGGTTTACATGCAAGTCACTGTTTTATAGGATTGCATAGAAGTACACGTGAAGAGCACAAAAGGACCCATTGATGTGTATTTATGTGAGGTGGAACAAGAGAAGCCGGGTGCCAAAACTTCTGAAAATACAGATACTGTCACTTCTGAAACTGAACTATCAGTTACTCCTGATTAAGGTAGTGCCTTTCGTTTACATTTTTATCCTCACAGCTTTTTTTAAAGACCATAACACCATTCTGATAAAGTTGAAAACTACTGTACAAGTATAATTTTTTGGGCATAGTTTGTGGGCCAAGATGTGTGGGAGTGTAGGAAACGCCTGAAAGAGAAGTCTGTGCTGCTGCGTTACCTCACCACAGCAGGAGGTCAGGGAGCCAGGCACATGCACTCATAGTGCTGTGCTCTTGTTCCCTCACCCCTCCCTCTCCTTCCTCTGCTCCTTACTGTTTTCCTGTCAGAGCTGGGCTCTCCGGATGGAACGGTGTCAGTTCTCAGCTGCCTCACTGTGGAGTCCAGCAGCTCAGCTGAAATTCTTGTCATGAGAGTTAAGATGCTGTTTCAAACGAGAGTGTGCTGTTCTTGCTGTTACTGTCCTGTCTCGGGGAGGGCAGGCAGAGGAGGAGGTGTAGTGTTTTGATCTCCTAAAACAACATTGGCTGGATTATAGTCTCTCAAGAGCCCCAACACTGCAGGATGTTGTGGTTTAAAAATAAACGTGGCGGGAATTGCTGTAGCTCAGAACACAAAAGATAAATTATTTTTAGTACTGCTGCTTTATAGCAGAGGGGAAGAGTTGACTTTTTAATCTTAAGTGGTTTTTTTCCCCCCTTTATTTTGCTTGTGAAATGACTCTGAATTATATTTCCTACAGTGACAATAATCATATTCCTTTTTTTACTTTCCTGTCAAAGTGAGATCTCCGGGGGAAGAAAAAAACAAACCACCTGAGATGACAGATTAATTAGAACTCAAATCTAATACAGAATGTAAATATCTGTGTTATTTTTCAAAGCAGGTTGGATGTGCAAACTTCCGAACCTGAAATGTTCCAAAGTGTTTTTAAATTTAAAACAGCAGTGGGTTGATTGAGTGCTTTCAGAGGATTGCTTATCTTCCCAAGTCAGAAGACGACAGTTCCTGGAGTTGCTTTTAGAAGCTTTGTTTTCATAATTGCACGTGATCTAGCTTTGTGAAAATGGTGGTTTTTAGCTTTTGAAATAATTTTAATTGATGGAAACCACAGGCAATGAATTCCTTTGGAAAATGAAGATTTGACAACTATTTCTGGAACGATCCCCAGTCCTTATGAGAATGTATATAATAAATGCACTTTTCAGTTCTGAGGCTGCACTACCACTAAGCAGGATTGTCGAATACAAATATAACAAACTGGTGTATCAATTGGAAACGTTCACTATAAGGAACTAGATGTAAATATGATGATATATGCCTTACACTGTGCAGATGCTGTTTGCATTTTTTGCATCCAGCTCTGCATGAACTATGGTATCAACACTGAAGTTAAATAATTGGGCTCTTTGTATATATGTGTATCATGTCTAGGTAGTTACTGATGTAGATTTATTGAGATGGTTTGCATTTCTGCCTTTGTACAGCAAAGAAATAAAATAAGCTTGTAAAAATATTAAACAGTCTAATCCATGAGTCTAATGAAACGTGGTGGATTGTCTTTATTCGAATTCACTGAGTAACTACAAACACTAAAGCTGAGGTGAAAATTTCATGTGGTGCTGGCAGGTCCTGGTTACATCTGATTCTTTGTGAACAGCAAAAATAGGCAAAGTATTTCAGAGCTACATCTGTATCTATCCATCTTTAGTATCTGTAAAGTGAAGCTTCAGAATTTTGAGACTGAGTTTTAACTGTCACTGTACAAATTCCCTACTTGGGTTCATTTCACTCTGATACTGAGAAGTGCACTTCATAATGTTCTGTGTGGGGAGGGGTGGGTGGGTGAGTTAGTTGGTTTCTTTGTTTTAAAATCGGAACTTCAAGTCTCCTTTTTCCCAGTCACAGTATCAGCAAATCTCTGTCTACTCCCAAGTGAGAACAATGAAGCTAATAAACCCCTGAACATTTTAACTAGCAACTCTACAGATATTTTTTTTTGCCATGAAATTAAATGCCCTATATTCTACTAATAAATGCAAATAAGCTGGGGCAGTTGACACTTGAATCGCTTAAATATGCCTAAATATAGATTGAGAGTTAATCCAGTTTTCTGCAAGGTTCACTCTGTGAGCTGAGTACACTAACTAGCCAAAAAGATTAGATTTGGACTTGAGGAAAAGTTCCTGAGCTTAAATACAAGTTATGAGCTCCCTTAAAAGGTAAATGGGATAGGATGTTACTCAATTTGTATAATAATGCTTGATTATTTTTTTTTCTGAAAGATGAAAGTATTTTTGTTGTGTCCATATCTGCTCATTTTTCAGCATATTTGTATATGTAAGCACTTCTCTCAACTATTTGAGGACTCTCTAATAAATTAAAAAGCTCTCAGAACATTTCTGTCTTTCCTTCAGTAAGAATGGCTGAGCATCTGAATGCATTAATCAGCAATAGCAACAGCCAGGGTCTGTAATTATAAAATGGCATGGTTTTGCTGAGTCTCTGATTGGAACAAAGGCACAAGTTGCCAGTTCAGACCTTATTTGGTCTGGGAAAGTACTCGCTGGAGTTTTCAGATGGAATTGCAGTTTTTTAAATAATGCAATTTGTGAAGAAGAGAGAAGATTGCTTTAAATTATTATCTTTTGGAAAGCACTTAAAGGACAGAAAATGCCTTCATTTTGAATAATCTTTTTGTTGTGTTTAAAGAGCGTCATTTATAAGGCTAATTAAATTACACTGATTTCAAAAGTCCCTGTAGCCCTTGTAGTGGGAAGTCAGCCTGCTTGCTGGACACGGGGCTGGTCCCCAGCATCTGGGGCTGACGGGAGGCTTTAAACCCTGGTGTGTTGGAGCAATGGGGGTGTATGGGCTCTCCACACTGCTGGCACTTGAGTAGCTGCTGACGTGTTTGTCCACAGCAGGAATCTGCTATTTTTGGTTCCACTTCCGATCTGCCAACGGGCATTTGTGAGAAGTGTGTTGAGGCTAAAATCGCATAAATTATACCTGGTTGTGTGTGTTTTATATAAATCTACACGAGGCTTCTCACACAGATGTAGTTGTGAAAAAACAAGGTGTATGTTTGGCAAGGAATTTTAATGGTGCTTAGAGAGAAAGAGAAACTTGGTTGTCTCCACATTTCTGGTACGCGGTTCCTTCCCTTCCTTTTATCCCACTGCGGTCAGATGGTGCTACCCAAGGGGCTGTAGCCATGCTGTCTGGACACCCACCCCCTCTGCATGGGCTTACAGTATGATCTGTGAATGAGGTAGTGGCTGTCATCGCTCTGGATGAAGTAGTAATTGTTGCTTCTCTAACACGCAGTTGAACTGCATGCCAAGAAAAATGAAACAAAATTTGATAAAATTTTTCATGCAAATTAGGAAGCTGTCAGATCAGCTATAAAGTTTCAGCAAGCTCAGAAAGGGAAAATCTCTTTTATATGTGTTTTAATTACAAGGCACACAAATTCTGAAGAGGCTGGCTGGCCCCTCAAACTTGGATAATGTTTCTGGGCACAAACTGTGACCTCAACATTAAAAGAGTTTATTTCCAAATAGCAAAATAAAAACTATCTGTCAGAAGAAAAGTTCAAAGCCCGGCAAAAACATTTCTGAATTTATTTGGATAATAAAGTTTTAAAGTTGATTTTAAATTAGAGATGGGCCCAGACCTTTAAGCACAACTTAAGAAGCAAATATGTGGAAACTTGAAGAGTAAAACAAGGTCAATAGGGCCCATGTTTATTATAGCAGGTAAAGGTTGAAGCTATAAACAGACTGCTCTAAAGATCAAGATTTCTGGCTGAGATTGAGCATCACCAAAGTATTTGAGAGGCAGCTGGGATCCCAACAGAAGAATTCTGGTTCTGGAAACAACAGCCAGGGGGGAATTATTTGCATCGTTAGCTGTTCACAGCTGTTCACAGGCAGTTACCTACCTTTTTAATTTCTTTATAAGCACGCAAAAAGTTCTTGAACACAGGTACCTGTGTGAAACATCCTTCTAAATACTGCAAGAGGTAAAATTTAGCATGGCGTCTGGAATGATGGAAGGATTTAAGCAGAGTGCAGGGAATTCATAGTCAGGAACAGAGAATTGTGATTTACCTGATAATGCTGCTCCTCACGAATCATCAAAGAACCTTTTTACCAAGCAACGTTCTCATTGCCAACACTGGTAATACTTTAGTTTCATGAAAGAAACAAATTTTTTGTTGCAAAAATTCCCCTGGTGTTAGAGAGTCAACCTTACCTGCCCACCAACAGGCCTTCAAACTGGGGAGAAGTTATCAATCAGGGATCAATTTTTGTCCTTATTCAGCCAGAAAGAAAACAAACACCTTTACAATGACACAAAATGATGCCATCCTGGGAGAATGCTGATGAAGGAAATACAGAGATTTGCCTCAAGAACTGCAACATCGATTCGTTCTGTGATATGTTTGAAAATAAAAAGAAAATCCTGTGAAAACATTAGCATTGCCTTTCTTTTTTAGATCAAACAAGTCTTAATTGCAGATTTTTCTTGGCAAACTGAATAAAAGATTAAATACAAATGTCAGTCTTTGGGCTGCCAACGTTGGCACACGGGTTGGCAGTCTCAATGCACAGATCAGTGGTTTTGATTTGTTTGGAAAGTATCAAAAACACTGCCAGCCCTGGGCCACCCAATAACACAAAAGGAAAACATGGATTACTGTATATTTATTGATTAATAATGTGTTTCTTCCAGTCTGAAAGACTCCAGACGGTATTCAAAATTTACTGCGGATTGAAGCTCAAGAAACTTACTTCTTTTTTAAAAGGATTTAAATCTATGACATTAAACGATCGCTTCATAGATTCTTAAAACCAAGAATCTTCCACATGAAAATATCTTTCATTCCAAATCTGTAAAATACTGTTCGGTTATGCATGGAGGAATTATAGACTCTTACAGTCTGGACAGAAGAGGTTGGAAAGCTGTCCAGATATTGTCTGTATGCTGTGCATGTGTCTCTCAGGATCTGTTGCCTAGAAATGAAAACAAGACAACAGTAATTGTTTACATAGATGTTGCCTGAAAACTTCTCAGGCATTTCTGCTCCCTCTGCTGGCTTTATGCCAACAGACCATTTCTTAAATTGGCAAGTGAGAGCCATTTTTGGGAGAGAGTGAGGAAATTCTGCAAAAAGGCGTTTATGATTTGGAGAGAAAACGATACAGCTATAAAGGGAAAGAAAAAAAAATCCCACCCAACTCCACATAAAAAGCTTTTCATCACGTTTGAGATCAAAAACTGATCAGGATGGTGCCTGTTCATTCAATTAATTGCTTCTGATCAGTTTAACAAAATCAAGATTCAGTCAGAAGTAGTCATTCAGCCGCATGCTTTATTGAAAGCAAACAGTGGCTTTGAAACAGGCACAAGTAAAGCTGAATAAATTATACTTGGAACTGAATTGTCACAGATCCGTATTTTGCACAGGTGACTCTCAGTTTAAAAGTTGTAACAGATTCACAATAGTAATGCTGGTAGTGCAGACGAATTACTGAGATACAGAACTATGACTATCAGAAGGATGAGATTTGGGGTTTCTGACTTCATAGAGAGAGAATCTCAGTGTGGGCTGTCCTCCCGGGGCAGTTTTACTGACATATAAACACACCTGTCCCTGCAACACCACATCGCGCTGTCACCAGGCACCTTACTGCCTCGGACAAATCAGTCCTCTCTGCTTTGAGCATTTGCCAAAAAAAAAAAAGGTGACTGCCTTGATCTCCTTTGCAAACTCCTACCAATTCTGCTCTGCAGTGACTCCTAAGACCCTACCAGCTTCCCCAGCACCCTCCACGGGATGCTTGTCCTAGAAACCCCAGCAACAACAGGGGCAGTCCTTGGACTTTTGTGGTGCTTCCTCATGGTCAGCGCTGGGTCCTCCCAGGTGCCCAGGAGACCATCCTCTCTGAAGACAGCACAGGAAAGCTCTCTGCTATCTTGAAAGATGCCCCGGGATGGCTTATTGATGCTCTCATTACTGCATGTCCTTTAAGAAATTAAATGCCAAATAAATTAAATGTTCCAAACATATAATCAAAGTTAGCATCTTGTTGACAATTTCAATTGAGAAGCCAAAATGTACTAATGTACGAATAAGTGTTCCTTATGGTTATTTTATGTACATTCATTTTATGTTTTTTTTTTTCCTTTGTTATCCTATCAGTCTTGTGTTGTGAAACAGGAAAATCTGAAACATCTGATTAATCTTCAGTATAACTTGGATTGTTTTCAATGATGGCAAAATTGTTCCCTCTCTGTCTTTAATAATCTGATATTTAAAAAGCTTAGAGATTGGATTAACCCTTTCCCCACCCCTTTCTCATCTCCCAGTACATCTTTTTTACGGTGGCCAGAGAGGAACTGAAATGGGTACGTCCTTCCAGCATCGTGGCTGGAGTGCAATAAACACTCGAAGCAGCCTGAACTGGTGCGGAGTTTCAAGGGAAACTTTGGTGAAAGGGAAAAGAGGGAGAAATTACACACTATTTCTTATCCAGTTATGTCAGACCGGTCCCAAGCCCCACACTGGGTGCAAAGACCCAACTGTATTGACACGCCCGTGTCCACGCTGAGCCTGGGGACAGCCAGCGCTGCTCACTGGCTTCTCAGAGGCTGCGGGGCCACTAGAGGGATGTCTGCACCCATCCTTCCACCGGCTGCTGCATCGCCAAACCTCCGCATTTCTGGCCAGCTGCAAACTACACTCAGCATCAAACAGTAATTGAAAAGGCTGGAAAGAAGCTATCAGAGGGCCACTTACCATGGCCAAGGGAAAGTGTTTGGAAACTACTGATGTGGAAAGATGCGACACAACGCTGGTTGTGCCAAAAGGTCCAAGCGAGCTGATCAGAAATCTTCTGGTTGAACAATTTTCTGCTGTAAAATTCCAATTTGGGAGAAAGCAAATCCCCCTCCTCCCTAGATCCCTAGCTGCTTTCCTTCCAGCACATCAGACACGATCCACCCAAATCTTTTTGGCAGCCCATGTTCAAGGGCTTCCAGGTCTTGGAAGATTAGGGGGTCTGCACTGTGGCAGTACCAGACTGCAGGCTATGCAGCTACCTACCTGCCTGCAGTACCTGTCATGGGGAGGATCTTGGACAAAACTCTGAAAAAAAACATTTTTTTTTCTTTTCTGAAGTGTGAATTCTCTCTTTATGCTGCCACTCTGCAGGCAGCATCACATCTAGCCCTTGGTTTAGAACTGGAATTCTGTTTTATGTAACATTTCCTACACTTTTATCAACTCCAGCTAGATATTTCTTTGGTTTTTTGTTTGTTTCCTATGATTTTGCTAGTACGTTGTGGCATGGCATAATCTATTTAAACTGCCAACAAGTTAGCAGCATGATCTGTGACCAAGGTTCTAAATTAGTTGACTAGGAAAGGACAGAAATTTAGTAGTGAAGAGTCCCCCCCCTCCTACAAGGACTGATAGCTGGAACTGAATGGATGAAAGGGCTGCAAAGAGAGGAAAAAAAATGGTAAGCTGAAGAAATAAGCATTAGTTGTAAGTGCTATAATAGCCCTCTTGTGTCTCAGAATAGCATAATTAATGAGTCCTAATTTATTACTGTGGCTGGGTAGATGGGTCAAACTCATACTTAAAAAAGATCAAAATTCTTCAATTTAGGTGGAAAAGAAGAAACACTTTAAAAGTTAGAGTTGGATGATTTATTTATTTATTTATTTTCATAGTTAATTCCCCGGAAAATGTGGTTTCAGTCATGTCTAAACTATTTGCTTCCAATTTGCTGAATAGTTTTCGCTGGAAAAAAAACAAAGGAGGGGATAAACTTTGTTGGAGGAAAGTCCCCAGTTACCCAACAGCTCAATGGCCAGAGTATTAACTTAGCTGGCAGAGCCCCCTCCAAGAGCAGAGGTTGTTTTGAGGCAGGCTATGCTCAGTCCTTCCTGTTACTACTTTGATTTTGTCCAGACAGAGAGGGATGGGGACACTCCTCCCAAGGGAGCATGCTGGTTCCCAGGGTGGGAAGCCATGATTCCCATGCTCCTCCTCACTGACCCAATGAACTCAGTGCCTCTGTGCGTGGCAACAGCTTCAACACCAGAAAGAACTTCCCCTTTCTCCCACTTCAGGGATCCCCAGTCCTTGGACAGCTTCCTAAGAAGTAGAATTCTGCTTCAACTTCCCTTGGACAAAAGTAGGATTTCCTTATCCAAAGTATCTCCATGTTATGAGATTAAAAAAAAAAAAAACAACAAACCAAACCAGACTGCCTCTCTTCTTTCAAGCACTCAGAACAAATATTCTACGTTGGGTCAGACTTCAGTCCCTACGATGCCAGTCACCACATGGTATAACCCTTTAATCAGGTTAACTCTGATCACACTGCAGGTAGTTACTTTCTTGTTGCCTTTACACAGATGAAGGTAGTACCAAACGCCCATCATTTATAGCTAGAAATTTTCTTATCTCCCATCCAAGTCTATTTGTGGCCTGTTTACATGCAAATAGTCTTCTGCCAGTGCTGTTCTGTAACATACAGAGCTTTGTCTCCTTGGTCTTGACTTTCTTAGTGTATCTACAGATGCCACCATATTCTCAGTCAACCCTCCGCTGGACCTGCCAAATTGAGTTACTCAATCCAACTCATATAAACCAGGCTGCCTTGTTCCTTTATCTCTGCCCAATTCCCAGTTTCAGTTCTTCTCCTTCAATACAGATGAATAGAACTTTTTTATATTCCAGCTGTTTTTTCTTGCTCTTACTCTTGACCTATCTTACTTGAGTATCTTTGTTAAATTTTACAATACTGTTTACCCTTTTTTTGATTCCATATTTCCATCACCCAATGGAAGCCTGAAATACTTCTCCTCAGCTGGTTCCAAATAAGTTCCCACCCAAGGGCACATCCCTCTATAGACTGTGCCATTCAATTATATCCTATTTCTATCATTCCCATCGAGATGATCCAGCTCTTCCAAGCAATATCACAACCCTCAACCCTCTGTTGCCTTCTGGCTCTGTGAAAACAGCCAGCATAGGCAGCACACTCCTCGATTTCATGCTGGTAAACTAAAAGGTTCCAATTTCAAAATCTTAAACAAGAAGGACCACACCCGGTCCTTGTAATTCGTACCAACCCAGATCTCCAGTGATTCACCTAATACCCTCCTATTTCACCCCATAAGGCATTGCTGTCCTATCTGTAGTCAGTTCTTTGTAGTTTAGGAATAGTACATTACTCTCCAGAATGTTTTATAGATGGATCTCCTACAAAGAATGTACTTGAAAAGTTCCCTTAATAATTCCTATTAACTCCATCCTTACCATATCAAATTATTTACTGAAGAAATTGCAATCAGCTGCAGGGTTTTTGCCATTATTTTATACCTGTGATTAGTCCAGTATGATGCGCATTTAGGCTGTTTCCTCTGTTCTTCAATATCTTTGTTATTTGCTAGAAATGACTGTTGAACATTGCATGCACAATGTTTAACAGGAGTTTGAAAACTGTCATATTTGTCTTCTTTTAAGATACAGATCTATATTTACTATTTTCAATCATATGGCATCACCCTGGCAATAGTAATTTATTTGAAAATCACTTGCTATTGAAATTGAGATGTAATTTTCATAATTTGGGAATTCTGATGCTTATCTGACACCACTTTTATTAAAATCTTCAAAGCTTTTCATTTTCATACCTTAATTCTGCTTACCCACATAGTGCTTTGCTTTAACATCACCCATCACCAAGGCCTAGATGAAGAATTCATTAGGACTGGAGCAAAACTGTGATCATCTCTATGCGAGCCTCTTCACACAGTCCTCCCATCTATTATTTGAGAGTCAAGTCTAGTAATAACAGTTGTTAAACAAGACTGTCCTTCTTGCTGGAGGAGATGAGGAGATATAGGGAAATTGTATTTTTTCCAATGAGGAAGAAAAAATATAGTGTTCCTACAGATTCCTTCCTTCCTTCCTTTCTTCCTTCCTTCCTTTCTTTCTTTCTTCCTTTCTTTCTTTCTTCCTTTCTTTCTTTCTTTCTTCCTTTCTTCCTTTCTTCCTTTCTTCCTTTCTTTCTTCCTTTCTTCCTTTCTTCCTTCCTTCCTTCCTTTCTTTCTTCCTTTCTCTCTTCCTTTCTCTCTTTCTTTCTCTCTTTCTCTCTTTCTTTCTTTCTCTCTTTCTCTCTCTCTTTCTCTCTCTCTTTCTTTCTTTCTCTCTTTCTCTCTCTCTTTCTCTCTCTCTTTCTCTCTTTCTCTTCCTTCCTTCCCTCCTTCCTTCCTTCCTTCCTTGTCTCTTTT
>JAOQGH010000023.1:101017098-101090792 GCA_025769975.1 Gallinago jamesoni | reverse complement strand
CTCTTTCTCTCTTTCTCTTCCTTCCTTCCTTCCTTCCTTCCTTCCTTCCTTCCTTCCTTCCCTTCTCTCTCTCTGTGCTGTTTACTGTGCTGCTGGACTCTAATGTTTAAATACAAAATGATGTAATTTCTCCAAGAGCATAAACCCTTAGCTGTAAAGCTAGGTCTTCACTAGAGCACTCATGATTGTTCTTATTCCTATTTTACAATCCTACAAGCTCCCCAAGATCAGGCACAGCAATCGCAGCTGTTTACACCCCAGTATCAGCTACACTGGCTTGTTATCCCCACAATTGAAAGTAGCTAAGTCTTGATGAGAAGCAGACCGTAGGAGTGACAGTGCTAATATGGAGACACATAATGTGGGTATTCAGAGATGCACACAGAACTACAGCAATAATCATCTTTATTTAGCCTGCTCTAGAGAAGTCATCTGGCATTTCCCCCTAATTGCAGGGAGTGTTCGATGCCCAGGGTTTTACTGTCACTTTCCAAGCCTGCACTTTCCTGCACGCTCATGGCTAAAGGCCGGATCAAAAGAAGAATTTATTAGGTGCCTCCAATAGTTCTTATACCAGAATCCAAGACTGCCATCCAAAGGTATTCTTCTCCATAGCCATCTAACTGTGAAGGTTGCCAAGTTTGCTGTCTACATCTTTGCCTCCATCCTGCTAAGCGCTCTCATCTGTAGGCTAGAGAGCCTTTTCTTCCTAGCCTCTTTATCTTCTTATTAATGCATTTTTACTGCATAAAGACTGCTTCAGTAGTCAGAATACACCCTTAAAGAGGCAAAACCACACACAAACCTGGAAGACAGTGGCTAGGACCTTTATTTGGAGGTGGAATACACAGCATGAATTGCCACAGGATGGAGGAAGGAGAATACATATATGAGTTCTCACTCTTCTAAAGAATTCCAGATCAGATCAGGATGGACATGCTTGTTAGGATTACATATCATCTGAGAAAACATAGGATTTTGGGCACACTTCTTATAACAACTCCTCTTCAGTACATAGTTGGGGACTTCCTTCTAAGACATCTGATTCTCCTCGGGTTTTCTACAAGGAGCCTATTTGCCCAATTCTGGACTTTGGGTTCCATTTGGGGAAGAAAGTATTTAAATGTTTCATCTTAAATCCAGAATAAACTATCAGAAATGCTTCTGTTCATATGGGTATGTTTTTACTGGAAGAGATAAGTACTACAGGCACACAAGTGAAGGAACTGAATCAATCCCTAGTCCCCTTGTCAGAATTAAAAGGAGGCAGAAACAGCTTTGAGGAGCTATGGACAGCACTTCTGAGGGACCAGGGAGCTTTGTACCCTGCACTCTTCCCATTTTGCAACCTTTACCATGTGTCACACCAAGGAAATGCTGGAGATAATTCCCGCAGCAGAAATAAGAGTAGCAGGCACCCTCCTCTGTTCCAAGGTACTCTGAGATATAAGCAACCTCCTGACGGCACGATGGGGAAGATGTCATAAATCAGAGCAGCCCCTCAAAGGGCTGTGACTTACACCTGTGGGCCGTACAGCCCCCAAATTAGCCTAAATGTAGAAAGCAGCAAAGGAAAACTTGAGGTCACTTTGTCCTTACTCTCCAAGTTATGCTCACTGCAAGTTTCCTCCTGAGACTTACAGCAGAGAATCTGGCACATCAACATCACGCAAGCATTTCAATTAACCCAGATTCAAAGCTTCACTTCTGTCTTCCCAATGCATCTGAGAAACGACGAAACTACCTTCTTAACAAAAGGAATGTTAGTTAGCTGGGGAGAATTATGAAACCAATTAAAAGAAAGACAGGCAGAGACCAAGTCCTGCATTATCAGGACACACCCAGGCATTATGCAGCCACTTTTGTTTCACACCTCCTTTTCTTGATCCTCTGGTATTTGTGTTCAAGACACTGAATTCAACACAGCACAGACAGCACCAGGGGCTTTGAGCAACCTGGTCTAGTGGGAGGTGTCCCTGCCCATGGCAGGGGCGTTGGAACTCCATGATCTTTAAGGTCCCTTCCAACCCAAACCATGCTATGATTCTATGATTCTGCATTTATCAGCTATATCAAGACATGCTGTTTGAAAGAGTGGGAAGCAATGACACCTGGCATACCTGTCAGAGGCAATAACATATTCCTTCCCAAGAGAAACAGTAGAGGCAGGCCTTTACTGATAAAGTTTACCATAGGAAGATATTTTCTTTAACATTTGCTTGATTGCTTTGGTTTGCATTTAAGTATACAGATGGCTGAGTGGTTTTGTAATTTTATAGCTGGCCTGTGCTAGTGATTGATGTGGTAGTGTCATTCTTACCGAGGGCTGGTTTGGAAATAGATGAGGTTTGAAAAGCTGCTTGTATTTAAAGCCACTAGTTGCAATGCAACAGATGCTGTACCATGAATTAAATGGAAAAATGTTAAATTTTTTTTTGTGTGTGGATTTTACATAACTGTAATATTTGCACAAAGACAACACTAGAATCAACAATGACGATGATTGTGGCTGACTTTGTGACTCCTTTAAAAACATGTGCTTATAGATCTCCCAGATACAGAAGTCATCTACTTTTCTTCCTGTCTGTTTTCCCTAAAGTGAAGAAAAAGGGGTTTATTTTAATCCAGAAAAATAATTTATTAACCCTTAGACTGTAACCCTTAGACTGATTAAACACTAGCATGTGAGAAAGGAAAACTACAAAAGGCCAAAATAATGCACTTACATTCCTTTCTGTCCCCATTTCATATTTATGAATCTAAAAATAAACAAACCCTTATGCTAGTGAAGTAAATGTAAATTATTTTCTGAAGGTAGAATGACAATCTTTAGCTACAACCTCCAAAGTCTCAAGACCTCATTACCTAAAAAACTCACCTCTTGTCCTATTTCCACCACAACAATGATCAACTGTGAAGTTCAAACTGTCAGAGTGGCGTCCTGGATGCCCCAGCAGGGAGGGACTATAGTTATGCACCTTTGCCTGTAGCAGTTTGACGTGGCTTAATTTTGCCAGCTTTCAAAGACTGTGTATTTGCTCAGACTATTTGGCTTTTTTGTCCTTCCTACTCTGTTGTCACAATTTGCTTGTCACTCAGGATGAGAGTCAATTCACGTCTCTAGGCAGAGACAGACCATCAGCAACTCGCTTAACTTCTCTATGCATGTTTTCCCATATGCAAAACACAAAAAAATGGACTAGATCCACATGAAACACTACACCTAAATTTTAGAGACCCTACCAATTACCAGAAAGAACTCCCCTGTCAATAGTGCCCTTATGCTCTCTATACAAAACATCCAGAGAATGGGAGTCTAAGAGGAGGATTTGAGAAAGCCTTAACTAGCCAGCAGCAAGTGCTAAAAACGTAGCAGCCCTTTCTTCTAAAACAAATGCACAGATGTGTAGCTTGTCTCCTTTTTTGTTTTTTGCCATAGCTAGTAGCTAAAGTGTGCCTGAGGTCCAGAGTCAAATCCCTCTTTCTCCTGAGAAGTCCTGGTCCCTGTGGAAGTACCCTTAAAGAAACATTATGAAGCTGGAGACTTTTAACCAATAAGCCAAATTTCTTACAAATCTGGTTGTTAAAATGCAGCCAGTTGTTCTGAAAATGGTCGATGGCAAATTCCCAGGTGCCTCAGGACACCTAAGACATGTTTGGACCGTAGACACCTAAAGAGTTAAATGGCATCTCAGGGAGCAGAGAGAGAGGTAAAGGATCCATCTGTGGACTCACAGGCTTAAAGCTGCAGCAGGCATGATGGAAGGCTTGGACTTTGCCTTACAAAACAAGGTAAATAACATTTGACAATTCACTGCAACAGATTTCAAAACCACCGTATGCAGATCAAGTAAAAAGAGTTCTTTCTTAGATGGTCATTGTCAAGGATGGGTGTTATCCTAAGAGATAAATGCCACTATAGGCAGAAAAGGTAGAACTGTAAAAAGACCTAGAAGGTGGTGCTAATTTTCCTTTAGAACACCCATATCAAATTTGCCCAAATTGCATGTTAAAACAATGGTTTTTTGCAATAAATAGTGAGAGCAGGGCCTGACTTTCTGTGTACTCCTTTTGCTGCTTAATCACTTATAACCAGCAATAAAGCTTCTGCTGTTAGACCTTAGCTGATGATTTTGTTGAGGATTTGTGTTGCACAAAGGAATTCAGCTGACTCTACCATTGTCAATTTGTCCCTGTAACAAAGTAAAACTTGTTTCCTCAGTAAACAGATATGTCCTGGAGGCTGGAGGAACAGATCTATTGGGCAAGAATTTCAAGAAGGTACTGTTTCTACACACTCTCTTTTGAAGTTACAATTGCCTTTTTTTTTTTTTTGTATGCAAAAAGGGCTGTTACGCTTATTTAAGAATTTCTTTGTTATGGTCATTTAAATAGCACCATGAACAATGTCACTATATCATATAAGCTAGATAAAGTAAAGATTAGTTTTTACAAAGCTTATTTTATAGATAAGAAAAATGAGGAAAAGAGAAGCAGCTTGCCTATAGCCAAGGGGAAACCGAGAAGAGTGTTTAAATCTTCACAGCACCTGGTGCTCAACCCAAAGCTCATTGAAATCACTCCCAGGGTTCCTGCGGACATGGGCAAAACCCAGCCTGGGCTCCTTATTGATCACTGGAGAGACATTTTCCCTGTGCCATCTTTCATCCAAACCTATTTTAAATCCCTTCTTTAAAAAAACAAAACATTTCTGCTGTGCTGCTAATATGAAATTAGCCAATGAGTAGGCTGCATGTGAAGAAATCATGTTTCTTTTAGGTAATTTAGAGCTTTTAATCGTTGATGTGCTAGGCCATGTAACTTCATAATCCTACTAGTACCCATGTCCTACCAGGAACCCTACTAGTTGTTGCACCTACTTATTTGTCGTAAACTGTTGGAGAAAATTATGTGATTTTTTTGTTGGTGGATCTTAATCTGTTTTCGGGATGAAGTAGTCCTATGATATAAATAAACCATGCTTCTCCCAAACAGATTTTCACTAATCCTTTACAAAAAGTCACAAATGTGTGTCAGTGACAGAAGCACGAGCCATAGCACCTGATTTGAGTTTTTACAACATTCATCCATGTGTTTCTGTCAGGTTCAGGGATTTTGATTCATCAGTCTGTAAAAGAGAACCCAGTTATGGGTTTTGGGTTGATACTCAGACCTGACCTTCCCTCGAGCTGGGGGTTGTTCAGCGCCAAGGCCCTGACTCAGAATATCACAGGGTGATCTCACTCAGAACCATCCAAATGACTCATGTATTTACTTCTCTTTGATTCCCTCTCCTTTTCCTTTCAAGTTAAAAATATTGGCCCGTTTTTTCTGACATCAGCTCACTGACATCCAGCTATCAGCTGAAAGTCAACACAATAAAGGTGGTAACCTTTCCTCCCTGACGTCCCTCCACCTCTGCAGATGGCACTTCCATGGGCTCTGCTGCTCTGCCCGGTGATGCTGGCTGCATCTCTGGGCTGCTGGAACCACATAGCTTGGCCTACAACCTCACCATGCCATCCCATGGAGTGATCCTGCCGTCCGACTCGCCTCCTCCATCCCCCGCAGCCATAACTCGAGGCCTCGGTGGCACTCTCCCTCTCTGCCACGGCCAGCTCTTGCCAGGTCAGACACACAGCATGCTCACCCCGGGAAATGCCTGCCGTTCTGTCTGGCACAGCCTGTGGGGGTTCATCTACCTCAGGGCGAAAGAGGGAATTCTGCATCCTTCCTAGCACAGCTCCTCGCCGTCAAGCTCTCCATTTTCCCTCTGACACATGCCCTAAGCACTGCTGCTCTACCCGAAACACTGCTCACCCGCTTTCTCAAACGTTTTTTGGATTTATATCTATTTACTTTTTGGTGTACTTCACACAAGGCGGGCAGGATGAGGACTCGGCCAAAATTCACCACACGGCCTTTTGCTCTCTCCGGCCTCGCCCGCAGCGCCTGCCTCGGGGACCGGCGAAGCCGGAGGGTCACCTTGGGGGCTGCGGGCTGCCGGGGCGGCTCCGGGCCTCCCCTCCGTGCGGCGGGGCGCTGAGCTCAGGGTTATAGTTAGGCGGTGAGTGAGGCGCTGAGCTATGCGCCGCCGCTCGCAGCGGGGCCTTGTGGGTAGGGGAGGCCGCCTCGGCGGCGCGGGGCCGGGGGAGGAGGGGGAGGCCGGGCCGGGCCGGGCCGGGCCGGGCCGGGCCGGGCCAGGCGGGGGGCGGGCGCAGCGGCTGCAGTAGCAGCAGCAGCAGGGCGCCGCGGGCGGCGGCCGCACCATGGAGTGAGTGGCGAGGCGAGGCCGGCGGGGATCGCGGCTCCCGCCCGAGCGGCCGACGGACGAGAGGGAACCGGAGTCCCAAGTCTGACTGCGCGGCGGCCCGTTTCCCCTTCCTTCCCTCCCTCCCCGCCCTCGCAGCGAGCGCCCGGCCGGTGCGATGGCCCCGCCGAGCGGGCAGTGAGCCGGGCAGCCGCTGAGGGGACGCCCCGAGCGAGGGGGAGAGGCGGGGGCACGGCGGGAAGCGCTCCCTCCTTCCCTCCCTCCCTCCCTCCCAGCTCTCCCCTCCTTCTCCCCGCGCCCGGGCGGAGCAGCGGCCGCTTCCCCGCGCCCTTCATGCCTGAGCGGCCGCCAGCCGGCCAACGGCGGCGCGCTGCCCTCTGCTCCCGCCTCGCTGCCCGCTGCCCGCCGCCCCCGCCCTTCCCCCGGCTTGTCCGCCGCGCTTAGGCCCCGCGCCGGGCCCGCCGGGCGACCCTACTCAGTCCCCTCCTCCCCGGCAGCGGGGGCCGGTCTGCCAGCGCCGCTAAGCGGGCCGGAGGGATGAGCCAGCAGCCGGCGGTGAAGATGTCGGCGGCTCCTCTCACGGCGGAGGCGCTGGAGCCGGCGGCGGGGATGCTCGAGGGCCGCCAGAGGAAGCTGGAGTCCATGATCCGCGACCCGCGCTCCCCGGTCAACGTGGAGAGCCTGCTGGTGAGGGAGAGGGGCGGCCGGGCCGGGCCACGCCGCGGGGGGAAGCGCTTGGCGGGGTAACAAAGGGAGCGCTGCCCTCGCCGCGGGCGGGCGGGAGGGGGAAGGAAGGAAGGAAAAGGACTCCCGCGTCCTGGAGGAGCTTTCCTGGGGAAGGACGAAGGCTGCTTCCCCGGGGGCGGTGCTTCTGCACGCCCCCGGCCGGGCCGCCGGCGAAAGGGGCGAGGGGCGCCCGGGCACCTGAGGGGAGGGAGCGGGGCCTTGGCCCCCGGGGCCTGCTTTGTGGGTAGTGGGGGGGACTGTGTGGAGAGTGACCGCTCTCCGTTTAGGTGAAGCTTATTTATGTGGGTGGGAAGCGAGAAACGCCTCTGGAAAGATCTGACCTGGGGAGGAAAGCGCCTTTTTTTTAATCTTTTTTTTTTCCCCCTTTTTTTTTTCCCCTCTCCTGGCGTGGTTTACACCGTTTTTACTTTCGCGCCTTCGTAATCCCAGCGCGTCCCTTCCCAAAGTACCTGCCTTTGTGTGCGTTGCCGAGCACCCCCTAGCCATCTTCGCCACCCCCCGGTAAAACCCTCCTCTGGTAAAGCAGGGGTTTGCTCTGCGATGTGGGAATAATTCAGGAAAAGGACACGCCTAAGGGAGAAATGTAACGGGGGAGGGTCCTGTGGGGTCACATTTATTTTCCATTGGGGCAGATGGATTCATCTCTCTCCTATTTCAAATAGCATCTTTCGGTGTGAGTGTATGAAATATAATTTCCTTTAGTAAGAAATCCATGCCCTTGGGAAGGAGTGGGAAGAGGGTTATATTTCCCCATTTAAGACATCCAAGCTCTGGAAAGGCAGTGAGAGGCAGTGTTGATTATTATTATTAGTTTAACTGAAGTTCAGGGTCTTCAAACCTTAAATTTCCAGTCTGTCCCTAGATTTCCAATGTGTCCCTGCTATAAGGAACAGAAATGGGGGGAAAAAATCCCAGTCCTTCCAAGCGTTGCTCAAGGCACTTAACACTGAGTCTTTTTTTTTTTTCCTGCTTTCAAATGACTCAGTTCTGTTTGGCCAAAAATACAGGAACTGACTGAACTTTATGTATGCCTGTGCTGTGTGGAGAATATAGGAATTTCCTATAACATCTGAAAAATGTTCTTCTGCAGGCTTTAGTACTGTATTACTGCTCTCATAGATGTTCAGAGGCATAATGACAGCCATAGTAGTCAATGAAGGGGAGTGGGAAACAGAGCTACATATCTAACTAGATGCAGATAAGTTTTTGCCTAGGCCAAAGCAAAGAGAGCTGCCTCTGGGCTTCGCTCCCAGCGTTTTCAGTTTGGTATTTTGCTAGGAAAACTTTGACCTGTGGCCAAAAAAGAGCAGTTAAAAATAGTACAGTTGTTCTGAAAAATGCATCAGGTTAATACTTAACCACAGTAGACTTTTTCACTCTCTCTGCTTTTATACTCAACAGCATGTTTCTTGTATTCTCTTGTCTCCCCTGCCTTGGACATAGATTAGATACACTAAAAACTGTGTATGTTTCTAAAGAGAAATTGTAATTGCAAAATTGAGACTAGGCTGCTTAGCACTTGAATTATTTTTTTTGGTCATGTTTCGTACACTTACAATGTAGACCGCTTCATGTAATACAGTGGACAAATTAGCAAACCATGGGAGAGTATTAGCTGGATTGTAACTGGATATTTTTTAAGGTAAAAGTCATCATTGCTCTCTGTACTGTCTCTGTAAGTATTGTTTCAAAAATTAACAGTAAGTAAAATATAATACTAATCAGTCAAATTTCTTGGCTTGTGCATTCTACATGTCTGTGTGTGAAAGAGTCATCTACCTCATTGTTTTAAATATTCTTACTTAGGAAATTTGCAATGTATTTCCTGTAAAAGCCTTTTCTTTTGGGCTTTGGTATTGTTGCTTTATGCTATTTGTGTTTAATTTTGTATTGGCATTCTGCTAGGCAGCCTGAGTATGAAAACACCATATTCAAATTGCAAAATTTACTTGTTTGCTAAACAGTTCACTTTCAGTGTGAATTATCATAAGTCGAAATGTGTTTTCAATTAAAAAGTAGAAATACAGCAACAGAAACCAAGAGTCAGGGAAAACGTCTTAAAGAGACTAGCTGGAATGCCACTATTTCATCCTCCAAAAATAACATAACCAAAACTAAAAATGTGGAATGGAATTCAAAGTGGAATTCATTTCCTTACACTGTAAAAAGTCATAAACAGCTGCTATTCTGCATTTTGTGTGCATGCTTTATTTTTGGGAAGCTGTAAAAAGCAAAAAAGTAACTGTTAATCTACAGCACATGGTGCAAATTTGAAAGATGTGAAAAGCTGAGGTAATAAGCTGTCTTTCTGTAGATACCGGTGCTGCTGCCTATCAAGAAATAATTTATTCAGTGGCTCTAAATGAAGACACTTTCTTTGTGTACCTTCCTGACCACAGGATGGCTGACCACATCCATTCAGTTCTTTAGCAGGAGAATCTATGAAGCCGAATACATTGATTGATTATTTTTCTCCCATCCCCCTTTAGGGCTCAAAAGAGACAGTCAGATTTTCTAATTTTTTTTTTGCTTTATTGTACATCTTAACACTTGTCTATTTATGCCTATGTTGAGCATAATTGTTTGTGTTTGATTAAAATGTACTTCTGAAAAAGACATGTGGTTTCAGTACAGAGGCATTAAGAGAGAGCTCGCCATTTAATTTGTCCTGGTAGTTAGTTATGAAGGCAAATTTTTTCAAAAATGTAAATTGAAATGTATGGCATGCTTATCACTATCCTTTTTCTCTAAATTAAAAAAAAATATATACAGAGAGAGGACTTTGACTAATCAGCATGGATCAAAGGCAGAGCCATCACTTTGTAGGTTTCTTCTGGCTTTGGTCTGATAAAGAGGTGATAAGGGGACTAGAACTGTATACACTGTCTATGATGGGTTTCAGCAAAGATGTCTACAAAGGGAAGTGGTTTTTGCAACCTTTAGACATCCACTGAGTGCTCTTCTCGTTCTGTCATGTTGAAAGCCTGTGTTAGGTTGCCTATGGTAAGAAAAATAACATTTTTATTTGTCACAGCTTTCTATGATACAATCTCTTTTTGGTCATGCAACGTTGCATTAGTGGTTATGAAAACCTGTTTTGTGTATTACGTTTAGAATGTGCAGATCAGTTCGTAAAACTACTGTGTTCTTATTATTTGCTCTTCTGCCAGTTAGTGTCATCCACTAATTTAATGAAGTGACATTTTTATGTGTACTGCATGTACACATTGATGATAGCGCTAAATGGTATTTGACCTTGCGTGATCCATAAGAAACCCTTCTATAAATACATTCCTACTGAATAGTTCCTAGTTGGCAGCTACATTTAAGAAGAGCTTAACGGTTCTCAAATACATTTGTGTAGTTATTCTTTTGCATGTATGCTCTATCTGCAGTGTTAACTGAGTTGTTCTATGTAGTATTAAATACATGTTATTTAAGGGTGTATTGGTAAGTGTTAGCTGAATGCTTAATGTGTTCTAAAACTAGAGCAGATAGCTCAATGTAGGCTGTGTAAAACTAATCCAGATCTCAACTTCCTTGCCATGTGTAATTGTATCACTTCAGCACATGTTGAACTCAACTTTAGAGTTTTATGGTGGTGACGAACAGCTCCGATAAATCTTATCATCCTCCTCCCAGTTGTCTGCCTGGTCCTTTTGCTGGAGCTGCAGCCGAATGCAATTTGCTGGAGAAAGGAACCTGGTGCCTGCCCTTGGTCTTGTTCAGTGCAAGCCTTAAGATTTTAGTGTTAAGCTTAAACCTTGACATTACTCAATACTTTACACTTCCAGTGTTTTTTCTGCCTGTCCTGCTATGGTTGTGTCAGCCTTTGAAAGAAGGAGTTCTTAAAACTGTTAATTAGGCAGTGCAGTGCTATGCTGAGCACAGTGCTGGGCTACGCTGGAAAGGTATTCGTGGCAGGCGAAGAAGTGGAGAAATGATTAGCAGGAGAATGCTTAATTGCCTCAGAATATACATGCTGTAAAACTTAAAAAAACCCAAACCCGAACTAGATTGCTATTTATTCCTTCATTAAAATGAAGCTGACAGACAAACTGTGTATTTATACTAGTTTGAACATGAATAGATGTTCCTCTAAGTTGATCCTTGCCATCAAGACCCTGGAATTTTACTCTTAATGAAAAGTGGGTTGCAGATACAGCTGTGACTGATCCTGTCAATAGGTGCATCTGTCCATAGCAATCTCATCAAATGGATAGATACCAACTTTATACCAGGAGTGTTAGTTTAGCAGATGACTAGGCTGAGCTCTGTTAATACAGGGTCTCCAGGTCTTCGTGGCTGACATAAGTGTATCTCTTGGTAGGATTTTGGCCCTTTGAGCTTTGAAAATGTTTCATATTTAATATGAAAGTTGTCTCATTTTCCTAAATTTATTGCCATGTAATTTTGAATCAGTAAGAACAGTCTGTTGTGTTTGAACCAGCACGCACAGGAAAACATAGCAGTTAGCAGAATCTGATCTGAAATTCATCACCCAATAATAAGCAGAAAGGCCAAATGATTCTCTGTTCGTGAAGAAATATTTTCTTTCTTGTTTGTTACAGTTCTTGTGCTGTTACTTCTCCTCTAGCTTCTGCCTCTATGAATTTTCCATTTTTGATCTGTAATTTCAGAACATCTCCTGCAGAATTTGAAAAAGATGAGCTTTAAAGAAGCAAAATTGTCTTTTGTTCATTGTTGCCGTATGACGGATTTATATATAGCAGTGTAGTGAACTGGAAAAAGACAGTTCTGTTTTCTGACAGTTTTACGTGTTCTTATATTCTGTTTTATTCCACTCTAGGATTAAAGCATTTCACTTTTAGTTTAAGACAGGAAAAAGCCACTTTGTTCAGGTTCAATACTTTTACTGCCACATATGAGATGTGTGCAGATTTTGTGTGTGCATTCACAAGAGGAAAGTTTACTCCTGTTATTTCATCTATATTGATCAGATTGCAGAGGGGGTCAGTAGTATCCTTCAGTTGTTCAGCCTCTGTAATTTAAGGGATGAAAAAAAAAAAACCCACAAAACAAAACGCTGTCAAATTAGCACAGTTCTCTTCTGCTTTATCCGTGATGGAATAAAAGTTCAGGAGCTCTTCACTTTTCTAAATATTAGTAGCCTCAGTGTCAGTTGGGAATGTGTGCAAGCGCTGATTAAAACCTATTTTTTAAAGTACATTTTTAGTTTTCAACTAATGGCAGAGTGGTGCCAAAGCATTTGGCTGTCTGGTAATGGAATCCATAACAAAAGCTGCCTAATTTAAAGAGACGAGAAAATACTACCACATTAAGTAATCTCTGCAGCTATCACTTGATGATTTCTTGCCAGTGGTTGAGCTACAAAATATGACTGGAATTGTAGCATTTCCACAGAGGACCTGACCTTGGATTTTAAGGATGAAAGTGATTGAAACTTGGTAGTAGAGTTTTACATAATGAAAGAGTATGTATAAAAAAATAAATAAATGCTTTTATAACCCATAAGATTGGGGATTTTTTAGGGGGGAATGTGTGCTATATTGTGTCCAAGGCTGTTCTAAACTGTTATACTGAAAAGCACCAAATGTTTCTGCTAAGAAATTTATTTAAAATACTGGTTTCTTGGTACATCCCATTGGTTAAGAACAAGAATACTATGTTTATATTGGCAGGTTTTGCAAGTAATAAACTTAATTTAATGAGTTTTTTTGCTATGTAAACAGAATGTTGAATTTAGTACTCGGTTCCAAAGCCATACCTACTGTGCGTGAAGCTGTTGCTGCTACAGTAGTGAAGCGTTCAAAACGCTCCCCGTATTGCCGGCAGCAGCGCGTCCTCGCAGCCAGCAACACGTAAGCTTCTTTAGTGCAGGTGAAGCATCACTTGCATCCTTACTTTGGCACATTACAGAAATTACCTAGTAACAAAATTTTAAGACCCTATGCTTATAACAGTGGTTTGCCCACCCACTAATGTGTGGAGGTTCTATATTTGGAAGATTTTATGAATTTTGTCCAAATTTCACTACATTGGATAGTGTCAATCAGTAACAGCTGCCTAAGTGGACTTAGACATTTCTTTTTTTCTGTGTTCATCTGCTATGGTTACAGCTACTGAGAGAGGGGGCTTATTTCTTTTTCTTCTCCGAAATATTATAGAGTTCAGTTTTTTAATTTCACATAAAGGGATGGACGCAAATTTCTCCCTCTTTGTGAAACATCCTTCCTGTTCAATCTCTGCTTCAGTGGTAAGATCTGGAAGGTGAGAGACATGAGAAGAATAACAATCTCGGTGCCACATAAAAATGTTTCTGTGTTATACGTGCCTTTTATTAATTTTATTTTATGTAGAATGGCTTATCTAAGTCACCAGTCACATATTTTGTGTTTTCTGTGTGCCCAGATGGAGGCTACTGCGTTTGGTGTTAGTGTGCAGCATTGGTACTTTAATGCCATAGTGATATCATTGTCCATTTTTGTTTGTACGATGGTGTTGTTCAGACAGAACAGGCAGAGGGATAAATAAAAAGGATGATGTGCGGGAGGATATGAACTGGCACTGTGCTGGCACTGTGTGTCATCAGACAAATCTTTCTTCATTTCCAACTATGTGAAATGGAGGTGATGAAGCTTTTTTTTTTTTTTTTTAAACTATACTGGAGAAGAATTAAATATTTAGAAAAAAACTTATGTAAAAAAAGGTGATCACGAGGAAACTTCATGTCGAAGGATTTAATTCTGAACCTGGAAGATTCAGATAACTGAGCGATTGGTTTATTGCCTCTTGACTCTTCTAAATCACGGGTACTGATTTTATTAGTTTGTATTTAAAGTACAGAATAACAGGATCCCACATAAAGCAGGATAAAGTTTGGGGGTGACTCATCCGAACAAGAATTTTTTTATATTTTTCTTCAGGGGGAAATGAAGAGGAGATCACATTTGAGACATGAAAGAAAGTTTGAACCACAATGAAATAAGAAAAGACTATCTTTACCAAATATTCTGTTTATTATTTTTTTTAATCTCACAACAAATAATGTTCACTGTTACTATTACCAAATAAATAACAAACTAGAAGGAAAAAACACTTTCTTCTGAATGATATTTAAAGTTTAACTAAAATCTTGATTACTATTTAAAGGCTGTAACGCATCATTGTTCTTTGTCCATGTCTGTCATTGATGTTATGGGTAGTTGTCCAAAGTCTCTAGCTTAGTTTGTTGATTAAATATCAAACATTGTTCTCTCAACAGTGCAGATTTACCCTAGTATGGTATTAGTATAGAGAAGTACTTTTGGGTGCTTCTTGGAAATTACTTTTTATTGAATGAGTTGTGAATTTGGAAAACTTAGTCTGCTTGTGTTTGTTGTTGCTGTATGAGTTGATCCTCTGTATTTTTCTTTTGTTCAAAGCATCAAATTGCATCAATAAATTCCCTGTTGGGTGTATGTACGTGTATTCAGAGATTATGTGCTAAAAACTGAAATAGCACATGTTTTGGTCAAGGGGTATACAATCATTTGGCTTGACTATGCTATGAAAATGTTCTGTTTCGTATGGAAACTAGTTTTAAACTGGTTTTCCCTGTGGTTTCTGAAACTGGTTTGTTCTGGTCTCCATTTTCAGTTTAGTGTTGATTGTGTTGAGTGCAAGATTAGGGAGACAAGTCTTGTCGTTTGTTACATGGATAGAGCTCAGGTTTTTATTTGTAAATGACTTTTAGCACCATCTGGCACACGGGAGTGTATGTTGTGGTAGACTTGTAATATGTGCAGCTAAAATAATTTGAAACAAGCTGTAATAAGTAGATATAAGGTGTTATGGGGTTGCTTAATATTATTTCCGCCCCTTCTTATGCAATTTTATAACCATGCTTTGACTTCTGATCACATTTTTGTAGAGTTTTTAAACTTCTGTGATGGAATAACCGTGAAGTCTCTTGCCTTAGGAGTAGAATTATTCCTTGTAATAGCACAAGAAAATGGAGAAGGGCAGTAAATAATACTGTGTTGGAAGCTGTTGATGAAAACCTTTCTAATGCCAGCTGTGTGCACGTACAGTCTGTTTCTGTTAGTGAACATTTTGGGACCTCTTCCTCCACCAGTAAAAGTCAGCCCACTTAGGCCTTAAGCCATAAATTGTAATTCTTGGCCTATTCAATTTAAGGACCTCTTTAGGGTGTATAAGCCTGGATTGTGAAGTACCCCTCCCCTCTATTTTTAATTTTATTCTTTCATATGAAAAGTGACTGAAAACAACTGCCTGAATTACTCGTGTGGCAAGGAGGCACTGACAGCTTACTATTGTATGGCAGCTACTGCAATTAATTTAAACATTATTCTATGTTTAATATTTTTCTCTATGGATACAAAGTAGTTAGTTTTGTTCAACTTCAGGGTTGCTTCCATGCTGGTATTATAAGCACCTGAACTAAGCTATAGATCTGGTAGGGAAAGCTAAAAATAACTGCACTTTCAAGGTGAAATGTATTCCTATTACTAAATTGTAAAGTTTTTTAAAGCCCTGATTTTTTTTTAATTACTGTCAAGTTCACTGTTCAGAATTACTTTAGTTATATGAAATGTATTTTTTTAACCTTATTTTTTTAATTAATTTTCCCTAATACCCATTCCTATGGGTTTCTCCACTGTGCATATCCCCAGAATTGAAGTCATTGTCTTGACTTGGGCATTGATGGCATTTATGCCCCTAAGGGTGGGGAGCAGCAGAACTCTCTCAGAATTCTAGTGGGAAAACCTGACTGTAGCAGCAAATAAGGTAGCAGAACCATTGTTTTGTATGTGTGCAGTATTTATCTGTCTCGGGAATATTTCAAGCTTGAATTAGAAGATACATATATATAAAAAATAATGAATGTACTAATACAAGCTGCATCTCCTGAAAAATACTATCCTGGCAAATCCTTATAATTGTAAACATCCAGCTAGTTCTCTGTTTTGAAAATAATCTCTAACTGTTAGGTTTATGAAGAAAACCTCTAAATATGGACAGTATGATTAAGAATGGTTTGTACGTGTAGAAGCCTGAAACAGTAGCACCATGAAGTGTGAATCACTTCATCTATTTTAATGGTTGGCAGCCTCTGAAGAAAGGCAATTTAAGTGTCAAAATAAACTATTTCAGTGCTTTTCATTTTTTTTTAGAAGAAATATCAGTATTCTTTCCCATGTGTGCCCTGCAGTGTTTCTCAAGAGCCAGAAATCCAAACTGTCCCCTCTCAACCTGTCAAAACATTTTTGCCAAAATTTAGCATATTAAAAATGGAAAGTGTAACTTGAAAACCAATTCTGTAAAGTCTGTCAGTGTCCATTATTAAAAAGACTCCTATTGCAGAACTTATTTGACTGAATCAGAAAGTCAGAGACAATATTTAGCCTAACCATAGAGTTTAAGTTTTCTATACAGTACAGTGTGTTTTGGTTAGACCGTGTTGCTGAAAGTGTGTTTGGTAATACAGTATTTATTTTTTGAAATTGCACTGTGTAATTTATGAGGGAAGATGCACAGTGTGTCTTTCAGACTTAGGTGAAAATTTGTGATGTTTTAGTATACTTGCAATCCAAGTACTCTTTTATTAAATCAAAGCCAAGCAGTGTATATTGAAGTTAATTCTGTTTACCAGCATGTTACATCAAATGGATGCTGAATGGTGGGGGTAGAGGAATGGCATTACATGTAAGCTGTTTTGACTGTTTGTAGTATATGAAAAGCAGGACTAAAGAACAGTCTAATACGCATTTTATTCCAAGGTCAAACATTTTAATTACATTGTGATTCCAAGCTTCATTTCTAAAGCATAACTGTCAGAAGAGGCTGCCATGTGAAATGGTAGCCAAGCCTACTCCTTTCTTGGCACATGGGAATTGTTCTTGGTTTTATACACTGAGTAATTTTCTGAATTGTGGAATTGTTTTTACTGTCATCATGTCCTGATTTTTTTTTCTTTTCTGATGTATGAAATCTTATCAGTATTGCGTTAGTTGTCCTCGAAAATGGTAAAGAAGTGGGTGAGGGACTAAACAACCATGTTTGATGCTGTAACATTTAAACGATGCTGAAAGTACTTACAGATAGTGAGAAGATCGTAACATTTTTGTCCTTTGTGTTTGATTGCATGCAAATAGTCATGGAAGTAAAATACCGCTGTCGTCTGTAAGTCTGTATCTCTAACCATAAACTATAAACAGGCAGTGTCAGGGTCCTGTTTTGCTTTAGCTGGCACAATCTTGCCGTGTTGCTGGCGTGGAAGTTCTCAGCATCCAAAGAAGTGCCTTGGTGACATCCTCACTTGGTGAGGAAGGGAGGGCTCACATTGGGGGTTGGATGCTGCTGTTGTTTCACTTGCATGTGAAACAACATGTGGTCTTGGAAGGCATCAGTCAGTGTCAAGGTTCATCTTAAACAGAAATTGCTGTTGATTACGCTGGTCTTGACTTAATTACTAAATTAGACACAATGTGACAGAACAGGCTAAGAAATATTGTGGTGAGATTCAGTGCTACCGTTCTTTTGGTAGAGCAAGAGGTAGTAAAGTAGAAGAAAAGAGGTCTTTTAATCTAAGATAATGCAGCTTCAATTATCTGGTCTTATTCTGATGTTCACATTCTGAAGATGCTGATCTGTGAGTAAATGGACATAGCTCTACTCCATAATCAATTTTTATGTATGTTTGAACTCCCTCGGAGAGTAAGATGTATATAGCTAGTTGTATGCAGATTTTCTATTGAAGGGTAGTACGGAATGACAAATCCAAGTCAATTAGGGATACAACTTCATAACGGCCTGAAACATTAGGTTTATGCTCTTACCTAAATGATGTATGGTGAAGCTGACAAACTGCTTTTTTGTTGATGTAAGGACTTTGTTTACCCAGATATAAATGCTGCTTTAGTAGACAGCTAGTAATAGTCCGTGCTTGCTGTAAGGTAGTGCCACCACACTGATGTGGCTGTCCTTCTGGTTACCTCATGGGTCTGTGCACTTCTGTATATACATACAGGATGTGTGTTGCAATGCTCTTATGTCTGAGAGACGTGTACATTTTCTTCTCTCCCACAACACTTAGACAATTGCATACACCTCTTCTGACCCTTGTGGTCTTGATGGACGGGTGTTTTTCCTTCAAATGTGAAAAATCTGATTCCTCAAGAAAGCAACTGATTCAGATGGCTCTTACAGGGATTGATCTGCTTAGGTCTAAGGGAAAGGCAAGATAGTATTTCAGAATCATTTGTTGCCAAAGTTTAAGGAAATTTTAGGAAACATCAAGTTATTATCTGTGGGAAAGCTATTTTCCATTTATGGAACCATGATGAACTGGAAATCTGTTTTCTGTTTTGCTTTATATTCCCAAGTAACTTGGTATATTCACTTAGCCCTGATTTTTTTTGGTTGTAATTCTGTTTCACAATCACATTTTTTAGTCTTTGTATTCCAAAGACAAATTTGCACAGAGAGGGGAAACCGATCATATTTGAATACACACAAGCTAAATAAACTAAAAAATACTCTTCCATTATAAAATTTGTTTTAGCTACCATAATCTTATCTGATATTTTTATTATCATTATATAAACAAATTCTGATAGAACTGTAACTTAACTGTCTCATTAAAGGCAGGCATGCATGTCTTCTGTTAAATGACATGGTGGTTAAGGCAACATTTCATTGCCCAAATGTATGAAGATAACACCATTACCTTGCAAAGCTATTATCTGTTGTTTATACCTGCTTTAAGTTTTACAGTACCTAGGAATCTTTCCTTGTAATAACTTTATCTTGAAAAGACTGTGAAATATCCTATGTTTCTAAAGATACAAGGTTCTTAATTGTCAGGTTGAGACCAAAAGTTCCTGAGGATGTGGGTTCCTTTGTGAAGAACTTTATCAGCTGAAAACAAATACCTTTAGAATGTCTTTTCAGATAAGCTCTGTCGTCATCCATTTAAGACCGATGAGTTGTCAGGGGATTAGGGAAATTTAAAAACGCTGTAGGATGCAGTATTTCTTTCTGAATGATTCCTAGAAGCAGAAACAGATGAGATTTTGCAGACCTGAGCTTACTAAATATGTGAGTATGGTCCTTGGGTCAGACTGCAGTGTGGAGGTGAATACAGCAGTAATTAAGACTAGCCTGGCTAATTTCAGGTAGTCTCTCATGCTCTGAAAGAAGGAAACTGCAACAAAGAAGGTGACTTTTTTATTTTTAAAGAGGTGGGGACAGCTGAGAGGACAGACATGAATTCTCAGTGGTATGTATGTGCAAAAACTATTATTAATTGAGCCAATTTGGCTTTTCTGTGTTACTAGTACCACGTTTAGCAGAGGAATAAATGTATCTTGATAATTGAAATAATGGGTTTTGTGTTATTCTCTAATAGTCTAGATTCTGATTTTTTTTTTTTAAGAAATGTTTATATTTTTTTTATTTATTTTAGGTCTTCAGTCATTAAGGACAGTTACCATCATGTTTTTATATCTTCAATAAATATATTTCTCTTACAAGAGTTTGTAAATGAACTGATAAAGTTGTACACTGTTTGAGGGAGATACCAAGCAGTTTTTAACATTAGAAAAATAAATGTTCAGAAATTTGAAGAAGATAGAAATTTCTTGCTACAGGAAGCTGAGCGTGAGTGATCTCAGAAACTTTTTAAGGTGCATCTTTCTTAGTTATATGGATCCATTTAAAAGCAAATGGCTAACAGAGTTCCACAAATAGTTTCACTGTCAGTTAAAGAAGCAGCTCCACCTGCTTCCATGGGGCACCACCTTGATGGTGACACAAATGTTTGTGCTGGTGTGTTTTGAATTGACTTGAGTAATTAATCTGGATTAAAACTAATCTGAATCATTTTCCCAGTTAATCCTGGCACATTTGCAGAACACAATGGTAACTATCACTATTACATTTATTAAAAAAAAACAAACCCACAACCCTAAACCTGTCCAAAACAAACAAAAAAAATCCATGGTGTCCTTCCTTTCCTCAAAGAACAAGGTTTCAAATGAATGAGTTGTTTTTTAATTAAAATACACAGCTTACTTTTTTGGAATGTAGGCCATCATCTGTGTGTCCTACCACGATGTCGGTAATAAACCTTTGAAGGGAGTGTGGGGACACGAACAAAGCTCCGTGTGCTGCTCTGCAAATACTGTTGCTACTTTGAGAATTGTGGAGAAGTTCACAGATTTGGCTTGAATCTGCTTTTTAATAGTTATATAACAGTTGTAGACCTAGAAAAAGGTGTTTTGAGATACTTCCTTCTAAATCTACTTTTCTGAAAGTTAACCGAGATAGTATAAACGTGGAAGAAAAGCGGATTGGAATAGAAGAGTGAAATAAATTCTGCTATCACATTCAGACCTATGTAAGAAAGTAATAGAGCAATAGCATGCCATCTTACTAGCCTATGTACAGAGAAAACTGTAGGAACTGGAAAGATTTATTGTTTTAAGAAAGTTGTGAAAGGCTAATTGCTATTAGTACTCATCTATATTTGAATTCAGATAACCTAAATCTATTTTTTTTTGGTGTTGTAGTCTGTTGCTTTAATCTGTTGTTTCCTCCCCTCTGTTGTAGGCGACAACACCATTGTCTATAAACAAGCTTCTTTTAAAAATGAATACTGGCTCATATTTTCTTCTGAAAATAACTGGAAATAGTGGGAATCCATTGACATGCACAATGCCAAAATGACTAATTTGAAGTCTTAGCTGCCAGTGCTTATTTGTAAATAGTTCTTAGTGCCGTGTTCCTGTTGCTCCCTCTCTAATATGTACATTATGTTATACTGGCACACAGCAGACTGATACCAGTGCAACCTGCTTTGATACCTGACTGGATTAAATTATACAAATCCTATTTTGAATTTACACTCATGCAGTTTTCTGATTTCATATTCTTACATCAGAGCAACAATATCAGTTACATCAGTAGTGTTATATTGAGTCAGGATCGTTTAAAGAATAAAAGGGGTTACTTCTAGGTTGTTAATGGAGAGATGGGTATGTTTATCACAGATAAAACAATTCTGAAGGTTCCACAGAAAATAAAGGTTTAATTTTACAGTTGGTAAAAAAAAAACAAAAACAAAAACCTATTTTAAATGACAGATACCATTTACAAATTATTAAGAAAATAGCTGATTATCGATGTAAACTTTTTTTTCCCCAGTACTACTAACAGAAGTATTTCAGAATCGCGGAATAGCCTTGAGTTGGAAGGGGCCTTTGAAATCATCTAGTCCAACTCCCCTGCAGTGAGCAGGGACATCTTTCACTTGATCAGTTTGCTCAGAGCCCCATCCAGCCTGGTCTTGACCACCTCCAGGGATGGGGCATCCACAGCTTCTAGGGGCAACCTGTGCTACAGTTCCACCACCCTCATTGTAAAAAATTTCTTCCTTGTATCTTCCCTTTTCTAGTTTTCAACCATTATGACTTGTTCTATTGCAACAGCCCTGATAAAAATTTTGTTCCCATCTATCTTATAGGCCCTCTTTACATACCAGAAGGCTGCAGTAAGGTCTCACTGGAACCTTCTCTTCTCCAGGCTGAAAAACCTGAACTCTCTCAGCCCGTCTTCATAGCAGAGGTGCTCCAGCCCTCTGAGCATCTTTGTGGACCACAAGTCCTCTGGACTTGCTCCAACAGGTCCATATCCTTGTTATATTGGGGGCACCAGAGCTGGACGCAGTATTCCAGCTGGCGTCTCACCAGAGTGGAATGGAGGGGCTGCACTTCTTGTGATGCAGGCCAGGATGCGATTGGCTTTCTGGGCTGTGAGCGCACATTGCTGGCTCATTTTGAGCTTCTCATCCACCAACGCTCCCAAGTCCTTGGCAGAGCTGCTCACAACCACAATGCCCCCACCCACATAAAGGACCCTCCATGTGGCCATGTTGAACCTCATGAGGTTCACATGAAGGAATATGCCAGTAGTTAACTGGAGTTACAACTGGAATTGGTAGTCTTGATTGATTGTCTTAAAATCTTGCAAAATTGTCAAATATGCTTTATGGAGGGAACAGACACTTGCAGTCTGTTTTATATTTAATTTGTTTCCTATTTGTGCCCTGTTATTAAGCAATTCAGGACCCTGGTTTTGTAACAAAACAGATTGAGAGTTGTACAGAAAGTATTTTTTCACCATTAGAATTCAGGCCCCGTGACAGGATCACTTCCTGTAGATACCCTATCTCCTGGGCAGACATGCTAAAGGAAATTTTGTGTCAGAGAAGTATGTATCCCAGGGGATGGTATTAGTCAGTTATTGTCATAAAAATTCCTTTTTTGACAACATTGATCTGAAAAATTAAATCCAGCAAATCCAAAATCTGTTTTATTATACTGTACAGATATTTCCAAAATGTGAATTTATCATCTATTCATAGAAAAGGTGAAATGAGTTTCTCTGTCACAGTGGGGAGTTTCCTTTGGTTTTTGTATGTTCTCTCAAATCTCTTATCTCTCTTTTATTATAAATTCTTTTTCCCAAGATAAACAGATTGGGTAGCTAGACTAGGATATCTTTTTTTTTTTTTTTTAATTATTTAACAAATTATGAAAGTGAAAAGGATGCTACAGACAGAGATTATTGAAAGTTTTTTTTGAAAACCACTTTGGACTGGGGGAGTATTTTTCAGAACTATTACTAGAGTTCAGTTTTACAAGCACTTACATGCTTGTTTAACTTAAAACAATTTAGTAAATGCAATTAAGTGGGTAGGACTACCTGTGGGCCCAGAATTAGACACGAGGTTGATTTAGTCCAGAGGACAATGGATTTGGTGACTGTTGCCAATGACTGTAATTTTTTTTTGGTTATCTCTTTGATATGTAAGATACTTGTTGCACCCACTTCATTTTAATCTTTCTTCTTGTTTTAGAGCAATGTGGAGCCATTTTAATTGAGACTAACAAATGAAGTCTGTTTCCTAATAAAAGAATGTTTTGTTTAAGTGGATTCCCGACACCTTAGTCCTAACGTTTCAATGTGTGTTTTGTTAACATGTAGTTCTGTCAGCTTAGGCGTTACTGCTCTAAAGCCAAACTGTTTACTGCATGTGATATGTTCAGTAATTTAGTAATACATTCAACTTAGTTCTGTGGAATTCCACCCCTTCTTTCTCAGGTATTTTATTGTATGTTTGGAGTGAGTTTTGTATGCCTTATAGAGAAATAATTGGAGGAAGAGGAAAGGGCAGATGTCCTGGGCTGGTGATGATTTGATTTGATTTTTTTCAGGCTCCAGATGTTTTGTTCTGTTGTTAGCATATCCGGGTAAAACTTAAATTGGAGTGTAACTGGAATATTTGCAACTGTGCCATTGTGATGAAAATCATGGAATTAAGATTACTGGTTGATCTTACATTTAAACATGAGCAGGTTGATAGAATCTTTTTATTGATTTTCTTAAAGGATAGTATTTTAATAACATTGACTGTTTTGCATGGTACTATCAACTTTTCTTTGAGATCATCGTTAGGAGCTACAGCATGTATTGTTATGCATATATGTATGCATACTTGGAAGTTACTATTTCTTGATATTACTGAAAGTGAATTTTGGCCAGAGATTTTTTCACGTGCATGAATTGAGTAGTTAAAAAAATGTGTTAACTGTTCATATCCCCTATGATTATTTAAGTAATTGTTCATTTTCTGAGTTATTCACCCACTTTGACAAATATGAATATATAACACTGGAAATAATAATAACTATTTTTCAATGTTTTTAGTGAGGAAATACATTCATTACCTGTATTTTCTTTCCTCTGAGCTTTTTAGTAAGTTTAATCAAGTGATACCAGCTGATAGATGTTCTGTCCAGTTCATCACATTTTGCCAAACATTTAGTGAAAATCACTTCAGTTTTAAATATAGTTTGCTCACCTTAGCGCGAGCTGCATTAGCTTTGTTAGGCTAGTCTTTGAAAAGCAATTTCAACCCAAGCTGTCAAATAATAATGAGCTATTCTCTCTTTTTCTCCCCTTTCTCTCCACATGCACACAGAATAAATATATTTTAAAACTTTGAGATAAACTATAGTATTTTTTAACTGCATATATTATATGTAATTTTGGTAACTGCTAACCTCTGTTGCATGTAGGAGAAACTCTGCAACAAACTTCAAATGCGGTTGGAAGAACACGGTTCAGTCTTATGAAATGTGTTAAAAAATGAGCTTGATGTAAGCAAAGAAAACTCCAGTCTGTCTCAGACTGGCGGGGTTGGTTGCCCTCAGAGCTCCTGCAAGCTCTCTTTGTCTTAAAGTTTGGGGCATTATATTGACTTTTCTGTAAGCTGTTATACTTCCTCAACTATGGTTTTTTGAAACAAATCCTGTAGCAAATCAGCCGCATCTGACTGGGAAATGCAACTGGTGCTGATGATGTTGGTGAGCTTTTCTATGATCTTTAACTGTACCTCAAAAGTTCAGGCTTCTATATAGAGATGATAAAATTCATCTCTGTGGTAGAAAGCCTCTTTGCTCAAGAGGAATGTAATTATAGACCAGGATCTTCAGGTGGGAGATTTCATCGATGTCTTGATACTGGAAGGTGCAGTTCATGAACACAGTGTTTCTCGAGGAGTGCTAAGATCAGTCTTCAAATTCTAAATCAACCATGGGAGCCAAATGCAAGTGGATTGAAACGGCTGGTCTGGCTGAGGAGGAGCACTGCAGAGTTCTGTACAGCAGGACTAAGCTCCAGAAGTCTTCATGTCCATAAAATTGTCTGGCAGTACTCCAGCCAAGATTTAAGATAAGTGAATAACTAAGGCTTATCTGCAGAATGGGATAGGAAGCTGAGGAGGAAAAGCGTTGTTTGGATTTTGGCAGGGTGGTGGTTTTTTTTTGTTTGTTTTGTGGTGTTTTGGGTTTTTTTTGAAGGGTAGGGAGGGAAGAGGTTTTCCAGTTGACAGCCCAGATACACCAAACCCAGGATAAACATTCTTTCAAACCACTTAGTATAAATTCAAGCAACACTTTTATGAGAGGGGTCATGACCATTGTCTTACATAGAATGAGAAAGGAAAAAGGCCAGGCTGGATGGGGCTTTGAGCAGCCTGGTGTAGTGGGAGATGTCCCTGCCTATGGCAGGGGGGTTGGAACCCGGTGATCTTTAAGGACCCTTTCCAACCCAAATGATTCTATAATTCCATGAAAAACTATTTGAAGAGGTGATGTTACCATTTTGCTGTAAAGCATGGGTCCATTTAAAATAGAATGATTTAAATGACAATAGTTTGTAATTAATCTTCTCCCAAAATATAAATTTATTGATACAGCTGTGTATATTAGTTTACAGCTGAACATGACCTTGTGCAGCATGTAAATATGACTTAGAAAATTATCTTTATAACACTCTCTAAATTTCCTGCTCTATTTCCTAAGCAAAAAGAAGTATTATAATAATGTTTGAACAATTTCATATTTAATTACATAAATATTCACTATTTCGACATTTTGCTTTTTTCTTTGTTTGTCAGGAAATCAAATATGAACTTACTGGATGACTCTAAAATACATAAGGGAGTGTTCTGTTCTTGAGACTTCTGTCTTCTTGGATGTGAACTATAACTCAGTGAAATGCAAAAATTTTCTATGGTTAAACTAATAGCTATTGATACTCTGCTGAGCATATTTTTCTTAGAGTTATGAAAGTATTTTCTGTTCTTAAAATAGACCAGAACCAATTAGTTCTGAAGACTCAACACATCTTCTTCTCAATTGAAGTTGTATTGGTAGAATAAAAGAAACGAGTTCTTTCCAAGTTTTGGTTGGTTTTGTTGTTTTTTTTTCTCCCCTCTTGGTTTTTCAAGTTTGAATCAAATTACATTTTCTCAGGAGTATTTTCTCCCTGTGCATCTAACTGATCTGTCTTGGTTGCTATATTCTTTCTGTTGTTTCTGCTCTGACCCTGCAGTGAGCAGGTTTAAGAACCTAAATGGCCAAAACTGCAGAAGACCTGTCCTGTTTAGCTCCCTAAACTGGCTTGCTCAGGGTGAGAAAGGCATCGCTGCGGAGTCAAAGGAGGGGTGGGGATTCTTGTTTAGGGGATGGAGAGACTGGTTGAGACTGTCCTGGAACTTCATCCTCAGAGCTTGACTAGATCATTGCTGTATGCAAACATACGCTGCTTGACTGGTTAATCTGCAGCCCTGAAAATTACTGTGGGTTGCTATAATTGATTACTCATTGTTAGATGCCTGCAACGTACACAGCTCTGGAAGCAGATGAGAATGTTAACCTGCTTTCGAAGCTTGTTTTGAGGAGTCAGGTGGAGTTAGTGCTTGAGCAATCTGTCTTAACTGCTGTGGATATTACATTTCACAGAAATGTAGTGTAGGCGGAGCTTCCCATTTCTCTCCAATTTTTATTCAAATGCTTCTTGATAACATCAACAATATAATGACTTTCCTACAGTTTGTGGGAAATGGAAAGAAATAAGTTTCAAAAGGTTCTTCTACACTTGTCCTTAATGCAGCATGTGTATTAGAATGCCATATAATGATGATTACTTTATATGAAAATTAGCAGAGTTGGTCAGTCTTAATTAAAAGTACAGGCTGTTAACTAAATTCCATATCGGAACCCCTCCAAAAGAACTGGTTTTGATCATTTTACTTCAGTGAATTAAAACTAAGCAATTACCAACTTATTTACAGTTTCAACATTTTCACATTTGTTATTTATGGAAGTCCTTCAGGCTTTGTTAAAATATGTAGCAAAAAACTGCTTCATTATGTATTCCGAGAGTCAGATTTGCTTACTACAACTTCTGGGCTTTTTCTATATTTCTATATTTCTATTTTTCTATTAACGCAATCCTTATATGTGATTTTAATAGACTATATATAATATGTTTAGAAATAAGTTGCAACTTCATTAACTTTATTTCTTAAAACTTGCATTTTAAAATAAGTTTTCTACATTCTATATAGTTCATGTGTGTAATATGTGTTATGATTTGTTTGTATAAGCCAGAAATTTTGAGATGTTGAGACCTGGAGGTAGGCAATGTAAGAGGGAAGTGAGTACATAGATTTTATTTTTAAATTTCTTATGTGCATTATTGCTAATGGGAGACTGTCACATCATGGAAGGAATGTATAAGAGGGGAGAGCGTGAATTGATGTTCTCATTTAGATAAACTTTTTAATGAAATGGCTTAATTGGCTGAAGGCTGTATCTTATTAAAGACGTGAAATGACATCACACAGCTAAAACTTAAGGATTGGAAAGACTTCTGTGCTAAACTATGAACTGCATTCCAAGAAATTATGGAAAATAAATACTACGAATGTGAAGCTGCAACTTCATATGGCCACCCAGGTGCTGTGTTGATGCTGGTGTTCTGAAAAAACCCCAGTACTTTGTGCAGTGATGTGTGTCTCCTTTGGAGATGGTGCCAGGCAGACCCTCTTTTGCTCCCCAGTCACAGTTTTGAAGTGCTCTTAAACAACATTTGCTAATTTACTGACAGCATTCTGCAGTTACTTTGAGTACTTCTCTTAAATCTCACTGTGTAGTCTTGCTCACTCAGAAATTCTCTTTGAAGCAGATGGAAGTTAAATGCTTGTGATAAAGATGCAACTTGACTAAAATTGTGTAGTAAATGTAACACTTTCACAGAAAATGCTGAGATGCCATCATTCCATGCAACAGACCTCCAGAACCTCATTCTAAATAGTTATTAATAGTAGTTATTTAGCATTTCTCTGTGTTTGTGAAGTTGGTAGAGTGCCATTGTTTAGCTGTGAAGTAGGCTTGACTATTTTTTTTTTTGCCATTGAGCAGACTAAAAATTGAAAAGCCTTCAGAAAGCAAGCTAAAGAACGCACCTAAGTTCAAGGAAAAACTCTGTATGTGCATCTAGGGGAAAAAAAGAACAGCTGAACTGTTGTGATGTAAAGAGAAGAATTCTGAAAATTATTGTTTAAAACCTTGGCTTTCCTAAAAAAATGTCCCCATTCTTCAGAAGTTTGTGATTTTTTTTCAATCTGAAAGTTTGAAAAGATCTCCTGCATGATTTGATGGGAAGAGCAGCATACATTGGTAATAGAGCAGACCTCTTTGCTTGTAATGACAGAAAAAAGATGGCTGTAGGAAAAATGACATGGCAGTGTGGACTGTGTAGATAAGATGAGTTTAAAAAGCTGTGCTGGCTGGCAAAGACATTACAACTCTGAAGAAGACATACGACTGTGATCAAACATTCCGTATTAAGATTAATTATTGACAAATTATGGAAATAATGCAAGATCAGTTCTGAGAGAATGAATTTTTGCCTGTGAATCAAGCTGAGATGGAGGTTTAGCAAGGAAAGAAACCCCAAGGAAGAAAAAGCAGGAGACAAGAGGAGCACAGGAACGTGCCTTTGTTAAATAACTACTTCTGGCATTGTATTACTGACACAGTTAAAGTACAGCTTTTTAAAAAGCCTTAAACATTAAAGTGAGAGAGCTCTGCTGACTTCAGTAGAAATGAAGTGAATTTTGACTGCAGAGCAGCATGAAGTAGGAAGAAACTTTTAGCTTTTCCTCTTTATTTCTGTAGTGTAAAGAGCTGGTGCAACTTGGTTTGCAAGTGGAAGTTGAGAAAACAAATCTCATTTTCATGCCCTCTGTGCAGAACAGATTACCTCTGCATTTATGGGGACAGTATTTCATGTTCCTCAGAGCTGACCAAAAAAATCACAGTGTATGTTTCCATTGATCTTCATGCTTCTCTCTTACTTTAACATGTGCACTCAGTCCATTTCTGTCCAGGCAAGGACCTAGGTCTTTTAGTGGGACATGAGGTGCCAGTGGGAAGGTTGTGCAGCTGGGAGGTGGCTGTGTCATAGGGCTCTTGGAGGGGTTGCTGAAGGTCTCTGAATGCTTCCTTGCTTTTGATTTGGTGACAAAATTTAAAAGGAGGGAGTTGGTTTACTAAGATCATGGCTAGTTGGAAGAATACACTTAATTACAGTGTGCCATAATTATATAATCAGTCAGAAAGTGAGTTTGCATAGAGCATTGTGATTTACATTGTCACAGCTACATTGAGCATAGCTTCACTTCTTTCTATTGCAAATGTCAAAGTTTAACAAATGTATGATATGACACTTTAAGTTTGACATATGTATAGTTTGGATAAATTACAAGTCACTGTAATATTGTTAAAAATTCCTGCTTTTCACACAAACATTCACAAGTAGCTCAATGCAGATGGCTCTGTGTTATGTAGCACCTTTTTAAATTTGAGGCAGATCAGGAAATTAAATAATTTTCCTATCTAATCGTGTATTTACTAGAAGATAGTATTTGTGCAGCTGTTCATAGGGCTGGGCAGGTGCCCTGTTTGGCTTTTGGTCAATTACTTCCTGTAGTGAGTGGAAGATGTTTTTAAAATGAAGCAAAATAGTATTATGACTTTCTAAATATTTTAGAAGATGGAAATGTCATACTGTTGACTTCGCGCGTACAATCGTAATTGCAGCACTGAGCGGGTAGATTTAATACACAGCAAAGTGTGGTTGCAGGTTTCAGTGTATATTATAAAGTAAGATTGGATTGCAAACTTATAGGTGGCTTCAGAACTTGTGAAACTTGTGAAAATGTCTTCTTAGTGTGATTGTTACTTATTGCGCATTTTCCCATAGTATATTTTTTCCTAGCACTTTTTTTAGTACAAAAAAATCTAGTATCGTACTAGTAAGATATTTCATGTTTAAAATATTTCTCCATGACAAAGGGAGTAAGTTAATATCTTCATTAGCATTCTTGGTAATTGAATAGCACAACCCTAAATGTAAAATTGATACGCAGAACAGCAAACAACCCTGATTTCTGGTAAACTGCATCTTGGTAAAGAAGGATGACGTTTGTACAACGAGAATAGAATTCCATATCAGAAATAAGGGTAAGACTTCTGCTCTGTGGGCAGCATTGGCATTCATGTGTAGCTGAAAGACAGTCTCCTCCTTTTGAAAATTCTTCTCTGTGGGTTTGATAATGGGGTTGTTTTCCTTCCCCTTTGCAGTTTTCAGACATGCAGATGTTGCCAAGAGGTGGAAGGGAAGAGCTGGGAATACTGGCATGGAAGCAGCTCTGAGGGCTTCTTGGCACAGGGCTGGAATTCTGGTTTTTACTCCTGAATGCGTAAAGGAACCCGTGCTCCTGACCACAACTGCTGGCAGAATGGGACCAGAGTGGCTGTCCCCTGGCCACGGCAAGGGTCCCTGCCAGCTCTCAGCACTGCAGAGCCCCGGCTGGCTGCAGGGGGACAGGCTGCTGCCACCCCGAGATCCACGTTTCCCCATGGCCTCGGCCGGCCGGCATGGGGGTGGTGGGTGGCTTTGCTGAGAGTGCTTGATAGGGGTAAAGTGATAGATCCCTTTGAAGCTTGCATTTGGATATATTTGCATATTTCTTTCAAATTGTTTCAAGTTTTTTAAAAGCCAAATAGCGATCTGTAAATTTTCAGTCAGCAGATGAATTGCATAGTAAGAAGGTCACCTTTGGTACACAGGGCAGCTCTGAGTGATGGTGGTCCATGAAGATTTTTCCCAAGTTTAAAATAAGTTACAGGTTTTATTGGTTTGAAAGATACTTCATAAAAAGATGCTTTGCTTTCTTGGCTTATTTAAAGCACTCTTGCTATATAGCAGTTTTAACAAATGTATTTATACAACTATAGACAAGGAATGTTTCAAATAAGTGTAAGGTTTCTGAGTGTCAAGTAAAGAGACTTTTGTTCCTGAACTGTAGAAACTCCTGCAAAAGTGGGAATAAGCAGGGGTTATTACAGAAGAAGATGGCACTGAAGTACTTCGGTTGCTTTCATTGCATAGGTAGATGTTTTCTCGCTAATGGATATTGCTGGTAAACATTTGCTCGTTCTAATTTACAGCACCTCAAAAACTTAGCTTTGGTCTTGAGGTCATTTGATCCTCATTGGTCGTGTACGCTGTCCTGCTGGATTGGCTAACAAAGGGGTGAAAATGCAGCAGTTTTGTTAAACTGATGTGATTTCCCAATGAATAAAGTTATTGCCCGAGTAGCCGAGTGTTGAGTTTGCGGCGTGGATGAGGCGTGAGCTGTGCCACGGGTAAGAGGGAGGAGAAGGGAAGCGCGTCAGTTACTGTGTGTGATTGCGCACCTACTGCGGGCAGAACTCTCCCACCAGAACTCCGCCCGTGTTGGTTCAGTTACCAGGAGAAGTGCAAGTAAGAGCTGCTGAGATCCCCCACCTTTCCACGTGCAGTGAGGCTGTGCTGGATGCTGCCGGTATTGCTCTGAAACGGTCACTGCCGTGAAACGCGGCTGCGCGGGGCCTGACTCGCTGCTCTGGGTGTTCTCGCTGGGGAAGCCTTCGTTGGCTTGTCAAGTACCTTTCCCTACAAACTCAGAGCACTCATGGTTCTGAAATCCTCTTGGCAGCAGACAGGACTTTGAAAGTTTTGGGGTTGTTTTTGTTTGTTTGGTTGGGTTTTTTAAATTTCATTTGACCTGTATCCTACGCAGCCTGTGCTCTCCACCTGAACAGGGTCCCGTTGGTCTGTACCCTCTTCTCTGGGCTGCTGCCATCCCTGCTCTTGCTGTGCAAACCTACTGGATTGCTTATTGGAGAGTCATAGAATCATTTAGGTTGGAGAAGACCCTTAAGATCGTCCAGTCCAACTGTTAACCTATCATGACAAACCAACAAACTTCCATTTCCAGATTATTTATCTGAATGTTATTCCCGTGGATATAATGTGAAGCATCCTGGAAACCATTTGCAAATAATGAATCGTATACTGTGTGAGCGACCTGAAAGAAATCTGTCTTACTGGCTCAACAAGCAACTTGAAGGCATATGTATTTTTCCCTGATTGAAACTGGGATGGACGCAGATAAGAGGTCATAAAATCTGATTATTAATTTATGATGCTTTACTGGTGTGCTGGTTTTTATATATGTATGTAAGAGGAACTGAAAAAAAAAGTATGTGGTCCTTTTACTAAAGAAATTTATGAACAAGAATTGTAAATAAATCTAGAATTAGTTCTAGAATTCTAACACTAGTTTGTGTTAATATTATTTTAAAATTTTATGGGAAAGCTCACTTTTGAAATAAGCAGTTTCGGTTTCTCCCACTGTATGGTTCAATGTTAGGTAGGGAGTTGAATTTCCATTTAATTCATTTGGTGACTTTTTTTTTTTTTAAATTTAAAAATCTAATTATAATTTGTGACATAGTTTAATCACGGTAGTACAGTTTAAAGACCTTAAAAATGTCTTTGGAATGATCTTTGGCATTTCCCTGTTCCTTTTCTATGCTTTTATCTTTTTAACTGTTGACCCCCTTTTTTGTCTACATTATGTCTGCTGAAACTTTGGCTTGCTTTTTCTGATCATTTTACTATAAACTTGGATTTTCAGTAGCATGATTTACTGTAGAAACCTGTGTATGGGTTTTCATTTTTCCAAAACCTTTGCATGAATAAATAGGGTCTAGTTTTCAAGCCAAACTTTCATCAGTATTTGTGATGACTAATATTTCAGATCTCAAATATCTCATAATTTGATGACTGCAGTATTTCCTATCCTCTTTAACACTTCTTTACCTGTTTGTTGGAAAAGGAGTTTTACTTTGCTGCTATTGGGTAAATACAGTTATATGTACTTTTCAAACAGGCAGTCCATGGGCAGTTTATTATTCAGATGTTTTTAATTCACTGTAGGATCAGACCAAATGATGGGGATAAGTTCACATTAATGAACTTTCACAAACTTACTGTGAAAACAGTAACTGTAATTCAGAGTTTCTGAAATGTACACTTAAATATCGGTGTTCTGAGCACGTAATAAAGTTAGGTATATGCTTTCGAAGAACTGTAGTTATATTTTCCGATAAATGAGTCAGCATAAAGAATTACTGCTTCTAGGAGTTCTATTTTGGTATCTAGCTAAAGTATTTCCACTGAGAGGAATGGCATTCTGACTGAAGAGATGACTTAAATATAGAATTTCATAGTGTGTAGTACAGGGTGATACCCAAATTGAGAAATAAGTAGTAGAAAGTCAGCTGCATTGTGGTTTATTGCACCTTTGTTTGAAGTGATTAAATCATCATACTGAATTTTTATAGTGCTGAGTTTGTGTATTAGTAATAAAATGTTTTCTTGGGAGTTGAAATTAAAAAGGGAATTCTTTTTATCTATCACCAGCATACCTTCACCTTCTTGATTTGTGTGGAGGAAGTTAGAGACCAGGATTTCTCTTAAAGAGTAAAAGAAGGTAAAGATACATGCTGACTTCAAAATACAGTGGTTTTGGATGGGATTTTTTTCTTGAGAGCTTGAAAACTTGTATATTAATCTGAAAATCACAGAATCACAGGTCTCATGGCTTAAAGAATAAATGTGCAGATGTACAGCAAGAACTTAATTTTACTTCATCTGTAATGAACAAGAGTGAATGCACAATAGCTCAGGAACATCCTCTTTACTATGAAGAAAACACATTTACTGTAGTACTACAGATTTCAGAACAATTTCACAATACTGCTTGTGTTAGTAGGGATAACTCTTATTTTGAATTGGATTTGAAAACAGTAATTTCCTAGGTTGGTAAAATGGTGCAACCAACACTAAATTGAAAATTGAGATAGAAGTTGTGTCTTAAAAAAATGACACTGAAGTCTCTTAAAGATGAATCCTATGTTTAAAATATTGCTACACCTTGCAACTATTTTCACTCTGAGCCGTAAAAATACTTAGGAACTGCATTATGATTTTGCGTCTCTTCTAAAAAACTGCAATTTCCTTTGCTAATTTGATGTGATTCCTTTTCAGAAATGCAAACACAATGAATAAGCACACCCAGCTGTTTGATTTGCCCCTACAGCTGGAACACTAAGGAAGAAGAATGTTCTGGGAACTCGTTATGCAAATGCCAGACCAAGCGTCCCACTTTATTTCATAGTTACTATCTAGAGTATTACCACAACAAATAGCCTTTTTTAACTAGAATGAGGTTTAACCAGCTGTAAAATTGATAATCAGTCATGGTATTTCACAAACTGCAGCGTGAGTGGTTTTTGCATTCTCTGTGCAGTAATGAAAATCAAGTTTCTAGAACATTGACTCTACCTGAAATGTTGTTTTTAAACTACCAAAGAGAAATTTTATACACTTAATTCCATTGGGTTCATTTTCAATGAGCAAGAGATTATGTTGCATCCAGGAAAAAGGACACAAAGGAATATTGCACAGCCACCAATTCCATGCAGGAAGGATTATTGTGATGTGGAAGGAGAAATGAAGTGAGGTTGGGCAATCAACCTCTATTCTATTATAACCTAAGTTTTGAATTTTCTTTCCCTTAACATATGTGTATGTAATTGTAATGCTGCTTCCAAGACTTACAAGTTAGCCTAAAATAGATGCAGTATGACTTAAACATCAATAAATGGTAAATAGTTTTCTGTGTGTTACTAAGATTAGAAAAATTGTCTTATTCCACACAGGGCTGATACTAAATCCTTGCAAATTTTGTCTGCAAGCTCATAGCCTGCTTTATAGCAGTGGCACTTGACTTGGCTGTTGCCAGGGCTGGCGTTTGAACTCAGCCTCCATTTTCTCACATTTGAGGCAAGAATCAATGTACTGCTGGTTTCTCTTAGTCTCTGTTGTTGAAACTCTTCTCTTTTTCCTTGCGTATTTTTGAGTTTGACACCTGATGTCCTCTTTTTTCTGGAGAGTGTAATGCTGAGGCTGAAACTCTGTCTTATTTCCCTGTAATTACTTACAGGGATTGAAGCTGCTTGTGTAGGAATACAAAGACTCAAAGTAATAACATGAAATTGGATCAGTACAGTGGAAACTAGAGTGAATCAGGGGTTTAGTCAAGCCGAAATACCCTGTTTCCAGCAGTAGCTCCGAAGTGCCTGAGACGGAGTGCAGGAGAAGGATTCTTCCTGTTCCATTACATTCCAGCAGCCTGTGGAGAGGAGGCAGCTCGGGGACTCCCCGAGGTAGATGTGGACTTTTTCTGGCTCATAGCTCTTGACAGCTTTCTCTGCCTTGAATTGAACAGCCTTCAGCCCAACGTAAACTCCTTGGCAGCAGAAACATCCCGTGACAATAAGTTCTAGCTTAATTCTATGATGTGAAAAACCCCCTTCCTCCTGTTTTGCGTCGCTTGAATGCCAGCTTCGTTTGCGTTCCATCTCCCCATTAGTGGGGATCCAGCAGCCAGGGAGCTGAGTCATCACGTACATAAGAGACCAGGTTCCAGTTGATTGCCTGTGATACTGTCTGATGTTGTCTCTGCTTATTCCAATTTGTGTTTATCCATCAGGCATCTCTTATCTTAGATTTGACTGCAATACAAAACAAAACAGTCATGATCTTCCACAGACAGGCCCCGGTCCCTGGTCGATGGCGCTGTGATAATGCAATTCACAATGAAATAATGTTTCACAAAATATCCTGTCAGCTCTTCTAACAGCAGTGTCTAGCCAAATAATTTGTGCTATTTCTGGAGACTTACATAGCACCCTGTCAATAATTAAGCTCTGGTTGAATCTGTTTTCAGAACTGAATAAAAATACCCATCATAGAGTAATTTGGGACATAAGGGACCTTTGGAGGTTTTCTGGTCCAAGCCACTGACGTGCTCTTAAGCAGGTTCAATCAGATGATATGTAAGAATTAAGTTTTGAAAATCTCCAAATGTGGAGATGCCACATCCTCTCTGGGCAACCTGTTCCAATGTTTGACCGTGGTCAGCATTCCATATAGCCAATTGCAGTTTCCCAAGTGGCAACTTGTGGCTGTTGCCTCTTGTTGTAGCCCTCTTCTGCAGGCCTGCTGCTGACTCACGGCCAGCTTCTTGTCCACCAGGAACGTCAGATCCTTTTCCTCAAAGCCACTGTCTGGCCAGCAAGTGCCAGGCTCTCCTGGTGTGTGCTGCTGTTCCATCCCATGTATGGGCATCTGTGTGTGTCTTTGAACTGCACGAGGCTCCTGTCATTTTCCCAGCCTTTCCTGGTCCCTCTGAATGGCAACTCTGCTCTCTGGCATATCAGCCGCTGTCCTGGGTTGTTTTTACCCATTAAGTTGCTGAAGGTACACTCTGCCCTAGCTTTTGGGTCGTTTGTAAAAACATTAAACAATATTGGTTCCATTATCAGTCCCTGGGAATGCCAGTGGTCACCAGCTGCAAAGTTGGACTTCATACTACTGTATCATGATAACTCTTTGAGGCTGATGGTCCAGCCAGCTTTCCACCCAAGTGATGGTTCACTTACCTGCTCAGCCCATAAGATGACTGTAGGAATCCATGTTGAATACCTTGCTGAAGTCCAGATAAACCACATACACTGCTCACTCTTTGGGCACTGAAACAGTCATCTCAGTATAGGAGACAATCAGGTTGATCAGGCACACTTTGCTTGTGATCAATTTATTTGATTATCTCTTTCCTTGTGTGGTTGGAAATGGTGTTCAGGGACCTGAAGTTAACTGATCCTGTTCTGCAGGTCCTCCTTGTTGCCCTTGTTGAAGATGGGCATGACACTTGTCCTTTTCCAGTTAACAGGAGCCTCTCCGAGTTGCCGTGACCTTTCAGAGGTGGTAGAGAGCAGCCTAGTGATGGTTTTGACTGGTTCCTTCACTCCTTCGATTCCCTGACAGATGGATCCTGTCAGGGTCCCTGGAGTGGAGCTGTTTATGTCCCAGGGAACAGCAGCAAAAAAAGTATTGAGTGCCCATCTTCTGTCCCTAGGTCTCCTGCCTCACCAAGAAAGTGTGCCCACGTCTCCTTCCTTTTGCTACAGATTTATTCATAGAAGCTTTCCTTCTGGCATGTCATGTCTTTCCTTGCCAAGATCTGAACCTGTCTTTGTGTGCGAGAGCGTACCTGTTTGTGTGTATATTCTGGTTTTCTAGTCTAAATGCTTCCCAGTTTAAGAGAAACAAGTTTAACCATAGTCGTTCAGATATTTAGCTGCTCTTTTATGCTTAGCGCAGGATGTTTTTATCAGTGACATAATACGCTTATTTTATTATGGTCTTGTATGGCATTTGACTATCTCACACTGATAAGGTGATGTTTTTTCCCCACTGAAGCAAAACAGGTGCTGTGTGTTAACACAAACAGTATTTATTGATGATGGTTTGTCTGTTCAAGCTGTAATAGTTTGGAGTTTTTTCCTGAGTTCCTGGTATTACGTATGATTTAGCTTCTTTTTAAATACAGTTCCATCTGGTATAACTTGCAATTAGCACTAAAAGCTTCTGCGAATTCCTCCATAAAGCAGAAGGTATAACAACACCCACTGACTGAAAGTTATGGGTAGATAAACAGGCTAGAAGTCAAGAGCTGTTATTTTCCTTAGTTTGTGGTCAGCTATGGTAGAAATTGTAATTATTTTTTTGCTAACAACTTCTAAAACGAGGTTCTGCACTTGCCTTGATGTCTTTTAAACCTGGATTTTAGTGGCTGAAAAAGTGACCGTACTTTGTGACTAAATCGGTTTATTGATGAAGTAACTGAAAAATCCATTTCAGAAGAAATGATCTGCTCTTTTCTATGGCCCTTTGCATCACCTCCTCCTCTGAGAAGGAAAACCAAAGATCTTAACAAAGCCTACCCACAACTTCGGGGAGCAGCTGTTTGCAATGTGAAAGTCCTGACTGATCGTCTTAGATGAAACAGCTAGTTGCTATAGATCTGTGCACAGAACAAACTTGTTGCTTAGGGAGTTGAAAAATGAGGAATTACAGCAGCAGATTGCAAGAGGCACTCGCTTCCTCTGGCTTACTGAAGTTGGTCTCTAAGATCTGCAGGGTGGAAGCTCCTGTCAGCCACGCTTCTTTGCTATCGCTATACTTCTTACTTTTCTTTTTTTTTAATAAAGAAATTTCCTATTTAAGGCCTATGTTTATCTTATGCTAGACCAGAAGGTTTTGGACTCGTTGACATAAAAAACCTGATTTTAATGGTGCTGACCTGTGTACGCTCAGGTCAAAGGTAATTGTAGCATCACAGAATAGTTCAGCTTTGAAGACCTCAGGAGGTCATCTGAGTTCAGCCCCTGCTCAAAGCAGCTGCTTAATGTCTATCCCAAGTGCGGATCTGGTCTCTGTTACACAGGACAGTCACTTACATGGGTCTCATAGGTGGAGGAGAGTTGGGATTTTTAACCCCCCCCCCCTTTTTTTTTTTCTGTCTGGTATTTCAGGAATAGGAAGTTTCTCCAAATTATTTCAGATGACAGAGACAATTTTCTTTTAATTCCAGAGAAAAACATGGGAGATCAAACACATGCAGCATGTTCCTTTCCAGTCTTAGAGGCTGAGGCTGCTGACCTCTTAAATTTTTTTTTTTTTAAATTGATGCGAAAATGTCAGTTCTTTGCTAATACACCATCATCATGGATTCAGATGGAATTATTATTCTAGTGAATCCCTAGAAGCAGATGTATTGAGTTTCAGCAGAAATCACCTAGAAAAGCTCCTGTTCTGCTTTAAAAACTGCAATTTTGCATTAGTATTCCTGATGAGGGAATTGGAATTTAATGTTATTTTACATATTTAAACATTTACATATTTTAACATATTTACATGTAGTCTTATTCTGTGGGACAAAACATGATGTGTTTAAGAGACAGATTTAATAGTGAATTTGACTGCAATCCAGGGTCATCAGCAAAGTTTGCTTCCAGGATGCATGTTGGACTGTGGAACAGTGTCTCACAATGTGTTTATTTGACGCTCCAAATGAATATAATGTTATTTATGAAATGGGAGGCGTTCTATGTGAACACACTGTTCTACTAAAAACAACTTAAAAACATTCCTTCAAATGTATTCCGTAAAAATGTTTTTCAAGTTGTACGTCCCTTTTCGTCACTAATAGAGCAGATCTGTATTAACTAAGATTGTGAACAGATAGATCTAACTCCTTTCAAGAATGGCAGTTAGAATTAAAAATAAGGCACTCATATCTCAAGAAAATAATATATATATATATACTTTACTAATTAAATGTACTGTCAAATTCATTTTTGTGAGAAGGCCACTTTTAGGGCTGCTTTAGCTTTTTTAAATTAAAAATTAATCTCTTTACCAATCAACAGTATATATATGTTATTGCAGAAATGAAAGCTTGTTTTCCTTATGTTGATACTCTTTTGCCCTGTTTATTTTAGCTATTGGTGATTGGTATAAATGGATATATATCCATTTTGTTTAAATTCTCTTCATTTTCCAGCAGTGCCATTAGGCATCTACTCATGCAAAGATAATCCTAAAATACTTGTTTTATCCACATTACTAGAAAATAGACCAAAAGCAGTTTAAGATTAAGAAAGGTCTTTTGACTCATCATTATTTAAAATTAATTTCTAGCTCATTTTGTTTTCTTTTCCATGTCTTTCTAATGTTTCTTGCTTTCTGTAACCTACAAGCTCCCTTTTTTCAAGCAATCGGTTTCGCAACTATTGACTTTTTCAGAAATTTTCCTCAAAACACATCCCTGTGTTAATATGCGAACAGCAACTTAAATAGCAGGACTGTCTCTGTTTTGACTATTTCTGTTTTACTTAAATTGTTGTCCCCAGGAGTAGAAACAGTGCCTTTTTCTGCTAGTGTATGGATTGGCACCTCCTAATACCAGATGGATTGGTCTTGATATCCAGAGTTTAAAAAATAAAATAAAATAAAATCCATCTGCGGCAATCAATGTTCTATGTTTCTCCACACTGTATCCAAATTCTGCACTCCAACATTAGGTGTGGTTTTGATTGCTTCAGTTTTATTTGCCTTTTTAACTGGAAATCTGGGCTCATAGAATTTTATGGTGGAGCACAGCACTTGTATTTTTAAAAAATGCACGTTGCAGCTGACTAGAATGTGCTGCTGACATTAGATTTGAAGTTAGGAGATAACATGATAGGCAGCTATTATTTATTGGGTTATGAATGTTCTGAAGAGTGATATTAAATAGTTGCTGCTATTTTTAGTACAGGGAAATTTTGCAACCATTTGTTCTGAATCAGTGATTAGAAAAAAACAAGTAATTTTATTACTTCCAGTCAATCATGCTTTTAGGTGAGGAGGATGCTGGATGGTGTCTTGATTTTCCTTTAAAGCCTTGTTGTTTGCAATTCCAGTTACTGTAAAACAGATTGTTATAATTTTTATTATTTAATAAGTATCCTTTTTTAGTTATTAGATTGTGTTATTGTATTTTATTTATCCAAGACTGCTAAATAGATTAGCAAAAATATATAGTGTAAAGCAACTATTTGCATTATGTAAAGGAACATATAAGAAATATATTTATCCAAAAATGAGCTCACAGTGGAATCGAGGGTTAAATTACGCTGATGGTACAACATTCAGTGGCTCGTTGCTGAAAATAATTCACAGGCTGAACTGTTTGAAGGTACAAAAAGATAAATAGAATAATTTTCATCATGAAGAAGAAGGACTCTTATTTAATATGAAACAAGTCCTTGTGGTCAAAACATGCTTTATAAGAATAGACTGTACATCTGCCTCCTACCCAAGCACAGATGAGCTCCCTGACCTTTTATCTGTGTTCCTGGTGTTACCTCTGGCTCCTGCAGCTCTGACCTTTGAAAGCCCTGATTAGGGAAGGAGAAATGAGTAAGAAGCAGTGGTTTGCATTTGGATTTTTATGAAACAGCAGGTAATTCCGCTTTTTCAGGGTGCCAGAGAAACAATTCCAGGCACGGGTTTGTTTTCTGTGCATTTGTAGATAGTGTTTTTGCAGTTGTAGGACTTGTGCTGTTCTGTGTGATTGCTTGGGAAATCTTCCTCTGAACTGATGGGTAAATGGCTGCTGCGGGGGAGCAACACTCAGAATTACCCGGCTGCTTTTGCTCTCCTGCTAAGGACCCAAGCTTGCTCTTAAAGGCCTCGGAGAATTCCAATTAGTAGGAAATTATCTCTACTGTTATTTTAACAGGTTTGCAATACCAAGCTTCGGTGCACATTGATTTTTTTTTTTTTTTTTTTGAAAGCGACATGAATTTTGAAATCAAAAGTAGCTAAAGAACGTGTGGCTAAAGTAGCTAAACATGTAGCTAAAGATGTACAGTGACTTCGGATGGAAGCACATAATGCTGAACTACTGAATTTTCCATGACTACAGCAATAACCAGCAAGATGTGCAAGACCAGTTTTATCTGTTATGATTTAAGGAGAAAATAGCAACAATTGATCTGGAGAAGAAAATAAGCATTTTTGTAATGGTTAATACTTGTTTTTCTAAAATGAATCCTGTTTTAGAGAATAAATTGTATATTCACAGCTGCTGCCGTGCTCCTTTTTCTCAGTCCTTTCTCTTTGGCTTAATTTACTGCTTTTGTCTATTTCTTCAATTAATTTATGAAGAGTTTCCAGGTAAGCTTGGAGGGAATTTTAGAGGTCTCTAGTAAAGTCTGCTTCACAGAGGTAGGATCCACAGCTGGATCTACTGTAATAAATATTTCTCTACCTTGTGAATGTCATTTCTTAGTTTCATTGGATAGGTGCATTATGTCAGTTTTTCACTACTGCTATTGAGAATTTTTTTCCTAATCTGTAACCTAAATCTTCAATCCTAATTTGGATATTTTTTATGCTGTTTCTAGGGATTTGAGGAAGCATCCATCATCATCACTCGTAACAGCTTTTTATGTTCTGAAAGAAGTTGTCCTGTCTCCTCTTAGGCTAACCTTCTTTAAGACTAAAGTCTCGAGTCTTGACAGCCTTCCCTAGCACAAATTGCTTATCACTTCCCAGCTCTTGTTAACTTCCCTTCAGTTCTTTTCCAGCTTGTCTTTTGCAATTCCCTGTGTAGGGATTCACAAAGCTGGACACAATATTCTGGTTTAGGGGGTAACAATATCAGCAAATGATTTCTGATCTTTGATTACAAAGGAACCTTGGCTCTACGAGGTCTTATACAACGCACCTCTTGTTTATGCATCCTAGATTGGACTTTTAGTTTGCTAAAACCCTGTGTCTTTTTTTTTTTCTTAAAAATAATTTTACTCATTATTGCTGTTATATGTTCTCTGCAATTAATCTTTCAAATGCATACATTGGTGAGGATTTTGCCCCTCTTTTTGTTACATCTTTGCCCCTCCTTTGAGTTACATCTGATTGTATTTTTTTCAGATTTTTTCCTTCATTTTGACATAATTATAAATGCAGTAAAAACCATGTGCTCAGAACTCTGAGTTTGGTATCATTTGCTGATTTTTATTTGTTCTTAATAGATTAGTTTCTTACTCTGTTGCTTTATTGTGGTAGTGAACATATTCTGTGTAACTGGAACAGGACAAACCCAGAGGAATTTCTTTTTGACACACTTTTCCAAGTCCTGATAATTATGAAACTTCTGATAATTACCTTTTGGATGTTGTGTCCATTATTTCCTCTACAGTATTTTTTTACTTTGCTATTGAGAGTGGTGTGTCTTGTGTTTTATTTCTATGTTAAAATGCTTTGCTTTATTGATTACGTCGTATATTCTGCCAGAAATCAGTTACACGACACTACTTTTGAGAATACAAAAAACCTTAAACCCTGAATCTTACATGGGTCTTCTTAGTGTTTACAAATTGATTATTGTCTTGTTCTAACTCCCTCTCCCCAAATAGTCTCATCTCTAGTTTAGAAAGCCCTTCGCCTTATAAGGGTAGTGCTTTGATTTGCCCTTTTCTGTCCTGATGACCTCTCCTGAGTTCTCAGAGAAAATTGATTAAGGCAGTGTCCTTAGATATTTTAGAGTGAAATCCAGTTGTTCTTGCTGTTCTCAGCACATTTTTTCATGCAGAGTGATTTTTCTTTAGGATTTCTTTTCATTCTTAGCCCTTGCAAATATGTCCAGATGAGTAACATTTAAAAAAAAAAAAAAGTTGAAGAAAGTATGGAAAATTTAAGCCTTCTCTGCATTCTTTCCCTTTCTTAAGTCTTAATGAACTTAAATCACTCTTATGTAAAATATCCTCCCTTATTTCCTGTTGTCCCTTGTAAACTAGAGGTTATTATGCACCTTGGCCTTTCTGATCATTATTTACGTGGTTTTGCAGTTCCGTAGTGTTATTCCTTAATGATGTTCTTGTTGCATCTTGAACAATTGTGTGATGACTATTCTGTTAGTATTTAAGGATTAAGTAATTGTTGGTCTGCTATCATCCTGTCACTACATTGGAACAGTTTGACCCTGTGCCTTTCAAATAACAAGGCAGATTCTATAAAATCGTTCAAATATGTGTGTAGGGTGTAGCACATGAGATGGTGGTCCTTGAGGAGTGTTGCTTTTACGATAAAGAACAATTTACATTTATTCAGTAGCAGACATCTTCAAAATCATTTCAGTCATTTAAATCACTTCAGTATTTGTTTACATTCATATACAGAAACCTGTTGTTAAGTATTCACATGCTTACTTGTGGACAGCAGCTGTTTTTAGGTTTCAGAACTGTATATACTCAATACTTTTAAATCTGTTAATTAATGTACAGCTATTAAACTTCTAGAACAGTGAGACCTCTCATCAGTAAATGCTGGCTGCATCATCATGCCCTGAATTATTCCTTCACACACTAATTATGCTTCAGTAAAAGAAAAATGAATTGCAACGTATCCTAATGATCACGGAGTAGGATACGCTTGGGAAATGATATATTTGCCTTGCATATGACCTTTGAGTTGTTTTTCATATTGTATGCTCTTACTGAGCTGTTAGCCTTATATCCAAAGGTAGCTTCTAGGATATGGAAAGTAGTTCCTCAGGGAAGACCAGAATTAGTTAAGGGTCCATTTGGCATATGGAAGAATACAGTGGGGGTTTAATCCATCGTTAGATGGTCCATTCCTGTGTACGTAGATTTAGGAAGTTCTGCCTTAAAAAACATACAGATCAAGTTAGAAAAATATAATCTGAAGTTGCAGACTTTTCTACCCTTACTTTCTACTGCAGCATATTTTATTAAATTTTATTTGAGGATTTGGTAGGGGAAAAGAATAGTGTTTTGGTTTTCTTATATGTAATGATTTAGTGATGTTTTCATAGAATCACATGGGTTTGGGTTGGAAGGGACCTTGAAAGATCATCTCTGCCACGGCAGGGGACATCTTTCTCTAGATCAGGCTCCTTTACGTTTTCCAGTTATTGCAGGATTATGAATTTTTTCCTGAAGCAACTGATACCTCTTCTGTTCAGTCGGCTTTACTTTTTGTTCTTGAGTTTTACTTTTTTCTCATTAGGAAAGTGAGGAATAAATGGAAGTAGCCGAAGCTGTTGGGCATCCTGGGGAGCTTACATGTACATATCAGTGTTAGACAGGTTCCATTTTAGAAATTTTAATTTCAGAAATTGGTATCAGCACAGTGTGGCTTAATTTGGTGAGGGCTTCAGTGGGATTGGATGAAATTAGCGTTGAGCTCACTATTTGGAAGCTACCATTACTTTTCCCTATTACTGCCCCTTTCATCAGGGAAGACCATAAAAGTGTTTCATTTCTTTATCTCCTGAACTTTCTTTGCATGTTTTTAATTTGGTTCATTCAGCTCTGTAACAGTACGAGCTGGTTGTTGTCCCTATAGGTGGTGGCTGCTGCCAGCCTGGCCAGGAACTCTTCTCCCAGCATAGAAGGGTGTTGCAAAAATAGCAAGTTTGGACGTTTCTCATGGAAAACAAATCGGTGGAGAACATTTTAGCATGTTTGCCATGAGCAAAAAGGTTTTGATGGGGGCAGAGCTGTCTTTGCCAACAGCGCATTTGTTTGGAAGCTGCTATTTTTGGGCTGTGAGCATCTGAGCCTTTTGTAACACCAGAAAGAGGAAGAGAACAGTGAAATCACTTTAATAACTTATTTCCTGGTTGAAGTGACTTATCTGTGAGGCCTAGACAGAGATGTCATTTCCTGGATTAGTTCTCTTCAGTTGGAATGGTCTGTGCAAGCTTTTGACCCAGCTTCTTAATTGTAGTGCAATTTTTGTGTTAAGTGATGTAAACTAGCCCTTTTAATGAAAATGTAAAGCTTTAAGGAGACACCTTTTCACAAAATGCTAATGTGCAAGACAAGTCTTTCATAATCTACATGTTGATATGAACTTGAAATCCTCACCTTAAAATTATGTTCAAGAGCTTAAAATCTTGTCTTTGAAAGAGCATGATAATAAGTTTTTTTCACAGGGATAAAAAAAAAATAAAATGTCACTCTTTCTATTTCTCATGATGCTGGTACTAATCACCTCGTCTGTGCCACCAGCTGTAGCTGAATGTCCTCAGGAGTTAGGACACTTCCAAGTAGTCAAGCACAGGCAGCTGCGCTGTTCTCAAATTTCTGTTCATTAATAGTGACTTGTGAAAATTGTTACCAGAAGTCCATTAAAAAGAGACACAAAGAAATAATATAAAAATTAGCTGCAAATATGGTTCTTAGTTTTTTATAGCCCACAAAAATGACATGGAGGGAAAAAACAATTACATCTGAAATGATAATGTACAGCTCAGTTTAAATTGGAAGTTATGGTTGTTGTGGACCTTGTAATCTTACTTTACTAAAATGTCTGTTAGGGATGATAACTTTATTCTTTTCCCTGACTTTTTGCATAAGATATAAATAGAGCATACTATAAATGTTTTACTTGTCAACCTCTAAAATACCTTTGCGTGAAAAGCATTAAAAGAGCAGGTGGTTTCACCTTTCTCCCCCTACAAAAACATGAAGAACCAAAATATGCCTCATTGGTTTGTGTTAACACAGAGTGCTTTTATGTCTTGCTTAAAATGTCTACCCAGTTGTTAGTCATCATTAAAATATAGTTTCAATAGAAGTGAAAGGTGAATGTAGAAGGAGTGATAAATAAGGTATTAAGACTGTGAAGACAGAAACAGTAAGAAGGTACTAGGAGCCCTAGAGAACTAGTTTTTATTTTTGAATCTGTGCAGTAGAAACAAGAACTCTGATTCATCAGAAAAAAATATGCTCAGGACCAGTTGTGAAACTGGAATTCTAAAGAGTAAGAAAGACTCTTATTGTGATACTGTGCATAGATACTGTAAACTACACTTGTATATTAACACAATTATACTGCAAATATATTAATGCAAGTGTAGCTTCAAGTGATATTTGATGTTGGAGTTAGGTGTTGTGTGTAAACTACCAGCTAATTGGAACTCAGACTTCATTGTGTTGGGTAAAATCATAAAAGACATCCCAGCTGTTCTTCATCAAGGCATTCAGTATGGTCCTTTTCTACACATCACAAGGTGAAGATCCATGTTTCTGCAGATACACTGTGCTATAGAATGAGATATCCTTTTTTGGAAGGCACTGTTTGGTATTACAGATTCTATTACGTTATTTTACAGGAAATCACCTCAAGTCAGAATACTTTCCGTTGGATTTGTCCAGGTTATTGGGCAGTTCCTGTGCAAATCATACAATGATTAATCCAGAAGTATTTAACAACTTTGTAACTTTGGTTTAGTTTTATTGTATCTTTCACAAAAATGTCATCAATTCTTAAATTCCTAGTGCATCACTCCTTCATCCTTAATGACTCTTGCGGGAACAGTTATGGTCAAGACTAAAATAATGCCTATAAGTGTTGTTCTTAAAATGACTAATTATTGATGCTGTGTCTTTTTCATTGACTTCCCTTTTTGCCTATTAACACTGTTTTCTGTTTCTTTTTGTAAGGAAGTTCTAAAACATGATGCAAAAGATCTTTATGACACAGTTCATGTTACATAGATTCAAGAGTAAAATTCCACTTTTACTCTGTGCAGCAGTGGAAGTTAAATCACAGAATGGTTGAGGTTGGCAGGCACCTCTTGAGATCACTTTGTCCAACACCCCTCCTCAAAGCAGGATCAACTAGAGTAGGTTGCCCACAACTGCATCCCGTCAGGTTTTGAATATCTCCCCTGATGGAGACTCCACAACCTCTCTGGACAACTTGTTTCAGTGCTTGACCACCCTCACAGGGAAAGAAGTGTTTTCTGGTGTTCAGATGACTGCTATTGATACTTCCCAAGACACCTTCATTTGTTAGGAAATTAAAAAAAAAAAAAAAAGCAATAAAATCTTTTAATTTTTAAAATGTGCTTAATCAGTAATGTCTTTTGTGGTGAAAAGCAACATCTCCACAGATGAGGTAGTCTTATCTCTGGAGATGCGTATTTAGGACAATCTGGCATTCAACATGTTTTTAATAATCTTGGGTTTTGCCTTTAACTCTATCCAGGTAGATCACAGAATCATGGAATTATTAGAATGAATATAATAATCTTAATGAGATTTACAACAGAAGTGATCCTTTCCCAGTTATATTAAGAAAAATAAAAATAAAATCAGCAGGTTCTTAGCTATAGCCTCAGTTACTAAGAAAACTGAAAAACTGTCTAGTTCTTTTGGCTGCCTATTAATAAAAATGATGTGATCTCTGACTTAAATCTCTGGGATGCCCTGTCAAGGCTCAAAAACATGAAGAAACATCTTGGGATTTTCTTCTTAGAGCAATGAGCAAAACTGCTGGTTCACTGGAGATGCTGAGAATGAGTGGAATCTCTGCCTCTGCTTAGTATCTGAAACTATTTTTTGTTTGTCCTTCTGTAACTAGAAAGGGCTGTGTGTTTTGAAGAGTAATTTTACAAGGCTTTCTAGGTTGCTCAAAGGTGGAATTGTGTAAAGTCTTTAGTTTAGACTTTGGTGATGTCATCCCTTGCCATTTTAAGAGGTCTCAATTGTTCTTTATTGAGGAGGGGACATACTGATAATTGGTAGCAGAATGGCATCTAGACCTCTGGCTCCTCTTCTGTTGAGTCACTTAGAAAAAGTAATCTAGTCTTGTGAGCTTAAATTCTGTGGTGAATTTTCTTAAGTTTAGGCCATGTCTTGCTTCCAAGAAGAAAAATGTGCAGTTGTTTTTTGAATATCCAGAATGAGAAGGCAGAGATGATGTGATCAAAGCAATACTATGGATAATGCAAAGATAAAGTTTTTTAATATGTAGGAAAAGTGTAATGGAAATAAGAAAAGCAGATTGACTAAACTAAGTACCTTAAATCATTGTTTAATGAGTAAGATTACTTAGTGGTTGAGATTAAAACTACTACTCCAGTTTAAGGCCCAGTGCCAGTAATCGGTGGTAATGTATCTGTACTGTTTATAGACCAACTTGGAGCCAGTCACTCTGTGTTAGCTCCTTTGTGGTGACTGGTTTATAAACATACTTGAGAGCTTGTTTGATTTGCCTACTAGGAATGTAATGTGTGCTTGAATAATATGTAATCAGTCTCAGTGTAGTAATTTTAAGAAAGTTGTTAGTTATGATGTAAGACTCAATTAATTTATTTTTATTTCTTTTCAGGATGGCTTGAATTCTTTGGTCCTTGATCTGGATTATCCAGCGCTGAGGAAGAACAAGAACATTGATAATTTCTTAAATAGATGTAAGTTGCAAGTGACCCTTAAACAATGACATCATTGTGATCTCAGTCAGGGGAAGATGAGTGGTCAGAAATGCATTGCTGATTTTCATTTTACTAATTTTTATAACTCTGAGCTTTTATATTCAGAAGGCTTTGAAGAGCCATTCATAATTGAGAATTTTCAGTTTGGGGAGTCAATTTGCTGAAAATAAGTTGGAATATACCAGTTGGAAAAATCCTTTTATGTTACTTTTTAACATAAGTATGCCTGGTGACATAATTTGCAAAGCATATCACAGTTACTATTCTTTAGGAATTACTCAAAAATGTCAACATTACATATACAGTCTTACTTATTCTAACAGAGAAGCCTTCTGTTGATTTTAAAACCAAAATTATTATACCTTAAAGTCTCTTGGTGCATTTTTGAACCTTTGTTGTAAATGTTTGTGATTCTCCCCCCATTAATTGTAGACAGGGTCTTGGAGTTTATTGAGCGTATGAAAATGGAAGACTTACATCAGAGTAGCTGTATTGTGTCTTCTTAAAGTCTTTTCTATCCATGTATATAAACAATTTTTTTCCCTGTGTAAAAATAGTATATTATTTGCTTTAAAATTTAAGTGACAACAAGTAAGCCTTCTTGGAACAATTATGATTTATAATGACCTTATTTTGAGATATTGCTTTTTTTAAAAAAAACTTTTCTATTGCATATATTGAGGTTACTGCAGATGCAGTCTTATCAGCAACTCTTCTTTTGGGTTGTTACTGGTAACGTGTGTCTGCCCTCCATTGCTCTGGGACTCAATTTGAATATCCACTTGTGCTTCTCAGATAAATAGTGGCTGATGTAGTCATCTGTGGTAATTTTTTGTGTTTGGAATTAAGTGCTTCTCTGTGATGTTTAGCAGAGCCCTGTAGCTGGACATAGAGCTTTACAGTGGCCAGTTAAGTCTCATTTAGAGAAGTCACTGAAAACAATAAATAAGAAACAGCAGATTAGGAAGGAGAGACATACCTTGGGATTATTCTGAGTTCAAAGGAATTCAAGCAGATATTTATGAAAGAAAGGGTCAGGAACAGCATTTTAAGTAGGTTTCTTTTTTACCTGCAACTGTGCCTTGTGGGTGTGATGAGAAGAGAAAGCCCTATCTACAGCAAATATGAAAATGACGTAAATGACAGTATCATCACTTTTAAAATCTGTTCAGATTTGCCTTTATATTACAATACTATTTTTGCAGTAGGACAAAATTGGAAGGTTTTTCTAATCAGAAGGCCAGTATCTTGTGGAATCTGGCTATTAAAAATAGCAACTCTGGGAAAACAATTTAACCTTGGAAAGAGGTTTTTTTGTTGCTTTTTTGTTTCTGCAGCCACTGAACATTCTGTCTTCACTTCTCCGAAGGCTGTTGCTCCTTCTACTCCAGCTCCTCTCCCATTGTTGCAGTAAATATTACTAAGCATCTGATGTGGCCTGCAGGCTCCCAGCAATGGCAGAAACCCAAAAAAATACTTTGGTGCATTTTATTATTGGTTTGTGTTTTTTTTTAATCAGCTGACGCTTTACAGTTGAAATATGCAGATAACAGTTGAAGAAAATTCTGAGATGTGTTACAAAAAAAATTCATTGTAGTTAATGGAGAGTTTTCACCTGTTGAACTTTAAAAAAAAAAAAGGCATGTAAGAGCTGACTATTTTGGCTCACATGTAGCAAGGCCAGGCATCTCTCTTAAGAATCACCCATGCAACCTTTCTCCTGTTTCTGTACTGCCTGAGAGAGAATGAAAACCAGTGCTGCGTATCTTCTGTGATTTACACTTTTAAAAAAAACCAAACTATTTCTGAAATAAGACTTTTGTAAACATTTGAAGCTGGTAATATTCCAGCATTGCAACTGAATCAGTGCTGCCACAGTGATTTGTTTTAAAGTCCTTTCCGACGTAGGTGTTCGTGCAGTTTGTTATGAATCAGGTTGGGGAACTGAACAGAATTAAGACAAAGAGTGGGGTGGTTGGTTTGTTTATTTCTATTTGCTAAAGCTAGACAGGCAAAAGAAAAGCAAAGACCAATTCCTGACTTTTATTTCACTGGTATTTGTGCTGGCACAAAGGGAGCTGCTCAGGTGCAAGACAAAACAGGAGGGCAGTTGGCTTCTTACTGGTGTTGTCATTTATGCGATTTAAAGTTGCTTGCTGAAGCCTCTCGCTACCTTGGACTTGGAGAAAGAGTTAGGGATTGTATTAAGAATTTGTGGAAGAGTAAGTTGTTTCTCTCTTAGGTTAGGGAACAGCGAGTTCTTGTCTCTTCTGATTTTTCTCATCATGTGAAGAGCTGTAGCGAATGCCTAGATGAGACTTATTGTCAAAAGGTTCTGACAGACTCTGCTGAGTGGTTGGTGCTGGGGGCCTGGAGCATGTATCCCTCCTCAGGGCTTCCTGAGGACACCATGGAGGAGGTGACAGGGCCATCGTCTGACTTAGCACTCTGTGCTGCAAAGTGGAGCAGCTGAGCTGGAGTTGTTGCTTGTGATGGTATTAATCTATATTATACAAATGCTCAAAAATTGTGGAGAGCGCTGCAATAATCATCACACTTTCAGTCAATTTAATCATTTAATTGTTCCACAATAACACTTCAAGAAGGAAAATTTTTTTCTACTATATTCCCGGGAGTTTAGATACACCCTACTTCAGATCTGCTGCAAGTCATTGCTAATCAGGTTAATGTTTTATTAATAGCTTATTTTAATTTAAAAATGAAATAGTTTGTGTCTCAGCTGAGACATTAATTGATATTCAGCTCAACTCCTAGTTTCAAGCTGAAACTCAAATGTTTTAACTCATTTCACAAAACTACAGTTTATTAATTGCCCATACTATAGGAGCTTGGTATATCCTGTTTCTGTGACCACTCTAGAAGCAACCTCTTCACATGTTTAATTTGAAAGAAACTTTTTAATTGCCTGCTTTCGCTTATTATTCTGATTTCTTACCGCTTTCTCTAAGGCATTGAACCGAAGTAGTGAACATACTTATTATGAGGCACCTAAGTTTCTCACATTTTGCAACCATTCCTTTTCAGTCTTCTGTATTGCTTTAATCAACAGTTAGGATTCTGGTTATATTGCTGTTGTTTTTCAAATATTCATGGGGCAGGGAAGCATAACACAATCTTTAATTCCCCAAAAATGAGAGTAATCTCATAGTCCTCTGAGAGCGAAAACTGAATTGCTTATTTTAGAAAAGAAGCTTGAGCTTTCCAGCATAGGCTTGGTGTATCAAGTCTTTCTTGGTCTTTTCCTCTTCTGTCATCTAGGCCATGACAACAGGTTGAGTCAATTCTTCCAAGTCACTTTTTTTGCCATCTGATATTTGCCAAGTATTGAATCATGTCTTAGTGGTTTGTGTCTTTTTTGGTGGTCTCCCATGCAGGTACTACGTAGCTTGTTAGCTGCTTTAACTTCTGGGAGCAGATAATTAAGCAACAGTTAAAAATATTTCATCATTTATATAGTATTATCATCAGGAATAGAAGAGCATGAAGAATGGATTTTGAGGAGGTCAAAACTGGAAACCTCCATTGTTAAAATGATTTGCTGATTTTTGTGGAGGTTTCCAAACTTCTAGAGTGTAATAGCAATGGACATATTTACAGTAGAAGGAACATTTAGTACAGATGTGTCACTCATGCAGCAGCTTTGCAAACCCCCAAATAAACTTCCTAAAAGGTTGCTTTTGCCATTTTCCTCTCCAAGCAGACACTGCTTACTTAGAAGCAGTTAATCTTAAGTGTTAATTGTAAGTTCTTGCAAAAAGTACCAGATCTGGTTCCTTCCCTTATATTTTGTTGTGTTGCTTGCAGTTGCTGAATCATACGCCAGCCATGTGGTTACCAGCAGAAATGCTCGATCTGGTGGGGTGTTAATGCCTGCCATGACTGTGATTCTCCCTGCTCCATGCTGCCTGGCAGCGACGCAGGCAAAATGTCAGATGCTAAAAAGAATCTTAGAAATATAATGCACTGTAGAATTTACATTAAGTTAAGGAGCTAATTGCCCCTCTGGTTTTCTCTTGGCTTCTGTAAGGCTGCTCCTTGCCTGGTCTTTGCAGACATCCCGGCAGGTTGGGCTCTCCTTCCATTCTTAATGATTCTGTTCCGCTAAGAGTAGCTGTGGGAGAGCTATCAAAGAAGAAACTTTTCCCAAGCAGAGCATGAATTAGAGCCACAGTTTTTAGATGTCTTAGATGTATAAGCAAGTTATATGTCAGTCAAAAACTACTTTTGCATTTGGGTACTTGATGGATGCAAAGCAGTTCAGTTCTGCCATTACACATGTTTTCATTAAGTCAGGGATGTGTCCTCTGCAAGTCAGAGGACTGCTGCTTTCCGCTTCCTTAAGACAACACACTTCTTGTGTTCCTATTCCTTTTCTCTGGAGGGGGAAGTGCTCACTTGTCTGAAACTGTGCCTTCTGGTTTCTGCTGCGCCTGCAAGGTCTCCAGCAGCTTCTTATTCCTCACACACCTTTGACCAGATACTGTGTATGCAGCCCTAATTACTTCAGTCTTTCTGTTGTGATTTCTTGTTTGGTTTTGGGCGGGTGTGGGATTGCAGCACTTTCTGGCTGTACTTCAGTTTAACTTCTGGCCAGACTTTTGCTTGGGGCAGCAAGTTTTGACTTAATATACTCCATAGCAGCACTCATTGACTGTGTCTGGTCTGTGGGGATAAAATTTTACTCCCTTGCATTTTTATTCCTCGTATATACGCACCCTAGAACTGCCTGATACATGCTCTTTTTAAGAAAATAACCTGGATATGAACCCTTTTTTTTTTTTTTTTTAACCTCAAAGAGCAGAAAAGCTTGGTTTTCTCTTCCTCCCCACCCCCCTTTACTCTTCTAGTCAGGTATTTATTCCATTTTCACAAGCACTTGTAACCTTCAGCCACATTCTTGCTGCCAGCTGTCAGTGACTGATCCAAACACTCTGCCCTTTCAGAAAGTGAGGCTTCATTTGTTTAAAGGTTATAGTGCTATTTTCAAGTAGTAAATCAAAAGCTGTCTTTAAACATTCATGCTGTCCAGCATTCCTGGTCCTTCCTGTGTTAATGAAGAAACCTGAGTCATAGGCGATGGCATTCTCCCATTTTAGGACTTGTACTCAAATATCACATTTTTTTTATAAGATTACATTACTTTCTGGGGCTGGGGAGTCCATCTAATGTCTTCCTTTAAACCTAACATTTTTCTTCTGCTGGGGCTTCATGCTGTTGCAGATCCATGGGGCCGTAAGACACAGTCTGTGGTAAGCGTGCACGCAGATACCACAAATGTACAAACTCATCTGTGTGAAACCTTCTGAGAAATTCATCCCTCTACTAAAAGGATAGTGTTGGAAAGGTCTCCGGCACCTTGAATTAGAACATGTTATGTGATACATGAACTAAATCATATGATCCAGCATGTTGCAATTATGATATCACTTCAGGATTTCTTGCCTTCGTGCAGCCCATTTTTTGTTTCAAGTTAGTTCCGTGCTTTGATTATCTGTTCTGTATCTGCTAGATTTTATGACAAAATAGACAATTTGCATTTCTCCTTCTTATCTTCTTATCTGCAATTACATAAGCTTCCAAACCCAGTCTTCCCTTCTCAAACTGCAAAATTAGTTCACATCATGAACAAAATAATAAACTTGGTGTGGTAAAGCGCTGTTGCTGTCCTATGCTTCCTGTCTAAGCTTTCATGATTCACTGCAGAAAGCAGCCTCCGAATTCTCTCAGCTTCTTTTTCTATTCACACTCTGGATTACTTCGCAGTCTTCTTGGTACACTGAATGTAGCAGATTTGTCTGGTTTTGAGGTTTTTACTTGCCTCTGTCCTTATGTCTTTACTAGCAGACTCTTTCCCTCAGTATTAACTTTTTTATTTCCCTTTAAATCTCTCCCCTTCCCCTTCACACATAAGAAGTGAAGAAGAAGAAATTTTTAGTTTTTTTCTTTATTTTAGTTTTCTTCTTTAGAAGAAGAAATCAGTTTAGTTAGTGGAAATTTGTGTTCCACAGGTTAGGAAGGACCTCTGGAGGTCAACCATCCAACTTTGCTCAAAGCCAAACCAGTTTCGATGCCAGTTCAGATCCTTGTGCTGCTGAATTTTGAAAATTTCCGAAGAGGGAGGTTTTGCAGCTCCACCAGACAGTCTGCTTCATTCCCTGATTCTAGGGATTCTTTTCCTACAAAGTAGGATTTCCAGTGTTCTAACTTGTGTGTTGCCTCTTGTCCTTTCACTTTGTCCCTCTTATAAGTAAAACCTCCTTTCAACTTCTGCTGAGGTCAACCATTTATTTCAACTGCCCGAAGCTGAACAATTCCAGTTCTGTCAGCTTCTCTATGAGCATCATGTGGTCCCACTCTCTAAGCACCTTGGTGGCCTTCCATTCAGCTAGGGAATGTTTTGATATTTTTCTTTCACTGGGGAGCCCAATGCTAGGCATAGCGTTCCAGATATGGTCTCACAAGTGACAGAGGGGGAAAAAAATCACTTCCTTCAACCCAGTGCCTGTGCATTTACAAGTGCAGCCTCGCATGCAGCCAGTGCAAGGACTTGCTGCTCATTCCTCTTTGTTCATCTTGCTCTTGGGTCCTCTTTCTCAAGGTGCCTTCTAGCTGGTGAGTGCTGTCCTGTCCTGTGGTGTGGTGTTGCTGCGTCCCAGCTACAGGACTCCGCATTTGCCTTTGTTGAACTTTGTGAGGTTCCTGTCAGCATATTTACCAATCCTGCCTGGGTCCCTCTTAGGAGCAGCCCTGACCTCCAGCGTATCAACTTTGAAATTTGAAGCACTGACCATGACTCCAGCAGGTTTTCCGCCTACCTTGTATTTTCTCTGTACAATCCATGTCAGTCTGGTTTGGCTACAAGGATACTGAGATGCTCTGTTGAAAGTCATTCTACAGTCAAGGAAAGGAAAAGTGTACTGCTCTCCCCTTATCCTCCAAGACACACATCTCGTCATGGAAGGCAATCACATTAATCAAACAGTTTGTCCTTTTTAGTTCCTTTCTGGCTGTTCCTATCCTTTCTTCTCCATCAAGTACTTGGAAGTGGATTCCAGAAGGATTTGCTCTGTGGTCATACTGGGCAGTGAGGTTAGGCTGCTGTTCCAGCATGTAGCTTTCTGGATCCTCCTTGTCATTCTTCTAGAACACAGACGTGACATTTGCCCTTTACCAGTCATCAGGAGCCTCCCCAGGATGCATAACCTTTCAAAGTTGATGGAGAACAGCCTGGTAATATTGTTGACTGACTCCTTCAGGATGCTCAGATGCGTCCTGTGTCATCTTATGGCCCGGTGTATGTCAAGTTTGCTTTATTGGTCCTTAACTCTGACTTCTACTGCTGTACCACTGCCTCACACTCTGCTGTCGGCTCTGGAGAGCTGGGAGGTCTGTGAGCAGAACTCGACAGTGAAATCTGAAGCAAAAGAGGCATTGAGTACCTTGATCTCCTCTGTGTCCTTTGGGGCTAGGTCTCCTACTCCACCAGGAGCAGCAAGCCCGCATTTACCTCATTCTTTCTTTGATTGCCAGTGTATTTATAAGGTCTAGTTTCTCTTCACAATCCTGTCTAGCTTCAGTTCCAGCTGAGCCTGACTTTCCCAGTTCCATCCTTGCATGCTTGGGAGATTCCTGCTGGGTAGTGCATCTCTGCTTCCATGTTCCAAACCTTTGCTTTTTGTGTTTGAGTTGAGGCAGAGGATGCCCATTCAGCCAAACTGGCTCTCTGCCATGCCTGCTGGGTTTCTAGCTGACTAGAACAGACTGTTCTTGTACTATGAACATGTCATCTTTGAAGATCAACCCACTCTTCTACCCTCCACAGTAGCTTCCCACGAGATGCTGCCTGTGAGTTCCCCAAACAAGCTGTAGTCTGTTCTCCCGAAGTCCAAGGTCTGCTATTTTCCTTCCTCAGTTCTCTCAGGGTCTTAAATTCCACCATCTGAAGGTTGCTTCAGCCAAGGCTGACACAGAGTTGTCACCCCTGGCCAGTTCTTTCTCGTTAGTGGGTGATAGACCAGAGTGCCTCCCTGGTTGGGTTTGTTGCTCACTTGGGTCAAAAGAAATGTTCTTGATGGTCAGGCATCTCCTGAATTGCTTGTAGCCTGCCAGGTTGCTCTTCATGAATGTGCAGGAATGGTTAAACTATTTACTAGATGTTTATTATCATTAACTCCCCACTGACAGTGTCATCTTTAATGCCATACTGAATTAACAGTACCTCTGATCCTTTTTCTCCCTGTGTCCAGAGCCGAGGTCCCCTGTAACGCCTTTCTTGAGATCAAATTCCATGATCTTTGAGCCTAAACGGGGATCTCGCAATACACACCTCTGCTCTTCTCTGAATGTAAGCATCCCCAACTCTTTGTACAATTTCATGCTTTTCCCTGGTAGAGGCCTTGCTCCAGCCAACCTGTTTTCCTTTCGTTTGTTCTTCCTCTAAGCATGTGTGGGGACATTGTCAAACCTTGTCACCTTAAGATTACCTCCGGTAATATGGATTCCATTCATTGCTCCCATTGTCTTTGTAATAAGAATAGATTTTTTAAAATGCATTTAGCCAGGAATACATTCACTAGAGCATTCAATCTTTGCAAAATTAAAGAGTCTAGGACCCTGCATGTTTTTTAGAATTTGTCAGAGGTCAGAATTTCACTGGTTTTCCATACAGATTCCCACAAGTGCCAACAAGAAAAATACTGGAAGGAGCTTATCTTCAGAATATTGCACCAGAGGATACTTGAATTGAACATCGTAGACCTAATTTTAAAAAATGTAGAACTACACATGCAGTGAATGCTAAAAAGCACTTTGAGATGGCCAGCAGTTACATAAACATGTGTAAATTTGAATTATTATTTCCTATGGAATGAAGGAGTGGATCTGAAGCCTATCCCTGCTGTTGAACCCTCCAGGTGTGTAGGAGCAGGTTGCACCTGCAGAGCTTTTTGTGCACCAGGTATTTCACACTCCTGCCTTATCAGTGGAGTGCCAGGGGATCCTGGCAGCAGAGCGGGTGGCAATGAATAATTGTCTGAAAATTCAAAATAGGCTTCTCTGGTTCTTTTACATTAGTAGAGTGTTCCTGTGAGCTTGTTGAATGATTGTTAGAGGTGCAAAATGAGAGTCAGCAAAATCCAAATGACAGTTCAGCTAAAGGTAGATAGTTAATAGTTTCCGAACAATAATGAAAATTATTCATGACTTCAGATTTCAAGAATTACCAAGAAAGCTCTAAACAGTTAAATAAAAATATATATTTTTTTAATCTGAATGAAAAATGTTAAAGAAAATTCTTGTATTCTGTTAATGCATGTGTTATCACAACATTTATTTGATTTGTTTTAGATGAGAAGATTGTGGAAAAAATCCGAGCTTTACAAATGAAAGCTGAAGACTATGATGTTGTCAAGGTGATTGGAAGAGGGGCTTTTGGAGAAGTGCAGCTGGTAAGAATGATAATGATTTAATGGTAAATAGTAATGATTTAATGATTAGACAGATTTATGGCTCTAGCCAGAACCTTCCCCAGTCTTGCGTGCTTTCTATCTAAAAGTGTATTCTTACAAAGAATAAATATTATTTTCATTGTATCGTAAGGTCATTTCTGTACATCTGAGTTTAAAACATCATGGATTGGAAGGGAAGGACTTGGAGAACAGTTTGCTATCCTTTCATTAAAATGAAATAAAGCAGTTCATGGTAATTCTATTTTTTTTTTTGTCCGCAAGCATTACTGTATAATATGGGAAACCTTCCTATGAAAGAGCAGGCTAGTTGTGCAACAACAAAATATTTGTTTTGCTCTTATAATTGCGGTGCTTGTATTGTATTTAAGTGATGTAACTCATATAAGATTGTCCACTCAACATTGTATCCTATATAATATCTAATGTAAAAATGGGATTACTTTTTAAATTTATATTACAGAGAAATTATTTTTTTTAAAAAAAGCAATCAAAATACATAAAGTAACTTAGTATATGATTTGTGGTCTGCTTTTAATTTAATTTTGAATTTTCCTGGACTTCCAAGTCATACTGTGTGATAAGAAGCACAAAAATGCGAGCATATGTGTATGATGGATTGATATGTCAGTTTTGATGTAAGCTATGGATGTAAGCACCAAATAGAATCTGGGAATACAAACATTGGGAACAAGTTATCATGAACTAACAGACAACTGTGCACCAGCTCATCCATGATAATTTTCCGTATAAGCACTTGTAGAGGAAGAGAGATGCAAAGCTGGTCAGTGGAAAGGGGAGCAACTGATTAGCAGCAATTGAAGTGTTTTATCTTGTTACCACAAGGTAACCATAATTACCCTTTTGCTTGTGTCTTTTGACATGGAACTGTCATTTTACAGTTCTGGGATAATCATCTTGTTGTGTAATGTAAAGCAATTTTGGAAAACACAAAGATGTTTTGGAGTTTTGTTGAGGAACGTGGCAAGATCTTAGCTCTGAAATGCTTATAGGAGGTACACAATGTATAATGGCAATAAATTTATTGTCCTTTTATAAAATTATTTCTATTTTTCATATCGGTATTGGTGAAATTGTTTAGAACTGGGGAAAAAACTCTGCAACTAGCCTATCTGCGTGATTCATAGGTGATTTGCAAATTTAGATGTAATTCATGTGGTAGTTAACATTTAATCAGCAATTTTTATTCATTTATGTTATTTTTTAAGGCAACTTAAAAAATATCCAAGTATGGCAACATGAAAATGTAGCTCCTTCTTCCTTTTTTTGAGTCATTTGCACTTTGTTTTTACCCAAAAGAATTTATGAAATATGGAGGGGTGTATTTCCAAAGATCCCCGTTATCAAACAGACTTAAAAAAAAATCATATGAATCTTTATATGCTTTTATATCCTTGTAGCAAGAGATGAAAAACAAAACCAAAAACTTTCAGCAGAACCTTACTTATTTGAGAAGGGGTTGCTGCAGGGAGGTTAGTAAGAAAGCAAGTCTACTCTTTGTCTTTTCACTTACTTAAGGGCTAAATAACTATTGGGGTTTTTTAACGTTTCATTTAAATGTAAATTCTTAATTTGTTCTGGCTTAGAATGGAAACTTATTTTTTTAATTCACTGTGTCATGCACAACTTAAATTCTAAAGTAGAGATGATTTTTCAGTGTACAGACTGCAGTTAGGTAGTTTGAGGGGTCTGAAGGCAAACTACTTCGCATTTGCCTCATCATTATAATGTGCTGGTAAAATGCATAGTAACTTAGTCATATAATGATGGGGTTGGAATTTTTATTCTTTATGTTGTTTGTTGTTTTTTTTTTTTTAATTCTTCAAATAAGCCCTTCAAGCTCTAAAATAATAAAAACTAAGAATGCTTAGTACTGGAAGACAGCTCCTGTGTGTTCTGTCCTGTGCTCTTCTGTACTTCATGCCAATTTAAAAGAACGCTTTTTTTTCTGGAGTGTAAAAATATAAGTAGAAATCATAATGTTATGCAGTCTTACAGCTAAAAAGTAGTGGGTTAATAAATACAGCTGTAGATCTGAACTAATATTAGCCGGTGATGAGGGCATACATACCTAAATTTTTTGCCTCACAAGGTATGATACAAGTTTAAACTATTGAGCTAAGCTATATCTATTTCTACTCCATTCAAAATGTTAACACCACAGTTGCAGATGATGGATTTGCAGTAATCAAAATATTTTGCAACGCATTCTGTGATCAAAATAGAAATTTGCTTCAGTGGGGGCTTAAACACAGAAAGAACCATAAATAAAACATGATTAAATACATGGGTTAAAATAATGAATGTCATGTTATCAATGTGTGCTGTTGTGCATAAATATTTGTAGCACAAATATTTGTCAAATATTTGTAATAGTTAAATATAACAAGCCAAAAAATGAGTATGTTAATACATAGCATAAAATAGTCACCGATGACCACCTTCATTTATTTTTTCTTTCCCCCAAGCTTTCTGCTCCAATATAGCATTTTCTTGTGAAGGAAGTGGCGTGCAGAGATCAGCTTCCTGGATTCTAGCAAGAAAGGAAAACACAGTCTCTACTACTGTATTAATTAAAATTTAGAGCTAGATTTTTTTTTTTTTTAAATAGTCTCGCTTTCCCTCTCTCCTTTCCCCCGAAAATTAAAAAAATCAGTCCAGTAAAGAGAAATCAGATGACTCTGGTCTGAGCATCTGACTTTGGTGGAAAAACAATTTCCTATAACTCCAGAAGTATTAAACTCTAGCCAGAGTTTGGATTCGGAGCCTCCGGATTTGCTGGGTCTCTAGTGATGGGGAAAGCTAAGAAAATAATTGCCAGCTGCCAGATCGTGTCTTCTCTTATGCAGTGCCGTGAATTAAAAGTGACTGGTGTCTAGGGCAGACAGAAAAATTGAATTATGGTGCTTAATATGCTACTTGTGGTTTATGCAGAAACAGTAATTTATGAAAGCACATCCTGAGTACCTCTTCTTTGTTTTCACTTGATTTGAAATTGAAATGTATCCTCAGTCCCTTCTCCCAGGTCTAATCACAGAGCGCCGTAACGCTGCAGTGACACAGCAGTGATTGACTCCCCATGCTGCAATAGAAAACTAGAGCAACCTAACGTTTTCTTGTGTTGGCTAGGAAAGGATGGTCTGGGTGGTAGTCTTTACTCTGTGATTTCTTAGTGTGGCACACCAGCGGTTGCCATGGCATATGTAAACAGATGCTGGTTTAGTTTTTCCCATGAAGTTCTTTGTTTATTAGGTTTAGTTCCCCAGCTGCTGCTGATGTACATGTCTGTAGTAATGCAAGTAAAGCAGTTGTGGTCTAGTACGTGAAAATTTGTCAGGGCATGGACTTTGGTACTATAAAGTATTTTAGGATACTTGTGATTATTTCAAACCTTATTTCACAACTCCACTCTAGGATCTTCATTTTCTTTTATCATAAAAGAGGTGGTAACATTATCAATATTATGTACTCAATCTGATAACTTGCAGATAGGTTATTTTTCTTTACCTACAGATTTGTTTTCTGACACGATTCCTATAGAAATTATGGATGCATTTTGTGCATACTTGTTTCTTGATAGGCTTAGACTGATGAAGCAGAGTAGCGGGAAATTCTTATTTCTTAATGCATTTTCATAAGTTAAACGAGGCCATGTTACTCAGTCTGGTGGCATGAAGGGATTTTCCTACCTATTTTGAGAGTTGCTCTGGTGAGCTGCAGTTTAAATTTGGCAGTTCATTTAAATAGTTGGAAGAAATTGAAACATCGTGACAGTTTAATACATGAATAATCTGCTATACGAGCCAATATATGTATGTACAAATATAGCTCAGGGTGAAGAGCACAACGGTTAGCAGCTAAATAGGCTGTGTCCAGGGTTCATGGTGGTGATCTAAGGAGTAACATCACCAGTGGGGCTTTCACCTGTAAGGCACAGGCATGACACACTCAGCCTTTGGGTGTGCCAGCATGATAGTTGTTGCTTGGGTTTCTTGATTTTTGTAGGGGGAATGAACCTACTTGAAATTGTCGTCAAGAAGTAAGTTACACAACTAATAACCCACTGGCAGTACCTCAGCGAGGAGCCCAGCCTGTGATTTGTGGCCCCCCTACACCTCTTTGCTTCTCCTGGGCACGAGCTTGCTTCAGGCTGTGCTGACTTTTTGAGACTTTCATCATCGATTAAACAGTATCTTTTTGAGGTGGCTGGTCTTTGTGTTTCTTGGTTTTGAGCAGGATTACAAAAGCTCTACGTTGTGTTGTGTAGTTTGTGGTGCATCACCGAGTCTGTAAATAATCCCACATGGGATTAGTAAATGGGAAGGAAGTAGTTTTCAAAATCCTTTTTTTAGGGCACCTTCATTAGCTGGATAATGGTTAATGTCTTAAAAATAAATTCTTATAGGGTCATTAATGCATGTAGATAATATGTTTCTGTTTTGGTGTTTGGTTGGAGGGTCTTTGATCTAGCTGTACAGAAGGTTGTTAGTTACTGTTAAACTATGCAAAATCCTAATCCTAAAAATTTAATACTGATACCTTGAGAGCAAAAAGTTCCAGTTTCAGGAGCAGTAAGTTCATAAATAACCTCATTTCTGTTCACGTTCTCGCTCTTTCCGTGATTCTTCCCTCAATGCCACTTCTATTTCTCCAGCTCATTCCTGGTGGCTTCAGCAGCTTTGGCCTTTACAGCTCCTCAGGAGCTGGAGACTGATGCTCCCACATCTATAGACCAAATAGGTGCCTCTCTGAAGCTTTGCCCTGCAGACAGAATGGTCCGGAAACATTTACAGCTGTTCGGGAAAAGAGCTTATTAAACATTCTTTCTAGTAACTTAATTAAACTTAGACATTGTGTAAAACTAAAAGATTCGGGGGTATGGTTTATTTCACTAAATGTCAGGTTTTTAAATGTACCAGTATGTCGTAACCGTTTGGTTCTGATTTCTCAAATTCGCCCACTGAGTTTTTCATTTTCATGTGAAGAAAAGGTGCAGGAACTTGAGATGCAATTAATTTATTTTATTTTGCTGACTCAGGGATCTTACAGCTGAATACTTCTCACCTTGATTTCTGCAAGGAACACTCAAGAATATTAAAAAATGGTCCTTAAGTACTTGTTTCATAAAGTAGCATAAATCTAGCATTATTTCATTAACAGGGTAATGACTTTACAGTCTGTGCTGTAAGGATTTTGTTTCGTGTCCATATTCAGATGAAATTTTCCAAAATATTTTCAGATTTTGTCATAAAAGTTTTCATTTTAGTTTTCCAACAAGATTTAATATTACACCATTTGAAGTAAATTAACTACTTAAGATGTATGACCAGTCTTTTTTGTGGAAAAGAAAATTTGGAACAGGATTAACTGGACTACGTGTAGAATTTCTAGCATGAATGAATGCAATGGATAGATGTGTTCAGAATGATTTCTCCTTACATGGTGAAACTTTTGAGGGGTGAGTAGATAAGCATTTTCTTTTTCTTCTGTAAACAGAACTATTTTTTTTTCTTTTTGCTTCCCAGTGTTCTGGGTGATTTGAAGTAGGCACATTTACTCAGAAAATGTTAAGAGCACTCCAGTTCTTTGGAGAAAAATGGTACTTTACTCGTTCTAAGATTTGGGTTGGGTTTTTTTGGTTGGTTTTGGTTGGTTAGATTTTTTAGCAGTTTCAGTTTGAGTAAGCAGACTACTGGAGTCAGCTCATTTTTATGCTCATAGCCAGAGTGAGGAAGAACATAGGCTTGTGTCAGTGCATCTCCCAATACAAGAGCTACCTCCTAAGAGCTCCCACCACCCTGGGGTGCGTCCTTCTCGTGGCCCTGCAGCTCCTCTTCTGGGGTTGCAGCAGCAGCTGAAGCAGTTGGCTGGGCTCTGGTGTATCTGCCTTCATTTGGCATCCTTCTTGTTCCATACCTCCTGTGGATTTTTTGGAGCAGGCCTTAGTTTTTTCTCTGCAGGTTTGGAAGTTCAGAAATCCTACTGTGTAGAAAATTGAGTATACAAAGACCTGGAGGCATCGCATCCCAGAAAGCAATTGTAACATAAGAGAAATGCTATGATGGTATTATATTTTTTTACAAGGCTTTTAAGAAAAGTTCTCTTCTTTCTGAACCAACAGGTTCGCCATAAAATGACACAGAAAGTTTATGCAATGAAGCTACTTAGTAAATTTGAAATGATCAAGAGATCAGATTCAGCCTTTTTCTGGGAAGAAAGAGATATCATGGCCTTCGCCAACAGTCCGTGGGTTGTTCAGGTAAGGAAGTTATATAAGACTTTCATAATAATAATACTAAAGCCATAAATCTTTCCCAGTCTTGAGCTGGTTTTGAATTTATATCCAAACTGAAATAATGGTTTAGGTTCAGATTTTACTTTTCAAAGATACGTATTTACAGCAGTTTCACCGAGTTTTGTGTACTTGGCTGCTGTAGAAAGTAGATTAATTTACATTTTAGCTATTCCAAATGCATCACAAAATGGGATTAAACAGATTTTTTAAATATCCACACAATTATTAGGAATAATAGGGGGTTACCTTTCCAAGTAAGAAAAATTCTGTATAGAAATGTAGAAACAAATGTCAACATTATTTTGTCTTTCCTCATGATAGAGTCAGTTGATCACAGGCAGTTAGTATTGAAAGTGCTTTGAGTAGTTACGGTCTTTTCAGCTTCAATTTGATAGATGGATGAGTGCATGCTCCTTCCTGTCTGCAAGGCAGGAGGTTGTAGCAGTGGTTTGATTGAATCTGTCTGTTGGTCAGTTACTGCATTTTGACTCAGAAGTAATATCCAAGCAACAGAGAGTTGACTTCTTCAGCTGGTCTTGAACACCATTCAGTTTGTACCTCTCTCATGATATGTATCATCATCATGTTTGCAATATGAATTATGCCTTTGGGAAGAATTAGTACTGGATATTGCAGTTCGTCATTACTGGTAAATGGCACCAATGAATAAAATGAGTAGTGAAAACATGAGCTTAGAGAAACCATTAGTACTTCATTTTGTTAAATACTTAATATATTTAAATGCTTTCACATACATTGTCATGCTTCTGTATATTTAATAAGTAAATACTGGCCTTAAGTTTTACATATATTCTTCATAACATTTTACCTCACATACGCAAGAAATATTTTACAAGGTTTTTTTATGTAGCTGTTTTGCTCTTCTGAGCATATTCTGTGTTCTTGCCTATATTCAGCAGAAATACTTAACCAAATAGATGAATTTTTATTTAGTTCTTTGTTTTTGTTCTAAGAAGAGTAGTTGTCTGGAATTACTTCTATATTTCACAGACGGTTGAAAGTTAATGAGAAATGTGTGACACAATTTTCAAAGGAAAACTTTTTAATGCCAGGAAACATGGATGTACAGACCCTCGTACTACTGAAATAATCAGGAAATCTTACTCACTTTCTTAAAATATTAAAATGAGGGGGTTCAGTAAATTTCAAGTTAGTCATAATTAATAGAAAATGTAGATTGAATATAAAAAATAAAGGTACATCAGTCTTGAAAACACATCCTTGGGTTTAATGAAATTTCAAGATAAAGTGCTTTATTGTTTTTTCTAGCTGTCTCTGAAAAATAATTGTGCTTTTTTCTTTTCCTTTTTTTTTTAATGTTGCAGCTATTTTGTGCCTTTCAAGATGACAAATACTTGTACATGGTAATGGAATACATGCCAGGTGGAGATCTTGTGAACCTTATGAGCAATTACGATGTGCCTGAGAAATGGGCCAAGTTCTATACAGCCGAAGTTGTTCTTGCTCTTGATGCAATTCACTCCATGGGCTTGATACACAGGGATGTGAAGCCTGACAATATGCTTTTAGATAAATACGGGCATCTGAAGCTGGCAGATTTTGGCACTTGCATGAAGATGGATGAAGTAAGTATGCATCTGAATAATTTATCATCTACAATTCTAAGGTTATTTTCTTATGAATTATAATACCCAAAGGAATAGTCATCAAATGGTCCACTTGGTTGGAAAGCTGTTCCTTGTCTCCTGGTGTTAAATACAAGGGTGCTTTAAATAGTATAACCTTGTCTGTAATAAACTGTTCTGGAGCACGGAAGAAGGATGTAAACTTAGTTTTTGTTATTTTTGAAAGCACGTGTGTTTATGAATTTCTGAGGTTCATTTTTTTTGCCAAATGTCTGAAAAGCTTATGAGACAACACCTAGTTTCAACATTTATTAACTTTTGTGAGGTTATTAAATGACATTTTTCTGTAAATGAAATTATTTTATAGGCAAGATACAGTCCCTATTTCTTTTTTCAGTGTCTAATTGTTCTCATAGCATCCTCTAGTGGTCATTAAAATGAGGTCACAGTAAGGCGGCAGTGGTATCTGATATATTGATTAAAATTTATGTTAGCTATTTGTCAAGTTGTCATATGTTTTCATTGTCCACATTTTTGTAATGGGATTGTAAAAGAATATTTTATTTTTAACAAGATACAATACTTCATATTATTAAAGGAGACTTAAAAATAAAGCTGCCTTTTGTAGTTTGCAGTCTTAAAATCTTCCCTGACAAACAATATTGTGCTGTAATTTACAGAATATATTCTTCCTGTGAAAAAAATTTAATAGATTTTAAAACAAGTGTGTATGGATGTATGTTGTAATTTGCCTGGCCTTTGAAAGGCTTATGTATTAATGTTGGCAAGAATGATCTTTTTAAGCTTATTTGCTGTAATTTGTTAGATATTTTTTTTCCTGTATTGTTTAGGCAGTACTTGGTATAATCTCTGCAATCTACTTAATTTGCATTTGCATCATTAAGTTAATGTCTTTTAAGTTGTATCCAGAAGTACTGTCTCTGATCAAGGTTTGTTTTTATTCTTTCCTGTGTCAATATATTAACTTCATTGAACAACTCTGGCTGTTTATTGAAGTTCAGTAGCCTGCTTAGTTTTGCTGATATTTAAGTTGTTATTCTAATGGCAAATAGATTGTTTACCTCCACTTTGATGATTTACTTGTCAAAATTTTAGGGGACAGCATTTACTGTAATTGAAAAAATCAAAAGTAGTACTTGATCTCTTAACTTAGTCCTTAAAAAATTAATCTTGGTTTTGAGCCAGCATACTGTAGGTCTTAAGGGAATCTGATGTTCATCAGAAGAAACAATAAAAAAAAAGCATCAAAAAGTTCATAATATAAATTACAAAAAAAGGTGATCCCTTATGGTATCTTAAGGATCCCAGAAATGGGGAACCTAAGCCTATTTTTCCTTTTTTTTCTTTTCTGTTGATGTTGTTGTTAAAAGAATGGAATACTAAAAAGTGGTTATAAATGTGAGACGTGCATGCATATTTCTCATAAAGAGTTATAGTGAGCTCCAGCTTGGACTGGGCATCATCAATGAACCAGTGATCTCCTAAAAAAGTTACGTTTTTAACAGATTACATTTAAGTTCTTCATGTTTCTCAGACTCAGTGGAATGGCAAAATTTTTTTATACAGGAAGCTTTAGAAGTTGAGAGGTTCTGGATTGTCTCCAAATCTCATGCTACTTCTTACAAAACATGAACACATCCCAGCTGTGTAAATAGAATATTGGTGTTGGCAGGATGATTTCTAGAAAATATATGCTTGCCCAATACTTATTTATTTTTTCTGATTCGGAGTTCTTTTCGTGGCTGTGCACATTAGCATCTTCCTTATGCTCTTGAGAGCCCAGGAAAATTCTGCTGCAATTTGGTGAGAGACTTTTTTGACTTTTCCTGTGGAATTGAATTCAGTCTCCTCTGAAGTCTTCCAGTCCAGACACTTGCAACAGAATTCCTCCTTCCAGTATGTGAAAAGAATTGCTAAGTGTTGTAGTGATCTTTTCCAAAATAAAAGGAACTGGCCTGTTCATATAGCTCATTGTGATGGTTTCGGGCTTTGTGGTATTTGTTCTGTTTGTTTGGGTTTGGGGTTTTTGGGGTTGTTTTTGGGTTTTTTTGCAACAAGGTATTTCTGTAACTGACTAGAGTTGCCCTCAAAGGTCTAGTAGGAATTGTGTTCGCTTTCAGTATTTAGGTGCGATAAGGTAGCTCACCAGACTCGAACCTTCAAGTTTTCTGTAAGAAACTGGTCAGTAGCATGGTCGGCTTCAATAGAGCCGGGAATGGCTGGTGCTGCCAGGCTTGGTACGTAGTGCTGCCTTGTGCTAACTGAGCTTTTAGAAGAGCACAGGTTTAGAGGATATTTGTTAAAAAGAGGTCACTTAAAGGAGGGGTGTTTACCATTTGAGATTATCGCCTCAGCTCAGGCAGTTTATCTAAAAGAAGGAACGTATTCCTCTTTTTAGAACTCGACTTACTTCTCATTGAAGCTGGGCCAAGACTCCACTGGATACTTCTTGCTGCGGTCCATTGTCTGCAGCTCTCTGCGTGGCCGGCTGCAGTGGTTAACACCTCATCTGAGCATATGAGCACTCTCTACCTCTTGTTTACTGAATAGAATTCCATGAGGAGTGAAAGCCTGATTCAGTGAATGAGGAATTGGTTGGATGGTCGCATCCAGAGAGTAGTGGTCAACGGCTTAATGTCCAGATGGAGATCGGTGACAAGTGGTGTCCCTCACAGGTCCATCTTGGGACCAGTACTACGCAATACCTTCATCAATGACATAGGCAGTGGGATTGAATGCACCCTAAGCAGATTTGCAGATGACACCAAGCCTGAGGTGTGGTTGACACGTCTGAGGGACTGAATGCCATCCAGAGGGAACTGCACAAGCTTGAGAAGTGGGCCTGTGTGAACGTCATAAGGATCGACAAAGCCAAGTGCAGGGTCCTGCAGCTGGGTTAGGGCAATCCCCAGTATCAATACAAACTGGGGGATGAAGAGATTGAGAGCAGCCCTGCTGAGAAGGATTTGGGAGTGTTAGTGGATGAAAAGCTGGACACGAGCTGACAGTGTGCACTCACAGCCCACAAGGCTGTCCATGTCCTGGGCTGCATCAAAAGAAGCGTGGCCAGCGGGCTGAAGGAGGTGATTCTGCCCCTCTGCTCTGCTCTGATGAAACCCCACCTGGAGTACTATGTCCAGCTCTGGAGTCCTCGGCACAAGAAGGACATGAACCTGATGGAGCAAGTCCAGAGGAGGGCCACAAGAGTGATCAGAGGGCGGGAACACCTCTCTTATGAAGACAGGCTGAGAGAGTTGGGTTTGTTCGGCTTGGAGAAGGCTTTGGGGAGACCCTATTGTGGCCTTTCAATACCTGAAGGACCTTACAAGAAAGATGGGGACAAACAATTCTGTATGATGCTAGGAAGCACTACAGCCTCACCATCAAGTTGTCATGAGCTATAGGAAGATGCTATGTCTGGTGGACACCCTCTTTTATTTCTGCATTGCACATCACTCACATAGCTGCAGGAGCCTCCTTGAGATGGAGTTCCAAGATCCACCATGATCATTTGAGGTGATAAGAAAAGTCTAAGGTAAAACAGTGGCCTGAGACTCCCCAGAAGAAACTTTGTATAACAGAATCTTCATGGCTGGAAAGGACCTTTGAGATCATCGAGTCCAACTATACACACAAACACACACAAAAACCAAAACACAACAACAACAAAGAAACCCCAAAACAACAAACACCAAAAAAGTGCCACGTCTATACATTTCTTAAATACCTCCAGGGTTGGTGACTCCACCATCTTCCTGGGCGGACCGTTCCGGTGCCTGACCAGCCTCTCAGTAAAATAATTCTTCCTAATATCTACCCTAAACCTCCCCTGCCTCTCTTCATACAATATGAGAACTGCTGCAGTAAGTGTGCTACTTGGGGCATAAAACAGAGGCTTTGAAACACGGGAGTTACACTTTGTGCAGAGAAAACTGCACCCTTTAGATCTCTTCAAATGCTGAAGTACAGAAGGCTGAAGTCATTTTGCAGAATGTAGGGACTGTCAAGATAGCATGTACTGCACAGAGAGGACTTACTTCCCTGTGTACTTGGCTTTGATACCAGAGATCATAGAGGCTAGCCTGACTGTGGTATTAAGAGTATCCAGTACTTCAAAATACCTACAGAGCAACACCCAAGTTCTTTCAACTTGGGTTGAAAGAACTAGTGTGTAAATGAGAGGAACAGAAATCTGGGAATACTCAGGTGATAATGGACCAGCCTCCCCAGGAACGTGGTAGTAATCCCCATCGCTGGAGGTTTTCAAGATGTGATCAGACAAGGTGCTAGATAATCTCACATAGGCTCCCTTTCCCAAGATGAGTTGGGCCAGATGATCTTTGAAGGTCCCTTCCAATCTTCTGTGATGCTGTGAATGCATTTTCAGATTTGTTAATGAGACAGAAGGCAGAGTTTTATGGGGAATAAGTACAACTGAATGCATGTGCTTTGGAGAGATACAGTCCATTGAAAACTGCTGTTATCACACAGTGCCCTTTTAACTGGAGAATTATTTTTTTGTTTCGTTGTTCAGTTCTTTGACATCTTGTCTGAAAACTTAAGGCGTTGTTACCTGGAGTTCTTTAGCATCAGTAGTGTCACTGGAAAGAGGCTTTCTTGTTGCTACATACCAGCCAGCAGGCTTGGGTAGGGCTGGGGATTTTTTTGGCACAGCCTTTGCTTTGTTTGCATAGACTTCATAAAATGTAAACATGTATGCTATATTAAAATTGTTCTTGTTTTGCTGTATTAATTATAGAGGAATGGGAGAATGGGGTGTTATTAAGTGCTTAGGTGTCAAGGTGATGAGGCTGTGACTGAAGCTGCGTTCTTGAGAGAAATCTTTCAGAACTGTTTTGGTGACTGGTTTTAAAGAAGCTTCTTACCCAGGGAGGGATACAGGTGGCTTTAGCCGGTCATCACTGAGTGAAGACTCAGACTTTCCCTTATTGTAATTGTGCTCTTGGATGAGGAAGAGAGAGACATGCACTAATGTTGGAGGCCACGTTAAGATGCCACAGTCCTACTAGAGATCAGCAGAATCACATGAGCCTGGAGATATTCCTCCAGTGCTCAAGGCAAAGAGAGGCTTGAGCTGCGAAGACCTGTAGGGTTGTGCACTTAATTGTCTGTTACAAGCAAGATTGTCAAGGAGTGGTTCCTGCCATGTGCCAGATCCATTTTTGAATATTCTCAGCTTCAGATTTCTGGAGCGTTTGGGCTTTAGTTTACTTACCAGTGTTAAAGTGTGTCCATCTGTATTCTTTGTCCAAGGAATGCATTAGATCTTCTGAAAAGAGTTAACTTCATTTTCTTATTCTATGATGATCAAGCTATGTGCTCTCTGTTTCATAGTATAGAAATCAGAAATTAACCTCTTCATTCTGGAATTGAGAAGTTAAAACCTCCTTTAGACTTCAGCTTCAGCATAGAGTTGTTGATGATAATAGACATTTGACAGGGAAACATTTGAAATGCTCCTTAGGTCTCTGCAGTGTTAAGTAATCACTTCAGGTTTTGCTGCCAGTTATGACTCTCCAGGACTCTGGTTTAGCATAAATAAAAGCTTTCGGTAGTTCATATTCTGTGTGAAAAGAAATACTGTAATTTGGTGTCTAATTTTTACATGTCAGTACGTTTCCCAAAGCAAAATGATTCTCTTCCTTTTTTAAAATACGTATTTTGACTTCAGTCGTTGCTACTAATATTCTGTATTAAAATTCAGAGTTAATATATATTGCCATTTATGCTGATGGCAAAATGTATGAAGAACTTTGAAAGATGACTTAGAAAAGATTTCAGGTTGAGAGACAGAATAAAGGATGAGTGTATTTTTGGTACTTCTCTAACTTCATCCAGGATTTCATTGCATTCATCCATCTGGTCTCTCTTGGCTGAATGCAGTGAATGTGATGAAAGGAAGCAGGGCTGATCAGTCCAACCCAGCGTGCTGGCAGATCTGACGATGCTTCTGCGTCATTTAGCCCCTGCATTTTTAGCCTCTCAGTGTGGAGCAAAGAGGATGAAGAATCATTCCATTAATACAGTTGTGTTAATATGTTAATAAAAATAACAAGCAAAAAAACCAAACCAAAACAAAAAACAAACAAAAACCAAACACTTGCTGTTATTCAAAAGCAGCCTTTCTTTTTATTTTTTTCCTATCTTTAAATAAATGACAAGTTTGACTATAAAAATTTATCTATAACTTGATTTATTGCCTGAATTAGACAAAACTGTTGTATGTCTTCTATCTAGGGCCTAGAACTCAGAACTTGTCAAAATTACTCTAAAATTTTTCCCTGAATTCAGTGAGATAAGGAACAGTCCAATATTGTGTGTAGCTTCGTATTGAAACCAATGATAATAATAATAAAATTGGTCAATTTTTGAAAGATGTAATCAAGAAAACTGCCATGGAGTAGGCAGGGGAGAGCACGTTACTAGAAATTGTCATTTCAGTCCATATTGCTTTTGGAATAAAAAACCAGAGTCTTTCAAACACATTCCTCAAATTAGATATTTTGGTCTATATTTTGGTCTATATATTTTTTTCTGGTTGTCTAATAGACGAATTGTTTAAAGACTCGGCAGTCCCTTGAACTGAGCTGTTGGAATTGTTCCCGTTGTGCAGACAGGTATGGTGCGCTGCGATACGGCTGTGGGGACCCCTGACTACATATCGCCCGAAGTTTTGAAATCGCAAGGGGGTGATGGCTATTATGGACGGGAATGTGACTGGTGGTCTGTAGGAGTTTTCCTTTTTGAGATGCTGGTTGGTAAGTAGTGATTTCTTCTGCTAACGAGCTTATCGTTTAGTCTTTACTGTGCCTTTAGCTGCAAGGGGGCTGGTTGTACCTCACTGTCCCACAGCTTCTGACTTTTGTCTGATGCTGTTGCTTCATTCCTGTTCTCTTTGCTCTCTCTTGCTGTTCCTCTGCGACAGCTGCTTGCGTGCTTCCTCAGTGATTAGTTCCCTGACTCGCCTCAGCTTAAAACTAATTCTTAGAATAGTTTTAACTGGGGTCAGCTACCTCACCACCTCGTGAAAATTTGTGCCACCTCAGGGGCCATACTGAGTTTTCAGGGATGCAGAGATGGGAAAGGAGTGGGCAGGGCAGGACTGTCCCTCCTTATTTTTCTCTCTTCTTCTTTTTTGTTTTTTTCTTGTTCTTCCTTTTTTCCTTTTTGTTTCCACCCCCCTCCCCACAGACCCCTCAAATACCCTCCTCCAACCCCAGCATTAGCAAAGGCTTCTGTTGGGACAAATGACTGTGGAAGCATGGCTTGATTCTTTATTTTATGCTTGAGTCAGGATTTTCCAGTAAAATACACTGGACTGCTATGGCAACGAACATAGAATATAATCTGTTAAGGAGATGAGTCATCTGCATCTTAAAATACAGTAAGGATCAGTATTATAGTCTGGTAGCAAAATACTGATTATAGAAGGATGGAATTGAGCATATAATTATTAAAAATCCAAATCAGCATGTTCTGGTAATATTGCAGATTTGATATTTCTGGTATCCTGAGCCAGGAAAGACATTTGGATATATGATGCTATTACCATTTTTGTATCTTTCAGAATTAAAGCATTTTGACTTACAAAAACTGTGTTTCATAATTAATAGTCTCTCAGAAACAATTTTAGCAATAAATAAAATTCTTCATTTATTAAAATATTGGACATAGCGGTCCAGTATGTGTTCTCAGAGCCTTGGGGGGGGGGGGGGGGGGGGGG
>JAOQGH010000023.1:100928715-101017084 GCA_025769975.1 Gallinago jamesoni | reverse complement strand
GGATTCTCTCCTTTTTATCTTCCTAATGAATGTATTTTGAAAGGGAAATCTTACTTAGTTTCTCCATATCCCAAACTCTGGTAGAAAGTATCTATTTTTGTTTGTATTTACAGATCAGATTCTGCCTAGGGTCTTCTAAAACTTTGCACTTTAAAGGAAGCACAGAAAGCGTTTGGTTGTTGTGGTTTTAGTAAAGAGGCAGTACTAAAACGGTATTGCTTTTTATTAGGCACTTAACTAAAAGCTACAATATTGGTCACAGGATGAATCCTAACATTATTTCCGTGACTTAGGATGGTTTTGAGGTGTGGCCTAAATCACACCAGTGTGGAGGAAGGAGCCGAGCTCACGCCATAGATTGTTCACCTTCCCTATGAAATCCATGGAGTAGTTGTTAGAAAGGATTTATGTAAAAGTTGCAGCCTCTTGCTTGCTGAGCCAAACCATTCATATATTCCAAATGTTGTCAGTTAACTTGAATGTCGTTTATCGTTGCCGTTATTGATTCTTTTCAGTTGTCCCAATTTTGCCTTTCTTAGGGGCATTTGCAAAGAAACTAGACTTAACTAAAGCCTGTGCTGCAAACCTGTGGGTGAGAAAGGTCTATGATTTTAAAAGCCACCTGCCCGTGTTAATATGGGCACCCAAGCTAATGTAATGTATCAGTCAACAAGATTTATTAATATGAATTTAAGAGTGCAGTAATGGCCTGTGACGGCTCCTGCTCAGAGCTGACTTGCCTTAGGCAGCTCCAGGGGGAGGCAGGGCAGACCTGTGTGCCTCTGGAACCACGTTTGGAGAGCTTTGGTGGATTCTTTCTAGCAAATGTGCATTAGCAAATCTTTAATGAGTTTCAGTCCATTATACCTATGGAAGCATTTAAAAATGGGAATTCATGTGGGTGTCAGCCATCATGTAAGTTAGAAAACACAGTCATAGTCTTCCAGTAGCACAAAAGGTGCAATTCATTGGGAAAAATTTTGATAGTGATATGCAGGATGCAAAATGGTTTAGGTATTTTAGAGAAAGAGTATTTTTAGTAGTATATGTTATTTTGTACCCTGCATTCCAGTTTTACTGGGTTTGGGTGTTGTTTTTTTTTAAATAAAAGACTATTTTAAGTAAAAGTGCTTTTAGACTTTTCTTTATATCTTTTGACTTTTTCAACGTACATGAGTTGAACATGACTCAAAATCACAGTCAATTTACTATTTTCTTTTCAGGCGATACTCCTTTTTATGCAGACTCACTAGTAGGAACATACAGTAAAATTATGGATCATAAGAACTCACTACATTTCCCGGATGATGTGGAAATCTCTAAGCATGCAAAGAACCTCATCTGTGCCTTTTTAACTGATAGGTAAGTGCATGTATTTTTCTGGGACTGTTTTAATTTTGGATGGTATTAGCACATGTGCATTGTAAAAATTAATTCATTCCATTACTTCAGCTAATCTCTGTTCAGGTCTCTCGGGCAAAATCTCCCACTCTCTAGTTTTTCTTTTGGGGTGTTTTTTCCAGGTATTGTTATATTATTTTTGTGACAAGTTGTGACAGCTCTTGTTAACAACGCAAGTTGTGCCAGACAGATCCTTCCAGTTGCGGTGTATAATACAGTAACAAACCCCTAAGGTTGAAAGTATTTTGTAAGCTCCAAGGCAGGGACCAAATTGTTGTGCTCAGTGTTTAAGCACATGTTACTTAAGAAAATGGAAGCAAATATTTTGTGAAAAAAAGCATGTATTGACTGAGTTTGTTTAAACTTTCTTAGAATGTTTGAACTTTCTGTCATTTACTTTGTTATATTAATTGACAAGTATAGCTAACAAACAGCAATGGTATTGTTTTGGCTATAAATAGTTCCTAGAGGTCTCCCTTTGTGGAACTGAGGTATTTATTGATATTAAGCTGTGTAACCTTGTTCTTCACCTGAACACTTATATTTTATTTAGTTCCAGAAAGAAGAGATCATTTTCAGTTTCTCTGTTATAATAGAACGCTATTGGTCCCTAGTTAACTCTGGATTGATGATGTCTTCTTAGGCTTTCCTGTGGTCTCCTGAGCTTGGCTACAGCAGAAAATCTAGCCTTTATAGAATGAGAGATTAGGAAAAAAAATTGCCTTTTAATGGTTTTTGCATTCAAAGAGATATTGTTTGCTCTGTTGAGCAAGGTCGCGGTTACTCAGGAAGGATGTGCTTTAACAAGGGGTTTCACCCTTAGTAGCTGAAGGGTAGAGGGAAAATATGAATAGAAGTTAATAATGTAAATGTGGTGAGGTGTACTTCCGCTACGTGTGTCCGTCTTCCTGTTTATATTTAATACAGTACTCGAGCGATTTATTTGAACCAGATGCCTTCTTTCCGTATGTGTGGTCACTGCTGGAACACTTAAAGAAAGAATTGGCACTGACCCTATGATTTATTAGTTCTTTTACATGCGTTGGTTTTTTGTCCTGTTCTTGTCAATAGTTTTAAGACAGACTCTTTTGACTAAACTAAAATTTTCTTGTTGCACTTAAGATTTACTTCACTGCAAATGTCAGCAAAAGATGTGTCAGGGTTAGTTATGGGGCAGAGGATGGAATTCTCAAAATATTTATTTCAGTCCAGCTTTGAATAACTGTTCTGTGCACTCAGTTAGACCTTCCTTCACTAGCGTCTTAAGGTTTGTCATGTGGTTTGGCAGACACAGAACTTCTGCAGTTTTTTTCCCTGAGGGTGTTAGGTTTTTGTTTTGTTTTTTCTTAGTTTTTGCCTCAGTGCTCTCTTTCTTGTTTTACTCCCCACGTGGCAGACTCCAAATTCTGGACATTTTAGCAGTCGCAGGGAGAGCGCACGCTAAGAAACAGAGTACATTTTATATAAGAAACTACAGATCAGTGATTGGTGGTTTTAATTTTTTTTTTTTTTTTTTAACCATTACTGTGGTTAACGCAGACAATCTTACTGAAAGTGTCGTTGCTGCTTATGAGCAAGTCAGAATTTAAATAACAACAAACAAGTGCTATTTTTCCTAATGTGAATTTGATGGAATTGCTCTATTTAGGGATGTGCGACTAGGGAGAAATGGGGTTGAAGAAATAAAGCATCACCCTTTCTTCAAGAGTGATCAGTGGAACTGGGACAACATTCGAGAGAGTAAGTAAATTAGCTTAAAAGTTCTGGTGGGGGGGGGGGGTTAAATCAGTATTTGCAATAGTAGAAATGAAAAAAACTTTAGGCTGTATAAATTAAGTATTTTCTATTTACCAAGAATCTTGCTCAAACGTATATTTATCATTTGTATTATAAAAAGTCTATCAGTAAGCGTTAGTAAATACACATTTTTTTTCTACTGGAATTATCCTCACCTTTATCACGCTTTTAATGTATAGATTTCCATTTTGAACAATAGGACGGGATGTTTCAGAATTCTAACTAAAAAGCATGCACGTTAGGTTTGTTTCTTTGTGGCTTCTGTTTTGTTTTGGTTCTTGTTGTTTTAGCCATCTGTAGTTAAGACAGTAGTTTGACAACGGTCTTGTTGCTTTTCATTTAAGGAATTGTGAACTTTGATAGCTTCAGGCAAAAAACTAAAGTATGTCAGTTCAGATCATGAGCTTGATCGTAACTTCTAAAGTCATGTATTTACTAAAATTTCTTAAAATGATGATTGTATTTGGAGTTCTATTCTCAAATGAGATTATCTTAGCAAATACTTTTTGAGCATTAAATATTCCATGCATTAAACCAGGAATATAAACATACATTTCTCTAGAAAAAAAATCACAGTAATATGTACATATTTGCTGCATGGTTAATACATACTTAACCAGCAGGACAACTTACAGTCTTCTTAAAATTATAGAGATACCAGTGTATAGCAAGTGGCTGAATCTTGGAGTGAAGTTGATCTTTTCTCCCCTTTTTATAGCTGCTGCTCCTGTTGTTCCTGAGCTTAGCAGTGATATAGATAGCAGCAATTTTGATGACATTGAGGACGACAAGGGAGACGTGGAAACCTTTCCGATCCCCAAAGCCTTCGTGGGAAACCAGCTGCCTTTTATAGGATTTACTTACTATAGAGAAAATTTGTATGTAATACTTCAATATACATTTTTAGAAATACATCTGCAGATTTTTCTTCTGTCGTTTTTTCACTCTAGATACATAATTTATTCCTTGCATTATATTAATTTATGTCTAGTTGTGAAGATGTAAAATGCAGAGTTTAAGCAGAATATACAATTTGCTACTATTTTGCTTATTTTGATAACTGATTAAAGACAGTGTTTTTACATGTACAAAATTACATAGTCTCTTAAAAAAATCTCTTAGGGTTAAAATACTGATAGATTTGTAATGTAGCTCTAAAATGACGCTTTTATTAGTAGCTTTAGAAAAAAGTTTACACAGAATAATAGCTTGTTAGAACTTAACTTGAATGGTTAAGAAATAATGTTATAAATTAAAAATTATAAACTGCTATGGATTTGAAAACGTGTTATACATAAGAAAAGATTCAAATCAGAAAGATGCACTGGCACAGAAATACAACAAGCTTCATTCTGAGAATGGCATAGGGCAAATTAAAACTTGAGAGAATTGATTAAAATGAGTTGATTGGCAAGGTTGCCAGAGTTATTGAAAACTTGAATAAGAGCTGGAAGGATTTGGTTTTGTTTTTGACAGGTTGCTAAGTGACTCCTCTCAGTCTTGCAGAGAAAATGAATCTGTGCAATCTAGTAAAAATGAGGTTAGTGCCTTTTTTCATAACTATTAATGGTATGGTTAACTAATTTTAAGTCTGTTAAGAAAAGACAAAGTCTAAAATAAGTTTTTAAGAAATTCTATGGGGGTATTTTTGGTGTTTAATAATCCTCAATAAAAACGATACTGTCTATTTACAGGACAGCAAGGAGGTAAGAATACTACTTGAATTATGAAAGGAATCAAAAAGTTTCTACATAATTTATGTGAATGTGAAATACCTTAAATGTTTATTCCCAAATTGCTAACAATAAAACAGTTGTATTTGAAACCATTGTTCTCAAGCATTAAGGTACTATTGTATAAAGATGAATGAATACAGATTTTTCTCAAATTCTTCAGGCATCTAGAATTTGTTTGGAAAACAAATATGTAAGGCTCTGTTTGCCACAAGCAGCATCACTCTCGGGAAGGTTGTGAATCTTGGCTCTACACTTGCTTGAGTGATTCATGACTGGTTTATTCAGAGTTTGGAAAAGTAAATTGGCACCTGCAGTGATAAAGGAATGTTTAAATCATGCTCTCAGTTGGAGCAAGCGTATGGAGGATGTTTATCCAGCTTTTGAAGATTGACAATTGAATTTAGATTTGCAGGTGACAGGAGAATGTTATGGAATTTTCATGTACTTACTTACTTCATTCTGTTACTTAAACATTCTTATTATTCAAGTGTAGATAGTGTAATTGTTACATTTCTTAAAACTTAGAACTCCTTTTCAAAGTTTAAAAAAATAAGTAAATGAAATGCCTTATGTATTGACCAGCATGAATTTAAATGCAAATGTTTGTTAGACTCCACTTCATTCCTTCCTATCGTTGCTGGATAGATTAATAGTTTTGGAGTTTCCCTTTTAAAAAGAAATGATGCTGCTGTTTTAAAATACACAGCTTCACATTCGTGATGTTTGCGTTATGTCATGAGAGTAAGCATAGTTGCTAAAATTTTACATTTCATTTCTGACAACTTTTTCTATTTATATTTTCTCAAGCAATGAATCTCTGGTTTTGATGTCCTTTTCAGAGTCCCTGTTCTGGGCATTTTCTAATTGTATTAATTATAACGTGTTTTAGAAAACTACATTTTAACATTTCATGTTTGAGGAGGTAGAGGAGGAAGAGAAAGGGAGGAAAATGCATTTGAAATCCTGAAGATGTAAGGCAGATGCAGAATTTATTTTTTATCAATTATTTCATGAACATTTAGGTACTTGACTCACAATTTCTTTTTAATATTTTAGTAAGCAAAACAGAGCATTCCCAAACCTGAAAATTGTTTGTTAACTTCCATATGTGTTACACTAAGAAATTCTTCTTTATGTGAGGTCATTGAGCATATTTAGTAATATTCCCTGGATATTTGTCCAATCATGTGCTCAACTTTTTATTTTTTAATTTTATTTAGAAAAGACTATCTCAAAAATTCTGCTGTAGTGGAAAGTCTCTGTCTACAGAGAAAGAGTACAGCAAAGGGCCAGTAACAATATTCTTTGTCCTTAGTAATTTTATGACTCACAATCTGTGATTCTGCGATGCTTAGATTTAATACAGCAAATTTCGTTGCTATGGATTTGTGTCTTTAAAATCATCAGGATTAATACCTTATAAAGATGTAACCTTCTAGTGATGGTTTTAAAAGAACATAGTGGAAGATTGAATTTGTTTTCCTCGCTTTCTCTTTTTTTTTATTATTTGATCGAATTACCCTTGTTTTATGTGATAGCATTTTTACACGTGGGCCATGCTTTTTTGACATTTTACACAGTTTCAGAAAAAACTAAGCAAGCTAGAAGAACAGCTCAGTAATGAATTGCAAGCCAAAGATGAACTAGAACAGAAGTACAGGTGAGACTGTTTTGACATCTCTGGTATGTTTACAAAAAGGTTTCATTACATCTTTTGGTTTTGAATGCTTAAAAGCATTTTAACCCACTTTGAGGATTTCCAACCCTCACTGTAAATTAAATCTCTCTATTGTTTGAGTGATTTCACCCGGTCCTTGAAGTTTCATGTGATTGCTGAAAATAGAATATCTTACATAATTTAACAAGACATTCTAATTTCTTTATAATGAATAGGGTTTAAAAATATTTTTTCAAATTTCTTCAGGTCTACTAATACTCGTTTAGAGAAGATAGTGAAAGAGCTAGATGAAGAGGTGAGTCCATCGTATTTCTTATTGGGATTAGTAACGTTTTTGTGTGGCTTTTTTCTGGAGGAAACAGCAGATTACTTTTGAGGAGCTGTATATTTATAGCAAGTAATACCAGTTGATTTCTTGATATTTACAAGCATGAAATTTTTGTCATTGCTAACGTATTTTCATTATTCCTGTACTACAATTTCACATTTGTTTCCAAAATTTGTTTTTCACCATGCTTTTAATTCGGAGGACAGTGTAGTATAAATATCCCATATATGACTCTAAAAATTGAAGACATGAGAGTAATTTTGTTAGAAGAGGAAGGCCATTCCATTCAAAAGTTTTTGAATTCCATTTAAAAAATTTAGGAAAAATTTTTACACTGAAAGGGTTATGAAGCATTGGAATGGGCTGCCCAAGGAAGTGATTGAGGCACCATCCCTGGAGGTATTTAAAAGACGGGTTGACATAGTGCTTAGAGACATGGTTTCGTGATGTTCTTTTATCAGAGTTACGTTGATTGTTGGACTAGATGATCTTAAAGGTCCCTTCCAACCTAGACAATTCTATGATTTTATGCAGTTAAAAGGACCCAAATTCTTGCCCCGCTTTGCACTTCCATGCTACTACAGATTTGGCATCTCTGTGTGTTTCTGTGCATCTGGAGTGGCTGCTGGGCAGGGTTACCAGATTCCTCAATTCCAAATGATTAAATGGTTTTCAAATTGTAAAAGCTCCTGGCCGTAGCCAGCCCTGTCCTGGGCTGGATTTGACCACGTGTTGCGATGTGCTGTGTTTGCTGCAGACAAACAGACTGCGTCTTTCTCCATTATGAACTAAACTGTGTGCGTGAGCTGTCTTTTGTCTTTTTATCATTTAAAGCATACCACTCTTCTGTAATAATTAGTGGTGTTTCTTTTAAATATATCCAGATAAGTTCAAGGAAGAATGTAGAGTCTGCAGTCAGACAGTTAGAAAGAGAGAAGGCTCTTCTTCAGCATAAGAATACAGAATATCAGAGAAAAGCAGAACATGAAGCAGATAAGAAACGCAATTTGGAAAATGAGGGTATGTTGAACCAAACTTCAAGGGTTCTGTTTTGATGTGGGTTTTCAAAAGATAAAATAAATGAATTTAGTTCAAATTGATGGTTTTTCATGACAGTGATTAACAGCATTGAATTGTTTTTGTTACAGTTAACAGTTTAAAAGACCAGCTTGAAGATCTGAAAAAGAGGAATCAGAACTCTCAAATATCCAATGAGAAAATCAATCAGCTTCAAAGACAGGCATGCCAACTTTATTATGTATAATTTAAAATAATAGCTGTTTGAAGTACAAATTTTTTTAAAAAGGTTTAAAATTTGTTCTTTCTTGCCATGTTTTGGTGTTCAAAAGTAATCTTAAAATACACTCCTTTCTATTTCTTTAATCCATAAAATCTAGTATTCTGTAGCGGAAATGGTAGTTGTTATATTGTTTCTGAAGTATGTTTTAATCAATCTTTAGTTGGATGAAGCCAACTCTTTGCTGCGGTCAGAGTCGGATACTGCAGCCAGGTTAAGGAAGAACCAGACGGAAAGCACAAAGCAAATCCAGCAGCTGGAAGCTAATAACAGAGAACTACAAGATAAGAACTGCCTGCTAGAGAATGCAAAACTCAAACTGGAGAAGGACTTTCTCAATCTTCAGTCAGCTCTAGAATCAGAAAGGAGAGATCGAAGTCATGGATCAGAGATTATCAGCGATTTACAAGGTATTTGTGCAAATCTTCTGAAGTTAAGCTTGCTTCTTGTGTCAGAAATAAAAATAGGTTTGGGCAATTTGAGCTTCAGACTGTGACTAGATTAGTGTGTGGAAACACATTTAGGAGAAAATGGGTGATAACTTTCATAAAATGTTATTGTTAACTTTTAAAATCACCCCAAAGGGAGATGCTCTTAACAGAATTAGAAGTTGTTACATTTGAAAAATGTTATCTCTAAGTAGCTAAAGTTCATTGGTTTTTTTCACGAACTGCCCAGGCTCATTGACATTTTGGTCATTCTTAGGGAGAATATCTAGCCTTGAAGAAGAAGTGAAAAATGGAAAGAGTGTATTAGCCAAACTGGAAATGGAGAAGAGACAATTGCAGGAAAGAATTACAGATTTAGAAAAGGTAACAGCACTTCCCAGTGAACATTGGTGTTATATTCCTATGGAATTTTTAAATTTCTTTACTTCAAACATGGGGACAAAATCTATGCAAAAAATAAGCCTTATTTTCAGTATTTATTCTGCTTCAAATTTTTTATTGTTTTTGGAATTTGGGAAGTGGGTAGGAAAAAAGACATCATTTCCCTTATGATCATAATACATTATACTTCTAACATACTCCAGTGTGTAGCTTAACAGCGAAGCAGTAACATTTCATTTCATCTGTTTTTGTGTTTTTTCAACTCTCAATATTGCCCAGAATAAAAAAGCTTCTGCTAATATTTTTTCCAACAAATTTTTCATTGAAACAGAAGTATTGAAAAAAATCTTCAATAAACCTAATCTTTGAGCCGCTCTTGGTACAGACTGTTGGTTGTTAAGGCAGTAATTCTATAGTTGTTTGCAATGGGGGATGTCATTGGGTGTTTTTGGAGCACTTTGCCATCCATACAAAAAACATTTGTGGCATTGAGTTCCCAGTTAGCTCTTTATAATCTGAGCTCTCTCTTCTACTGTCAGCATACTTCCAAGCAGCATGTTACTGTTGTCTGAAATTTTGTCTTTAACCTGATGTATTTAATGTTTTATTTGAATGTAATTTTTTCTTTAACAGGAAAAGAGCAACATGGAAATAGATATGACGTATAAATTCAAAGTTATGCAGCAAAATCTTGAACAAGAAGAAGCTGAACATAAAGCCACAAAAGCACGATTAGCAGACAAAAATAAGATCTATGAATCTATAGAGGAAGCAAAATCTGAAGCAATGAAAGGTATGTATTTGATACCACAGTTGGACTTGGGTGTAAATTATACAAAGTAGATAATATAATCTTTTGATGCTAGTGGAAGCCTGAGCGTAGGCCTTTTTTCCTTGGTTCCCCTGTTCTTTTTAAATATCATTAGTGCCGTAAAAATCAGTTGTAGTCCTATTGTCCTTGCTTTGCTAGGTTAAAGACACACTGGTTTATTCTCCAGAGTACAACAGGTTATCCATTGCACACACCGCTAATTCATTCTCTGTGCTAATATATTCTGAATTAATTTTTCTTAAATTTATATTACTAAAATTGCTTGAGACTTTTTAATTGATTGATTTTTAAGAAGAGCTTGCCTGTGTACTCATGCCTTTTTTCTTAATCGTAAGTACAATATGTGTCAGCAACTTAATGGTTTAAGTATGTAGATCAGATAGTTAGAAACAGCAAAGCCTTTGCTACGCTTCCATAGTCACTGGGCATATTCTGGTGCATCTCATGACAATTTAAATGTCTTGGAGAGAGGGATAGTTACCAAACAATTCCAGAAGATGGCTCATAGCGTTGAATTAAATGGCTTATGTTTATTGCAGCTACTTAAAAAGCTACCTACAGATCCTTTTTATCCATCTCAGATATGTTGCGGATAAACTGGAAGTTATCTTGAAGCTCAGAAGTAGGAAATAGCTGTCAGTCAGGAATGCTTGCAAAAGCATCCTCTGGGTCTGGGCTTACTGTGAAAATTGTAATGAGTCACTTTTCAGCAATCTTTCTCTTCAGTGTTCAAAGGGTAAACATGTTGCTTATTGTTAATATGGGATATACGTGCTCCTCCCCTCACCCTCCAAAATCTGCTGATTTACACTGACTGACGTCTTAAATCTCTTCACAGAAATGGAGAAGAAACTTTTGGAAGAGAGAGCTTTAAAGCAAAAAGTAGAAAATCGATTGTTAGAAGCTGAAAAGCAGCGCTCCATGTTGGACTGTGATCTCAAACAATCTCAACAGAAAATCAATGAGCTCCTCAGGCAAAAGGATATACTAAATGAAGATGTAAGGAACAATGCCAAAAGGAGTTTTGAGTGGAACCTGGTTTTCAGTCTCATAATTTTTTCCCTATTGTAGCTATATTTAGCAGTTAATATATTTGTGAATCAATATATTTAGGAATGAATATTTGTGAATGAAAACGGCAGCAACTTTTTACTTCTCTGTATTTGGAGCTTTTGAAAAGTCTACTTTACAGAGCATGGATTCATTTTTGCATAATGTTTCAGTGTTGCTGATTCTGGAATGTCAAATGCTGTGAGAATGGCATGGAAAAACTAGTTTATTTACTGTGTGCTAATGTCTGTATTCAGGAGATAGCTTTGACTTACCAGAAAACATGAGTGTGTTGTACAAGTGTGAAGGAAGTTGGTAACAGACGCTGTTTAAATGTTGCTCTCCTGTGTAGATCTGTAAAACTCAAAGGTTTCTGTTTGTTTTTCAGGTGAAAAACCTGACATTAAAAATAGAACAAGAAACACAAAAGCGTTGTCTTACTCAAAATGACCTGAAGATGCAAACGCAACAGGTCAACACCTTGAAAATGTCAGAGAAGCAATTAAAACAGGAGAATAACCATCTTCAGGAAATCAAATTAAGTCTGGAAAAACAAAATAACGAACTGCGCAAGTATGCAAAGTTGCTTTTTGTTTTTTAGTAATGTTACTGATTTGTAATTATTTTTTTGCAAAAGCTGAGAGCAAGATTAATTTTTAAAATTTGCTGCACAGAACATGCTGTTCCACAGTGCAAAATGTAACCGTTGTTTAAAAAAAGGTACAGTGACTCTAGCTGAGATTTTCCCTAGTGATTCAGCAATATATAGATTTGCAGTAAAAGATTTCTGTCATCCTGAATATCCTAAAAAACCCCAGCTTAAAAACAAGAGTGTAAGGACTTCAGAGAAACAATTGTTTAATAGAAAGTCTAGGAAGGTTTTGTTTGTTTGTTCGTTTTAAAATGACGTAAGACTTCAGTGAAGAGGAAAGTTACTGGCATTATTAGTCCAGGGGTGCTCATTAGAGTTGGAAATGAATACTGATGCAGAGGCGTGAAGGAAAATATCCGCTACTGCAGATGTTTGAACTTCAAATAGGAATTGTGTTAGATCCCAGCAGTTCTTCAAGGTCTTACAAGCAATATTTACACCGGATAATAAATAATTTTTTTTTAACATAAAGAAAATTCTTGTGAATGAGAAGACAAGTTTAGCACGTACATCAGATGAATCCCATTCTTAGCTCCTCTCTGCCTTCGGATGGTTCATCTCCTTGTGCTTTACCTTTCCTATCAGCACGATGCCGTTACTCACCTAGAAGGTGGCTATGGGTGCTGAAGTGTGAAACACTGTCAGAAATCTTTTCTGCTACATTACTGTTCTTTGTTATACACTGACTAATTGACTTTCTGAGTTGTTTTAATAACAGATGAATTCAAGAAATGACGCGTGTCAAAGAATACAGGCGTTTTCACAGACTGAGGTCTAACAGAGAGACCCAAAACAATCTGTCAGATCAGTGATGTTTTACATGGAAATAAGATTTTGTCAGTGACTTTTTGTTTTATGAGTGTCTTCTGCTGGTTAAACGATGTGCCACTGTTGTAGTCAGTGTGTCAACAGTATTAAACTGACTTGTCTTAGTGCGGCTTTGTCAGCTGTACAAGTGAAAAAGAGCTGGTACGCAGGGGAAGCCTCAAGTTTAATTATTGACTGCGCTTTGGTCAGGAAATGACTGAAGATCTTGAGGGTGTGCATGCTATGTCTTTTCTATTTAGTGGTTTGGAATATCTTCATATCTTTTCTTTTAAAGTATGTTATTCCTTTCTAGGGAACGTCAAGATGCAGATGGACAGATGAAAGAGCTTCAAGACCAGCTTGAAGCTGAACAGTATTTCTCGGTATGTTTTATGCTTCTTTATTTTAATACTAATCTGTGTACTAAGTAGGACGTTGGCTTTTATTCTTCTTCCTCAGTCATCAGGTGTTTCACATGTTCAACCTAAAGCTAATAATTTTTGTTGTGTTTGTGTTGTCTGCAGCCTTGTTAAAATGTAAATTCTACCTACGTTCCTCCCTCTGACAAAGATCTAAAATAGTAGAAAAAAAATACTGATTTTTCTTGTTTCTGATACTTCTGATTTTCTGTCAAATAGTGGTGTTCACATAGAGTGTCTCTTTAACAGTATGTTTACAAACATACAATGTATATCATGCATCCATCCGTTCACAAATACACAATAAATAAAAAAGAAACACAACAAAAAAGTAAAGTAACCAAAACATATTGGGGAATGATGATGGTGATTTGCTAACTTTAGAGAAGGCATTGCACAACTGTACTCTATTTGAGTGTGTGGGTTAAAGAATTGCATATAGTGTCATCTTGTATCATTTTTTGTGTACCTTCAAGCTGGAATATGCAGATCATGTCCTTTTCTATCCAACTTAAATTCTAGACTCTGTACAAGACACAAGTTCGAGAACTCAAAGAAGAATGTGAGGAAAAGACTAAACTTTGTAAAGAAATGCAGCAAAAGATACAAGAGTTACAGGATGAGAGGTAGGATTTTTGTTGTTGTTTTTTGTTCTTTTAATCCCCAACCCTCCTAGTTTTTAAGTTAATAGCATGTATCAATAATTTGCAGAGATTCCTTGGCTGCTCAGCTAGAGATTACTTTGACAAAAGCAGATTCAGAACAACTTGCACGTTCCATTGCTGAAGAACAGTACTCTGATTTGGAAAAAGAGAAGATTATGAAAGAGCTGGAGATCAAAGAGATGATGGCAAGGCATAAACAGGAACTGACTGAGAAGGATGCCACCATAGCCTCTGTGAGTAATAGGAATCATCATTTTGATGAAAGTTTACAAATGCTTGAGTTTAATTTGCAGTTTGAATTATCTATTTATTGTTATTTAGCATACTTAGAAGTGATACACAAATACATCTGACATTTTAAAAATATTTATTTTCTATGAATGAAATAACTTTAACAATCTTTTATCATGTTTTGTCCGGGCATATCTCTGATCGTTCTTTCTCTGTGCCCTTACCCCACTTACAACTTGTCCTCTTATCCTCATCCTGGCTTCACTCTGAAACATTTCCTTCTGTCCTTCTTGTAATGCCTTCTTGTGACAAATGTGTTTTGTTACATGGTCACATCTACTTTCTGTTTTGTAGTTGGAGGAAGCGAACAGGACGCTAACTAGTGATGTGGCTAATCTTGCTAATGAGAAAGAAGAACTAAACAATAAACTGAAGGAAGTACAAGAACGTATGTATTCTCTGAACCAAATGTATTTTAAACTGACACCAGTTTTGTTCTTTAATAGTACTGTTTTCTTTTGTAATGAGCTTTCATAGATTTTGTTTTAATTACCTTGCTACAGAAATTACCAAGTTAAAAGAAGAAGAAGCAAATATAGGAAATATTAAAGCACAATTTGAGAAACAGTTGTTGAATGAAAGAACATTGAAAACCCAGGTAAGCAGATATATCTGAATGAATGAAGAAACAGTGTTCACGAATCAAATAATTTTTAATAGGAAACTTTCCATGGTAAACTATATCTACCATTAACACTTTATTCTTTTTGCCTCTGAAAAAATATACTGATTTTTTTTTTGCCTTCTACTAAGTAGACTTTCAATGTAGTGAAACATTATTTTCTTAATTTATTGTAGAGAAACTCCTAATCTAGTCCACCAGCAAAAAAATTCAGTCAAATGAAATCATATTTTACTGGTTTCCATGTTGATTTAAAAGTTCCATAAAACTGTATATTTCTGGCTGTGTTTTTAGATCAAGTGGCATTTTAATCCAACGATACATTTTGGGGGTAGCTAATGGAAACAGAAGAGAATATTTAAATGAAAAGCAGTGTTCAAAGCAAACGCTTGCTTAAAGCAAAAGTGCCATTATAACCTTCTTCTCAGTTTAGAGTAGTACATTGAATGAAAGCACCTTTGTAGTAGGGGATGTGCAGGGTTCTTAGTTTACAGTGAGATTAAAAGCATCTGGTCATGGGTAGGAGAGAAGACTTTATTTCTTCACAATATAACTCTGTGTATTTATTGGTGTGGTTTTTTCTTCCCCATGGGAAGGCTGTGAATAAGTTGGCTGAGATCATGAATCGGAAGGGTCCAGTCAAACGTGGAGCTGACACTGATGTACGGCGGAAAGAAAAGGAAAATAGGAAACTGCATATGGAACTGAAGTCTGAACGAGAAAAGTTAACCCAAATGATGATCAAATATCAGAAGGAAATCAATGAAATGCAGGCGGTAAGATCCTTTTTCAAATATAAACATTGATAGCATTTTCTGTAATTCTGATTTGATACAGACTTTAAGGTTGTGCATACAGTCTCCATTCCTCAATTTCCCGTGACCAAAAGAAATACTCAGCGTATATAGAGAGATTGACTGCAAAGTCTATGTAATTTTCTACTTATGTTTTCTCTTGAGTAACTGAGTATTGCAATACTAGGAAATCTTGTAATTTATCCTTACAGCAAATAGCAGAAGAGAGTCAGATACGGATTGAACTCCAGATGACTCTGGACAGCAAAGACAGTGACATTGAACAGCTTCGTTCACAGCTGCAGTCCTTACACATTGGGCTAGACAACAGTAGCATAGGCAGCGGACCTGGAGATGCTGAAGCAGATGATGGGTTCCCCGGTATGTTAATTTTATTAATATTTCTGCATTAGTTGGTTTTATACCAGTGTTTTACCATAGAAGCTGAAAGAATAAGTTAACCTTCAGATGATTTTGTGGCTTTTCATCTTCAGGTGTATCTACCATCTTATTAATGTTTGGATAGTGATCACTCTCCACCTACTAACTAAATATGTCTGTAATCACACTTCATCTTACATTTATTTAAAGAAACTTCTTTTAAAAATTATTTTGTACCCCATTAAAAGGAAATTTTTTTTCCAGTTTATTGTGGTGGTTACTTTGCAATTACTGTGTTACGTGACAAAATGTAAAACTAATACTGTCTATTCTTACAGATTCTATTTTGAACTTCATTTCTACCTTTTTCCTCCTTTATGCTTTATGTTTAGTCCATATTACTCAATCCCACACTATGGAATCCATGTCTTTTACCTACAAGCACTCTTCTACCTCTGTCAGTATTGCCACTAAGCCTTCCAGTTCTCGCACGCTTCTCGATTCTGATTCTGACTCAGAGGAAGAACCTTTGTCTTGTTCCCACAGCCCTACAGAAGTTGATAGCACAGGTGACATCCCTGAGAACTGTTTGGTTTTGTTCTTACTGTGTCCTTTTCTCTGTTTCAAAACTAACACTATTAATACATTGTTAAAAGACAAATCTGGCAGTAGACACGCTGCAGTGGCGGTGAACATTTTCATCAAAGATGTGAAAAGTTCGCATGAGCAAATAACCAGCCTGTTTTCTCTGAATGTTTACTGATGCTTGCTGCCATTTATAAAACCACTGATTTTATTAAAACATTGAATAAATTACCCTTATGGTCTTGTTTTCAAGGTAGCCTCTATTCAGTGTCTGGATCTGTACAGCCCTAAGATACTGGATAGCAAAAAGTCAAATCTTTGGGTTTAAGTGAAGTGTGGAGACATCTAACTCCTCACAATCTAAATGGACATTACTTGCACGTAGAAATTCAGTCTTCTGAGTATTACATTGTTTTGCCTTATTTTGAATCTTACACTTTATTCTTCTGATGGTAGGGCAAGCAAAATTTATTCATTTTTCCAGATACATAAAGCATATAATGAGGTGATCTGGGTTTGGTAAAACAGAGCTTTGTTTGATTAATTTTATATTCCTTTTATACAGCTACACATACACTGTGTTGAACAAAACTTCTGTTTAGTGTTAATGTCAGAGTTGGCTTTTTAAATTACATTCATATTTCTGTATTTCACTTGAGGTTCCTTTAAAGTGTGGATACCTTTCCACTGAGGGCAAAACTTGTTCTGGAATATTTACATTACTTCATTAAACTAGACTAAAGGATAGTGCATTTCCTCTGTTTTCTTTATTCTGTTTTTTGCTATGGGGCTTGTAATAAAAGAATCGTTAAGTGCCTACATAATTTTTTCCTTGGTAGCTGCTGTTGCAGTATCTGCATGGTTTTGTTTTGTTCTAAAGTAAAAATCGTATCTAAGCTGGGACTTTTTTCTGACATAATTGTAACAGATTTGAGGTATGATGGCTGTGCTTTGTTCGTTTTTTCCCCTCCTAGTGCTTTAAGTATGTACTGTGAGAATTTTGGAATATTCTCTGATCTATTGGTATGGAATGGACACTAGAAATGAAAAAGTGTAACCAGAAACTCTCATTTGTCCAGTTTCATGTGATAGTATTAGAGATTACAGAGAAAACTAGGAATAAAATTACTGCATATTTTTCACACCACTAACAAACTACACCTGCCTCTTGGATGTGGGGAAGGATTTTTTGCATCAGTGTAGTCATGTCAGGTGTAGTTGAAAGGAACAATTTGAAGTGGCAGGTGCAAGGCAAAATACACATTACGGACCTACTTCATGTACTTGGTATGTACATTAAAATGTGTCATCAACAGCAGTGCTTATAGAGCAGTAAGTTTTGAAGACAGCACGTAACTGAATAACCTTGCTTCAAGTCTCTCTAGACCAAGTGAGGATTCCATGAATATCTAATAACTAATTGTTATGCTGTGGGCAGGAACCTACAAATGCCCTTTGATGAGAAAGAAAACAGCTTCTGCCATTTTGGAGAATGTTTAGGCTCCTTTCATGGTTCTGTGTTTGTTAATACTTAAGGCTTCAGTATTTTTGATTCGGAGGTTCCTCAGCATCTGCAGAGGTTACCTGCCAGGGTGGAAAACTCATTAGAGAAATAATATTGCAGTTGAGTAGTCCCTCGTAATAAAATACAGGGGAAAGAAATACTTGTATTAAGTGCAGCTATAAAAATAGCATCAAAGGCTGGGAGATACTACAGACTACCAAGCCTAGAAATGGGTGATCCTGGTCAGCTTTAGGTTATGACTGAAATGTGTACATCAAACAATAGTTGAGCTGTTATACTCCTGATAAATCCAATCTGACTAACATGATGGTGTAATATAAAATACTGCACACATCTGAAGGGGCAGTTGAATTTCAGGCAAGGCCTAAGGACTAGCCAAAAATGACGTATTTTAGATTAGAAAGCCTAGAAGATTGAGGAACAATTTGAAAAAAGAAAAATTGACAGAGCAAAGGGTATGAATTAGAATACTAAACGTCCAAAATTTTACCTGGTGTATAGAGGATATAGGTTATTGGTGCTGGTAGTTTGCCTTTTTTTCACCTTCAACTGTTTCAACTGGTCTGTACTAATATCTTCAGATGCTGTTTTAAAAGGTAAAGGTTGATAGACATAAGCATTTTAAATCTTGAAAAATTACTAAAGGGAATGCATGTGCTATAATTGCAAGTTTGCTCTGCCCATTCTTCTTGCGTCTACTACTTTTGTGATTGCGTTGTTGTTTATTGGCTGTATTCAGGAATACACAATTTAATTTATTCCTGAAAATTTACTTTGCAAGACCTTGCAGTTTTAAATAGTTCATGTTCTCATGTTTGCTCTGTCACTTTATTATTGATCTCCAATAACTTTTAAAATGCACAGTAGTCTCAAAAATAACGTTCTGTGAATATTTATGTTGTTTAATATCTTTTTCAGAATCGAGATTGGAAGGCTGGCTATCACTGCCTGTTAGAAATAACACTAAAAAATTTGGATGGGTTAAAAAGGTAAGAAATCCAGATTTATGATCTTGTTTCATGTGTAGTCTGGATTTTAAACTTACTGCAGCTTTTAAACACTTTAATTTTTCTTTGAGATAGGTTCTTTCGTTACTTAAATATCTAAATAATGATAGCTGGTGTAGCTATGTCTGAGAGGAGCAGGTTAAGCCAATTGTTGCAGGTTAAGACACTTCTTTGTCTGACCAGAAGTGAAAACAGCTGTTTGTGATCTTCAAACGTTTGTACATTCAGCCATAGGCATTCCCAGCAGAATTTGGTAGCTGGGATTCAGCAGAATCTGGACGCAGATGGCCTTGACAGATTATTTATTTAGGAGATAAAACTAACAACTACTCGTCTGCCTTGTGTAGCCTTCACTTGTTTACTGCTTTTCAGTAGCCTCTTTGATGGATCTTTGTCCAAAAAGTAATGACAGAGTTTCATACCAGTTCACTTAGTGCTTGGTCACACTGTTCATTCTGGACAAAGTTCTGGAAATAGGAGGTCCTCTAGGAAATTAGCTTTTTTATTAAAATTGTTAGCAATGTTGGTAAGTAAAACAGTGTACTTTGTTAGCATGATCCCTAGAGGTTGTGAACTGCACATGTGCAATAGGTATCCTAAGATGACAGTTTATCTTACTTCCAGACTTTCATTTTTATCTCTTCATAGGTACTTAAGTCTGTTTAAATATCAATTAATTTGATAACATAAATTGATCTATCGGGTAATCAGAGTTTTGTTTGTTGTATGATTAATTTATTGGCAAATCTTGGACTTACAATACAGTCCTACTATTGTCCATTTAGCTACCATAAAATCATAGGAGGATATTGCTGTGACATCTTTGGCGAGCTTGATTAAAATGTGTATTTCATCCTTTTCTGCCTCTTAACAGTATGTAATTGTAAGCAGTAAGAAGATCCTGTTCTATGACAGCGAACAAGATAAAGAGCAATCTAATCCCTACATGGTATTAGATATAGAGTAAGTACTACCACGTGAGATTCCTCCTCCTGATTTGTAGGTGAACTGTTGGAAAGACATTGACAAAGGCCTTTTTGAGGCCCAGTCTGGGAGCGCAGTGTCAAATGGGGCGACTTTTGCAGTTTGAAGTACAGAGCTGGGAGCTGAGGGATCCACTGTGGGCAGTGGTGCAGCAGCGTGTGGTGCCCAGTGCCATACTGGTGTAACTGAACTCCTTCCACTAGCTCAGCTGGACCCACCTCACATACACATCGTAGCAAAAAACGTTAAGCAAACTATAGCAGAGAGGCTATAATTTTCAGTTTGTATGTTTTCAGTTACATGTCCTCGTGTATAGGTTCTGTAGTTAATTAACTCATTTTCTTAATAAATACAGAATGTGGATATTCAGAGGTTGGAGTGTCGGTAGAGGATTGTGTTAGAAAGCTACCGACAATCATTAAAGTCACGTGATGTTAGTTTTTCAATGCTGTCATTTCTTTTGCAAATATAGCTGGATACTTGTGACTTCTTTTTATTCGGGGTTTTCGGAAGTTCATGTGCAGGACTGAAAGATAGGACTTTAATCAAGTGATGAGAAAATTGTACTGACAAATCTTTAATGACTCTAAGTCTTAATGTGGTGTGTTGTATCCTAATTGAACTGTCAATTTATAGTTATCATTTTGGTAACATTAATTTTTGTCCTTATTGAAATAATTCCCCATAGCAAACTCTTCCATGTCCGACCAGTCACTCAGACAGATGTGTACAGAGCAGACTCCAAGGAAATTCCTAGGATATTCCAGGTATTCAGTAATAAATGAATGTTTTTGGTATAACAAAGATGGTATTTCACACATTGCCAAAAATATTTTCATAACTGTGTCTAACAGAATATTCACTAAAAGAACTTGAAAAAAAATCCATTCTGTAGTATTTCTTCCTAATTACTTCCTAATTTCTTCCTAATTACTAATTACTCTGAATTTCCATTTGCCATATAGGAGTACTGAGATTATTTTGCTTTGATTTTAGATTTTATATGCTAATGAAGGAGAGAGCAAAAAGGAGCAGGAATTTCCTGTGGAGCCCATGGGAGAGAAGTCAAATTACATTTGTCACAAAGGACATGAGTTCATACCTACTCTTTACCACTTCCCAACCAATTGTGAAGCCTGTATGAAGCCACTGTGGCACATGTTTAAACCTCCCCCTGCTCTAGAATGTCGCCGTTGCCATATCAAATGTCACAAAGATCACATGGATAAAAAAGAAGAGATTATAGCACCTTGCAAAGGTAAATAGCAAGTATTTGAATGTCCATATAGTGTTAGGTCATGGTTTTTCTGTTGGTTTCTCACGTAACATCACTTGAGTCACAAGGTGTCCTAGTAGATCAGAGGATTCTAGGAATAGTCGGACACCAACTTAAACGTGAACAGGTAGGTTTTTCTTTTATTAGTACATAGCTGTCAGAAACTCTCTAAGGGTGTCAACACGAGGATCAGCTCACTGCTGTCAGCTAATGGCACGTGGGCAGTGTGTTTTCATACCCGTTGTGCTGTCAGCTCATGCAGTGAAGCCTGGTTGTTGTGAGACGGCTCACGCCATGTGTGGTGTGGTTTCTGTGTGAAATGATAGCGTTGGTGCATGGGATTAAATAGTTTACATTCGGTGAAGTTTACTCCTTGTGACTCGGGTTACTGGTTTTTCCCAAGTGGGTGTGTATCTTCCATAGTACTGAGCTGTCACCCTCCAAACATAAGGAGGGGACACTGCCAGCAGCCAGGAAACGTATGGCAAAATGTGGTTCACTTTGCTTTTGATTTCTCTGCTGATTTCTCTTTGTGTTGACCATGAGAGTAATGTAATCTGACAGCTGATTTTTGATGTGGGAACATGTTTAGAATAATAATATTCATTTTTATTTAAAAAATTCTTATTACAGTGTACTATGATATTTCAACGGCAAAGAATCTACTACTGTTAGCTAATTCTACAGAAGAACAGCAAAAATGGGTGAGCCGACTCGTGAAAAAAATACCCAAGAAGCCTCCAGCACCAGACCCCTTTGCTCGATCTTCTCCCAGAACTTCCATGAAGGTACAGCCAAACCAGTCCATCAGAAGACCAAGTCGACAGCTTCCACCAAACAAACCAAGGTGACACAACAGACGCTATTTAGTTTATTCTTTAAAACATTTTACTACAGTTAATGCTGTATATTTTGATGAGGACAGTTGACTGCAAATGTTATTGACTACTGGCATCCTCTCGCAGGCCGTCTTCTCTAAACCTGACTTAAGGTTTAAGAAGAGCCACTGTTTATTGCTTTGTTTAAAGGACCCTCATACCGATAATGTATCCTATTGCTCTTGCACGTAGTAAGCAGAACTTGTAGCATCATTTGTAGCCTAATAGTTCCTGTGAACTTCTTTTCACAAGCAATTAGCAATAGAACAAGAGAATAGATCCAAGCTGCAACAGGGTAGGTTTAGACTGGACATTAGGAAGAAATTCTTTACAGAGAGAGTGGTCAGACACTGGAATAGGCTGCCCAGGGAGGTGGTTGAGTCACCATCCCTGGACGTGTTTAAGAGTCATTTAGATGTGGTGTTGGGGGATATGGTGTAGGGGAGGAACTTTGTAGAGTAGGGTAGATGGTTGGACTTGATGATCCCAAGGGTCTTTACCAACCAAAAGGATTCTATTCATTCTGTGTTTCATGGTTACTAAAAGAACAGTCTTACCAAGTTCCTCTCATTTGGGAAAGAAGTGTCGATACAAAAACTTGTAATCTATTATGGGATCAGTTTTAAGAAGCAAAATACGCTGTTGTGGAAAGTGATAACGTTCTGCAGGTAATGCTTACATCACGGCATGGTACAGTTTTTTACAGTTTGCTCTTTTCGCCACCTCCAGCACTAGCTCACGCTTGGTTATACCAGTCCCCAGTTGTTGACAGCCCGTGAAGAATTTGGTCTGACTTGTTTTGCTTATTGCTGTATTCCAGCAGCAAAGGGCAGTTCAGCAAAGGCTTAACATTTTTCCCCTGAGAGGTGACTTGGCAGTGGCCAGGTGCTATCGCTGTCCTTGCTTCTGTGATGTTTGCCACCGATATTTAGGCCGGTTGCAAACTGGGTTGGGTGAGTTGCCAGAGCTCCAGCCGGGGTGTAAGTGTGCTCTGTCTCACTGCCGTGCTGCTGTTACCACAAAACAGCCGTGTGCTACCAAGAGTTAGATCTTAAAAAAAATACTGGTATTTTAATGTGTGGAAATGCTTAGTGAAAGGACTCAAAGTAACTTCATTTCACTTCCCTCCTAACTTCCATACAGTCTAATTTTTGGCCGTTTTACTTTACCTAATTAAAAAGAAGTCAGAACTTATAATTTGGATTTTAAATTATTAGATTTTTTTTTTTATTATAACCATGAAGGTAAAAATTTTTTTAATTACTACTTTTTAGGGACCGATTATTGTGGAGTTTCTTTGTGCAAAACTAACCCAAATATCACTAATTAGACTGAAGCATGAATCAAGGAGACATTATTCATGATAACTTGGGGGACAAGTGAAATGCTTTTCTTCTGCTTAGTGTTTACATTCTAATTCATTTGTGTTATAATGTTTCTTACTGTTGACATGTAAGGGTTATATTGTAATTTCTGATTCTTTTCCCACAGATATTCTTTGGTGCTCTGAAAATAATAATTCTCCTTCCAACACCTTTCTTTCAGTCTTCGTGACCTTTTTTGCAAAATGCTTTCATAGCACAGTATTTACTCTTACTATTCCTTTTAGTTGTGGTTCTCCTCCACTACAAATCAGTCGTGAATGATGGTTATTTTGTAATGGTAGGGAAAGGAGGAGGATGAATAATTTTGTGTGTAAGACATTTTATTTTTGCAGTTAAACTTTCCAAGTTGGCTTTGCAAATGTACCTAACAGATGGAAAAGCGTAGTTCTGTGAGGTCACGTCACCTGTCACCTTACTAATGCAGGTCCATCAAACCGGTGGAAATTTGTATGGCTTTAAAAAGTTATAATTAGAAGCCACATACTCATAAATTATTCTAATTGCTGTGGCCAAGTTATACCTGACTGGTGCTTCTGTGAGGCTTTTGTGCAAGGGCTTACCTTATGGAATAATTAATTTTGTGTTACGAACTTTATTAAAAGTGGAGATGTAGTTGCTGGTTAAATCTGGGGAGTGGCTGGGGAGAAGCTGGAGATGGGCCAGCAGTGGGCAAGGCAGGCACTGGGACCACACCAAGGGGAGCATGGCCGGACAGTTGGGGGTTATCCCCTCCCTGTCCACTCCTTAGTCTGCAGTGAGGTTCTGCTTCCACCTTTGAGTCCCTAAATTCCAGCCAGGCATTGAAAAAGTGGGGCAAGTCCAGCGGAGGCCACCAGGGTGGTCAGAGCAGAGGCTTGAAGGAGCTGGGTTAGTTCAGCCTGGAGGAAGGAGGGCTCCCCAGAGGTATCACAGCAGCCTGCCCCAGCCTGGGGGGAGGGTATGGAGGAGACGGAGCCAGGCTCTGCAGTGCTGCGTGGTGGGACGGTGAGAGACACAGGGCTCGGTTTGAACCAAGGGAGATTCGAGCTGGATAGAAGGAAAAGCCAAGGCAGAGAGCAGGGCAGGGAGGCAGCTGGTGAGGCTGGATGGGATCCACCCCTGGAGGCTTTCAGGACTTGAGAGGACAAAGCCTTGAGCAACCTGGGCTGACCTCGTAGCTGACTCTGCTTTGAGCAGGAGCTTGGGCTAGAGACCTCCTAGGGTCCCTTCCAACCTGCGTGGTCCTATGAATGCTGTCCCTGATAGGAATTTCACACAGTGATTGTTTCTCCAGGGTTTTCATGGCTGTTGTTCTTTGTGGTGATTTAAGAAAGGGCAAACCGCTTTTTGATGCAGACAATACAATTCCTACTTACCCATTAGTTGGATTGTGGCAAAAGGATAATTCCAAATTGAAAAAAAATCAACTTCAAGATATTTTAACGCCTAATAAATTTTTTTAAGTGTCTTAGAAATTACAAAAGCCATAGTTCATATAGTAAATGAATATTGAGCCTTTTCCAGGGGTATGTCACATTTAAAAGCATAAAAATTTTAAAACCTGAAAGCCCAAAAAAAACCCCGCCACCCATTTTATTTAAATCACGTAATAACCATTAAACACTGTAGCATGTTTTAGTTAAAACACCCTGAAGGCTCTGTTAGGGTGAGGTGTCTGCCTCCTATGGTTAGCAGGTAATCCTGATTTGAAATCCATTGAGCCGAGTGGCGAGGTGACTGGCCCGGGCTTCATTTCTTGTCACTACGGCCATAGAGAAGTGAGTACTTCAGATATTAGATTGAGATCCTTCAGTTACTATTCACATAGCATTACTGTTCGACAAGGCTTAGAGAACAAGTTGGTATCTCCTCCTTGTGGCATTGCCTACCTTGAAACTGAGGGACAGGATAGCTGGGCAGTGGAACCCCACTGTATTGGGGATACAGTAAAATCCTGCTGCATTTGTTTGTAAATTCAGGTGACGCTATTTTATTTGATGTTCAGCAATCAAAATTACTACATTTTATTGGAAAACATTAGCTTTGTCTTATTGTCTGGAAAGGGATAGTGGGAGAGCGTAAAACTGCACCTCACTCAACAAGAACAGCAGCAAAACAGGAGGCAGCTAATTTTATGAAATGTACATGTTGGTCTTTTCTATTTAAAGTTTTGGGGAAAAAAATCCATATGGTAAGGGTTCTATAGAACGGAGGGATTTTTGAGATAAGTTTCCAATGAGTACAGTATTCCTGGCTTACATGAACACCAGCTGAGTCTTCGTATTCCGCGACAGGCAAAGGAAGGAACCTGCCTGCCTTGACACAGTCTCTTCCTTGACAAGGTTCAGTGATAACAAATGGAATTTTGAAGCCTTTCCTAGAAATGTGACATACATTAAACATCAAACCCTCCCGTTGCAGATTACTTGATCTGGCATTTAAGGACTGGGATTGGTCATTTGATGATGTTGATGATATTGATGGTGATGATGATGATGATGACGATGTTTTTGATTTCTGAAGAAGTACAAAAGGGGTAAATCTAAATAGAGAGGAATGGGTTTGTTTGCCTTTGAATACAGCATGCTATGTTGGATTTTGTTTCTCAAAGCAGAGAAAACGCAAGATCTCATTTTAGTATTCTAAACAATAAAAATGAGATTCTGTTCATGATGTTGATGAATTTTTAAAGGAGTTGTTTTCATTAAAACGAAGTTGTTGCCTTTGTCAGTGGTTTTATTTTTCTAATTTTAGATTTTTTTTCAAGATTCATGTCTGCCTGCCCGAAAACAAAAAATCTGGTGTTTTCAGAGTGTTGCTCATCTGTAGTGCTAATACTGCTAACCTCCAGGGATCCTTTTTGAAAACTAAAAGGGAGATTGTAGCAGTTGGATGTTTAGCTGAAACAGAATTGATATTTACATATTATTCATTTTTAAGCTTTTAACATAAACTGACTGTTCTGTGGCCAGCAGACATGAAATCACTGGAGTTCTGCATTTTGCTTTCCTCCCTGTGTTATGAAGTGAATTTGATGTGGCTTTCCTTTGCAGTGCTGTGCTTTTGGGATACCTAATCATGCCTTTGAAAACTACATAAACAAATGAGCTTGGCAGCTTCTGTGATACGATTTCCTTGACTGCTTTAGAAAAGACAGAACCGCTATATTGATCTAATTTGCCCATGACTCACTTAAATACGCAGTGTGAATGTACTGGAAATGGTCATAACTGCTTCATAGTTCTCAGTCTTTAATCATTTTACATGTTAATGGAATGTTATGTTTACACAAAAAAAAAACCACCTACCCTAAATGTTGAATTCCTAAGAAATCTTTTAAATAGTTCATAAGGCATGTCTCAGCCTTATAAATAATGGGCGACGGCAGCAGCGCGAGGGCTGGACCTCAGCTCTGTACTCAGTTACCTGAGATACCAGCTCCTGTAGAATTTAACTGGCTTCATGTTTCCAGTAACAAGCATTACGTTAATTAAATATACTGCATCTTTATGTATTAAAAGCGTACAAATTACTGAACTTTTAGAAGTGACTATTCCATTGTGTGTATTGCACTTTACCCTCATACATTGCAAGGGGCTTTAATGGATTTGGGATCACAGTGCATAAGGATGTACTATACTTAAGTAACAGTGCTGCTGAACGCCCAGGAGTGGCGTTTCTCCCAAGTTTGCTGTGAGCCCCTCTTAAATGAGGGCTTTGAGGAAGTGTATTTTTTTCAGATTTATGTTTGTTGCATTTACTGACCAAACTTCTTGCTTCTTTTTCAGCTAACTGCTTCCCGTGAATGCAGACACAATTCAAGGTGATAATTTTCTTCCTGTTACAGCAAGACTGAAACATATTCCAAAATATATTAAAAATATATATTTTCCTGAGAGATTGTGCTATATATATCAGAGGTTTACATTTTTGCTGCAATATAAATTACTAATCTCTGAGGGTTTTCCTGTATTCTCCTGAGTGACTGCTCAAATGACAAATGGTTGGTAAATAGCAAAAGGATATGTTAGGTAACCTTTTAAACTCTGTTCCACAAAAGCTTTCTTGGCGAGACACATACACTACATTTCATAAAAGGATCGAGAGGAACGAATATTAAAACGGAAGAAACTGACTTTTCAGCTTTCCTAAAGATGCCACCAGCATGTCTGCAAGAAGAACAGGAGGGAGATCCACCACAGTGATATAGACTGCATCTGTAAGAAGTGACCATTATACTGTGTATATATATTGTACTGTAATACTGCAAGAGGGTTTTAAAAATCTTTCCACTTTATTTTTTTATGCTTATTAATCAGATACCGTTACTTATTGCAGTTGCAACTATGCACTTGTATAAAGCCATAACATTGAAGTTTATATCATTCATACACGTCTATCAGAAGCTGCATGTTAGTGTTCAGCAGCTAATACAAGTTTGAAGTATATACTAGTTTCAGCTATGTCATCATGGGCAGTGCTGTTTTACCTGTCTAATTGCCTTAATTTAATTTTTTTTCAAGTTGTTTGCCCATTCTCTCTATTTAAGGAAAAAAAGAAGGTTTACCAGCTCTTAGGATGCAATTTTGCTTTGTGGCAGAAAAAAATAGTGCACTATTTTTACACCTAGTAAGTATATCAGTGTCAGCCTATTTTGAATGTATATCGACTGGTTTTAAGGGTGGAGAAATGTTGGTTACAGAAACAGTGTCTGATACCATTGGAATGACTACACAGTTTGCTTGTATGTGTAACTGCTAATCCAGCCCTTTTTACAAACCTCAATATTAGTTATTGACTTGTATTAACCCTCATTAAGTGCTATGAAACTTCATTTTGCCTTGTTCTTGCATACTCTCCTAGATGTGTTTTTTATTTCTGGGGAAAAAAAAAAAAATCTGTGACTATTTTTACATTTCACAACACAATGTCCAAGGACTGTCACAAAAGTTAAGAAAATTAAACATACTGTAGATGTATTTTAAAATTTTAAATCTGGTTCTCTAGCACATAGCTGTAGACATAGATAAATATTTCAGTAGTGTGTTTTGAGAACTGATAGCTGGGAAGAAAGGGCCTCAGAGGCACTTAATCTGACTTTTTTTTTTAACTTGGAGTTGTACAAAAAATATAATTTATGTGGGCTCATTCATGATGTGTTCATAATTGTCCCAGAAAATGCATGTTTTATACAACTACAGTATGCGATGTTAAACATATTGACAGTAAAAAAGGTAGTCTCCTATTTGGTCTCTTTATATATATAAATATATATATATATTTAAAATATATATATATATAAAATATTGTGTGGGAGTGCAGTAATTTAAAATATGATCTAACACTTCAATGAAGGAGGACATTTCACTTTAAAATTTTGTTTGTTTGTTTTTGTTTTTTAAAGAGTGTTGAAATGTTTGGAAGGATAGGACCATGATTTATTTAACACTATCATGAAAGGTGGACTTGGAAACACTGAAAATGAATAAATAAATATATTTACATTTTGTAACCTCTACTACAGTTCAGCTTAACAGAGTCAGAATGTATTCAGTCTTCTATTTATGCACTCGCAAAGTAAAATGTTGTTTGTGAGTTCTTAAATTCAAAACAGAAGCTCTCATATCATTTCTGTGAGGTATTATAACCCAGCGCACAGCTACAGTGGTTTTTTCCCTGCTTGTTTTGATTTACAGAAGTATGGTATATTTTTAGGTAATGCAGATTTGCATAGAGTACAACATTAAAAATGTATACAGTAATATACAGTAAAACTGTTTCCATTCACTGAATGCATAAATATTTTATATATATATAAAAAAGAAAAATGTTACATTGTGGGAAGTTCTATCCTTTTCTGAATTGGAGAATATTATATATATATTTTTAAATAAACTATTTGAGTAAGGTAAAATAGTTCCTGAACTTGAGAAGCTGGTAATTAATTAAAATATTTAAATACATAGGCAACTACTGCGGCAGATACGGGAAAGGCAAGGGCTGCTCAAGAGGAAGCGGAGCGAAGGCTGTGTGTGGAGGAAGGGCAGACTCCCAGGGAGATGTTCTGGTTGGCCACCAGGTGCTGGGGCTGGATCTGGCATGCTTCCTCTCCTTGGCTTGTCCTCATTTCCTGGGAATCCCTGGGGCCCTGGTAAGCCTGACGTTTCAGGAAATGTACTGTATGATAGGATTTACTGGCCACAGACGATACATTCTATACTTGTAGAAGTAGTTATTAGCTATGCGTACAGCAGGCTGTATTGGGATGCTATCATAAAACCGTACGGGCTGGTAGTGCTGGAGGTCCTCTGCTCTGACCTCCACCACAAAGCAGGGCCAACTTAGCATGGGTTCCTCAAGGCTCTTGAGTTTTCATTGCCTCTAGGGATAGAGGCATCATAGCAAACCTTAGTTCTCCTTTGTGCAGTTTGTCCCAAAACAAAAGAACAGCGTGGGCTCTGTTGAGCTGGAACATGGAGGTCGTTTGGCCAGTGGTGTGATGGGCACGAGACCTGTTTTGTACCCAGGACACACAAGGCAAAGCTGATCTTCTGTTCTTCTCACTCGTCCTTCTGCTTGAGACAGAATATAAAGAACTCTTTAAACGTTTGTTCCTGGAGATTGTGGATTTGGTCCAGTGGTGACTTTTTAAAATTTTGGAGAAAAGAGCATATTCCTGAACTAAGGAATAGTTGTCTTAAAGTCACTGGCATTAAAACACTTTTTGTAACAGGGCTGTCCCTGCAAACAGGACATTGTTAGGGTCTGGGTGACCCTATTTCTATAGAAATTCTCGTTTCAAGTCCTTTTATTTTGCAGAAGTAAACAAATAGCACATCCAAGCTGCAGGTTAACCTTGGGGAAGAATCAGGGGTCAGACTTGGAGCCAGAAGCTCAAGACACTTGTAAGGAAGTTGCTCTTTGGTTCGCGCCCAAGAGCTCACCAGCACAGAAGCTGGACAGGAAGACCCCGCTGGAGTTAACGTGTCAACTGTCACAAAGACTTTTCTGAAAGATTTTCACTCCTGTCCTAGTTGCATACTGCAGTTTCCTACTGTAGTGGTTGTTGCCAAAGCTCAACACAGCGCTCCAGCACCAAGTCTGCACATTGAAGGAAACATCACGGTTCTTGTGCTTTATAGTGTGGTTGATGCTGTAACCAAAATGTGACATGGACCATAGTACCATGCAGGACTTGGAAATGTGCAAAAGGCTCAAGTATCTCAGCACTCAGTGACAGTGGCCAAATTTAAACCATCACTGAAGTTTCAGTGCAGTATTCTACTACCTCTGTTAAAACTGAACCTCCTATGTTTTTGACAGGCATTCAGTGGCGCTCTGAAGTCACTAAGGCCAGGAAAGCCACCACTGGACATGATTTTAGGCCTTCTCTCTTTCGTTTTTCAGGCAGTGTTAGATGATCTTTAGTAAACAGAGCATTTATGTTTATTATCTTACAATGTATTCGTTTCCCATCTAGCTTTGAGAGAGTTATCTTGGAAGAGGATTTATGTGTCTTGGTCTCAAGTGCTTTCACCCATCCTGTGCTTTTGAGGTCCTATTTGGGATGCTGCTGTGGAAACTTGTATGAAAACAAACTTCTCAGCTGCATAGCTCTTACAAATCCTCACCGCTTCCTTATTCTGTTCCTAAGTCAGGAGAACAAAATGGTCCATGGTCCAGTTCAGGGAACTGGAATATTTCAGCCTCCTCCACGTTCCTGGACAGTTTCCCTTGGCATTCATGTCAAAATAGTGGCTGGTTTGTTTTTTCATTGGATTACAGTTGATCTTCAGAGTATTTTGTGGAATGCCATATCTGCACATACTACTCTTTAGGCTGAAAACATGGTTTGCTATGTTTTAAGACAATCCTATAAACCAGGTAAGGGATTTTCAGTGTCCCATGGATCATGGGGTTTTGCCTGCTGAAGTATCCCTCATGAGAGTGGGAAGGAGCTGTATTTTGGGTCTCTGTAAAAGATGTTGATGGAGCGTTTCTGAAACTAATTCATGTTCTGTGTTGAAGTTGGCTGTAAAGTGGACAGTGATGATGATGATGTACTCAGCCACGCTCATCTGAGAAAAAAGGCAGGCCTATGGAGATGTATGTGGCAGAAAAGAACAGTGCGTCTAAACACATCGAATCTAGTTTGCCCCAGAAACAACTGCAACAATTGGAAAAGCTCATTGTAAAACCATTGCTCCAAGAAGTGGGGACCCGGAGGAACCGTAATTTATTAGCACAGGGATACTAATTACCAGGCCCTGTTATGAAGATTGGGGGTTTTCCCCTTTGTAGGCAGAAGGCATTGTTTTATGAGGGTAAGAAAGTCAACTTACTGCCTGATCGTTGCTACAGCAAGTGGGCAGCGAGATTTGACCACCGCTGCTTTTGCTGCAGTCATCTTACAGAAGCTCCAGGATGAAAGTGATCATCGAAGTCAGAGTGAAAGGTGGCAAAACTACAAAGTTTCAAGTGTGTATCTTACCTTGCATACCTTAAAGAAGTCTGGAAAGACGCATCCTCACCCTGAAAAGAACAGGCAGAGTGCAGCGACTGCAAGTCCCAGCAGCCCTTCTGGGTTGCTTGGAAGAGCTGGGTAGAAACTTTTTCACAGCCAGGGTGACTGCTGTGTCACCCCATTTTAGGGTCTAGGCCTTCAATGTCTGTTCAGAGACGTGAGCCTACTTGAATGTATAGTCTTACATCGCCACGTCCCAATGCACCTCTTGGGTCATCAGTTCTTCTTGTCACTTGGCATCACCTTTGCTAGCTCTTGGGGATTTTTTCCCCCAGGATGCTGTCGCGCCACTTGGTACACGTGGCCACCTGACAGGAAGTTAATCAGGCTTGTGGGATTGCTGCCGATCCTCCTCTTCCCCTTTGGCTTGCCTCCTGCTTAGACTTAAGGAACTAATTTGGCACTAATAACGCGCCAGCCTTGGTGCGGTGGGGGCCGGCTGAGATTCAGTGGGACCTGTGTTGCCGCTTGTCCACTCTGGAGCGATGGATGGGTTTGATGAATGCAGTGAGGGATCTCTGTGTGCTTCCTGTGCCATCCAGAGCTGCAGCCATGGGGGCTCTGTTACTGGGAAACTGGGCGTGCGTGCAAGCTTAAAACAAACACCGAGAGGAAAACAGCCTTGAGCTGAGAGAGACCATGAGACTGCAGGTCGTGCTGATGGTGTATTGCAGGAAAAACAATTTAAAGTCTCTCAAGATAAGTCACTGTCTCAGAAGTCAGCTCAGTGGAAACTGTATGGAGTCCATTGCTCAAAGGGGAAAGAACTTCTTTATGGGAACTGGGTAACGTAAAATGTGCTTTACACAAAGTCAGTTTGTGCTTCGTTAAGAGTCCTGAGTGTCTGACTGACAGACCCAGGGGACACTGAGGCACAGGAAGGGTGTTCTTTCACTTACGCCTTTCACACAGCATGAGAGAGGTCAGCATCTCGGTGCTGCTGGCCACAGCCCCCAAATTCAGATGCAGAAACCATCCGCAGCCCAGAGCAGGCGCATGCACACACACAAAGGGCTTGTGATTACAGTAAGGTGGCAAGTAGAATTAACTTTTGCCACGGGGCCATGCTACTATTCAATTTGGATCGTAATCATTATTAGCTGACTTCTGTCACATTTTAGGCTGGTGCAGGTTCTGCCCTTTAAATTAATTTCCAGAATCTTCACAGATAAGGTGTCTGCCCTCTGACCCGCTCACAGGAAGGAAGCTTTAACACCACACAATAGACAGAAGTACTTGTTTAGGCTACTGATAATTTAAGGTAATTATAATGAGCCAAAATAAGAATCAGGGCACAAACAAAATTATGACAAATATTTAAATTGCCCTTAAGGTATCCCCAGTTAAATTTCATTAAGAGTATCACGGGGTGTAAAAAAAAAACAAACACTCTTATTTTACACCCAGTCCAAAGACTGGGTTTTTTTGAGGTTGCGATAGTGCTTGCCCCAAACCACTTCTAAGGGAGAGTGGAACAGTTGATATCTTTAACTTGAAGATATCTCGATCTTGCCATCACCTGTGGTCTATCAGGAGTCGGGTCTGTGAGACTGCTAAAGTCTTGCAGTTGGACCCAGCACTAGCGATGGATGAGGTGGCAGGTTCTTACCATCATGTTTGGTGTGGCTCCTGGGCACCTATTTGACATCAAGGTCCATCATCTCCAAGAATTCTTAAATATCTTGGAGAACTCATAGCTCAAAGTCAGGCAAATAAAATTCAGTGCAAACCAAGAATTTAATAACATCTTATTTTAAGGGGTTTTTAACTTCCTCACATTCCAAACTGGGACATCTTCAGCCATCATTAGTGATGAAGGCAGCATTTCATGTTCTGCTTCATACTTAAATACAAAGGGAATAGAACGAATCAGCCTGAGAAGAGTTAGCAGGGAAATAATTGTTATTCACCATCGTAGAAAATACATGGCTGGGAAACTAATTCATTTGAGTTAATCTCCACAACTGTGCAGCTTGTTATTTATAATGGTTCTTCCTGTGGGCTCTGAGGTGGTTTTGGTTTTTGGCAACCCCCTCCTTATGCCCCCCCCCGTATTACATGTCCTTGAATGGATAATGATTGGTGGAGGAAGAGTAATTTTACCTCATTTCAAGGAGTAAGTGAAGGCTTTCTAGAAGTTGTAACCTTTTTGGGACCTTTAGCTAATTGTGAACGACTTTCTCCAAAGTGCTTTCAAACCTGGCTTCTGAGCTCCAGTGGTTGAGGGGGGACAGGTGTCTGCCTCCCACCCTGCTCCTTGCTCTCCTGTTTCAATAGAGCGGCTCAGCTGAGCCAGGTGGGGGAGCAGCCACGGGAGAGGATGGGCAGTTCTCAGCAGTCCAAGCAATAAAAACTTGGGCTGCATTAGAGGAACACGAAGGAACGCGTCTGCATCTGTGTAGTTCTCCTCTGCACAAGACGTGGAGGATCAAGGAGGCCCAAAAGGTGATGGAGATGGTGGGCTTGCATCTGTGTACGACGTTCCTGTTCACTGGGGACAGTTCCGAAATAGCCTTCCGGGGAAAGTAAACCGTACTCATCTTCCACTCGCCACATCCTCGCTTCCAGACCTGCAACCTGCGGTCTCTGGAATCTTATCCCTGGTTTTGGGGAGACAGCGCATGACAAGATAGACATTTTCACAGTTAAACTGAGCTTTGGCCACCTGCAGCTCGTAGCTTGTATTAAGACACCGGCTGTGATTCCACCCTTCTGGAGGATCTGTGAATGGAGGCCTGTTGCTTCCAGCCTTGTGAAGAAAAGCTTTTTACTGGCTCACACACATGGCAACAAATCCAAGATGCTGTCCTGGCCTACCTTCGGTCCGCTCGCCCCTGTCCCCCGGTACAGCCCGGTGACACGTTTAATGGGATTTATCCTCTAAGTCCATCCCGGCTGGAGCCACTGCTGCAGAGAAGATTATGGGTTACCTACTGCAAAACCACAGGGTCTGCACTTCCATGAGGCTTCTCCAGGACTTGAATGTGCTTCTGCCTTAGAAAAGTAAAATAAATTTGTCTCGGGGCGGGGGGGGGAAGCATATAAACTATTAACGCTACTGATTTGTTCCCTGTCTCCTGCAGCTTGAAGGAGAACTCGCAGTCTAGCTTTCCAAGTCCATGAAGTTGCTTTACCTTAAGTTTGTGAATTACCCAGTTTTGTTTCTTTTCCTCAGTCTTTTTTTTCCCCGCAGCTTTCTAAGATTATTTGTTCAATGTTAAGTCACCTGTAAAGAACTTTTCTTAAATATATTTTCAGCATTTTATGATGAAAAAAACCAATGTGATCCCGAAACCATGTCTTCATTTTGCTACGTCACTCAGGAGTGTGAAAGATGTCAGTAACAGACACAGTTTGGATTCTATACAAATTTTTCTCTATCAAGAAGAGGCTTTAATTAAAATTGAGAAGTGTGGGTTTTTTCATTTAAGATGCTGGAGCTCTTTAGCATTTTATAGGTTATTACACAGCCTGATGCTTCAAATGGTAAGGTGAAAGCTGCCCATTAAGGACGTGTAACGAGTAGTTCATTTTCTCTCCATGCATGGAAACAGAACAAAAAATGAAATATAATGAAAACTAATGGCAAGAATGACATCAGTCAATCCTGAAGAATAGCATTTATTAAAATGACCCAGAAAATATATCACCTGCCACCAGTTAGACCACTTCAGATCCTTTACACAGCTCTAGTAACATCAGCAACAGGATGGTTGCAGTTACTTTCTCAAACAATGCAGAAACATTTGTACATTTCCATTGGAGTGGTAAAAAAATCCTCATCTTTGAACTTGCTCTCAAGAATGTGAGATACATAAAATCCTATGTCCACAGACATAGCTCTTCCTGCTCTGAAATGAGGGGTTACAGAGCAGCCATTCTCTAAGGGTGGAGGTGCCCGTCTGACCGCTGAGCGTGTGCTGGTGGAAACATCTGCTTTTGCAGAGCCTGCTCTTCCACAAGAGCCCAGTCATTTGGTGTCTTGCAAGGAAAACCTGCCTCAGATCTAGTCCATGTGGTCTTCCCATAGTTCTCAAGGGTGTCAGGATCGAGGGTGCATTGGTTTAACATGCGGTAATACTGTAAGAAATCTTGAAAGAGCAAATCATTTCATCTTGAAGAACTTAATGAGGTATGAGGACAAGCTATATGATGACTTCTGTAATTTCTGGTTGGAAAGGCTTCACTTCCAAAAGCAAAACCCGTTAATAGTTCTCAGTAATATCCTTTTCCCTTTTTTAATATACCTACTACAAACTGATTAGAATCACCAAAGTAAAAACTCAAAAATGTAAAAATTCTTTACATTCTTCAGCACACCTAGCATAGACAGGCTGGAATCTGACAAAACACAGAGCAGTGTCCCCAGGGACTGAGACCCACCAGACAAGTCTGCTGTGAGGCATTGAGCTGGAGCTGTAAGCAAGCGGGTTGCCCTCGGTATGGATCCACTGGGGTCTCAGGAACTCTCTCAGTTCAGGAACTTCTGCTTGAACACAGTTTTCAACTCTGTTGGTCAAAGTTTCATTGATTTCTCTGTGTTCTAGTCTCTACTGTCCCCAAGGCAGCATGTTCAGTGCACGAGAGCTCAGGTTGAAGAAGAGGAATTCATGGCTGAGTTTTTGCTCTTACTCTGATAAAAGCCAGGTGTGCTGAGGGAAGTGCCCATGGGAAGCCTGTATCGGCTGTTTAAGCGTTGCATGGAAGCGCTACCATCCCAACACATTTAGAACCTTATTTTGGATTTGGCCTTGACTCGGATTTTCTTCATCCTAAAATACAGACAGTTAATGTCGAACTAATTGACTTGCTTGCAAGAAGATGACAAATACCTGTTGTAGTTTGTCAAACTCACAGCAGATACAGAAAGATGAGTTGGTATTTTGGTGCAAAATTGCTCATGTAATTGAAGAAAACTGGTTATGTGTAACTGGAAAGTACTGAAGTGATATGAGAATATTTAAACATCTAAATACGAAATACCTTGTTCATTTAGTAAAAAAAAAAAGCCAGAGAAAATCTGGTATCAGTGAAACTTGTCTTAAATGACCAATAAAAAATATGCTGCCTAAATTAAGCATCTTATCAGAATTATTTCTAAGGGAAAATAAGCATGACTGTGCTGAGTGTGCCTAGGGATAAACACTAGCCAGAGAGAGAGAGAGAGAGCGAGAGCGAGAGCGAGAGAGAGAGAGAGAGAGAGAGAGCGAGAGAGAGAGAGAGAGCTTCCCCAACCTTTCTTCTGTTATTGAAGCTTAATTGCATCAGGGTTTTGCAATGGTCTTCTAATCAGTCTTTTTAGTTTTCCTGTAGTGCAGGATTGTGGCTGTGACCCAAATATTGAGAATGAGCATGGTTATGAAGCGGATGAGAACTGAAAAGGAAGAAAATAATCTTGTAAGCATAAATAAAATAAAAAAAAAAAATCAACTGCTGCCGTTTTCTGAAGACGCATTTTGTAAACCTTCACAAAGGTTGTCCAAACAGGCGGGTTCCCATTCTGCAGCTCTTTGCAATTAGTTTAAATTACCTTGTTCAAGAACCCAGAAATTCTCAAAGTAAATATGGCAGAGAAGAGCATTTAGCACTTATGAGTGGCATCTGAAAATATGACACTCCAGCACCTTTGATTTCTTTTATGACAAGACCAGGAGAGTAATGCAAGTTTGAGTAGCCTCATATAGATTTATATTTCCACCTAAAATGAAACTCGGAGCTGCAGCTCACATGTCCTTTATAGTTGCATGCGTCGTTTATTATAAAAGGGATTACTCTCTACTGTCATCTTTAGATTTCAGGGAGACAGGAAATGCTTGTATGTGTCAGATTTTAATGAGAGGAAATCTGACAACTGAGAAAAAAGCAGATTTTCAGCATCTTAATCATTAACCTTTAGAATTTTTTTAAACCAAAAAAAGCAAAGCAGTGTAAGACCACAATTTGAAGTATCTCTAACATCCATTTGGCAAACAGGATGTTCACATACATAAAACTTTGTTTCAGAAAAAATATTTGATATTTGACAGTTTTATATGTGTGCATGAAACCAAGAACATGCCAAAGCCTTTGGTGTTAGAAGTCAACTGGAAACATTTTCCATCGGAGTAGCACAGCAGCAATGTTTGCTGCCACCTCCTCCCTGTTACCAAGTGTGTTGTGTGCTCTAGTTTAAAGAGCAGCTTTAGCAGGAGCCAGCTTACCTTTCAATAGCCAGCTTTCTGCTTTCACGGTAGTTTTCTTCCCTCCCCTCAATCCACCTCTCTCGCTTCTGATCAGTGTGTAGCTGTGGGTGAACTGGACTCGACAACTGACCCAGACCAATTTCTACGTGTGTATTATGCCAATTTTTTGGTGGTGCTGTTAACTGCATGGCCCCACAAACTCCTGCTCCGGCAGAGAGAAAGCAGCAAGCACAGGGGCGAAAATGAGTGACTGAAAAGGGGACTTCCTTTTCCAGTGAAAGAGCCACTTGAACGGCTTGTAAAACTACAGCTTTATTGTGCTGCTTAAAAAAAAAAATCCATTCATATGATGTTTCTGATGAAATACCAGTTTTGAACTAGAACAAGGAACAACCAAAAAAAGTACAATGTGATTTTGTTCCTGTTCATAGAGCCACCAAGTCTCACTTTCGAACCCTTTATTGAAAAATCGGCTGCACCCAGTAGCTCGCTCAGTTTTGTCAGGACAGTAAGAAGCTGTTCAATAAATTTTCTTTATAATGAAATCAGCTGCAAATTACATATTTTAAGCCATGTTTTGGTTTCTTCTCAGCCTACCGTTTTAGTTTCAGCCTGCTATAAACTTTCTGAATGTTGTGCCTAAAACTATTTATATACTAAGCTGAATTTTAAATAGCTTTATAGAAAAAATGTTTAATGCACAAAACCCCAAAATAAGGAAGCACTTTATTTTGAAAAGCTATCACTCAATTATTATAGATTTATTAAGTTGTATTTTACTAAGTATGTTTATTTATGTATTTAAATACTAAAGGTTTTAAAAATTTCTTCTGCTGTTTTCATAATTAAGTTAATCTTGTAGTGGGTTTGCCTTTTGAAAAAAATAATGGCTGTTGATATATATAAGCAGGGGGGTTGTTGTTTTGTTTTTCCTTCAGGTATTTGACTAATTTGTCAAATTAGCACTAATGTGCCACTTGGCAGTAACTCCTTCTCTCGCTGGGCTAAACCACCAGGTTCATGATTTGTTCTTCTGATGACCAAGTAATTGTTTTTACAAAACAGCTAGAAATGGCGTCAGCAGCTGTTATCTTGATAAGACAAGCAATTCCATACTTTACTCACCTGCAAAATCATTCGTTGTCATTACAGTTGTAAATATTCTTGCTGTAAATAGAATGAATTCTGATCAGTAGACTAGATATGACACATTTATACCTTCAAAAAATTATGAAATTTCTATTTTTTCAATAGAGGATAATCTTGCATGAAAATATACTTTGTATAGACATTCCCACTTCTACTGCATCCACTCTTCACTGTTTTAGCTTCAGGGATCAAGCTCTCAAAGCCAAGTGATAGTGTATTAAAGGTCTTTTTTAATGAGGAGATCACTGATATAATTAGAAGTTTTATTTATCTCACTAAATTGGATGTGGCCAGAGTTACTGCTCTCTTTCTGTTCAGCCCCCTCCTTCAGCAATTAATTCTGAACTACACCCACAGTCGAGTCAGCATGACTGAACCATTGTCAATGTTCACACACGTGCTTTTAGGCTTCTGCAAATACGAGGAATTCAGCTTTCCTTCCCACAACAAATCTAAACATTAAATTATTTCACATTTGCAGCAGACTAAAACCATTTACAAAGTTTACTGCCATTGTTCAGCAAACATACCACAACTCCTAATTATTGACTTAAAAACATTCGTCTCATGGTGAAATAGATCCAACATCATTATGTTTTATAGTAAGGCTATTTTAAACAAGTTTTGTGAATGTGACAAAGGCATTTCAGACAAACAGCTGTAGAAGAACTGTTCATGCAGACCACTAGGTAATTAACACATGAACTGCACAAATCACTGTTTTTGGTATGTTCTTGAATTCTCCTCTGTTGAGAAATGTATTTACAGTTGGTCATAGAGTCAAAGGTATTTAGCATTGTGTGTGTATTTGTAGACGCCATTTCAGAATTTGCATTGCCTGATTGTCTTGACTCAAAATTTAACACCTTTTCAAGCTGGATCACTAATTTTACTCTTGCAGTTATTTCAAGTTGACTGTATTTGCATGTTTTTTTAAGTCAAAGTGTCATTGTGACTGAGCTGGTGTTAATGATGAAATTAGATTTCAAGAAACTATGTGGTATCTGAAACTCAGAAGTCGGCACTAAGGGAAACTGCATTCATTCGCCAAGATTTTTACCTACTCTGAGTCAAGACCTAGTGCAAGAGACATTAGAAGATCTGGCATTGAAAAAGCAAAACTCAGTGCTTCACCCCAAGTTGCCCACTGCTTACTTGCGCAGGTATATGCAGACATAATCCAGGTCAGGGCACTCACTTGTCCAGAATCTTTTGTCTGCCAAAGACACCGCAGCTGAGCCAGCTTACTGGCCGCACTGATGAATGTGCACAGATTCTGAAAAGCAGGTAAAAAAAAAGAGAAAGAACCTCTACCACTGTATTATCCGAGTGTTTCGCTTATTGTTGTTAGTATGTAACTTACTGAAAAACAGGACTAGCTTTTTCATTTAGAATATAAAAAAAAATTAATATTTGGCAACTTAAGCATTTCAGCTTCTTACTATGGATCTGTGAAGCAAAAATTAAAGTTGCCAAAAGGAAAGGACTGGTTTCTGAGGTACTGCCCAGAAAGAAACTCAAAGAGCACAACAATTGCTACTGCTGCTGGCAAATGCTCAATAGAGGCAAATACAATAAGAGGCAAAGAAATAAAAAAGCCTCTGAACCTGCTACATAAAACTGTTTATGAGAGTCAGCTAAAATGAGACTGATCTAGTCTAAACAGCAAGGTTGATTCAGACCATCTGTTACCATCATGTCTGGCAAACAAACCCATAAAAGAATGAGAAAACTGACAGGAATGTGTGGAAAATGAGTCCAATTGGTGGGAAAAAATAATGAAGGGAATGGACTATTCACCCTGTCATGTTTTTAAGGGGGATTTTGCAAAGGCAGCGGGTAGAGGGGACCTCCACACGGGTCCCTCTGGCATACCTGGATTTCCCTCGCAAGTAAGGATCGGTATTGGGCTTAGAAGCTTTTATGCCCATTTGTACCACCTCTTGCATTAGCAACTCCCGTTCATCTCAATTAAAATTTCTCTCTTCTGATGAAAAGGGCAAAGACCATCTTTAACCCTCATAGGGCATTATGAGACGATATTTTTCTTGCAAAATTCTAGGACTAAAGGAAAAAATGATCTTTTAAATAGGGAAAAATTCCCTATTTCAAATGCTTTGACTGATGCGCTACTTTTTTTCCCTCTGATGTTGTAGGTTTATTAATAGGGATTCTGACATTAGGACTAAAGAGGCAATCTTTTTTCAAGATCTTAAACTATTGCTAGTTTTAGTTAAGGTAACACAATTAACTACTTTACCTACTTTTCTCTTCCCCTCCCCTCCCCCCCTCATAGAGTCTGTATTGACAGTGCTGTATCTTCTGGCCACTCACAGAAGTGAAACAGCTGTATTTAAAAACTGGGCTTGTTCTGAAAGCTAACTCAAATGATTAATTCTTGCATGGACAAATATAAGGAGAGATTTCACTGATAAAGATGTCCAGAAAGAAAAGTTATTTAATATGTGGACCTAATTTTAAATAATCAGGCAAGCACTTACCATGGCCAGGTCTATGATCCACTTCCGCAGTGTTAGCGCGTACCAGACACCCCAAAACCTTGCAATTATGTTAAGTTTCATAGCACTGAAAATTCTAGGATACCAAAGCTCTCAAAACTCCCTAAGAAGTGAGGTCTTTTTAAACATTTGGAAATGATCTTATTGAAACTTCACAACAGACTATGCAATCTAGATAAAACATATTAAGCACTGGTTGAATTACTAAGTGCTCCTATTTTTCACACTGTCTTTAGCTGAACAGTGCCTGGAGTTTCTCAAGGGCTGCTCCAAAGCACAAGATATGAGATTTAAGCCCAAATCTTATCTTTTAAAAAAGCTACAATACACTGCTCTGTTCATTACAGCAAGTACAATCTGCATGGGTAGGAATGAAAGAAAAAAGATTCATCATTTCCACCCTGCACCTCTAGCAAGGGTGTAAATTAAGAGCTGGTCTTACTCCTTATCAGTTGTGGGCCCTCTAAAGCATAGCTACATATAAAGCTTGCCTCTTGTAGAGATTTTACTGTGATCCCAGAAATCAGCATGTGAATGTGGAATGCGTGTTGAGGAGTGGCTGAAAATGATTTACAACAGTAGCATAAAACAAGCGATGATGTAGCTGCTATGCAAAGAGCTACCAAACAAGCTACATACACCAAAATTCCCAGATTTCAAAGGATACGTGACTGCATAGAACAAAGCTCGTTTCATGTTTCCACTGTAATGCAGAATAAACAAAAGGAGAATGACATCTGAAATAAATAAAAGATCACTCGTCAGATGAAGGGAAGAGCCTAAATACAATTCTAGACAGAATGAAGCAGTTCTATGGGGCACCATGTCTATGGAAACTGGTATATTACAGGTTTGTCTATCAAACTTGACTGATTTGCAAGCTCCAAAATGAAACTTTTCTCAGAATCTGGAGCGTTGATAAGGTTTCTCTCCCATGCAGAGTCACTGAAGAAAGGAGCTTACACTGTGACTCCACTCTGTGTGTATCTTTCTCCACTATCTGACCGTCAACGTTCATAAAATGTCTAGGAATTCAGTTATATGTGAGATGTCCATTCCCTCTTCCCCCAGACCCCTGCTAGAACTGGTCAATGGATACCTATTATTGCAGTGGAGTACTGTATCTAAAAGCCTTGGAGTGCTGAATGGGCCCTGCTTTATTTCCAAAACATGGCTTAAAATAATTACCTTGTGCAATGATGAGGGGATATTCCAGGTATGTCTGCACAGGATAATCATAGTAAATCTGGTACCTCAGAAACACAAGAAATCTGAACAGAAAGACACAAAACAGCGTGACTGCATGAAGGGACAGGACAGCCCCTTCACAACTTCTTTTTTACAGTTTTGCTTGTGCCAAAAGGCTCCAAACTGATCAAACAAATATGAAGACAAAGTGCAAGCCTGATGATTTTTGTTGCCCTCAAACAGATTAAGATGCAGAGAGCTGACTATACATCTTGCCAAGGTCTTCATGTCACAGTGCAAAAAGCATAAATAATGACTTATAAAGGCTTCCAGACCTAGAAGCTACCTTCTCTTCGCAATTCCCTTGGTACCTCTGGGATAACTCTGACTCCTCTATTTATGTTTGTCATTCAGTCCGTACATTAAGCAATTTTTACAGGAGTAGAAAACATTTCCTAAGCTGCCTCAACTAGGCAAAACCACCAAGGCTACAGATAAAACAGAAAAGGTGTCTTAAGGCACAGTTTTATGTAGGAACGCAGCACAACAACCGGGTCAACAGTTGTGTCCCAACAGAAGATGAGACACAGACATATTCAGAAACAATGTGCCATTTTTGTGAGGTGATCTTTCTGAATAAAAGGCCCTTTTCCAGCTTGGTGCAGAGAGCTAGTAGCCATCTGGCTGGATGTTTTGGCCACCTTCATCCTCGGTTCAGCAAACACAAGGCTCTTCATGGCATTTTCTCCCACACACCTGTATGCACATTTACATGTACGTGCTCAGATCTTTCCTATTTACCATTCCATGCAATCCTCTTGAAGTAAGATTTAATGTCTCGCCTCTGTAAGCTTATTACAGACTGACAAATCTTTGCCATTTGACATGGTTTGTCATTTTCTTGAAGAATGATTACGTTTTAATTATTTGGGTGACAGAAGCCTGTCTAACTGGTACAATTACCTGCAGAACAGGGCTCACAAACCATTTAATAACGTAAATACATGGCTGAAACCCAAGAGTAGGTGTTGTCTCCAACTACCCAGGTGGCCTGGGGTTGATTTGGGGCAAGTTAAAAAAGCCGAGTTTCCCTTTAACCGGCAACACGGAAACATTAAAACGGACAGTTTCTGCTCCAAAGTTTGCACGCCCAAGGAAGGCAGGACGTGGCACGTGCACCCGACAGGCGAGGAGCCAGCCAGCTGAGCAGACGCCAACCCTCAGTTATTAAAAGGAGCGGCTTTAAAACCGAAAGAGAGCAAGGGCTGCTCGCCGCCCCCTCCCAACAGCCACTCAAACGCACCCTCAGGCGCGATCAGAGCTGCCAAAGAAGGAGCTTAGTTATTAATTGCGTCTGCAACAGCCTCTGAGGGTCGCGGGCCGCTAAGGGCAGCCCCCCTGCCGGCACCCCGCTGAGGCGAGGCGCTGCCGCCCCACCCCAACGGCTCCTCCCGCCGCGCGCCGCCCCCGGCGGGAAGGAAGGCGGAGGGGAGGGGGGCCGCCATGTTGAACCCCAGTATGCCTTCCCGCCGCTGTCCGCCCCCGCCTTACCCGGCCAGCTCCAGGAGGAGGCTGCTCACGCTGACTCCCCGCGCCGAGCCGGCCGCCAGCACCGCCGCCAGCTGCGGCAGCTTGATCACGGCGCACACCGCCCCGGTGCTCCAGTGGGCCAGGGCCAGCAACGTGGACGCCATCCCGCTGCGCCGCCCACCCGCGGCAGCCCGGAATGGGGAACCGGCGGTGCGGCGTGGCGAGGTGGGGCCGGCAGCCTGGCCCCGGCCACAGCCGTCACGAAGCGCTCCTCATGGCGCCCGCCCTGCCCGGGGCGTGGGGTGTGGAGGCCGACCGGCCTGTGGGTTGCGGAGCGCCGGGCTCCGCAGCGGGTGTGCCCCGCTCCCCATCAGCCCTGGGCCTCGCCGGGCCTGAGCGCCGTTTGACAACCCCGGGGAGGCCGGTGCGGCTTCCTTCGGAGGGGGGGAGTGCTTCTCGTCAGCCGCCTGCGGGCGGCCGGGCCGGGCACCCCTCAGTCCCCGGGCTGCCGTGAGGAGCGGGACCGGGGGGGCACCCGCCTGTCCGGCTCGGCTCTGTGCTGCTGGTTGAAGCCTGCCCGCTGCTAACGTACCTCCGTGTCAGCGCCGAGAAACGCTAAGTTCCAAATTTGGCCCTGAAATGACCCTTTCTTATTTTAAAAGAGCCCCCGCGCCAGTAATGATCAGACGTTGATTCGTCTAAAAGGTTACCCCTTGTGTTTACTTAGGACTAGTGTGGATGGGGTCTGGGTTTGGAGCTGTAGGCTGGATTTCATTTTTTTTCCCCAAAGTGGAGTCTCCACTTTGCTTTAGCTCTCTTGTTTTTCAGGTCACACTGTCTGGGTCGTGGTGGTGACAGCTCCTGCAGTAGGGATGGTGTAGTTTTGACAGCGGCACTTTTGGTTGCACAGAAAGTTCAGTATTAAAAAGTTCCTGAATATTGGATTTGTCAGATTATTGGGGATGGAGCAACTTCTCCGGAACATACACCTACCCACCATACGCAGTTACACACAAAAATAGTAAGGCACAGTTTTTAAAGCTTTTGTATTTGCCATCTTGTCAGAGTTAAATAAGAGCAATTAGCCAAGAAGTATGTATTTGTACTGGTCATGTATATACGGGATCTTGGCTATTCTGTGCCTGCATATGGCTGGGACCACTTGGAGTGTCAAATGTATACCATTAATTCAGATTTTTATCTACAGCATGGTTGCTTTAAGATGAGGGGTTATTTGCAGGCATAAAATGTCTTCTTTTTCATTTTACTGAAAGTTGCATTTTTGTATGACTAACAGTTCTTAACAGGGTTTAGTTTCATCTCTTTTTGCATTTCTTACATTGTTTTCTGTTGGTTTGATAATATGATTTGACAAATGCGTTTATTGCATTCATTTCCATATATCTTTAGTGATATTTTACAACAACTTTACTAATGCTTAATTTGTAAAGTGTTTTCCTCTTTGTAATTCAGTCAATAAAAAAAAGAAGCACATATGTAGGAGTACATAAGATCTCAAAATTCTGATTGAAAAAAAATGACCCTGATGCAGAATTTTAATTTAAAAATTGTGTTTCTGCTAATATAATTCAAATTGATGAAGCTTTTCAAAGACAATAAGCTCTAGAAGAAGAAGAAAAAATTTGAAGCTACCTTAAAATTATAAGTGTTTGAAGATATTTTTTTTTTGTAAACTGAGTTGTTAGCCTTGTGGGAGTATTATGTACTTGAAAAAGAGTTGAGTAACCTGTCACACAGAATGACATTATCTCATTTAAAATTAAAATGTGAGTTATAGATGTATCTGTCATTTCAGATAATCTGGAGAGTAAGAGAAATATTTAAGGTAGAAGTTGTGTATCTGCATTACTTTGTGGATGGTGATCCAACAAAATGTTGTAAAAATACCATTATGTAGTATCCTGCTAGAATAATCAACAAGCCGAACTGACTTCAAACTCTTTAAGTAGGTTCATAAGTGTATTTTTATTCAGCCATTTTTATATTTAAATAAGATATGAAATGTTTATCTTTGGTCAGCATTTTAGCTTTTTTGAAAAATACACCCTGCTTTGCTTCGCCAGCAGTCAGTTAAACAGAGTGACTTAACTACCCTTGCCCTGTCCTGTCTGTGTGATGGTATTGCTCTGGCTGTGTTTACTGGCCCTTCTGATTTAAGTAACAGCTTAGGGAAGGAACAGACGTCACGGTGCTGGGCAGCCCTGTACAAGGTTATGACCAAAAAAAAAAAATTATGAAGAGCATGAAGAAATTATTCCTCTTCTGTTTAAATTACTTAGTTTTATATTGAATTTCAGAGTCTTTTACTTGGCAAGTAGCAGCAGAATGCAGAACTATGTTAAATTACAGCTTGGTGAATAAATTTATTACATTAGAATTTACAGTGCAGATTGCCTGTTCCGCAGCAGATGGGCAGTGGTTTAACATGCTGCACCTCAAATAGGAATGCAAATGTTGACTGCCATTAAAAAAAAGAGAAGCAAAGTAACCTTACTGTAATGACCAAAGACAAAAAGCCAAACCAGAATTTTTTTTCCTCTAATGGTGTTGGCTTGTCATAGCTGAGTTTTTAAGCAAAATAATGCCTTGAATTCTGTGGTTTTGCAAGGAATGCAGGGTGCTCTATTGCTTGTTTTTTCCACGGCCTACCATGCTAACAGAGAACAGTTCATTTTATAGATGGTATTTTAAGCTCCAGGTTAAAATAAAGGAATTTCCACAACTGGGGGACCCGTGGGAGTGGAGACAGCCCCCAGGAGATGTGTGGAGGAACGCTGAGGGTGGACAGAGTTGGGCAGGGATAGCAGGCTGCCAAAGGCTTGCCGGCTTGCCCTGAGAAGGAGGTGTGACACTGTAAGAACACATACAGCCTGGGGAAGAAATCAGAGGAATTAAACTTGCCAGCGCAGCAGTAGAGCTGGGACCTCTTTGGGATCTCGGGGACGGGGTGGCACAGCTCGTGATGAGTACTGTGATGGAAGGATAAAAGCTTTTCTGGAGAGGCAGGCAGGGAAATGGGTGGAAGCTGTGTTGCACACAAACAAGCATCTCTTTGCTTGGAGCTTTTCTTTGCTTTGGAGTGAGCAAAGTGCCAGCTGAGATCTGAGGGGCTGGGATCTGGTGGGGAGACCAGCACGGGGGACATTGTGGGGGCACCTGCTATGAACTGCCTCATCAGGAAGAGGAAACAGGTAAAGCCTTAAATAATGACAAGAGAGCTCACGATGGTAAGCTCAGGCTTCTTAGGGAATGTAAAATTGACCTGACACCTGGAGGAGCCATGCAGTGGGGTAAAAACAGTCCAGCCAATTTTTGTGGGGCATCAAAACGCCTTTTTTTGACCTAGATGCTGGATTTGTTACTCATAAACAAGGAGGAAGTAGTAAGCAATGTAGAGCTCAGGGGCAGCCTTGGGAACAGTGACTCTAGGACCTTAGAGTTAAGATCTCAAGAAAAAATAAGGAAGGCAATCAGCAGAATAAAGATTCTGTGCTTCAGGAGAGCAGAATGGGGCTTGTTTGGGATTCAGGGATAAGCTACCCAGGCAACATGAAAGGGTTGCCCAGGCATGGGGAGATCAAGCTGGGAGACCAAACCTCGATTGGAGTTGAAATTGGCCAAGGATGTGAACACCACCAAGAAAAGCGCCTGTAATTACTTTGGCAACAAAAGAAAGATGAAGGACGACATAGGTACATCCTTTGACAAGGTAGCGGACCTACCTAAGAATACCATAGAAAAAGCTGTGGCGCTCAGTGCCTTTTTTGGTCTCAAATTTAACTAATGGAATCTCCTTGCAGGTTCCCTGAGCCAAGGGGCATGGTCAGAGGGAATGAAGTACTAACCATGATGAAGGAAGACAGAGTTGTGAACTGCAGAAGCAAACTGAACAAAAACTGTTCAGTGGGACCAGATGGGATGCAACTGAGGGTGCCGAGGGAGCTGGTCGACATTATTTCGAGGCCACTGTTCTTCATCTTTGGCAGGTTGTAGTTATCAGAGGAGATTTCCAGATGACTAGAAAAGGCAAATGTCATACCTTCTTGCAGGAAGGAGGATCCAGAGCATGACAGGCTGGTCAACCCAACCTTAGTTTCCAGGAAAATCATGGAGCAAATTGTCCATAATGGCCTCCTCTGGCTGTTTCCAGGTGTGTGAAAGGCAGGGTGGTGATTTGGAACAGCCAGTTTGGATTTACCAAAGGCAAATGTTGTGCCTCAGTCAGCCTGATCGCTTTCTCTGAGAGAGCTGGCTTGGTGGGTGAGGGGAGAGCAGTGGATGTCATTTGCCTTGAGGCCAGGCCTTTGACATGGTCTCACTTAGTATCCCTGTAGGGAAAGTGGGGAGATACAGGCTGGGTAGGACCACAATGCTGGTAGAAAACTGAGCAGCTGGGCTCAGAGACTAGTGGTTAGCAGACTGACATCTCCTTCTTTGGAGATTTTCACAGCTCAGCGGGACGAGGTCTTGAGTAGCCTGATGAAATATCAACGTTGGCTTTGCTTTCAGCAGGGCATTGGCCTAGAGGTCTCCAGAGGTCCCTTCTGGCCAGCGTAACTGATTTCACATACTTTATTCCTTACACAAGCTGCATATTTGAGGCGCCATTCTGCCACTGGAGACATCAAGGTAAAAACAAGGTAGAAATGATCAAGATTTAAAAAGAAAAAAAGAAAAAAGGAAGACTGTGATTCCAGCTACTCTTCCTATTTGGTTGGATTTACCAAACAATTTTCTAGTGCCCAAGGGCTGGGAGTTTTGCTGTTGACTTGAGTAGTAAGACTGATGGTGTTGTCACAAGAGCTCGCCATGAGGAAGGAGGTTATGTCTGGGCTGATAGGCCCCTCTGTGACAGAGTGACAGTGTTTCAACTCTGATTTGAAGAACTTCCTTATACTAAATAAGTACAGTGCTTCCCTGTGTCCTTCATGTTTGAGGTTATGTTGTACAAGTGTGTGTGATAGAAGGATAAAAAAAAACATTGGAGGTTGCATGTAGTTCATTGGTTTTGCTTGCAGTATGTTCTATGTATTTGTGGCAGACTGAAAACATGGCTGTATTTATATAAGGTTTACTTGATTTTAGGCTGAACAGAAACATCACAAATTGAATGAAAGTACTGTAAGCAAAAAAACCCAACAAAAACATCAAACCCTGCTGACTCGGTGTTTGCTCTGTGAAATGGCTTACTCAGTTAACTGAAGGCCATTCTGGGTAATGGCATGTTGTCTGAAATAATATGGTTAGTTAAAAAGTAGTACTGAAAGAGTCTGGAATACCAAACGCAGCCTTAAAAACCTAACCTGAAACCTAACAAAGCCAAAGCACTGGGAGGAAAAAAAGAGAAGGAAAGCCCGTTAACTGGTTTGTACTGGGACTCCTTAAGTTGATTTCCGTATTAAATTTGGATTGTCCCTTTTATGTAGAAAATCTACACTGAGCTTGTAGCCCAGAGAAGGGGTTAAGCTATAGCATTTGGGTCTGGAATTGACGTTCTAGATCCATGCTTACATCTGAATGACTCAAATAAGAGTTGAAAGAGTAAATACATTATGGCAGCCCTTCCTATGGTTCTGGTGTGTGATGCCTCCTGCATTCTTGCTAGAGGTCTTACGATTCTCCCACAGCATGCAGATGGGTCTGCCAGCATGAGGAGCAGCTACGGCATCATCATGCTTGTTCCAGCAAAGAAGATACTTGCCTCACCAGATCTGAAACACTGCCATGTGCTGATTTTGCCCCATGGCTTCCATGTTTTTCAGTGAAAAGCAGTTGAGGAACCCTATGGTAATGGTAGCAATATGTCAGCACTCCGTTAAAGCTTTGCTATACAAGAGTTTGTATGAACTTTGTGGTTTTGGTCCACTTGGCTTTTAAGAGAGTGAATCTGATAACTGCTAATAAGGGTTGTGATAGCTGCAGGTGGTTCTACACTGCATCGTTGGCTTGGTGGGTTTCTCTTTCACAGCAATACCCATAGTTGAAATAAGAGTTACATTTGTTAATTCACGGATTATATAAAATATATCCAGTGATGATAACTGGTCATTAGTAAATGGGGAAAGTTGACACAGAGTTTGAAGTGATCATTTTAATGTGCCTACATATTTGCAGATTATTTTTTAATGCAATTTATTAATCAGTATATGCCAACTGAGAGTTTCCTCTTGTCATTTTCCGGGTTAAGACAAAGTTACGAGACATTTGCGGCAGTTTTGCTCCATCAACCTGGCATAAAGGTCTTGTGCTGAGGTGAGGCTGTAACCCCAGGTACTTGGAAATACCATTTCTAAGTAACGTTGGAAATTCCATTTCTAAGTACTGGTGGTTTTGTGGGTACATAGAGCTTCTGAGAGAGGCTTTGAGAAGGTTACAAGCTGGTCTGTCTATGTCTGACAGAAGAGGGCTGTGGGCAGGGCTGTGATTGACAGAGCTGTGCAAGGACCTCTTCAGCCTTTGGCAGAACTTGTGAGTTTCTTGGAGAAGCATCTGTGTTTCAAGCAGTTCATCCAAACAAATGTGAAGTTTTCTGAGGAGGGCAAAGTATACCTGACATGGATTCAGAGTAGCCAGTAGAGTTTTTAAGAGAAACATCCTCCTTAAGGAAAGGTTTTACTGGTTTCTGCCTGGGCGGGATTTAGGCAAAGAAGCTTGAGGCCCTAACAAATTATTGTTGATTTCTAACCAACAAACCAAAAAATATCCCACTTCAGAAAACTTCCCTGCTTTAAGATAAACTTCAGTTCAGAAATTTTGTTCTATAGAGTGTACGTTATAGAAAGCAAACAATGTGAATGACCAAACATCTGATGCCTGGACTGGCAGTATTGTTCATCTAATGTTCACACATAATTGTCCTCCCCCTTCCCTATTGTAGGAATCTTACTGGTTATGCAGTAATTTTCAAAGCATGATGTGAAAATTCTTTGTTAGACCTTCTTTGTTAGAGAACACGCTTAGTTATTTTGTTTACTTTAGAATAATTTAAAGGTCAAGAAACAGTTTTATACACAGTTTCTAAGAAACACAGTTGGATTTACAATCATGACTGATCTTATAAAACAAAACTTTATTGTTAATATGCCACCTGGGAACTGTGTACAAAGACTGTTCTAGGAGTATGAGAAGCACAGATTTATATGAACTTACATATTTTATGTTTTGTTAAAAAAAAAATTCACATTTTTTTGTTAGAAGCAAACTCAAAATGGGAACACACAAAATTTGGAGGCACTGGAAGCATCTATGCACCAAGTTACAATTAATATTAACAATCCTCAAAAGTCCACCAGAAAAAGCACTGTATCCAACTGTAGAATTAAATTAATATAGCTACCCATTTGTACTCTTTAACTGAAAGAAATGCAGAAAATGAATTGTCTAAACATGTATAATTTCCTGTTTGAGATCTGTCAGCAAAAGAGAAACAAAAGCTTATAAAACTGAAGCACAAAGGTTACATCATAAGCACTCCTTAAAAGAAGCTTACACCACAGTATCTACACAATCTCTTTAATAAATGGAATTTTCACTGATTATTTACAGATTTCAGTGCTGATTTTATTTCATCTAGTCTTTCTGAGAGACTCTCTTACGTAAATAAGGATTAGTTGGTAAAGTCAATTACGGTAACAGAAAAATTATTGTTAAACTTGTGATGAAAATGTCATCTAGAAAATATCTGTTTGCTGCCTTCTACTCACAAATGGGAAGTTTTGTTTAGGACCTCAGGTAATCGCAAAAGGCCTTTTCTGGAGGTTGCTGTATGTGGACAGAGATCCAAACTAACTTCAGAACCATTAAGATGGGTACTAGAGGAGGGCTAACTACAGTAGCATAAAATAATTTGCGTTTCCAAAGAAGGTGTAATAATTGAACAAAACAAGGTATCCCGCTCTACTCAGTCTTTCCGTATCACATGGATTGTTAGATCTGTTCCACATGGGAAATCTGGGCTCTCTAAGCAATCACTTTCTTCTGAGAGGCAGTCATTCAGATGTCATGTACTTAAGAGTCGCTACTGATTTCAACAGGAAATGGGAGTGAATTGGAGTTTTGGGGTGAACAGAGCTACTCTTATCCAGTTGTTGCCCACTACTATTCAGAGACATTTCAATGGACTTAAACACAAAGTCAAGGTATTAACTTAATTCCCCATCAGAAGAGGCAGTACAGTTGTGGGTTGCTGTGATCTTGCAACAAGGCAGAACCACATTTTCCGAGGTTGCACACTTTGATGATTAAGCCAAAAATCCTTGCATATTTTGGCTCCATTTCAGGTATACCTACAGACTTTCCTGGTGTGAGCTGTTGGACTGAAGTGACCTGTGCAACAAAGTACAGCTGAGGAGGAGTGTGGGAGTGTATGAGGGTCTTACTGCATTTTATGCATGTAATCACTGCAAGTACCCACTGCAGGAACTGCCTGGCATCTCAACGGGTGCATTATCTGATTAAGGACACAATCGGTTCATTAGTGGAGGTTTCCTGAAATTGTTGAAAGAAAATTAGCTAGCACTATTCATACATATGACATAATGACGTGAATGTGCTGGCTGAGATGGGTTCTTAAGTGGCTGTCGGGAGGGGGGGCACTAATCCATCTCAGATGTGTGTGATTAAAAGAGGCACATATAGACTTTGTGAAAAGCCTTTTTTAGATGAGTAATTAGAAGAATTAGAAATACATGTTCTACCAAATAAGTGATTAATCTGTATTTTAGAGGTTCAATCTGTTTAAACCTGGTGTAATCGAAATAGGATTTTTAAAAATTATTTTTGAATGATAAGTTTACGTGTTTGCAAAGTGTGTTCAGATCCCAACAACTCTGGTGTAGATGAGAGAATCGGTGAGACAGTTTTCACATTATCTTTCAACTTATACAACAGAAGGCAAACCCTTTTAAATATGCCATTCTTGATGGATGTGTGTGTTTAACCTTCAGAGTTGGAGATCGCTCAGGGAATCTATTCCAGTGCTGTATCAGCCTTACCACTAGCTTCCCAAAAAGTTAACATGAACCTTCCTTGCAGTAATTTAAGCCTGTCTGCCACTCACGTGACATACAAATGATTCCTTTTCTCATTCCAGGGCTATGTATGTATCTAAAGATTGCTTTCCTCTTTGCAAACTTATTTTTCTTGTTCAGGTTAAACTTTAACAGTCTTTTTAATCTGTCCTCATCAGCCATTTCTTCCTGTACTCCAGATACCATCGTTGCTTCTCTAGACTCTGCTTTAGTGGCCCACATCTTCAGGGTAAGATTACCCCCCAGTTGGTGGGAACTTTTTTGGGAGATGGATTCTCTGGATTCACACACAGTAAACAGAGTCAAGAATCTGGAAATATTTAACGTCCCATGAAATTAAAAAGGAATTATGTAACGCTGCCTTGCTATAACTTAGTGTTGATTTCAGTGGATTACTTGGTGTGGAGTGAGTGCCATCTGGAGGTTAGGAAACACAGAGATCTATATGTTTTCATGCTGAAAAACAAAATCCCCATGCTTTATAAATGAAATGTTCTAACATGAATAGGAGCTTTAGCCTGACATACTGGACATCTGCCACTCAGTAAGGGTCTGTGACCTTTAGGAAGAGTTAAGGCTGCTCAGTATGTCTTAGATAAGGCATGCGAGTGTAATGACTTTTCAGTATTATGCAATCAGCAATAAATATTTAGCCTCTGAGTGGCCTGTGCAGTGTTTGGAAGCAGCTCTGGGCAACAAGGGGATAAGGAAAGGTTTGATCTGCTCTCTCCTTCTTTCCGATGTTCAAAGACAAACCATTTCCTGGTATGGTTTTCTGCTCACAAGAGAGAGCAGAAAGCATTTTAGCTGAACAAGAAGATGTCTTTTTTTAAAGAGTAGGCTCCCATTCGGTGTGTCTGAGTGCAGTTGTCCACCACAATTCATGTCTGCACAGAGTGGAATCACTCCTCCTCACCTGGGATGACTGCATGATGTGGTCTTCCTTCTTCTCTAGGTAGCTTACCCGTCATCTTAATCCTCCAGTTCTCACTGCTTCGAGGAAGCCTCTTGGTACCATGGCTCTGGGATTTGGCTCTTCTTTCTACACTGTCTTTTGGTTTTTTTTCCAGAGACCACTTGGATGTTGACAGTGATCAGACAGTTCTTGGCTTTTGAACTGCCTTCTGCTGCTGAAGTCTAATCATATAAACAAATAGCGTTAGTTGCAAAGTCTAAGATTGTGGGCTGTTGTATCAAGGCAATGCTAATGGTTTCCGTGTTGATCTCTACCTAGGGCTGAGCATGGTCCTACAGAAAGTACGTGTGGTTCAAAAGGCAGATATTGTATGTACACTCTGCATGCTCTGCTGATTAATGCTTTTTCTCTACAGAACACCAGGTCATAATGTCTGTGCCCATGTAATGAAGCTGCAGTGGAGAACAGACTTTAGGTATTGTGTCAGTTCAGCTTGCTGATGGTTTCCCTGGGCAACCACAGATTTTAGGAACTATGAACCTGTTAAGTTCAAGGTCGATGATCCTAAGTGAACAGATCGATGGTTGATGATCCTAAGCTGCTGAGCTAATGTGCCTTCAGAGATAATGTGAAAGTCTCCTTCCTTGTCAATGACTTCCCATAAGCTAAACCAGAAAAAAAGAATAAGAGGAAGGAATCTGAGAGCAGAAAGAAAAATGAAAACTAGTGTGAAAAAAAATTGGGTCTCCCTCCCTCAGTGGGATGGGCTGAAAAAGCACAGAATACATCTCACGTGCCTTAGATTTTATTCTGTAGAGCAAGTTTAAACATGCAGATGACAGAGGCTGATGAATCCTTGGCTAACTACATGAAATGCAACAAGCTGCTGCATTTTATTGCGCTGACTTTCAGAACTGAAAGTACGTTGTTTATGTTGCGACTCATCTGAGTGGATGCCCGTTAATTTTTTATTTTCAAGAGATTAAAGTTCAGGAAGAATATGCCTTTTGGCTGTAATCTTGTTCTTTCTGATGTTGGTGGCAACCTTACTGTAGGCTTGCATGGGAATATGGATGAGATCTGTGATGACTCTGTGTCTGGCCCAGTCACCCCAAATACGAAGAGGATTGTCTCCTATGGCATTGTCGGACAACATCCATCTTTGCTCTTGAAAGAAAATCCATGCTAGACAATAGTATTGGTCTCTCTGAGAAAAAGATTGAGGAATTTTTTACATGCTGTGGAGTCTGTTGGCTAGAACCGTTTAACTTGCTTTGTTACCGTGGTATTTTTATTGAAGCACTAGGAAAGCTGGAGCTCATCCTCAAGTTTCCTCTTTTGTGCTCCACTGCTGAAGAAGTAATCCATGTTTACCAGAGCCCTGCCAAGTTCAGTGTTCATTCGACTGCCAATCATCTGGTTGGTTGAGTTGGGAACTTTGCTTGAGAACACAGGCACATAGTTTGGCAGTGGCTTCTGCTCCTTTTTCTTACCCTGGATAAAACAAAGACCATTAATAAGTTTTCAGAATTACATCCATTATTTGCTACAAAAATACAAGTTACTGAGATTATTTAAAATATCACCACTTTTCCTTTTGAAATTATAATTCTAATGTATTTTAAGATGTCATACTGAATGTACATGAAAGTGTTGAAGAAATAAAGTAAAAAAATTTTTTTCCTGGCATCTTACGTGGGGATAGGGTAATAATGCAGGGAAGTGAATAATTTTCAAATGTGTTGCATAAAGTGTCAGCTGGGAGAGAAGTTAGCCTGCTCTAGATGGTAGTGATGTGGGAGGGTTTTTTGTTTCTTTTTTAGTAAGTGGCTTGGGTTTCAGCGTGATGACATTATCCTACAAATTTTCTCCTCGGAAGTTGGTTCTTCTAGCACTTGTCTTTCTATGGAGTTTTTAATATTAAAACAGATTGAACAGACATACGAGCTGTATTTCTTTGTGGCGTAAGTAGCAGATGAAAAGCACTTCAGTTCTCTTTTATTTTTCCAAAATATTTTAGTCTTAAAGCATTTGCCGATTTTGCCTAAGAATGCTTCAGTTTGAAATACTAGCCTTGCTCAGATTGATGAAAACTTAAAAGAGCCTGGCTTACCGTTGAATGTTCAAAACTTACCATTTGGTCATAGTCCTTTAGGAAACTCCAGTTCTGGTACCTTGGAATAGAAGTAAAAAAATGTAATGTAAAATTTTCTGTATTTAAATGAAATAATAATGTTAGTCATATTTGAACACCTATTTAACTGCTCAGTTTGATACTTACAGGCCAGCTCTTGCACCTGCAAATTGTTTGTACTGAAACCTGTCTTTTCTGTGCTGAAGCCCAGTTTTTTTCTTATTCCCATGCAGAGCCCATGCTACATGAGGAGTGGGATTTTTTTGCTGAAGGAAGATAAGGAATAGCATGTCCACAGTGTATTCCTTGAGCAAACACAGATTAGTGAAGTCCTGAGTCACTCTAGCAAACTTTTGTCCCTTGCCTTTAGTAAGACACAACGTATTACTTTTTAAATGACTGCTATTCTGCTGGCAGAAGTCCCTGGAAGGAATTCCCACAGCCATACTTGCTCCAGGCAAACACCCACAGGAGTATTTTGTGCAGATAGGCAGCTGTGCTGGGAGCAAATTGAGTCAGAAGACCTGAGTTGTGCTCTTCATCTCTGTTCTGTACCTGGTGTGGGGCTACAGGGCAAGTCCTTTGATTTTCTGTTCTTTGCTTTTCCTGGCCTGAAATGGAGAAAACGAAAATTCACCCACTATTGCAAAAGTGCTGTGAGGTGAAGAGAGGAGAGAGTTGCCTGCAGGTGTGTTTGCTGCTGGGCTCCAGGGACTCTGAGCTGGTTACCTGTCTCTCTGCGGTGCTGCCTCAGCTCATCCATCTGGTGCTGAAGCTGTACCTTCTTCTGAGCTGAGCTCGTCTGTAGAGCATGGCCGTGCACCACCCAGAGCTAGAAGCATTCATAGAATTGTTTGAGTTGGAAGGGACCTAAAAGATCATGGAGTTCCAACCCCCCTGCCATGGGCAGGGACACCTCCCCACTAGACGAGGTTGCTCAAAGCTCCTTCCAGCCCGGCCTTGAACACCTCCAGGGATTTCTCTGAACACCTCCATTGGATTTCTCTGCTGCATTTTTTTATCTTTCTATGCCAGCCACTATTGGGATGTATCAGATTTGAGTGTTACTGGACGGTGCTAATTACTGAGACATGCTCGGGTCTCCAAGCACCAATATCCATGACTGTGAACCCCAGGGGGCAGGCACAGAGAGAGAGTCCTGGCCACTGCCTTACCTTGGGAATGGGCACGGGACATTCTGGGCCCCTTTGGGAAGAGTTTAAGCACACAACATGGCCTCCATGTCCTTGGCTTTGCATGAGTCAGAGTCCTGGCATCAGCCTTTCCCTCAGGTAAAAAGAAGCAGGACAAGAGCAAATGCGTCTCTGGGGAAGCTGTGGTTTGTATCTCCTCCAGAAGGCCGAGGAGGACAGGGGTTTTCAGATGATAGTTTCTTTTCCCATTCTAAAACATCCTGGGAGTGATGCCCTTCTTTCTCCTCCTTTTCCTTTAGCTTATCTAGTGCACAGTTGGAACTGGACCTGATTTTACTTTTGCCGAGGATATTCTTCTAATAGATGTGCTCAAGCTGTGTACTGAAGTATGAACATAAACACTTCTTCAAGATGTGTGGGAGAGACAGAGATTTCAAGTTCATTCAGGTCACTGGGAAGTCAAAGCTTAGGCTGTGTGTGTGCAGTTCAGTCTGAAACACTCTGACAATGGGGCACGTTCAGTAGATTTACAGATTGGGAATACAGAATCATATTTTGGCAGAACACCCTGTTCAGCTTCCATTTCAGCCATTCCCAAGAATATGAGAAGAGGTGATAATATCAGTGTGTCTGCAATAAATTATAAAGGTTGGCACTTTTATATCCTCATTGTGGAAATCTCTATAAAACTAAACGATACTTAGTGTGCAATTCTTTGCATCTCTTTTCAGCTTAAGCCCAGCATGCCAGGAGATATTAGCATAGATTTAGTCTAGTGGAGGAAACCAGAGAGAATCTTAGGAAGAAAGGTGTCAGGGTCTGAATCAAGTCCTTGCAGAATAAAATTTCCTTTGCTAGTGTAGGCTTTGGATCAAGCCCTCAGACTGTCAGGGAGCATCAGTACCGTTGTCAAGATGAGTAGAAGAGGCATAAACTGGAAGAGGTGACTTACCAGATTTTTCTTCCTCTCTGTTCAGCCTCCACTGCCTCTCTCCAGATCTTATCCTGTTGAACCTGGTCGTGCTGCAGTGCTGCCTGCTCCTCTGCCCGGGCCCGAGTAGCCAGTTGTGCAACAACAGGTCTTCTGGGTTGGGTGCTGCCAAGAGACACAGGTGGAGCTGAGGCTGGTTGCCCCAGAGGTGTGGTTGCTGGTTGCCAAGACCTAACCATGGTATTTCCCCTGAATCCAGAACCTTTTCCCAACTTGTCCATTTTGAGACTCGTATCCCCAGTATTGCTATGTATATTGTGGCTGTTAGGAAAGTTAAAGCTGCAATTATTTACACTTTCAGAGCTCCTTCTCTCCTAATGTTTTCTTTTGGCTGCTGGTTTGGAGTGCTTTCAGAAAGTAACGCGCATGGCAGGCCTGACAGGCAGTGCTTGGCCCTGGGTTACTTCCCTCATTTAATGCTCACGACCTACCGCTTGATGTTGAACGCTGAAGGAGTTTTCATGGCAACAGCAATTTTGTAAGAAATGACTCTTGCTGAAAGCCATCGGATCTCCAGCTGTAACCAGCAAACTCTCAGCTTATGAGGCAATTACTGCTGCTTGCAGCTGAGAACACCCTCTGTTCAAAATCCTCAGAACAATGAAGTCTGGTTTCCTCCAGCAAGGGTGCTGTGGAGGTTGCTGCTGAGTGTATCAGGAGGACTTCTGTTGTGGTTATGTAGCAAAAGAAAAATCTCCTGAAAGCTGTTAGTTTCCCTGGTGTGTTTACTGTCTCCATTGGAAACAAGTCTGACTTGTGAATATTCACCAGAAAGGGAGCAGAGACCCAATTGGAGAGCTGCTGGGGCCTTGAACTTTATTTGGGGCAGAGCTTGTTTGTTTAAAATAAGGTATTTCAATGAATCTGTGCTTTGAAAGCTCTTTGTTTTCAGACTTTAAAAAAATAGCAGCCAGAGACTATCAAAAGTCCTTTTTACGTACAGAGAGCTTTCTGCAGGAGGTATTAAGGAACTATGAGAAGTAGTTTATAAGTAACTTTAAAGGATTATTAGTATACAAAGTGAGAATTTTCAAAACAGTGTCCAAAATGTCAGTGTTTGTCTTTACAGTCAGCCTGTTGGGCTTCTGTGGTATAAAGTCACTTCTACAAGTATTTGTGACCTTGCAGGAAAATGGAGTATTTTAAGTATAAATTTCCTCTGAAATTCTCAACTGACTTGTTCTTGAGTAGTGTGGATTAGCTCCAGGTGGATTCTAGCCTCTTACTTCATTTTCCTGGTAAATGCCAATGAACTTTGAATTTACTTTTTTTAGGGTTTTTTTGGCAAACTTATTTGTTTGTGGTATTGGGAAATACATACTGAATTGGCAAATAATTTCTTTTAAAATAGTTATAACTACACAACTATCCAAACAGTTCATGCAGACATATTTGAGCAAGAAATGCTTCTGTATTTGGAAAAATTATTCTGACTGCAGATTGCAATAACATAGGAAGAGGTAAATTCCACCTCAGATAACATTGTTTGCTTTGGGTTTGAATGAAATTTTAGTAGAATCTTTGCTTGTTTTTCTGAGATAATTGAAACCTAAATAGTATTTTTCATCTCTTTCAGCCAAAAAGCAAAAAAAAGTCATGTATCCGCACAGCATTGTAACAAACTGAAGAAATGAGCAGTTTGCCAACCTGGCCTGATAGTTTTCTTCATTCCTCTTGTAGAATCTGCTTATCCTGCTGCAGTCATTCCAGGGTCCTCTGCAAGTTGGAGCACGTGCAGCTGGTTGGAGAATGGGGTTTTAGCAGCATCTATCTGCTTGGGTGTTGGCCTCTCCTCCCCAGTGAATAATGTCAAGACCAGAGGAAATGGTCTGAAGTTGCAGCAAAGGAGGTTTAGATTAGGTATTAGGAAGAATTACTTTACTGAAAGAGTGGTCAGGCACTGGAACAACCTGCCCAGGGAGGTGTTTGAGTCACCATCCCTGGAAGTATTTAAGAAACATGTAGATGTGGCACTGCAGGGCATGCTCTAGTGACATCCTCTAGTGGCTGAAATTGTAGCGGATATTTTGTGTGTGTATTGTTGGACTTGGTGATCTCAGAGGTCCTTTCTCACCATGCTGATTCTGTGATTTTGTGAAGCTGAGGCATGTTTGGAATCAGTGCACATGGGATTGTAGCTCCTCATCAGGTCAAGAAATGGGAAATCTGTTCCTGCGTGTGGAACACTTTTAAAATTCTTGTTTACAAAGTTCTTGTGCCATTTTAATTCTAATCCTTCCTTACAGTCAATTTCTGCAAATTAAACATAATAATAAATGAGACATGGTTATTGAGCTGAGTACATAGCTTCCATATGACTACTTGTAGCCACTGAATAAACTGGATGGAAAGATTACAAGCAGGTGTCTATGCCATTGAGTGGTACCTGCAAAGATGCAGTTGTACCTGCCGTGGTTTTGATGCAGGGATATGAAGTACCTCTCAGAACATCTTACTGAAAGAGAAGTCATAGTTAAAGCCCTATCTGTTGGTCTGAAACCCCACAACCTCAGAAAAGAAAGAAATCTTAACAGTTTAGGACATCTTTAGGCTTTAAACAAAAGTAAGCTATGAGTCCTCATGCAGGTAGTGGGCACTTCGTAGTGTTTAAGCCATTTCTCTGGAAATAATAGACGGGAATGGGACCGTGGCTATTCAATTAAGTTGGACTTTAAAAAATACTATGACTTTAAAATGTAGCTGCTGTTCTAATACCAGGTTACTCAGATAATTTTGAAAATGATCCCATTTCCTGTTGGGACCGAAAGTCATTAAAGCAGTGGTTGTGCACCATTAAAGCACATCAAGGTGAGTGCAAGGATGACATTTCTGGATCTTACTCTAGATTCCTTACTGGATATACTGGTAGCCTGTTTAGGCCTTTTACTTGATTAACAGCTCAGCAGAATAACCGCTGCAGATATTGAAACGTTTCCCCTCATATTACCATCTGCCAGTTTACCTTTTTATGTGTTCATTATAGCAACTTGGGGCATTTCAGCAGGGTGCTCATTTGAATTGGTACAGCTGATTTACTGTGTACTTCTTTTTGTCCTGTAGAATAAGTTGATTTTTATTGTGGCTTCATGCCATATAGATCTATGTAAATTGATTATGGCATCATTATTTTTCCGGGTTGGGGACGTCAAACTTGAAAAATAAAAGTTATGAGTGTCACTGTAGGAGGTGTTGCCTTTGCTGAGGATTTTGTTTTGTGATCAGTTTATCTGACCAGCTGTGTCGGTGCCCGCCATTGTGAGGAAGAACTTGACTGAGGTTAGTCTTTTGCTGTTGCCAGACAAGTGATGATATGCACTACAAAGTAATTTGTGAAAAAATATGTGAGTTATTTCCCCCCTCAAAGGAAAAAATGTCTAGAGAGCCTTTTTATGGAGGAAAATATTCAGGTGTTTAGGCAAACTATTTTTATTTGACCACCAGAGGGTACTGCAGTATCAGTTATGCAAGACTTGAGCTCATGTTTGACTTTATATGCACTGCCTTATTTTTAAAATACACATTTCTGGAAATTTTTTTTTTATATTAAGTAGTAGTTAAGAAAATTAGGTTTTGTATGCCAGTATTTGATATCCTGGTACAGAGACAATTTCTACAATTTGGTTTATCTAAAAGTTGTTTGTTGTTTTGGTTTTTTTTTTTTTTTTATAGTAACAAGTTTCTTGACGCATTAGAAGTTCTTATTGATTTCACTAGAAGATCGGGACTTTAGAGGCTTATTCCAAAACACTGAAAAACTTAATAGAAATTGCTTGGTTAAATGCAAGAATACAACAGTTACAGAAGGGAAATAATAGCAGGAGATGAATGTGTTGCTGCTGTGCTTGGAAGTGCATGTTGATCCAGGACGGGTTCTGTCAAAGTCAGTGAGACTGATCTGATTTTCTCATGTGGTCTCACTTGCAGGAATGAGGTCTGAAATCTTTTTTATCTCATTTGCATTTCCTAGATTTCCCCTTTACATCCAAGTCTCCTACAGCATACACCTAATGTTGGTTTGCACTTTTTTCCCAAGTCAGTACTGTGTTGGGATACTTTCCTACAAAAGTGAAGTTTTCTAAACTTTTAGGACAGTGTTTACTGATGTTCACTCTATGTTTTGTACAGTTCAGACAATGGAAGAGGGAGCTAAAAGGATTCCTGGATTCCCCCACTCCTAAATCTGCTGCTGAATTTAGAAGATACATGGTATACCTACCTGTCTCTCAACAACAACCTGTCTCTCAACAGGTTGAGAAGGAACACAGCCATATCACATTATCTATGAAGAACAAATTTATGAGGGATATGGTAGTGATTTGATGGACAGCAAAGCAATTTTTGTATAAGAAAGTTTGTGTTTGTGAGAGTGAGATACTGCAGAGATTTAAGGGACACACACATTTAAAAACGCATGTCCAGTGTCTATGTCATGTTTGAATAAGAGGCAGGAGCAAGATCTTCAGCTGGAGGAGAAGGCAGCTCTCTAGAGACCAGCTTTTCAGGGCAGGTCACTGTCAGAGTATCTCTACCATTTCACGTATGGGATGGAAACCCCCATGTAAATCTTTTGGTATGAGCAGTGTTGCCTGCCTCCAAGTAGTGACATTTGCCATGTCATCATCACCTTCTCCAAATGAAACAAGATCAGTCAAGATGGCAGGTTGGAACGGGTCACGGCAGTGGTTAGTAGAGCTGGGTGTTGGATGACCAGTGAGGAGGTCCTGAGCACTCAGCAGAGAGGTGCTGGGACACCTGGACATTAACCCACAAGGGCTCTAGAAAGCCGGGAGGTGACAGATCCTGCTGACAAGCTGTGACTTGACCTGGCAGAAGTGTCTTGGGTCGCTGTATGCAGCCAGAATGGAAACAAATCCTGCAGACTGCCAGTTTGGAGTAAACCTTCTTCTTAACAAAGAAAATGTATCCACTTGGTTAAAGGCCTCATTCAATAAGTTTTGCTTTATCTTTGATACAAAAATCTTGTCCTAATGGAGCTCTGCTGAGAGAGCCTGGCAAGTTGGGCGTCTGTTGCGTCGGCAGTGTACAAATACCACCGAGGGAACGTCTGCTTCCAGTGGCACAGAGTCTGACACTTCAAAATAAAATCGAAGCTGTAATGCAGACTGTAAGAAATCTGCTGCGATTCTTTTGGTCCCCTTCTTTTAATTCTAGAGTTACAAAATACGCTGGCTACTGATATGCAGTTTGCTTTATTTGAAACAAAAATTGTTCGTTTGGAAAAATATTATTTACTTAAAAAATAATAGTAAGCAACAGCTATTCCATATAATATGCAGGCCTGTTATGTTAGAGTCTTCTGCTTAAACCTGCCACCTGAGCAAGGTGGTGGGATTTTGGGGAGGGAGCACTGCAGGGCTGGAGTGTGAGAAGGGATGTTTGAAAGTATCTGGTTTGAAGAGGAGGAACCAGTGTTCCTCACTGGCTGAGCCATATGTTTTCTGTTGGTATTTCACATCATTTCAGTCTTAGAGGCTAGATCCTCTCAAAAAGTATATTTGCATGGACAATCAAAGTTGCTTCTTATTTGTCAGAGTTGTCACATCCTGACCAAAGCAGGGAGCTCTGGTAACTGCATGGTGGAGCTTGGCTTATTCTGTCCCTTGCTGTTTTCTTGCACAGTTCATTAACAGGTCTAAGAGAATTTCAGTGTGTAAAGTGATTAAGCAGTTCTGAAAAGGCTGTGCTCCATACTGCTCTAAGTACCTAAGGCAGCAGTTTGACCTCTGAACTCTGCTTTTCCATCCTCCCGTGCTAGGCATCTGTGAACAGCATCAGCTTTCGGGTCAGCTTAGAACAGCTGAGGAGAAGCTGCTTCACAAATACTACAGAGATTCAGTTTTCTCTCTCTGCTACCTGGGGCACTGTAATACTTATGGAAATGTTTTATCCTGTGAATTGCAATATTCCAGGTGTATATCACTGTATATTTCAATGTTCAAGATGCTGTTCAGTTATTTTTTGGATTATTTAGCTGTGTCCTCCAGCAGCTAAGAGTCTATTTGTTGATCTGCACTTTAATACACTAAGTGTTTCGTCTACCATCTGCTCACCATATTCAGCAAGGACATTAACTTTGTGGTTTGATGGGAGACACCAAAATTTTTCTGCTGCAAGTTGGGCTAACTTTTCAAACTGGGATACCTAAAATTTGTTTTAAATCTGGCTATTAAGTAAAAAGAGACCTGTTTGGTTTTTTTTTTTTTTTTCAAATGTTCTTGGCCTTTTCAAGTTCTGTTGGCTGAGAACTGAGCTATTTCCTTTTAGTTTTTTTCAAGATAAGTGTCATAATCCAAAATTGGGAAGCCTCAGTGAACATGTCAATCACAAGTTTTATCAGTTTTTCAGCAAAGCTTTTAGCATTTTCATTGCAGCTTTCTATTCTACATTTCTTAAATGTAGAAGCTAGTGTTACATCACGCTTCAGGCTGATGTTTGGCCAACTCTGACTGTTGGGGATTAGAAGGAAGCTTTTCCTAAAGGCTAGATATTCCCATAACTGGATGTAGGGGGGGTTGTGCATAGCCTTTGCTTTGATACGCCATAATCCAGTGGCAAGTTTCCTGAGATCATAGGAGAGTTCAGGTCTGAAGGGACCTCAGGAGGTCTCTACCTGAGCTGCTCCTCAGAGAAGAGTCAGACCAGCTGCTCAGGGCTTTATTCTGTTGGTCTTGAGAGCCTCCAAGGATGGAGACTGCTCAGCCTTTTTGGGCAGTGCCTTTCACCACTTGATGAAGGCTTGTCCTTCATGATGAAGAAGTTTTGCCTTATAAACAGTCAGAACCTCTCTTGTTTCAGCTTGTGCTCATTTTATTTCATCCTCCCACCGGGCACTGCTGTAAGCAGCCTGGCTGTGTCTGTCCGATAACCTCCTTGGAGGTACTGGGAAACTTCTCCTGTCTCTCCCTGCCGCTCCAGGCTGAGCAGATTTGATTCCTGGTCACATTCCCTGTTACACAGATTTGTCGGATGTTCACCTAACTTTTTCCGTTCTCAATCCCTGTCTGATTTGACCACAGGCACTTACGCCCAATGAGACAGATGCTCCATGAGACCTAGAAAAGGAAAGTAACAGAGTGTACCAGGAAAGCACAGTCCATTTTGCCATTATTGGATCACCTGCACTGCCCTGTAGTTCAGTTCAGCCTTATTCCTTCTATGGTTGTAGAGAGCTGCTTTGTTTTGCTATGGAGCTGGAAGATTTTGCTCCCTGAAGAAATGGACAGCCAGAACAATGTGAAATCTTCCTGGATGCGTTTGGAGCTTTATATTTTTAGCTCAATTGTGCAACAGTTCACGTGCAAATACTCAAACAGTAAGGCAAAAACGAAAGGAAAGTGGCTGTGGATTAAAGATCCCGTTGCGGTTTAATGAAGAGAAATGAGAGCCTGGCTCTTGGGATGGGCTATATTCTAGTTTTCAGGACAGGTCCCAATTTTTAGGAAGACTTTTCCTTAGGTTAATGCTTAAGTTTAGAAAGCTTCCAGAGCAGTAGGCAACTATGCAATTAAAAATACAGTTGCAGACTTAGAATAAAATCCTACTTTCTGATTAACTGACAGGCAAGACTTTGTCCTCCCTTTTGCATGAATTATCTACATAATCTACACACATGCAGTATGAGGATTATATACCCTTCTTTAAAAATACAGCTTTGATCCCAATGCTGACATAAGTGCACCTACCAGCCTCTTTCATGCAGATATCATAAAAACTTTTCAGCAAAACTGAGATCATGGAAATTTGTTGACCTGCTCAACCTGAAATATTTCATCTTGAAATACAATGAGATCAATGAAACTTTGATGAATGAGAAGCAGGGTTTCCAAAATGCTTCCAGGAATTGGAGTTCCTGGTGGACAACAGGATGGCAATAAGCCAGCAATGTGCTCTTGTGGCCACTTGTGGCCAAGTGGCATCCTGGGGTGCAGCAAGAAGAGTGTGGCCAGCAGGTGGAGGGAGGTCATCCTCCCTCTCTTCTCTGCCCTGGTGAGGCCACATCCGGAGTACTCTGTCCGGTTCTGGGCTCCCCAGTTCAAGAAGGACAGCGAACTGTTGGAGAGGGTACAGCAAAAGGCTATGAAGTTGATTAGGGGCCTAGAACATCTCTCTTACGAGGAAAGGCTGAGGGACTTGGACCTTTTTAGTCTGGAGAAGAGAAAACTGAGGAACATCTGATCAATACCTATAAATACTTAAAGGGTGGGTGTCAAGAGGATGGGGTCAATCTTTTTTTCAGTGGTGCCCAGTGACAGGACAAGAGGTAATGGGCACAAACTTGAACATAGGAAGTTCCCTCTAAACATGAGGAGGAACTTCTTTACTTTGAGGGTGGCAGAGCACTGGAACAGGCTGCCCGGAGAGGTGGTGGAATCTTCGTCTGGACACATTCAAAGCCCACCGACATGTTCTGTGCAACCTACTCTAGTTGGACCTGCTTTGGCAGGGGGATTGGACTAAATGGTCTCCAGGGGTCCCTTCCAACCCCATATCATTCTGTGATTCTGTGACAGAGAGCAGAGTAAAGCCATCAGCCTAACAGCATGGAGAACCCCATGTCAGGTGAGGTCTCCTACAACTTCCAGCATTCCTGCTGCTAAACAGCAGAAAACTCAAAGCTCTGGGCTATTGGGCTACCCATATCCAGGTTTCTGTGCAGACTATTCAGGGCTTCTGTATGGTTTTAAAAGAGTGGAAAAGACACCAATATTCAGGTGTGCTTTTTTGTTCTTGATGATCTGCTGCAGCATTCCAGGTCATGGGTAGTTTAAGCCATGAAAAGAGCATGCTGCAAATCTTAGTTCTTGTCTGCTGTGCATGCTAAGGACCCTTTAAATGTATTCTAAATTGTTTAAGATTGACTAACCTGTGCAAAATTAGTTGGGTCAGTTGAGTTAGTCACAGAGAAAATCCTAGGATGCTTGGGAAATCCAGGCAGGGCCCGCAGATCCATAGCAAACCTGCAAGAGACCTATGTCTTTCTACCACAGCAGGAGGGAAAGGCAGGAACATCTGGCTGTCAGATTGCACCGGGTTATTATGAGTGCCTTGGTGTTCACAACTGATGTGAAACTCCCTCCTGGTCATCTCCAGTTACTATATTTTGGGTTGTGCCACAGGGTGGTCTTGGAACAGGCAGGCCGTGGGTTGCTGCTGGGGAAGCCGTGCTGTACCCACTCTCCAGCTGCTCATGGGCAGCGCTGTGGACCAGGAAAGAGCAGGCAGCCCCTGGCCCGTGGGGTGGATTAAACGTCTTTGTGAGCCCTTAACAACAGCTGGCTTCCCTCCACAGCCCCACAATACCTGCTCCCTATGTTATAGGTATGTTCCCTATACCTCCATTACCTGTAAGGACGGTGGAGATAGCCCTGATGGAGTCCTACACGCAGATGTCAAAAATGAGATTTCTTAATATGAGAGAAAGGTATAACTACGCCTGCACTAGGAAAATAGTGCCTGGCCCCGCTCTCTGGGTGGGAATTGGAAGCATTCCCCACCTTAGTGGAAGAACTTTATTATTAAGTGATCGCATTATATTGCATGGTATTTTCTCTTGCTGATTTGTTGTTTAAAAGGGACTTATCCAGGAGTAAAGGGAGGAATCGGGTGGGGGGGCTTCCTAGAAAAATAAATTTCCAGTCTTATGTTAGAGGAAAGTATGTGGTTTTTTTCTCTATTTAAAATGGTTTATATTCTAATTCCAGCCATTCTTTCATATCAGTTTTGTTTATATACTTGAACCTGACAATTGGAAGATTAAGGATGTGTTTGGACTGCCTTTTTTACAAGTCTGATTATGAAAACCACCTATGTCATCAGCAAAAAACAAAAAGTAAAAACTTTCCCATGCCTGTAGTTCCAGTAGGAGAGCAGTTCAGAGAGGCTACGAGTGCTGCTGGTGAATGAGAATATCCATTTTGGAAACAGCCTGCACTAGCTCCATAGTTATAATGGTGCCATACTCTTGCAAAAGGCTAATTTAGGGATTTTGCAAGCAGCTTCTCTGTGCCGTATCTGTTTGCTCTTTGCCTGTTCCCATTCCTCCAGGGTCTCATTAACTTGCCGTAATGTGAGTATTTACCTAGGCTGCATACCTAAACTTGCACAAACCTACAATTTTGCGAGAGGGCTAGAAAACAGCAACAATCAAACCAGACTTTTCAAATGGCTTCTTCTTTTTTAAGCTTTTATCACAAAATACAAATTAAAACACCATTTTTAACCAAAAAAAAAAGAAGTTAATCTTGCTTTTCTACATACCTTTGCTTGTGGTGAGCGTTCCAATTAATTTCCGTAGAATAAGGCCTTCTCAGTGCCATGATGTGTGACGGCTGCTTTACTTCATATGTTCTGTTTTATGGACTCCGCTACTGGTACTGTTGTTAGCTGGGAGAAGTAAATAGACTTTGAGCAAAAGATCACACCATAGCAACCCTCCGCTTCTGTTTACAGTTCAAATAAACGTCTGTGCCGTGGAAATTTATGTCCTGAGGAATTTTCTAAACCAGTACGCTAATTGCTTTAAGAACAAAAGGATTAATGCAGATAAGTTGAAGACAAATTTGCACGCATTATTTAAATGGTGAATACTTTTATTTCTTACAAGCTGACAGAAAATAATATATCACAGGCACTCAGTAGGGAGAGGGTATTTTTTGACTTATCTATCACATGAGAAGGTGCACAAGGGAGAGATTCATGTAAGCACTCAGCAGAATGAGTTCTCCCATTAAAAACAATATTAAAACTCCCTTTGTTTATGGGAGCAATTCTGTGTATGTTTTAAAAACCTGTTGGTTTAAAACTTCCTCGCTTTTTGGTTAAAGTAGCTGCTTTTACTCAAGCAAAACTTCTATTGACTGGGCTGGACATTTTGCTCAAAAATACTGGTGGAAAAAGTTCTGTGCCTCTGAAGATACCAGCTGCAGGGGGATTTTAGGCCTTTAAATGATATGCGAAGAAAGGACATTTTTTTTTCCTTTCTGCAACTGATACTAAGACCCTGTTGCTAGCAGTGCTTTGGGTTGGTTTTTTTAATATGCAAATTGGCAAGATTTTATTCCAAAGGGTAATCATTCCTTAGAGATTTCACCCATACAGCTGGTACTTCAGTTGCCTTGCCTTTGTACATGGCCAGTGGTGCAGAAAGTATGGTCAGGGGAAGGGGCTGTCTGGGGTGGAGTCACCACTGTGGAAAGTGTTGTATCTGGTGAGGCCCTGGTGGGATTTGGCATGGAGAAGCTGATTTGGAGGTAGGGCAGGGTTACGTATGATGTGATGATGTTCTTCTGATTTGATTCCTGCTCATGTCTGTGTGGGATATCTGTTTTAATTTAAATACAAATGTGGTGTCTGGCCAGCATAGCTTCTCATGATGTCACTGGATAAATGAAGCATGTGTAATCCCAACCAGAACTGGGCCGACCAATAGGTCCAGTGGCTTTGAGCTGGGCTCACTGTTCAAAAAAAGGTTGCTTAAGTGCAAGAAGCTGTGTTGCAGTTCTGTTTGGTGTTCTTAAGCATTGTGCTAAAGGTAGCAATGTGCCATTGTGTGCTCAGAGTTTAAAATTATCATATAAGTAGCAAATCTGACATCTATGATCTTCAAATGAACCAGATGAAATGTACCTTGTAGAATATGATTTTATCTCTTCTGTATTGGGTTGAAGAACTCAGGGTCAGGTGCAACCCTTGAGTTCATTCTGGACAGTATGTAGAGTGGAGGTAGTGTGTATATAGGAACCAGGGGCCACCAGGTGTAGGATACCCAATATCTGCTCTAATGTGCTCAGCAGAGTAGGGGGCCACTTTTTAGGCTGGGGGTGGTGGGTGCAGTGTATGTCTGTGTGGACTCGGGATACTGACTGGCTGGTACTGGTGAGGTGAGAAGACTATGGGGCCATAGTCACACCATAGCAACCAGAGCATGGGGCAGTCCTTAGAGAACCCTGGGGAAGCCGTGGGGTGAGGTATGACATAGGTGGTGGGAGGCAGGTGTGGGGGTGTTGGGGTAGTGTTACATCAGGGACGGTACTGATGAGTATTTTGGGGGATGTGGGATGTAGGACCCATGGGGGGGGGGCTGTGCCTGCCAGGTGTGAGCAGCAGGAACAGCCCTCATCAGCACAGGGAGCTGAGAAACAGAGATGGTTTTAATATGGAGTGGCTGGGAAATAGGGAAGTCCTCAGGGTACCTCTTCCCTGATAGAAATTGCCAGACAAATATAATAGCTACAGAACATCAGCAGAAAATGAGTCTTGAAATCCAGGGGCAGCTGGTCCCCACAGAGCCTGCAGTGTGATACGTGCTCAGAGCCCACCTGCAATATGCACAGATGCAGGTTTGTGTCTCTTCTTTCCCAACTTCCTTACATCACCTAAAGATTACCTAGATTAGGGAAAAGTCAAGCTTTTTATATAGCACTCGCTGCTATAGAAACCACTAGTTCCGTGACAACGTGCCCTGCTCCAGAGGCACAGCCGGCAGCACCTCCGGACTAGGGGATGCTGTAACCCATGCTGTCAGTCTGCTGGATTCTTCAGCCAAAGCCCAGCCTCCGTCTGAACCACCGTCTGTCTTTCACTTGGGTGACATGCAGCTTTTTAACGTTGGAAATAAAGATGCCAGGAGTTGTTTACGCTACAATAGAAATCCATAGCTTTGTAGGATAAAGGTTTATTTGCTATTTTAAGTGTGTTGCAATGTGTGGATGACATTAGGCCTCTGCTGGTTCGAATTACTGCTGTAACTTTCCCCAGAAAGTCACTGTCAGCCATCTTTGTGTCTCTCCAACAGGAAAGAGAAGGCAGCATTAAAGGAAGTGATACATGGAAAACAATGTGTCTGCTAAGCCATTCATGAGAGTGCTAAGATAAAAAGTCTATAAAGTGACTGTAATTCTGATGAATATTTCTGAAGTCGGAGGATGGAGCTGTCAGCTGTGAGGGGAGAAAAGCAATCTAGTATTGATCCTCGGTCAATAGAGCAATCCTGCTAAGGGTTGTAATTCTAATTTCTGCTATGAGAAAACAAACAGAACAAGAAGAGAAGAAACAAACTTGGAACATCCCAAAGACATCTGAAGACATCTCTGCTAAAAGTAAAAGGAGATTTGATTAATGAAGTCTATTAAAGCAGTAGGTGTGATTGTTTCTTTAAAGGTTGCAAGATCTTCAGATGAAGAAAAAAGGGAGATGCTTTATTAAAATCCAAATTCTGGATGTTATACCTGAGGTAGTATCTCAAAAACATTTAACTGAGAAATTAATCTGCAAATAAATACTCTGAGGAGAACAACAAACAGGAATGATAGAGTAGAAACTAAAGCTCTGTATTCAGTGACAGAGTTAGCTTGTCTTAAGCACAGTCATGCAGTGTGTGTCCAGCATTTCCTCACCAAAAACAGATGTCCGGAAAACTTTGGTTTCTGGAAAGGAGAAGATGAAGATAGGCAACAGGCATAGGGATTAAAAACATATGTTTACTTCTATCACCAGTACTGCCTCCTATTCCTGCTTTAGCCTCCCATCCTGCAGAGCAGACAAAGCAAGCCTTTTTTTTTCCCCTTTAAGTGATTTTTCCAGTGGCTGCGTTGTGTTTAACTCATGCAAAACAGCATCCCAGAGTATGGGCAGGGAACCTGCTGTCAGGCAGTGTCAGCAAGGTAATTTACAGACAGGTGGAGTGGGTCCCACCTGTGTTTGGCTTAGAAGAGCCTCCTCCTGTGATCCAGCTGTGTGCATTAACCCGGCCAGGGCCTGGCTGCTGCTGGCCCTAGGACTTCTCTGAGGAGACAGCCTTGTCCCAACCTTGTGCCAGGACCCTCCCGAGAAACGCACACAGAAGCTTGCTGCAGAGCACCAGGATTCATTTCACTCCCAGTGTTAAGTAATTAATTGAACATCTTTTGTCACTGAGGGGTGGGAAAAAAGCCCTAACGGTTTTAACAAGTACCCAAAAGTACCAGTACCCACAGCTGTTAGTTGCTCCTCTTCTCATTATTTCCCATTCCATAGACGTGTGCTCTCCTCCAGAGGATCTTTACCTCCTATAGAGGTAATCTTCCACTTACAGCAAGTTTATCTTCATTTTGCTGTTATCTGCTTCTTTCTTCAGATATCCTAAACTCCACAGGTAGGTGGCTGAAGTTCAGGTCTTGATGCTGTACCAGTAAGAGTTTGCAGTTGACTTCTATAGCTCCGAGCAATGACAGTTTCATTGGGCTTGATATGTTCTTTGGCTCACACTGAACCCTGTAAAAGATTTGATGAATAAGGCTGATTATTTTGACAGAGAATTGTTTGCACGTTTAGGACCTGTACTTATTTTGGATTCCAAAAGAGTTGTCTTGGAGGAAACCCAGTGGGAAAGTACTGAATGGGACAGAGGCAAGGTAGGGACTGTGTATGGTGGCTGGGGAGGTGCAGTGGAGGGGAAGGGCAAGAGCTTCAAGTGCTTATCTCTACTTCTGCAAGTTAGAAGCTAATTCTGCAGGCTTTTGCACTGCTTTATCCAACTCATCTGCTTTCAAACAGTAGGAGAAGCTATATGCCATGCCCAGCATCCTTCCCTTCAGGAAGCAAGGATGATCTGCTGGGAAAATGGGTCCTACCTTCAGGGGAAAAAATGTTGTAATGAAGTGTTGGTGGTTCTCCAGGTACCCCTGAGTAGCTTCCACGAGCCTGGGATGTTCTTGACTTGTGAGACCAGTGCAACTCAAAACACAGAGAGACAGGTTGACAAACTGCTGTACACAAGCTATTGGAAAGTGCCTCCTGAGAGTGAGATGCTGGCCAACCACCTCTTCTTTGACAACAGAAGCCTATGTCTGCTGTTTTCAGAAGTAAAGGTACTCTAGAAGTATTGAAGTTCATCATCAAGGAGGATGAAGATTCTGGAAAATTGCAAAACAAAGTCTCTCTAGAAAGACTGCATGATTTACTCACCCACTTCTTCTTAGTTTTGAATAATCTAGGATTATTGCTGCCAGACAAACTAAATTAGTCCTGTCATAAGCTCTCAAAGCTAGGCAATAGCAAAACCAACTCGAGGGGTTTTGTTTTCTTCTTTAATTTTTCAGGGCTTTGCAAGCTGTGGAAATGATGAAACATCTAAAACAGTGTGAGAAAAAAGATTGTATAGGATTATAGTAAGTAAGCTTTCTGGTGGGAAGCATGCAATTATATATTACGTACTGTCAGCACATGGAGCGTGATGGGACTATAATTTTACCGATGTTATTTCCCTTGGTTGCCAGAGAAACCATAATAAGAGAAGTCAAAGTGCTCCTGTTCTTACTGAACTTTATAACAAACTCTCACAAGTGGCATCAGATGTTATAATTAGTTTATCTTCACTGAGTTGGTATCTGATGTCGTGTGTACCCCTGGCAACCCCAACTTTTGTTGGGACCTGCAAGACAAAAACGGCAGTTCAAGTTTATTCAGGATGATGAGTGCAATGCAAGTTCAAGCACTTGAGAGCCTCTAGTGAAAGCTGTGAAGTGGACACAAGCAGAAATATTAAAGTTGGGCTTGTGAGCATATCTTTGTCTACCTTTTCCTAAAGCTAATGGAAAATGCAAGTTTTTCCCTCATTTTTGGAAGAATTTTCTCAAGTAGGTTTCATAGTACACGAAGAAGAAACGACAACACCTCCCTGACTGATTGGCAGCCCCCAGCTAACTTGTAATGAGTTGTTCTTATTAACATTTCAATTATTCTCCTTCCTACTGAGTGTGAGTGCAAAACACACACATGTTCTATGAATACATTATGCACAAATGCTCCCATGTTACACAGAAATATGTTGAAACAAACAACATTTTGACTAAAATCTAAGGAGATTCCAGGATCAAAGCAGCCTCTATTCTCATTCCATGTTGGTTATATGAGCAGCCCTGAATTTTTTTTGCCTCATACTGCTTCTGTTGCACATCTGGGTTCCTATTGAGAAGATGCTCACTGAGCATCGAAGACCTCCTGCAGGCAGACCCCCCCGGCTAGTTCAGGTGCAAGAAGAAGAAGATCACAGGTGTGTGTGTTCCCAGGCTGCAAAGCTCTGCCAAAGGGGCAGTGTCTTGTCCCCAAGGTAGAAAGCTGCTCTGAGAAACCTTGTTCCCAGGACACGGGACAGCTCTGCGGCTATTCCTGTTCTGCAAGGTGATGTGTTAACACTGAGCAGACACGCTCGTAGCTCAGGACTGCATCTGTATGCCCCTGGAAGATACCCTTGTCCCCAGTGTTTAAGAGTCTATTATTCAGGGCATACATAACTTACTACAAATAATAGTAATAATATGAATAACAGTTAGCAGCGTCCTTTCTCACCATTGAGCCAGGTAAACAAGAATTCTTTAATTTTGTGGTACCAGAATTGAGTCAAACCAGACCTCCTGCACTTAGGAAGAAGTGCCCTGCCTACACTGTGGAGTTTAAGCACTTTCCTTATTATAAAGTCATGCCTTGTTCTCTTGAAGTCTGTAGCAGAATTCTCATCATCAGAAAAAAAATACCAAATCCCTAACCAGACAAGGTAAAAGAAAAGCACGCTTGAGTTAGTGTTGTTGCTTAAGGGTCCAGTCAGTCCTTAAATGTGCCACCCTGTTTTCGAGACACAATTTGAGAGCGATCCTGGGTTCCTGGTCTGGGAAGCACCTACCGAAGGCACATGGAGCTCCACTGGGTAGGAAGGTGGCTGCCACGTGTTCTCCCAGCAGGTCTGTTGGGAGCTGTCATCAGTAGGAAAGGTGTTACTAGCTTGTTTCAGACAGTGTTTTGACAAGATGCTGGGTGTGCAATCTCACCGAAGGGCTAAAACCAGCAGTGTACTCTCAGCACAGACAGGCTCCTTGAAGAGTTTTGCTGCCAAGCTCCGAAGTCTCTTGCTGCTCAGGGGCGGAGATGCATTTTTTGATTCTGAGTTTTGTAACTGGGCTACTTACTTTCTAGCTCCTGGTATAAAGCGGTCCCTGAACACATGCTGCCAAATTTCAAGTTTCTGTTGGAAAACGCTGTAAAAAACCAAACCAGTGAGCAAATAATATGAAACAGAAAAAACTCCTGCTCTTCCCTAAATTTAATTTCAGAAATTGCTGAGCTGTTTTGTAGAAAGTTAAAAAGGATCAGTCTGAGGTAGAGATCTGACAGGGAAAGTTTCAGGCATAATGATTAATATTTATAATCACAGAAATTTATAATCACAGAAAACCTGATGTTTATAATGGGAAGGTGTAGCTATCCTGACCCCAGGCAGAACAGCCAGCCCCCCTCCGATGAATTATCGGCCTCTGCTTAAAGAATTTGTGAAAATTGCTTTCAGGTGCACTTGTCCTTGCTCCGAGTCATGCAAGCACTGATCACCTGCCTGGAAAAACGTAATTTCATGATTATTAGCAGTTTGTGCCCTTGTTGCTTCTCAGTTGGCAGGTAACGGCCCCTGGGGAGGTCTGGCTGCAGCTCTGTGCTGTGTCTGGGTACCAGCAGCCAGCAGAGGGGAGCCGACGGCCGCGCATCCATCTCCTCCCAGTGCAAGAAAGCACAAGCTGCAGAGGAATGAATGAATGAATGTCTGCCTTCGCATTTCCAGCTGCTCTGATTTTTAGTTTCCTACTGTGTTGTGGAGGTGCTGGAAGTGAGCTTTCTAGTGAATTAGGAAATTTAGAAGTGATGTGTTGATGACATAAATATACATGAATTCCCAAAATGTTGAACAGTGCACTTTCATGCCCTGAACATTTTATACTAGAAAACACAGGACGTGAAATTGTCTCTTAGCCTCTAAATGAATCTTTAATAAAACAGCAGGTTAATGAACCAACATTTCAGACAAGATCTTGTGAGGGAACTACATAATCACATCCCTGCTAATTTTATTCTACTGGAATATTGCTAGTGTCTCTTTTTATCACAAACCATAAAGGGTCTGGAAAATATCATTTAGCGGCTGTTCCTCTCCCTTGCTTTTGTGATGACTCTTGCTTCCTCTTCAGTTGTTTGAGGGAATTTCTGATTTGTTTTACTGGCAGACTGAGCCTGCACAGAGCCTGCAATCACCTGCTGGATTTTAGGGTAACAGAAGAGCCATGTTCCCTTTACCAGCGGGAGCCGAGGGCAGTGGCAGGAAAAGCTCCAGCAGTACAGGCTTAATGGATCGATGGAGAGAAGAGCACTGATTAGGGGTGAAGAAGGTCAGTGGTTACTTTGCAGCATCAAAGGAGAAAGGGAGGATGCACCTTTTGCAAAAGCACTTACTAAGGTGAGAGAGGTGTTGTGGGAGAAGGGAGCAACACTTAGAAATATTGATGAGAGCGGCTTTTGGAGTGGATGGTGGCTGAAGGTGGAGAATATGGATTAGTGAGGTTAAAAGGGTAGAAGGCCAAAAGATGGAAGATCAAAAAGTGAGAGGGAGGAGGATGAACAATGACTATGAAATGGGAAAAAGCACCAACCAGTGTGGGTTTCTGGTGCTGCCTGATGCTATCGCTGTCCCTCAGCTTGATGGTGGTTTGATTTTTATGGGATCACAGGATTATTCAGGTTGGAAGGGCCTCACAAGATCATCTGATCTTTGGCATCATCTTCCATTCCACTTCTCTGCCTTTTCTGTCTCTTATGTGTAGTATTACCACAATGTTTTTGCATAGATATAACTGCTATATTACAAATAATATAAAAAACCCTGTGTCCTGGGTTGAGAGACACAGGACTAACTTTTCTTCTAATGCTGGGGAAAATTGCACTTCTAGAAGACTCTAGTGTCTGAATTTGTGAAAATATTTACTCTATAGCCAGCCAGGCTCTGTGGGATTCAAGGTCTTAGTGTTTTAGAGCCTTGCCAGGTGCAGGGACAAGGAGGAGAAAGGTCTGGGCATTTGACCCTGGCTGGCCAACAAGATTATTTCATATTTAAATGTCACATTCAATAGAAATTAGAAAAGTTTGCTGCATAGCTCTCTCTCTCCCTTATGGTGGTGGTCCAGACAACTCCTTGTCCCGGTGTTGGGACGCTGAGGCCTTCCCTTCCTCCTGAAGCCATTGTGCTGGCAGTGTCCGCCATTTGCTGTCCCTGCTGGGACAGCACAGCTTCCTACTGAGAGAATTGGCTGAGTATAATTCTTGTGTCTTATATCAGTATTGGGATTAATACTGGTTCTTTAGTATTATTGTTAATTATTTAGTCTTAGTCTACCAAATCTATTTATATTTTAACCCTTGTGTTTCTTTGTGTTCCCTTTCTGGGTGGGGAGGGGTCATCGGGTGATAGAATAATTGTCTAAACGACAATAGATTGTTATGGATTTTCTCAGACCATAACAACCTGTTACCCAGAGAGCTCAGGCTTGTAGATGCATGAGATCTGAGCACCTATGCAAGGGAAAAACAAAGATGAAAACAAGCAAAGAGGAAGTTTAACATTTCTTCTGACTTAAATGCATTTACGTCCATGTTTGTTTTGCCTAAATTCCCACTGTAGCAGCAAACTTCTGTGTTACCTAGTTGAAGTGTACTTCCCTGTTGTTCTGTACAAACTTCATCACAGGTGTTGTGCAAATGAGAGGTGACATTCTACACAAGTATCTTGTGGCATGGAGAAACTTTGCATTGCAGCCTCTGCTCAGACCCAGTTTAATGCAATTCCTGGAACATAGTGCTCATTTCACAAGAGCAAGCATTCAGCTTCCCTAAATTACCTATCAGCTCCAGGAGGGCTGTGTTCCCTTTGTGGTTTGTTTTATTATTCTCACTATTATCTTTATTATTTTCAGACTTGCCTTTGCTTTGTGAGATTTGATAGGATACTCCTACCAAACACCACAATTACTGTTTTAAAACCACACTGCCATGCTGTGGTCAGCAGGACTGATGGGCTTTGAAGAATCCAGCTGTGCCTAGAAGGTTGAAAAACTGCTTCTCTGGAAGAAGGAGGAAAGTATTTCAGAAGGAATAGGGTGTACTTTATCCTAAAATACCAGGGTCATCAATGTGGACAGTAAGATGAAGCAATGATTCTCTGCTCAGCTGGGGTGGAGGCAGCAGGGGTGACTGCCCAGCCTTTCCCTTTTCCCTCGCCAGACTTACGAGGAGTTTGGAAGGACTTCTATCCCCAGGAGCCAGAGTTTCAAATAAATTTGCCAAAGGACTAAAGCACTCCTTTGCAGGGCTGATGATCAGATCAAGGACGGGAGCTGAAGCTGCTTCTGGTTGACTGGAATGCTGCAGGTTTTGACCTTGTCAGTGCGGGTTCATGATTGCCATTGGAGAGTCTTTCTTGCTGCAAACAAGCATTTCTAACTCTTCTTTTATTCAGGAGAATCGTGCTCTGGAAAGCATTTTTTGCATTGGAGCTGCAATAAGCTCTCAGAGGAATATCCCTGGCAGTTTGGCCACGTCTCTGCTGCCAGCCATCAAACAATAATTTTGGATGTTAGTCTATCATCTGGGATGACTCATTACTGTAGAAATTTTTGAAATTCTCCCAGTCCCATCACTCTGGACTAGTTATATGGGAATGTAGTTACATTCCCCAGAATATCAATGTCAGGTTAAAAGACAACTGTTTATTGATTCTATGTCCTGACTTGATACTGGGAGTTCAAATATTTACGGACTTTCACCTTGTAAGACTCTTTTAATTATGGAAAGTAAGTCATGCAATTTAAAGTAAGTGCAAATTAATGAGATGAAGAGCTCAGAGTATTTCTCCAAATTAAAGAAGCACTAAAATTTTATTAGGCATGTAGGTGCAGTTAAAGTTAACAAACCAAGACAATTTTGATTCAGCTTGGTGTACCCTTATTATCCAGCCACAGACTACTGAGCACTCCATTCTGCAATGGGACTAGTTCCATTTTACCTGAGTTACAATTCCTTCTACATATCTTCTATGGAGTCACCTCTACAAAAAGTACAGGTGATTACACAAATTTAGTTATGCTTGATTGGAAATCCAGGGGTCTCAGCACATGGTTGCATTTTGGAGCTACCAGATGAACGAGAGATCAAATTAATGTGAATTCTTTGGCTGCATAGGTGATTTGGTTACCTCTAGATTTTTTTCTTGCATTATGTCGAGTCTAATTTTTCATTTTGAATGTAGTGTGTTTTGTGAGTCCATGAAGGCTTTATCTGACTTCTACTCTGCTTCAGCACTTGCTTTATATCCCATATAAGTTTCTAACTGTGATAGTCTCTCTAAATGGAACTGTAAGTAATTTGATGAGCAATAGGTGAATTAAGCTAACTTTTCACCGAGTCTCTCTATATCAAACCAGGATGTACCTTTACTATATGTGTTCTACACATTGGGAAGAGTGTAGATGGACTCACTTTGCAATGATTCCCAACCTCATGCGACTGGCTACTGTCCTACACAGAAATCTCCTGAAGCAGTTTTCTCTCCCCATTGTGAGTTCTGCTATGTGAGAAACCCTCAAAACCTGCAGGAATAGAGGAGAGTTTTGCTAAAAATACTTGTCTCCTTATGAGAGAACTCCCAAATGCTCCCAGTGACAAAAGCAGCAGTTGGATGGAAATCCCAAGTGCTACTTCCCGTGTTTGTTCTGATTCAGCCTTGTACAATTTGAGGTCTTGCCAACCCACCTTAATCACTTGAGTTTCCAGTGAGTGCTATGTCAAAATTCAGTCTTCAAGTCCCCATTTTATTGCCAATCGTGGAATAGGTAGAGAAAATATAAACCCAAAAGAAAATCAGGGGAGCAATTCATACCACCCCACAGCTGATGAGCAGAGATCTTCCTTCTTGAAGTTCAGCATGTGGAGAGGTACAATAGAAATTTTACTGCTTATCTTGTTTATTTTGCAGTCTAGAGAGTAATTAGAAAAGATGATGGGACAGAAGGAAGGTTCCTTTCAGAAATTTAACTTCAGCTGTCAGCTAGTAATTTACTTTTCCATTTTCTTGTGTTTTCTGGGTTTATTTAGTGATGACTTTTTATCAGTTAGGTTGATGGTTGGACTAGATGATCTTAAAGGTCCTTTCCAACCTAGAAAATTCTATGATTCTATGATTCTGTTTTTCATGGATGATTCAGTGCAGGTGGAAGAGTAGCACTTCTGTACAAAACCCACTGTGTCCTGACCGGTGTTGGTGTGTAAGTAGATCAGTTTACGTGGGTGTGTTCAGCCTGTGGCTGAGAGCTTGCTCGCGGAGGCAGCTCAGTGGCAGCCTGGCTCTGATGGCTCCAACACTGTAGAGTAACCCCTCTGGTTAAACATCTCCTTGTGCATGTGGTGCCTGATGACACTGGGCTAATTTCTGGCATTTTGCAGCATTTCTGGGCACTGCTGGACTTGGTACAGCTGTGTCCTTTCAAATGCACCCTCCAGGCTTTCCTTTATCTCAGATGTCTCCCTGCATCCTTCCGTCCCAGACTAATGAGACCTTTGGCGTCTGCACCTTCTTCTCCAGGGAACTCCTTAAATACTGTAATCAAGACAGCAATCTGAGAGGCGGATCAGGCTGATGAGTGTAAGTGTTTCTCCTTTTAATTTTCTCCCACTATCCCTTATATTACATTGCCGAGGAAAGGGAACTGGGATAGTAACAGTTCACAGCTTAACAGAAACGTGCTCCAACAGGTTTGGGCACACGGAAACACCCACAAAATGTTCCTGGCTCCTGCTATTTCTTTGTATTTTGTGACCCACTGAATACCAAATCTAAATGTGAAATACTAAAATAACACAGAAACTTTTAGAAAAAAAAAAGGTTCTGTGTGCCCTTAACATGCAATTACCAATAATAAATGATTCTGTAAAGCATCTGGATCATTCAGGGTGGTCTCTAACACATTTCTTTAGCACTACAGAGGATTATATTAATATCAGCACCCTCGGTGTCAGGCCAGTCTAATGTCAGAGATAATCTAATCTTTCTCATTTCTTGTACATCAGAACACTCTTCTGAACTTCCAGAATCATTCCACTATGACAAATTAACACATCTCAGTATGTTTTCTTTTGGCGAGTTAACAAGTACTAAGGTTTGTTTTTGTGGCAAAGGCAAATCATTCCTCCTTCCACTGTGATAATTAATAGTGTCCTCTACCGGTTCGGGCTCACAGGAGACCTGTCACTTTCTGTGACTAGTACAATTATGATCAACATCAGAGACTATGTTCCTGCTTAATTTTCTTAATAATGAACACTAGTTCTTTTACTGTGACTGCTGAAGCTGAATGGGTGCTTTTTAAAGCAATAATTGATGTATACAGTACTATTCATCGGCATCTTTGATTCTGCCCCTCTACTCTGCACTCGTGAGACCCCACCTGGAGTACTGCGTCCAGCTTTGGAGTCCTCAACACAGGAAGGACATGGATCTGTTGGAACAGGTCCAGCGGAGGGCCACAAAGATGATCATAGGGATGGAGCACCTCTCCTATGAGGACAGGCTGAGAGAGCTGGAGTTGTTCAGCCTGGAGAAGAGAAGGCTCCAGGGAGACCTTATAACGGCCTTTCAATATCTGAAGGGAGCCTACAGGAGAGCTGGAGAGGGACTCTTTGTCAGGAAGTGTAGCGACAGGACAAGGGGCAATGGTTTTAAATTGGAAGAGGGGAGATTTAGATTAGATACTAGAAAGAAATTCTTTCCTGTGAGGGTGGTGAGGCACTGGAACAGGTTGCCCAGGGAAGTTAAGGATGCCCCATCCCTGGAAGTGTTCAAGGCTGGATGGGGTTTTGGGCAGCCTGCTCTAGTGGGAGGTGTCCCTGCCCAGGGCAGGGGGGTTGGAACTCGATGATCGTTAAGGTCTCTTCCAACCCAAACCATTCTATAATTCTATGATCTTTAGATGCTTATTCTTTAACATTAAATAGCTGGTGATACTTCAAATTCTGCCTTGGACTTTTAGATAAGATGTTACTGTCTTTATGAAAGCTGGAAGAGGAATGTTATACAGAAGGTGCAGAAAGTCAAACTAGTTGAATAGTTGAACTATTTAATAGATAGTTTGAGATTTCAGTGGTGTAGCTTTACCGGTGTCCTGTGGAATCAGGCTTGCTTTGCAGTGGCCATCACAATTTACTGGCCAGAGACAACAGTTGCAATGTGGTTTATCCTGATTCAAATAATCTGGTGAATATTAAAATCTGACATTATTGCTTTAAACTTGCAGCGTGCTCTTGAAAAACCTTGAATACTGGAGACCTTCCTACATGTACAGTATGGCATGTGACTGCCCTCCTGGCATGGTGTCTCTGGAATAAAGAGCTCCAGTTGCTGCATCCTGCTTTAGCATCTTTAAAGTTATGGTTTTGGAGGTAATGTGCCTTCCTTCAGAGGGTCTCAAAACCTTCTCATCTTTGATAGATGCAGTACAGTTAGCAACCATGGCAGAGCAAGACAGTTGTGTCTCTGGATGAAGTTACAGATATTTGGGCAGGAATTCCTTGTGATACTAAAACTCATAAATTTATACTTTTCTGTGTAAGGTTTCTAAGATCCAGGTTCCCAATAAGGTCCTAATAGAAGCTGGTGGCTGGAAGCTTCCCAAGCTTTCCATTTCTGAGCTGCCCACAAGGGCTGGGGGAGCATTTTGCCTTTGTCTCTGAATGTTTTCTGAGGCAGTGCCTGGGAGCGGGGCTTGAGCAGTCTGCTCATGGCATCTTCCCTAGGTCCCAGGGCAAAGTGTGGGGTGGGAGAAGGGTCCTTCTCCAAGTGCAGCCAATGCCAGTGGGGAAGTGGTGCACCTGAGATAACAGCAAGTACAGAAGGAAAATGCTCAGCAAAGAATTTAAAGGAAAACAGCACAAACACTACTGACTGGGTGTGTAAGACTGGCAAAGGATTTACCAGGGTTTATCATTTCTGTACAGAAGAGTATTAGAAAAGACTTATTTTCTGAAGCTGTGATTAGAGGGAGAATCCTCAGTGTTGGGTCAATGGTCCCTTGGGTCTGGATTGATTCCCAGGGTTTGAATAAGCAAAGGGGAGATTACAAAGAGAGGGGTCCAGTGGAGACCTTGACAAATTGTTCAGCCTGTGGTCTCTGACCCCCAGGAAAGATTGAGGACATGAAACAAGCATGGGCTTACAAAACAATTGCAAGGGGAAAGCAAGAGAAGAAAAAGACCCTGCAGCTGGTTGCAGTAAGAGCCATCATAGAAACAGAGCCATGTTCCTTGGGGCTGCACATCACTCTTTGCTCTGCCCTCAGGCAGTACAAAGCTCTTCCCATACCTTATCCTGTAGTTCTGGGCTGTCTGAATAGTTGCAACACTCCAACATTAAATCTGTAGCCAGCTGGAGGTTTAGAATTAGTATTTGAAACCAGTCCCCCATCTTTTTTTTTTTTTTTTGTTAGAGGAAATGGTTTCATAGGCAAGAGGTTGCAAAGAGCTCTCATTTTTTGAAAAACAGTCTTGACAGCCATCCCAAATACATTTTTTATTAAGTTTATTTCAAGTAGCAGATGTGATCTAAGCTATCTTTCAAGATCAAAACCATCCAGAATGAGTGGCCATGAAGAGCAACTGATAAAACCTGTCTGAAGGCACACACAGAAACTGTGAGGATGTGATAATCCTGAGAAGGCTCTTGAGATGTTCCTGTTTCTGTAAGTGGTGGTGGTGATAATATATACTAGTGTCCTGCCCATATCACTGATTCCAGATGGGTTCTTTCCAGCCTTTCTACAGGAAAAAAATAACTTGATGTGGCACAACTGACTTCTTTCGGTCCCAAAAGGCAACATGGCATCGTCCACGAGGGTAGTGCGCATGAGACCTGGAGTCTCTATTTAACTTTCCTTCCAGTTCACCATGTGTCTGGTTGAATCCTGCTGTGGCACTGGCTCTCTTTGTGTATTTGGTTGGAGTTTTTCTGGGGGGTTAGTGAGAAGGTCCTTAGGATTCACAGCCTTGGGCTTGCAAGCCTTGTGTCTGTACAGCTCTCAAGGGTCCTGGTCTCATCCACAGGCTTCAGGGTGATGGTGTTGGTACAATAATGCCAAAATGATCTGGGTGCTGCTGCTGTTTTCCAAAACTGAAATCTGTATGTTGGGGTCTCCTGCATCTCCTTCACTTTGAACTGAGTATTTGGCTGCCTCTGAGAGACCCTGGTCTTTCTACTGTGCTCAAAAATACATCAAGTAAATGGGAAAGAGAAAGATTTTTAAGCATCCTAAACACATCACACCTCGTCCTCCCTAATTGGGCCACCCTTAGGGTACAAACTCCATGATTTATTTAGGTTCAGTGCCTACTGAAAGTGAACTTTTCAAGTCTGGGAGTGGAAGCAATACTGGGGAACTTAGGTGCCTATTCACTGAATGCACATATCCACTTCTTACCATGAGCAACTGCTTATTCATCCACAAGGTGAAATGTAATAATTTAAAAATGCCAAAACAATTGCAAAGAACAAACAGCAAAAATTATAGCTAGATGATTCACAAATGGAAATAAATAAATATACAACATAAATTATGCATTGCAGTCATTTGTTCAACTACAGTAATAATGTTTTTGTGGGCAGGGATAGTTGCTCTTATAAACTTGTACAAAAGAAAACAATGTTACCCTAACAAAAACATTCCCAGGAAATGAATATTTATTCAGATTATGACATTATCCAACATTTTTTGGAAACCTTGAAAACTTTAAAAAATATATTCGGTAACATATTTCTTTTAGGAATTAATGCAATTTTTATTGCTCTCAGATGGTATGTAGATTCTCTTTAAAAGTAATCCCAATATTACAAATGGGGTCTCTTTTTTCTTTCCATTAACAATGTAAAAATGTCTAATGTAAAAGTGGCCTGTCTTTCTGACCCTGTCAGCTCAATCAGATGCTACAGTATTAGATATGTGTGAATTGACAGATTCCATATTGCCTTATTGTCACTATCTCTGCAATACTTCATTTCACTTATAGTTATGACTCTAGGTCTCTGCAGCCATCAGCAGCTTTGCTTCCTATCATGCCCAGTTATCTCTACCAATGCTGTGCTGAGAGGAAAGGGTTTTAGCCCCAGCAAGCCTAGGCAGGACAGGCTTCAAAACAGGAAAAAATTGGAATTGGTTTAAAAAACAGAGCCTCTGAAAAGGAACCATCCTTGCAAATGCAGCTTGGCAGAGCTCTGCTATGTAAAAATGGTGGGTGTCTCTCAAACTGCCTTCATACTGCCCGAGACTATTAATCCTCCCAACACTGCTATGGCTTACAGGAGGATTTCCCTTGTTCTTGCACGTCAGCCCACCTGCACTGTACAGGAAAGGATTCAGCTTCAAAAAGACACGGTTAAACCTCATGCAATCCCATCACAGGTCTGTGCATACCAGACTCTTCTGCATCCCAGACTGTCTTACTAAAGCACAGTCCTTCCCACTGATGTGGCAGACAGAATATCCCTATTAACACATACCTTTCTGTAGCAATATGTTTTATTTTGCTAAGGTGTCCTGGTTTCAGCTGAGATAGATAGGGTTAATTTTCTTTCTAGTGGTTGCTGTGTTTTCAGATTTGTTATGAAAGCCCTGCATATTGCTTAAATTGTGTCCAAGTGGTGTTTGTACTAGTCAAGGACTTTTTTCAGCTTCCCATAGAAGTTGAGAAGGAGCATAGAGAGAACAATGGAATGGCCAATGGAATATTCCATACCAAAGATGTCATGCTCAGTTTATAAATGCAGGTTGGCTGGGGTGGGGGGAAGCCGTGATCTCCACTTGGGTCAGGCTGGACAGCCAATTTACCAGGCAGTGAGAGTGACTTGTATATTATTTTACCATTATGATGATTATTATTGCTATTTTCCCTTTCTGCTATTCTATTAAACTGTCTTTACCTCACCCCACAAGGTGTTTTTTTCACCCCTTTCCCCTCCTCTTCTCCCTCTTCTCCCTGCCATTCTAGGGCTGCAAGGCAGGGTATGCGTGAGAGGCTGCATGCTCCTAGTTGCTGGCGGGGCTTAAACCACGACATCAGGAAAAATGGGGATAAAAACAAACATTCATTAATGAAAACACATAGGAGGAAATTTCAGAAACTGCTTCTGGGCAATTCTTGGGTTTTGTTGTTGTTCTGAAAGAAAAATTGAAAGATGTCAAAGAAAATGTTTGACAATAATGGGAAAATATTTGTTTCTGCCACCATTCTTTCTGTAGGCAACAGCCAGTAATTTCCCTTGTGTGTTGTCCATAATATGTACTTGGCTGGAGCTGGGTGAAAGAATGGCTCCCCGGTATGTGCAGGAGTTGCTGCTGGTGGGGTGGGCGTCAGGCATTTCCACCAGCAGAGCTGGGGCAGTGCAGGATGCTGAGTGGGACCTGTTCCTGCAGGGTGCAGCCACTCTCCTGATGATGCTTCCCTGGCAGCTCGTTGCACTCAGGGCAAATATGGTGACATATTGAGGTTGTTCCTCTGTCTTACCCACAGTGTTTTCAGTTTCCAGTGTTGATAAGAAAATATTTCCCTTCCACTGTAACAGGATAAAGGACTTTTGTCAGTGTGTCCAAACAGTGAATAAGCACGTTAGGAGAGTAGATTGGTAATAACTGAAGCCCTAAAATTTTGCAGCAAGGAATTAAATGCCATAACTACCATTACACTGCAATCACATTTGCTACATCTGCTTATTATCTCATATCTGAGAAGGTAAATGGTGCCAGCATCCACTCTCTGAGCAAAACTGGCGTAGACAGTGTGTTCAGAGAGGAGGAGAGCCAGCTTTTGAGCACCAGAGTGCAGTAGCACAGCACAGCCTGGCCATGTTGGCAATGACATGCTCTCTTCTGCTTCAAAATAGAGACTGCATTGAAATAGAAGCTGCACTGAAATTCCCTGCTGGAAGTACCTTCTGGACATCTCTCTGTGCTGACCTCTGAACCCTTCCTAGGAATTGCTGGGGGTGGTGGTAGGTGGCCTGGCCAAAACTGCACCTGGGAGTGTCCTACCAAGGTGACCTTCTTCAGTTTACTAAAGTGGAAGTGGCTGGTTTTGGCAGAGGAAAAGAAGAATAGCTACCAAAGGAGACAATCAGTAGGGCTAAAGATGAATGAGAAGGCATCAGTAGAAAAGAGGCAGAGGCTGCAGAAACATGGGATGAAAGGAACACAGAGACAGGTTTTGCAAGGGGTTTCAGAGGTAGTAGAAGGTGCTATCAATAAATGTGACAGATATCAAGGGAAATAGGAGATTTGTCATGCAGATGTCCTTGGGATCCAAAGGCAAAGTTTTTTGGAGTCCTTCTCTTTTTTTTCTCAGTCCTTCTCTTTTGCTTCCGTCACTGCCTATTCTAGTTACAACAGTGATTTAGATCAATTGCAAACAATGTGTGATGGATTAACTCCTGACAGTGTGTGACAGTGAGGGCTCTTTGCTAATCTTTAGATGAGCAGCTGTTGTAAAAAAACTGAGCTCCCTCTGAGCTACACAAGTTATGTCAGTACCAGTAGACTAAAGAAGACAAGAAGATGTGAGGCACGGCTGGCAGGAGGCTGTCCATACTGTGGCACTGCTGGCACATCCCTGGCACAGCCTGGACAGGGTGCCTGGGAGAGCAGGATCCCTCCCTGTGGGCAGGGTGAGCACTGGAGGACAGCAGAGTGAGCTCTTCGGGTGCAAACCAAGACATGCCATTCACCCTCTGAACCAGACAATGTTCTGGGCATGAAATGGGTAGGGCATTTGGGCAAAAAAAAAAGAATTAATTCACATTTCCATGTATCCCGATATCTGTTGGGAAAGCAACACGGTTGGCTGCAGGCAATCCTGGCAGCTCTTAGAGTGCCTAGATGACAACTTCTTGAGACAAGAAATAACTAGCCCTACTCGAGGAGATGCATTGTTGGAC
>JAOQGH010000023.1:100909630-100928615 GCA_025769975.1 Gallinago jamesoni | reverse complement strand
ATTCAAGGTGAGGCTCGACGAGGCCCTGGGCAACCTGGTCTAGTTGGAGGTGTCCCTGTGACTGCAGGGGGGTCAGATTAGATGACCTTTGAAGGTCCCTTCCAGCCCAGATGATTCTATGATTCTATGATTCTATGATTCTATGATCAGGACACCAGTGGAAAGGCTAACTCTATTTACAGAATGGTTCTTTGCTGCCTAAGAAAGCCAAGCTACAGAAAGCTGGTTGAACTACAACATAAAAAAGAGACTTGTTCTTTTTGGTTATTTTGTATGGCTTTCACCTAGGTAAAAATATTCTTTTTTTTTTTTCTTTCTATTAATTTCTTGTAACTAACAGAAATCCCCATAGAAATGCCATCCATAGGATACAGCTTCTCAGTAAAATCCCTCCCTTGGGAAAAAACAACCCAACAACCCACAAACAGAAAAAAATAACAATATTTCTTTGGAAACTGTTGTATACACAAAAATTCTTCTGTTCTCCTTTGTGCACTTACTCTTCTCCATGAGATGATAACACTTTTGGTATATGGTTAACTTTTTTAAAAGAAGCTGTAACTATTCACCTATCCTTGTGACCTGAAAAATATAGTAAAGTGTTTTGATTTTTCCCAGCAGCTGAGTGTTCACAATTTTTACAATGGTTATGATACTATGACGTTACAAAGGTTTTTTTTCTCCAGCACTTTTATTAGAAAAACTGCTTTTTTATCTATAAAGTTGTAATAACTTTACATGCTCCTGATGCTATGTCACTGGTGGAAAATATAATAGTATAATATTATTATAATATTATTATAATAATATATCATTACATTATATATTATATTTATATATTATCATATTATTATAATATTACTACACTAACATATTATATTATTATTATATTATAATATTTTGTATTATATGATTTTATGATTTTCCATTAAAAATACAATGCAATTCACTGTCCTTAAAGGAACATTAATATCAAATGAAAACTGATTATTATAATCAAATGTGGTATCCATCTCACAAGGAAGAATTTCATGACCATGGTTTAAGTTTTTTCTCACTTTGTAGCAGTAGATGCTAGTTGAGAGATATGAAAATTTTAATTAGAGCCAGCAGCTTAAATATACATGAAGAGATTAAAATAAAAAAGCAAAAATAGGCTGTTTAAGAGAATCCTTGAAATTGATAAAATATATTAAAGTACTTGATCCCTCTGTGTTCACAGATTTTTCAAAATTGTCTCTTGATTTCTCATTTTGTAAGCCAATTCTTTTTTTTTTTAGGGATACACTTTTTATTTGTATTTGTCAATGCACAAAGCCACAGACCCATTTCTGACAACATTTTCCCAAGCTGAAAGTACATTTTAGTAACTGAACTCTACATACCCGATGGCAAGGAAGTTTGTGCAAATTCAATTTTACTTGACAAGTGTAACGGATTATAACTAAGTGGAAATTACTTTAATGGACATAGATTTGGTGGGTTTAGACATAAAGTTAATCTGGAGGAAATCTTTGTGGAATGCAGTGGAGATAAAAAAAATTATGCTGTGAAGCACAGTAACATCTGTTTGCAGTTTCTCATATGAATTTAGCTCTTCAACCCTTTGGAATTTGCTCCATGGTAATTAGCAGGATTTAGCCTTTTTATAGTATTAATTCAGCAAGGAGTTCCTTTCATTCTCTATTTCATATTGCTCTGTCCTTACCTTGCAGATGGGTAAGAGCTATATGATCCAAATAGAGTGCCAGCTATTGACTTTGGTTGGTCTGGCTTTCTTTTCATTTTTTTACTTCTCACAGAATCGATTTTGGTCACATTTGCTCATATAAAATGGTTACCACCATTGGTTGCCATTGGTGGTTGCTAAAAAAAAAATGTAAGTTCTGGTGCAGAAGAGTTAAGATGCGAATATAAAGTGTGGGAGGAAGATATAGAAAACCAGAAGAGGAGAATGACAGAGCGGGAAAATGCAAGATAAGGAAAAAAGGTTGGGAGGGCAGGAGAATGTCAGGACAGCGACAGAGCTGGGAAAAACTGGAGTAAGGCTAGGGAAGAAGCTAATGGGAAATTGGAGGGACCCTTAGCAGGAAGAGGAAGAAATACCATGAGAAGAGGAGAAACTCTTGCAGACTCAATAAGGAGCTGATGTAAAGGAATATGTGTACATGTGACTCACTGAAGGCAAATATGAAGGTAAATGTGACTCAGCTCTGCAATTGAGTTACTTTTCCCCAAGCCGAAGTTCTTCCAGCTGTAGCATCCAATCACCTCTGGCTTTGTCTCTAAAGTATTTGTCAGGCATTTCTGAGGCTAGCTGCATTTACCTGCATTGTATCAGGCCAGCAACATGCAGTGCCTAAGATCTCTGTATGGGTTCAGCCTGTCCTTGCAATCGTATTATGGGGAGGGTGTTAAGTGGATTGTGACACTGGGTGCGCACAGCCTGATTAGTGTTTTCTTCTGCAGCAGGTGGGAATGACAACAACCTGGGCTTGGGTCAATTTGGATGTGCAGGTCAGTGGAGACCATGCCAGGCTGCAAACCTCTCCCAGGACTGGCCAGGTCATGTACAGCATAGACAGGGATCCTTCCTTTCCTTTTGCAGACCAGGTGAAGACACGATGTCACTATGTTTCCTCATAGTGTTCACCGTGTTGAAGGTCTGAATTTCAGGCCATCTTTTGCATTCTTCTGTTATGGAGCCTTCTTTGGGGATTTTGTAAGATTCCTTCCCCTGGGACAATCCCCCACCACACAATGTAAAGTGGAGTTCAACATAGGTCTCCTCACTGAGACAACTTAAGTAAATTTGGCCCAAGTTTCATCTGAAATCACTGTAGAAGAAGATGCACCTTCTAGTAGTGCTTATATATTTATGGATAGCTAGGATAGGTAGGGTGCTCTCAGGTTGGACTTTGGGGATGATCTGCATCTGCTGAGGTTATACACAGAGAGATGAGAAAGATTGACTTCAAACTGACTGCCTAATGCGGATGCCCAACTATATTTATTAATTAGAGAGTTTGTTTCAGTTTGTGGTAGCAACTGTATTAGGAAATGGCGTGGTTTTGTTCTCTGTTGTGGCAGCAGAAATAGTCTATCATTTTAATGAAAATAGGTATTATATTTAAATTTATGAAAAATTAGATTGGATTCTTTCCAGAGGTTCTGTTACTATTGTTGAAGACCAAACAACCACCTTCCTCCCTCACAACTTCTATTCTTCTTGAAGGTGTACCAGGTATTAAACCACAACATTTTGGGAAACATGTTTGTATTATTCATATCAGATTGTTTGTGAATAATAAGAAAATTTTCTACAAAAAACAGGAATTACTTCTGAACCAGACTTCTATATGAGCTTGGGTTTCTTTATTCTTATTAGGAGTTCTCTAAATAAGATATGCTGCTTTGTATTATGTCTTTTACCAACCATGGGGCTCCCCTGAAAGCATTTCTTCCAGCTAAGTATTAATTCAACAAACATTCCTGTCTTTTCGTTTCAGTACCTTTTTTTTAAGATTTGTGAAGGCAAACAATTAGTCCCTCTAAACTCCCTTAATAGTCAATGAAGAAAAATAGGCACTTTTATGATGCAACTCAATTTCCTTGTTGTGGACATTTAGTTGAGAATGAGATAAATCACACCCTGTCAGTGACTGTTTCCCTCCAAGGGAGTATATGCTACTAAATCATAGACATTTCATTATGAGTCTACCCTTGTTTTCAAGATGTGCTAGATATACATACGTATATCTATATATGCTACGTGTGTGTGTGTATATATGTGTGTGTATAAATACATGCACATACCATATATATAAGCTCTCTTAATTTGACTATATGCTTATATATAAGTTTATAGGCTTATGTATATAGTTAGAATATAACTGATGTATAACTTCGTCTTATAACTTCTATCCTTAACTTCCTAGGGAAGATTTGAAGCACTAGGGCTGATGCTAGCTTCTTCTGAATTGCTTTCAGACTCTTTATGACTAGTATTGGGTTTGGGCTATTCGCTGTTTACAAGTCAACATATCCCAATATTTGGGACATCTATTCTTCACATTTATTTTTGGCATGTATATTGTGTCTGTAGATAAAGGACAGGTGTCCGAGGACATCTCTCTCTCCTCAGGCTAGTTCATTCAGAGATGTAGGGACATGGGAAACCGGAGTAGGTATTTGTTTTCTTTACAGAGAAATCTGTTACCCAGGCAATTAAATTTAATGCCTTGGCATGCTAATGAGCCTTTTTCCCCTCCATCTCTTAAAGATGTTCCCATTCATCCTGTTTTTTTCTCAGATACCCAAATGTGCAAATCTCCCAAAGTGGCCTTTTTCTTCCCTGCTGAGGTTCATTAACCATTGCTGGTCCATTGCTGAATCATTGAGATTCAACACCATGGTTTCCTGAAGACAGAGCAGGCTGAGTCATTAAAGAATGACTGAGTACACAATGTGGTGGGATGTAACTTTCTGATCCTGTCACAGATAAAGACTCCCTTACAGCGCTCATTAATGACTCATGCATTATCTTTGATATCTGGAGAGTTTGTGGCCATTTTGGTTACTGTTGTAAATACTATCAGTTGTAGTTCTTAACTTCCTAATGTTTAGCGTCTTGACTGAACTGTCCTATTTTTCTGAAAAGGAGAAAAGCCTGGAGGACTGGAGTGTCTTCTCAGATGCTAAAAGCAGCTAATCCAGAAAGCCTCTGGTGTTGTTCTTTCATTGCATCAGGAGCAGAAACTCGGCAATGAGTTCAGTCTTTCCAGCCAAGCATAAAACCGACAAATAGGTCTGCCAAATGCCCTTAGATGTTCTTGCAGTGCCCAAGCAGCCACTGGCTGGTGCTGTCTGCTTTTGTGTTGCAATGAGTGCTTGTCCTCAGCGATGAATTCTCAGACCCACCAAGTTTGATGCTTTATACATGAGACTGAGATATCTGGCCCTCCTTATTCACCCCCCTCTGCTGTGTTTCACGTACTTTGACTGATGTCTTGCAACATCTCACTCTCTAGTCCCATTTGCCACACACGTTAGACCAGCATTTGTGTGATCTCCTGATCACTTGTTCCCAGCAGGTACAAGAGAGGCCCTGGTGTAGCAAAGCCTGGAAGGAGCCTGTCTGGAAAAGCATCCTGGAGTTATGGAAAAGTTATCTATATTTTTAAGCTCACCTCTACAAATCAGGCTCTTCAGGGAAGGAAATTGCTAGAAGTTTTCTTTGGCTTTTGCAAGTAATGTGTTGGTGTCTAAACCACATTTTCTGGGGTATTATTAGACTCTGTGTTCATCACACTCATGTTTCCCTCCCATGTGGAGTGCCAAGCACTCATTCACCTTCCCTTTGCATATAAGAAGGCAGGTAATCAAAAAGAGGCACACAGAGAAATGGAAACTCTCTAGAAGAGAGAAAACCATGTGTTAGCTAAGGGAGCTGGGCAGACCAGGGAAAAGGAAAATTGGAGATAATCTTCTATATCCACCTACCAAGATCTTGAATCCTTAGTTCTTCATTTGTTTGGGGGAAGAAGTGTAAAGTAAGTATCCAGCCCTACTGCTAGCAAGAAATAACAGGGACAAGCAGACATTTCTCTGTCCCTATTAAGCCTCTAGGGTGAAAGAATGCATTGAAGATCAGATTTAAAAAAAAAAAAAAGGTAAATTTCTAAAAAACTACAAACCAGTAACTTTTGAGGCCTTCAGCTAACAGGAACAAGAGAAGGGACAAGAGAGATTTGGAGGAGTAACAGCAAGCAAAGTCCGGGGAAAAAAGTTTCCTTCTTGGAAGTGCTCAGAGGTCTGTGAGATAGGGAATGGAACATCTTCTGAACCCGTGGTATTCCTCGCTTGTCCCCGCACTGAGTGTGAGACGTGAGTTCAGGTTTCTCCTGTGCTCACGGCTCCTTTGAGCTGCAGGGGCTGGGAGAAGAGAAATGCTTTCAGCCTGTCCCACAAAACAAAACTCCCAGCAAAAGTAGCTGTTTTCAAGGGGCTATTCTGATGTCACTCAACTCCTCTCATGAAGTCATCGCTTAATGCTTGTTACTATATCAACCTGCGAGTCTTTTTCGCTATTACTCATGCAACACAAATGCCTACAGGTGTGTCACTGTTGTGAAGTTCACCTTTAAAATGTTCATTTAAAAATATCTCTCCTATGCAGTATCTCACTGGGACAAAGCACACGGCTTTACAGAAATATTACTTTTGAAGAAAAGCCAGCTCCAACTCATCCTGTACTGTCTGAATAAAAAAAATAAGTAAACTAAAGGAAATAGCATTCTTTGAGTGAACCAGCATTTTAGCTGAATACTTCTCTCTTTTATGTTCAATATTTCCAAAAGGTTTTTCAAGAGCTCATTTTCTGTTTTTCTGTTTTTCTCATTTTCTGTTTTTGAAAGTCTTGTTCTGTGCAGTGGAGTAGTTCTTCAACTATTCGTTGACTATTGTGGTTTTCTGCGTCTGTACTATTTAGGAACGGTAATAAACAGAACAAGTGCTCTAAGGAACAGTGTTTATAATTTTTCTGGGCATTATTAAGCTCATGTGAGATATCTTTTCTTTAGTACGGTAGAGACTAGCAGGAAAGATGCCAGTACAACAGGTCATATTATGGATGGGAAATCCCTTTCGGTGGCATTTGAAATGCTGGTGCTGATTCTAGACCAACAATGAACTCCATGGAAAAAATGAATGACAGTAAGCCAGGCAGATTTAACCGTCTTCTTGGAGTTATCTTCAAGTCTTTCTAGGGTGTAAACAACCTCAGTGAAATATTTACAGTCCTGCATTTTGTCTCTTACTGCGGTGGAGTACAGTAGTTATGGGGACCCCGTGACCATGCTGCCATAGACCTCAGCGCTTGCAGCTCATCTACTGCTTCTTTCCCAGTCACATGCTCTGACAGCAAATGCTATAAAGATTGGTAAGAAAGAATATAACAGAAATGGTGCCAACAAGCAGGATTCCCTCAAAGAAGCCTTTCTCTCTCCATTGACTATAGGAGAAGCCTAGGGTTACAGGTCTCTGATTTCAGGGCCAGAAGGAAGTGTGCAAAGCTTGGATGGGATTGTCTTGGCCTTGGTGGCTTCTACCTGTGGTGCAGAAGCAGCTACAGCTCTGCTAGTTTTTGGGGCATTATCATTATCATGATGCAATATGTGTTGTCTGAGTGTCATAAGTTTGAGGGATTAGGACTGTAACGTAACCACTGTCACTGAATTTCACTGAATGTTTAGAGTTGGAAGGGATCATAGAGATCATCTAGTCCAACTCCCCTGCTGAAGCAGGATTGCCTAGAGCATGTTAGAGCATGTTACTCAGGACTGCATCCAGGTGGGTCTTGAAAATCTCCAAAGAAGGGGACTCCACGACCTCCCTGGGCAGCCTGTTCCAGGGAACTTTCATGAAATATGCACAAACTTTCAGACACAGTTTTTTTTAAGGGTTCATTTGTTATTTTGACTTAAAGCTTTTTTTCTCCCAATTTTTAAAATGGATTTACAGTTTTCAAAGTTTTTTGAGCTCAAGGTAATTTTATTTTACTTTGCTTTTCTGTAAAGGGGAGCTATGAAGTGCTGGTAAAGGGGTATCAGTTTATCTCAGTGAAGCTGCGTACATATGTGGAGCTTAATTGTATTCCACTGGTTCTCTACTCTCCACCGGCATCCCTGGGGGTGCAGATCATTTTGCTGGTGACAGATATACCTGGCAGAGGACGACTGACCTGCAGCCCGCCTCTGTGGCCCAGTAAACAGCATAGGGGTCAGCCTGGACCTTTTTGTGGGGTGATGTTTCCAGCATCAGTCGCTATTATATCTCCAGCTCCTGTGGGCTAAACTCTGCAGAGAGGGTTCTGGGAAGCATCATCAACAATGGAAACTAAAGCCTTATTCTTTTTTCTCTCTCAAAAAAAAAGTTTCCTCATCTCCAGTGTTCATGGAAGCAGCTTATGAAATGGTACCCAGATTTCTACTGTGTGAGGTTCATGTTGAAAAAGAAGTAAAAGTAAGAATAAGAGGTACTTAAAGACAAGTCTTACTTCAGAGGGGTAAAATTACCATTAGTGGCTTCATTCTTCCAGCCAGATAAACTCTTTCCAGTTTAAAGATGGTGCTCCAGTCCACTCTGAATTCTTTCTTTTTTTTTTTTTTATAGACAGATATTTCAGAAAAAAATGCCATGGAATCAGTTCAAAGAATTATATTAAATAGATGGAAATACCAAACAAATGTACAAAACAGTCTTACGCCTCAATAAAAATACAGAGTTCAGCTTGCATCCCCATGCAGATGTAACACTACTTTAGCTGCAGGATTCGTGAGTCAGTGTTTCTACTGTCAGATTTCTGACATGTGGGCTGACAGCACTTATCTTGGCCAGTACAATTTCTCAACATCCGGAGTAAATCACTGCTGAAATTTTTTTTTCAGCCTAGTTCACAATCAGGGAAAGAAGCTGTGGGAGAAATGATATTGCCTGATTGCCACATCTGAGACTGACTTAAAATTCTTGTTTCCATGTCACTGTTGCTTGAGTACACTGTTCTTGCTCTTCTTCAGTTACATACAATCATAGAATGGTTTTGGTTGGAAAGGACCTTAAAGATCTAGTTCCAAACCCCCTACCATGGGCTGGGACACCTCCTACCAGAGCAGGTTGCTCGAAGCCCAATCCAACCTGGTCTTGAACACTTCCAAGGATGGGGCATCCACATTTTCTCTGGGCAACCTGTTCCAGTGTCTCACCACCCTCAAAGGAAAGAATTTCTTTCTAATATCTAATTTAAATCTTCCTTCTTTCAGTTTGAAGCCATTACCCCTTGACCTATCACTACATGCCCTTGTAAAAGTCCCTTTCCCAGCTTTCCTGTAGGTTCCCTTTATGCACTGGAGGCTGCTGTAAGGTCTTCTCTTATCTTCTCAGTCTGAATAACCCCAACTCTCTCAGCCTGTCTTCATAGGAGAGGTGCTCCAGCCCTCTGAGCATCTTCATTGCCTTCCCCTGGACTTGATCCAAGAGGTCCATGTCGTTACCCCATACTTTGTGTTTAATGTTGTTAGTGCTCTGGCTTGCTTGGGAACCAGGGAGGATGGTCAGACTTGATTAGCAAGGGAAAAGAAGAGAAGTATTTGTGGTCCAATTACACATCAGTGATCTGAGCACAAACAAATGACTGTCTGAGCTGGGCACATCTGACACATTTTAGCCAAATCCTTTCCCACGTTGTACAGCTCACCCCCAAAAAGCCCCCACACCTCTGGCTTTGGTTGACTTACTGAATAGCCAGGGATTTGCAGCATTTCTCTGCTACTACCTTAGGAGGCAGCAGGAGAATGCAAAATGCTGAGTAGCCCCATTGCGTCTTTGAAGCATTTTACATCATTCTGGACTTAAGAGCACACAGAGATATTAGGAAACTTCATGAACAGGGATTTTATTGTCAGGAGAGAGGAGGAATGAGAATGGTGCCCAGCTGATGGCACAGCCTTGGCCATGTTGGCTCTGTGGGGTAAGCAGGAGGGGGCTAGAGTGAAATCAGGAGCCTTGCTTCACTGCCAGAAGGACATATGACAAGGAGGAAAGGAGCTGGTAAATGGGGATGCTGAGCAACTTCAAGCATGATGTCAGTCTCTGTTGTGGGGCTGAGACTGGCTTACTACATATAAAGTACACTTCAGTTCTAAAAATGTGGTAGATCTCTGTGGCGTGACATTGCATCATTAAAAAGGATGATGTTCAATCTCTTTCTGTGGTCCGAAGTGTATTCCGTCTTTAGGTGCATGAGAAACCTGTCAGAAGAGCCCTTAATTGGCAGGTTAATGTTAAAAGCTTTATGTGGAGAAGGAGTGTCTGGGGAACAGTGTCAATGTCCAGGAACTGGCTGCAGAAGTCAGGTTTCTTGCTTAGGGCATCTCATCACCTTTCTCTGAATTAGCAGGCAGCTTCTCCTTCTACAACAGATGTCAAATTATTCCCAAATCAGCTATGCGTTACCTGAAACTCTGGCAAAGGCAGCACTGTGAAAGTCTTTGTGGTTTATTTCCTTCCTGAACTTCACTGATTTGGAACAAGCAGTCCTTTCTTTTCTGGTTGGAGATCAGTGCTCACCAATTCATGTGCCTCATAGTCACCAAACCGAAACACTAAAAGGAGAACGGTGCCTAATCTCCAGTATGTGCCTGTTTGACAACGAGCATACTCCTGCTTTCTCAGTTCTTTTCCACCTATTTACAAGTATTGCTCCTTGTTTGATGAATTTCTCCATTTGCTGTTCTCAGATTGTCAAAACAGATTATGACTCTCCCAAATGTATTGCAAGTAATTGCCAGATATTTTTTATGTGCTGTACTTGAACTGCAGTTTAATCACTGAAGATCCTTTTAAAATTTCGATTAAACTTTATTTCATCGTTTTGAAAACTGCTTGGACTGGAAACAGAAATCATGTGGTATGTAATAGTTCATATTCACGTCCCCATTAATATTAACATGTACACTCAGTACTCTGTAATATTAAAATATAAAATATTTTTATGATAATCTGTGTCATATTGCTATAATAATAGACTTATAGAATCATTTAGTTTGGAAAAGACTTTTAAGATCGAGTCTAACTGTAAATTTAACACTGCCAAGTCCACCACTAAATGATGTCCCTTAGTGCCACGTCTACATTTTTAAATACCTCCAGAGATGGTGATTCAACCACTTCCTTGAGCAGCCCATTCCAATGCTTGACAACCCTTTCAGTGAAGAACTTTTCCCTAATAGCCAATCTAAACTTCCCCTGGTGCAACATGAGGCCATTTCCTCTTGTCCTATCACTTGTTATTTGGGAGAAGAGACTGACTCCCACCTCACTACACCCTCCTTTCAGGTAGTTGTAGAGAGCAATAAGGTCTCCCCTCAGCCTTCTTTTCTCCAGGTTAAACAACCCCCGTTCCTTCAGATGCTCCTCATAAGACTTGTTCTCTAGACTCTTCACCAGCTTTGCTGCTCTTCTTTGAATGCTATGTGCTCTCAGGTGACAATACATTTTTAACAGGCCACTAACATATTCTTTCTCCTGGACTTGTATCTTATGAATGTGTATTTCATCAGAAAAGTGTGGCATGGTTAAACACGCAAACATTCTTTTGTTGGTTTGTTTTGGGATTTTCTGCATGGTAAATCTGTGATAAAAAGTAGTAAGATTTGTATTGCTTGCTATGAAAGATTTGATAATAGTTCTGATTTTACCTATGAAGGATGTTTTTGTCACAGTAAATATTATTATTATGTACCCGGGAATAAATACATCATAGCTACTCTTGAAACCTAGAGGCAAAATTTGGCTCTCACATCAGTGAAAGTTCAGCCACAGATGTCACCCAGAGCAAGCACAGACCATCGTTTATCGTGCTGCTAGGGATTTTGGAGGCAAAACTGAAAGGGGCTGATACTTCAAGTTGAGGATCAGAAGCCCAGGTTGTCCCATCTCCTCATGTGCATACAACTGCCTGGTTTGATCCAGGTGGGTGACTCTGACAGTCAAAGAGGACTTGTTGCAGTTATAAACAATGTGTTTGAAATGAATATTTCTAAACTTGCTCTTTTTAAGATCAAAACATTGACTAATTTCCCAACCCATAAATGTTCCTTCTTCATCATCTATTAACTTTCTTTGGCCCATGTTACCATATTGTTAACATTCACTAAATATTCTACCAAATGGAGCTGTCACAGAGGCAGGCAGCCTGTGGGGATGCTGTCCAGTTCTGGTACAAGAAAAGTTCTTTTTCACAGGACTCTGCCTTCTGGTGGGCAGGTACCATTTCAAGCCATTGCCTATACTCAAAAGTGTTCAAATGGCTGTCAAGTCTTGAGTTACCTTCAGACAGTTATTGTGAAAGTATTTGTGCAGAGATTGGAGAATATCTATAGAATATAGATGTTTTTGTACATTGATCACTACCTCCATCCTAAAACCTTCATTTCTATAGATCCCTGCACTGTATAAAAGAAAATAGTAGCTTTCTACAGTTTTTTTTTAATGTTTTAATAATTATACTGCTGCTTGGGAATTTAAAATAACTTGAAAATCTGTGAACTGGGATCCTAGGCATTTTTTCAAGAGGTAGCTTTAAATTCCCAAGGCTGCTGCAACTGTGCATCCTTCTGCCATCCATATAATCTTTCTCTTCTCTAAAGTAAAGGTATTCCTGTTTTTCTCCATCACAGCAAGGTTCCTTTTTCCACAATATGGGATTACCCTGACTGATGGATTGTCTCTAGCCACTTAGATATATTAACCCATAGATATATTTCTCTCTGTGCTGGTAGCCAATGTTAGTAACCCCTAAGACAGTCCTTGCTCGTTAATGAAAACCACACTCTAATCCTTGAATTTTGAGGGGAATTACAGGTAATCAAGGGACATATCTGCAAAGCATATAACATGCTGCTGCTGTGATCTATCAAATGATCAAATTCCCTTAAGATTAATCAACTGGCTTTAATGGATACAAGAAATATTATTGAATTATGGCAAAAGGCTACATTATCAATTACACAACTCTAAACAAAATCATTAAACATAGCATGTTTTTGCTTTGGTTTAGGAGTATTTCATATGGTTGGGAACAGCTAACAACCTTCTCTCTCCAAGGCTTGTTATCCCTGTTGAGGAACATCAAGTTACCCATCTGTGCTCTTGTTTTCCTGTCATTGCCCTGCCTTGCAAAGCTCACTTCTTGATCCTTCTCCACTGGAAGTCAGTCTTATGAAGAGAGACAGGAGAGTTACTTTCAACTTGTCTTCTCATACACTTCCCCATGCCTGAAAGTCTCTGAATCAAGTTTCTTCCTTTCTTCTTGGTTCTTTGCACTGGAGTTTTTTTATCTTTTTTAAAGCCTTAATGATCTGAGGCAAGAGCCTATTGGGTGTTATGAAGGAAGCATTCTGGATTTTTCTGGACATGGAGATATCACAACAGATGCAAGACTTCTTTCAAACTATCTAATTATGCACTGAAAGCAGTAATCACTGTATAAAATATTCATTGTACATGTATCTTGCCAAGTTCATATTTTCTAGTTTATTATAACTTCTTAGAGATAGCATGTTACATAGCAACAATTTAAAATTTGACTCTTAGACCACTTTCTATGTTACTCTCTCCCTCTCTCTTTCTTTCCTTTATATCCAAAGGAAGATAGAAGAAACCTTGAAATAAGTAGCCTAAGATAGCCAGTTTCTAGGGAAGACTCCAGTAGACACTAAGCCCTGAAGCATTCACATAAGGTTAAATCACAGAAATGTCAAAAGAATCCATGAGCCACAGTTCAAAAAGCCAAAAAAGCCCCTTTCTAAGAATCTATAAGGTACATCTCTTAAGCAATACAAGCACATCTGCCCAACTTACCTTTCAATCTTTCTTAAAACCATGAAGATACAAATAAATTCTCAGATGTTGTAAATACTATGTCACTTGGGCAGTAAGTAGCCTTTAGATGTTATGAAAGAGTGACAAAAACTTATTTAGCTTCTTTTAATATTTCTTTCTTTCCCTTTTGTTCCTGCTTTTCCTTTCTGCTCCATACAATTGGCATCTGTATTGCTTCCAGGCTGTGAAAATCAACCTACAGTAATTGGGTGAACTGTCAGTGAAAAAAAATGTTTTGCCACAAGGCTTAGATTTCCAGAAGAAGAAATTATCTGTTGCCTCCAAAAGTAATTATCCATTAAGCCTTGCACAGTGCTTTCTTTTGGATTTGGGAGAGACTCATTTTAACTGAATCCTAGGATCATTCAGGTTGGAAAGGACCTCAGAAGGTCTCTCATCCAGGCTCCTGCTTAAAGCAAGATAAGCTACAGGATCAGACCACGCTGCTCAGGACTTTCTGAGAGCTTATGTTTTCATGTCAGATAGTGGTGCTGTTCTTCTAAAATATTTTATTCTAGCTGTTTGGGATAGAATAATCTGCAATCCTAGATTCTTACAGAGTCCCTTTACAGCATAGTTGTCAGCTTTCACAAGTGTCCTGGGCATTGCTGGCGTTCAGGTGTGGCAGCCTGAAAGTTCAAACAGAGTACCTCAGTTAATGTTAAGGGTTAATAGAATTACCACTGCAATGGTCAAAGGATGCAGCATAGCAACACTTACAGGTACAGGTAACACCTACATATAATGTCTTATTAGCTCAAATGACACAGTTGAATAAAGGGATCACACTTTCTGGTTGAGTCCCTTTGTCATCTTCACAAAAGGAAAAGCCTTTTTAAACAGCAATAATACTTGGTGAATGGAAGAGTGTGGACTGAAGGAGAAAGAAAAACATAATTTCCTTTGGCAATGGAAAATTGCTTCGAAATCCTACATGGAAGATGCTGGAGAATGTAGGTCCCCTTCAGGACTTCAGACATCTTTGACGTTTTCAACTACTTTAACTCTGAGTAACCCCACTGATTCCTCTGTGGGAAGATGAATACTAAAGCCCAGTGAAGTCAACAAGACATTGGGAAACCGAGAACCTTAGAGAACTTAAAGCAGCAAAGAGATGCCAGAGAAATGGAATTGGGATGAACTGTGTTTACCATTTTGTATTTACAGAGTTTAATAAATAGAAGCTGTGTCAACTGGGAGAAAGAACATGAAATCACATCAAATTATACACAGTCAGATCAAACATATGTAAATATAAGAAGCTTCAAGCTGCAGTAACCCTACTCTTTGGCAGGATACACAGAGACCCACTGCCTTCAAGTTGAAACCAAAGGTGAAATGATGAGAATAATAAGTGGTTTTAGTACTGAAGGTGGCCATTGTAAGCTACTAGCAGAGAACATGAAATTCTCCACAACATTCAGTCCTTGACTCAAAAGAACATCCCTCTTGAACATATGTAATAGAGTTGGCTGCATGAAGGAATTATTGGATAAAGTTCTGCTTTCATCTAGGACTCTTCCAACCTAGTAACTATCACAGAGGGCCATGACAATAATAATTGTCCAATGAAAGATTCATTCAAGATGAACATCCACTCAATCAACATTGAACTAGACCTGCTAGGAATGGCAGTATCTCCCACTATTACTGACCATATTGACAGGGAGGTCTCGCCTTGGGGTCAGTGAGTGCCAGCTGGTTCATGGGGAGAGACAAGCTGGGAGCTGAGCATGGGTCAGTGGAAACCCTGCCCTCACTCACAGGCACAGTCCCACAGGAGTTGATAATGGGGTCTGAACCAGGGCCAGGATCCATCCAGGTGCCCCAGCCAGAGGAAGGAAACAGCGCTGGGAAGAAGCTGCAACATGACTCTGAAGTCCATCCATATGGGTACACCTACAACGTCACTTAGGCAGGATCGAGAGCTGAAATTGGGGCTAAAAAGTGTAAGTGCAGTAAGAATTTTTTACAGTCGAGCAAAGGAGGACAAATACATCTTTATATCACAACAGTTAAGTGTTCGTTTTTGTGGAGTGTTATTCCAATATCAAACAGCCTTCATAAATAATCTAGTAATACTGGGCTTTCATCATAAGGTCACTTGCTTAATCCCATGTAGGCAGTGACAAATGGCAAGCTGTGGCTGACTCAACCATTTCTCTCACACCCTCTCATTATGTACATTTGGAATAAAAAGGCTCTGTACCCCGCTGAGCAATCTTTACAAAGTGTGCTGCTTGTTGGGTAGGGTTCAAGGAAAGGCAGAGCAATTCAGACGTTGCATGAACAGAAGCCAACTTTTAACTTGATTGAATTTCCACAGTAAGGCTAAGAATTTTAGTACTAAACCACAAATAATTACTGTTATAATTGTTTTCCAGCATCCACAGGTGTGCTGGCTGCCTCTCAGCCTAAATGAAAAGACCAGGACTTTTGGTTTAAAAAGTTCACAATGTTCCTGCTTCTGCAAAGTTCACTGAAAGCCAGTGGGAATAATATTCATAGGTGTCTCCTTATGAAAGGCCACAAACTTTATGTTCACTCAGTTGTCTGGGAAAATTTATTCAAAGTTCAGATTAAGTTAACAGGCAAAGAACACACTTGGTGTCTGTGAATGAGCTGGAGTTTAATGCAGCCCTCCTGTATCCCATAAGAACACGGAAATGGTCATACTGGTTCAGAGCAGATATCCACCTAGCCCAAAAGTGCCTGTAAGCAGATATCTAGGGAAACATAAAAGCAGGGGAAGTCTGTGTGATATTTCTTCCTACTACCTTACCCCACCTCCACCAATTTCTTGAAGGATTTCCTCTGCCTGTCCTGGCTTGTCTGTTCGGTAACGTCCAAGTGATCCTCTTTTATGGAATTCCCCATTTCCCCCTTGAAACCATTGTTTACCTGGTATTTCCTTTAATTTTCTTTGCTTTTTTGACTTCTACCAAAGACTGAGCTGATGGTTTTAGGGAAATATCTGCTGTTTCCTGAGGCCTCGCTCCGGAGTGGTTATGCTTGGCCCAGAAGCCAGCATTTTATATATGATTTGTTTGCAGTCATGTGCATTTTTTTACATTTATATGTATCACACATACATATCTTACCCCCTTGTCACTCATTTTCCTAACATCCTTCCTAAAGGCGCTCGGTCTACCTTTGTTATTACAATTTGGAGCAGCTCTGCATCGCCAGCAAACCTTTCCACTGCTCTGATCTTACTGGCCTTATGAAGACACGATGGAATTGGTCTGGAGGGCTTCAGGGCTGGTAACTTCTACTTTTATCACTCTTTCAGGTTCTTCCTGCACACAGGACTATCTTTTCTTTCAAGCACAGTCTCTGCATAAAGCCTGTGCGAATTTTAAAAGCAGGAATTTCTTTTAAATAGTTTTTGGCTTTTCTTTTCCCTAAAGGGATTGGCATCTTGGCTTCTACATGTTTATTTATAAATATTACATTTATTAGAAGATAAAGGGTATTACCTTCACAAACAATGGGTTTTTTTGCATCTTTAGCATGTGTACATGTCTGTGTGTTTTCAAATATGTGTGCATGGAAATACTGAAATTAATATTTAATGTGAATGCCTTTTCCTCTACTCTCAGAAGACAGTGGTTTTTCATAATCGCTGTACTTTCAGATGTGGCTAAAATCAGAAATGTAAGAGAAGAACTAAACTACCAATTCAATATTTTGCCTTTCCCATGATATTTTGCTTGTTTTCACTTCATAGACGAAAGAGTGACTCCAGGGACTAAACATGCTGAAGGCACAGGCTCTCCCTTTATGAAGCTGCAGCATAATGGGTAAATAAAACATTAAATTGCTTTTCTTGTATTGTCTACAGTTTTAATTTTTAGAAAAGCAAGCAGATTGATGGTCAAACTAACTTGTATTTTACCAGTGTGTGATTAGATTCACAAAAAGTGTCGATCCTGCTCCAAAATGCAATAATTGGTGTATTCCACTTTGTGACCACAGCTCAGCTACACGCAGAAAGAGGTTTTTCTCCAGGCAGATAGAAACGAAAACAAATTATCTTTCTTAAAAGCTCAATAAATCCTAAAGCCTGGCAAACATTACTGATCTCATTATCCTCAGCAATATTGCTGGAGAAAGGTCATACCATTATAATGTCTTTTTTTCAATGAAAGCCTTAAGTTAGTTCAACAAACATAAACCAAGTTTGGATTAATAAACTTCAGTCACACTAATAAATATTAAGTCTGTTGTCATGAGCCATTATAAATTATATCTTGTTATACAATTCATATCCACAGATGTTTCATGCAAAGACTATAAACTTTATTATAGTAATATATTAATTTTTACTCATTACCTAACAGAGGTGAAAATATTCCTTCTTAAACTTTCTGTATTAAGATTTAAGCTACAGTATCAGCCACCATGCCTAGTTTGTAAATGCTCTCCTAATGTCTCTGACTTCTGAAATTAGAGACTTCTACCATGTTCTGGCTAACTCAAATTTAGTAGTTTTAAAGCACATATAAGAGAAAATCTTGGAAGCTGTCACAGTGATATCAGACTTCATCAGACAACAAGGAAAAGGTGTTTTAAAATGAACAGGGCAGTGGTTCACTGTAAAGATTGGAAACACATAAACTGAAGACCAAGATTTAAAAGGGGTCACATATCTGTATGTCCTATGATTGCTAATACCAGTACTGATAAAGTATCATAAGAATGGTTTCTCACAGTGTATGTCAATGTTCTTGTTTAGGAATCATAAAATCATAGAATTGTGTAGGTTGGAAGGGACCTTTAAGATCATCTAGTCCAGCCATCAACCTAACCCTGAGGAAAAACCATCACTAAACCATGTCACTAAGCACTATGTCAACCCGTCTTTTGAAAACCTCCAGGGATGGTGCCTTAACCACTTCCCTGGGCAGCCCATTCCGATGCTTGATAACCCTTTCAGTGTAAAAATTTTTCCTGATATCCAATCTGAACCTCCCCTGGTGCAACTTGAGGCTGTTTCCTCTTGTCCTATCACCTGTGACTTGAAGAGTTCCCAGTTCTCCCTTCCGGGAGATCCACCTGGTTGATGGTGAGCTCTACCTGAGCCTTGGTGGGGTCCTCAGATCGTGTCCTTGGCCGGTCCCAGCGCTGTGGGGAAGGGGGCTCCCACGAGCCCACGGGATGCTGGAGTGAGTACCAGCAGAGATGCTGGAGTACCAGCAGGGATGCTGGAGGGAGTACCAGCAGAGATGCTGGAGTGAGTATCAGCAGAGATGCTGGAGTACCAGCAGGGATGCTGGAGGGAGTACCAGCAGGGATGCTGTGAGGCAGGGCTGCCCCGTGTCTCTTGGCGTGCCGCAGTTATCACCACACTTGCATCACCATTTCTGGGTGGCGCTGTGTCAGCAGCGTGTGAGGAGGGTGATTTTTGGAGTTTTCCCAGGGTTTGCTCTGTGGAAAACCCTTCCAGCCGCCCGCTGAACCCCGGGTGCCGCCCCAGCTGAAGCACCAGCAGGTCGAGGCAGGCTGTTAGCATCCCACGGTATATTTAGTTCAGGTTTAACGG
>JAOQGH010000023.1:100862178-100909530 GCA_025769975.1 Gallinago jamesoni | reverse complement strand
TGGTTGGACTCGATGATCTCTGAGGTCCCTTCCAACCACCACAATTCTGTGATTCTGTGATTCTGTGATTCTGTGAGGCCTCAACAGAGCCAAGTACAGGGGGACAATCACTTCCTGAGTTCTACTCAACACACTGTTCCTGATACAGTCTAGGATGCTGTTGGCCTCCTTGGCCATCTGGGTACAGTGCTGGCTCGTATTCAGCTGGCTGTCGACCTCGATTTCTGTATAACATAAGGTAGGATTAAGCGTGGAGCTCTTCTGCATTTGTAGCTATAAATAATGCATGATTAGGTTATTACAACATTATCACATTGCTGCATTTTAGCTGTTTTATATGGATCATCCTTTGGTTCTTTGGGCTGATGTGGTCTTTTGGCCTTTTGGGCAATTCTCCAGCTTATGGATGGAATAGCAGCTTCAGGCACGGACAATGTGTTGGTGTTGTCTCTTGGGAGGGGAAGGGGGAAGGTGGTGGGCAACAAGCTGGCAGGATGAAAGCACGTGCCTTGTACTTCTCACCAGAATAGCATGTCTTCAGAGCAGGCAGAAAGGTGACCAGGGCATCAGCAGGCAGAGGGAGAAGTGGTCATGAATTCAAGCTATGGGAATGAGCAGCCTCTAGGCACTCTGAACTCAACCCAATTTGAAATGCCACCAAATTCTTCTCATTTCTGTGCTAAGCCTTCAGAGCCAGATGAGTCTGCCTTGGGAAGTGTCTGAAACCACCGTTGTGGCTTAAAATGGCTTTCTGAGCCTGAAAAAAGGCTAATAACCCCTCAGTCGTGGCAGTTAAGATTTCCCTGCAGAAATATGAGACCCAAGCGGGACCAGGTTCTATTTGGGGTTGGCAGATCTGTTGCCCATGACTTGTGCTTTCTTCCTGAAAGGTTGTTCTCTGGAGGGATGAGGTAAGGGAGCTTTAATGGGCTTGGTTTGCAGTGCTGCTTCGGGGAAAACCGCTCCCCCACTCCCGGACCCCAAGCTCGGCAGGCGGCAGAGGGAGGGTGAGCATCCTCTGCTGAGCTGGGGGACTGGCTCCAGGCAGATGGGGCAGGTGAAACCTCTGCTGGGGTAGGGAGGTGTAGCTGCATCAGGCCATATTTGCATCCCAGGTTGCACCAGGGGTGGACTTGCTGATCTCTGGGGCTTAGCAGAGAACTTGGAAAGATCCCTTGGCATTTCTGCATTGAGGTAAGTTCAGAGCATCTAGAGACTGTAGCTAGGAACACTGGAGTTTGTTCTAATTTCTTTGCCCTTATAGCTGGAGTTAATAATTTCCTGATGTCCCCCATATGGTGCCAGTGCCTAATATAAACCAGAAAGTAATTAAATGCATCAGAAGTCTTTCAGTTCCTTCTTGTGATAGCTTATCCATCTGTAAGCCGGCTTTTAAAAAACTCCTCTTTTTTAATGTGCCTTTCATTCATAAATATTAGAGCAAAAACTTGCATTGTCCCATCTCAGGTCTTTCCAGCTGGAAGCACCATAGCTCTGCAAAAAGGCAGCATAAATGGCAGAGGAACATTGGAGGTGAACCATGATGAACTCTAATTGATAAAAGCAGCCAAAGGTAATTGCAAATTTACATTGGAAAGTGATTATTTCTTTGGAAGATACTTAACCCACAAATACTGTAAGTAATTTCTGTCTAATATAAGTGAAAAAAAGCAAACACTAAACTTTGTTTTTAGGTCTGTCATGTTACAACTTTGTACTCGGTCACTACAATGCTGTGGTCAGTTTCTCCCATTCCTTCATTTACTTTAAAATATTTTTACATATGATACAGAGAAATCAGATTTAAACAGCTGGGGAGCTGCTCAGTGCTATTTGTTGCTTGCAGTCTGGCCCAGTCGTCCCACTTGGAGCTTGAGACTCCTGTGATGCTAATTTTGCATGCAAACAGTGATAAATTGGTTTCTTCCCTTAGGAGCTTAGAGCTTGCTAAAAAATAATGTGAACCTGTCTCCTCAGTGTGCATTTACACATCCCTTGATGTGACAAGTCTCCTGTGCTGGGCAGAGGTTCCTACAACTGGTGCTTGTCCCACACTCCCCCCCTGTCTGTGCGGCTGTATTGCTGCATCCCAGCATCTCTGCTGTGATCTGCCCACCACCAGTCGGTGGTGTGAGGCACAGGAGGGGCAGCAATGAAAGAAATACTGCAGAGCCGTGGGAAGATCAGCAGTGTTTTGCCCAGCGGAGACCTGCCCTCAAAGGAAGATGGGGTTCGAGGTGCTGCTCCGCAGGGCCAGCCCCCGCATCGTGCTGCTGCCCCTGCTGCTGCGGCGTGATCTGATGCAGAGGGAATGGAATAAATTAAGAGATCTCTCTGCAAAGGAGATGCCTTAAAAGATACACAAGCCCAAACTGGTTGTTCGACTTTGAGGACAAACACTCTGTAAAAGAAATAGCATGTTTATTTGTTTTAAAAAGTTACTGGGGCTAAATTGGTACTTTAGGGCCTGGATGTTAAAATCCAGTACATCACAGGTAGATTATTCCTGCTTATTGTTACTTGTTTCATTAATGGTTACAAACTCCTTCGGAATCCCTGATGGCTCCTGAAGAATAAACAAGCAAATACTATTCTCTGTTGCAAAAAAAATCTTTAGTTTCTAAGACATGAGGCCTTTGCCACTGACCTGCAGCTGAACCCGAAGCAAAGCTACCTGGGGCAGCCTGCAGACTGTCAGGGGACATCTGCAGCCTGGCAGACCACTTTTTTGGTCTACCCTGACCTATTTCCATTCTTTTTTGCAAATTTCTATTTCAATTGGCTCAGCCTTACGTCTGGGCTTGCAAGGGCCAGAGGAAGGGACTCACCTATAGTTGCCTCAACAATGTTTGAAGGAAAATCTCTCTGAGTTTAAAGGAGAAAGAGTGTGAGGAGCCAACCCACTTGAGGCCATTGGATTAATGGATTTCAAAAGCAGGTTTAGATTGAAGTGGAGAAAAATAGGGTAACAGCATCCAGCAAATAGGCATGATTAACTGATTTCTGGAGGTGAAAACATTCTGCCCTGTTTCTGGCCATCAGGGAGCAGCAAGGACAGGCTGCCCTGCAGTGAAGGGGAGCCTGGAACCCCAGCGCAATGGAGGGCTGGCAGGGCAGTAGCCTCACTGACCATAGCACCAGAACAAGGTGAGCAGACAGGGTCAGATGAGAGTCCAGAGAGCACTCAGCAAGTCCTCAGCAGCAGGGCAGGTCCCAGTCAAGCCAGGGAGCCAAGTCCACAGGTCCAGCTCAGGGAAGATGAGCCTGGATGCAGACACACGTTTGATGGAGGTGTGGTGTAACTCTGTTAAGCACAAAGTGCAAGACCTTCAGGTTAAAAGAAGCCCACAAAGGTGGGGAGAACATCTGCAGACACTTCCTTCAACTCTTTCAATCAAGGCCACTGGCTGCCCTCTCATCTCACCTTGAGCCCAGGCAACCAAACCTCTGGGATGGCCCTCAGGTTAACAGCCCAAATCCAAATGACTGCCTGGGGCCATAATTTTGCCAAGGGTCAGTAGAAATGTCTAAGGAAGCCCTCTCTTACTGTTGCCAAAGCTTGGTGGTAAACCATGGATTTGGTGCAAGCTGAAAGGGAGGCAGATGATGGTAATCACCTCACAAGTTCCTGTGGCTCCTTATTGCTTCAATTACACAATTCAAATACATGAATTGGTTGTGTAAAATATGCATAATTTAAGTCTATTGATGAAATTTTTCATTGGTGTGAAATATTGCTTCTCCCTGGAACCACAATAGGTTATGGAGATCTGGTTAATATGCTGGTTGCAGGCTCTACTGCAAGTCTACAAATAGACTTCACAGTATAAAGGCTGTTCTTTAAAAAATGAAGAGGTACCATCCCTGTGAAAAAAACCCAGCACTTCCAGAAAATATATTTAAGCAAAGCTTGCTTCATCTGTACATAAAGAAAAAATAAATTACTAAATAAAATGAGATGTCAGGAAAGTCAACAAAAGGTTTTACCCTAAGTGATTTGGTGACATTTCGTACTGACTGAATGGTGTCCTCTGGGGCTCTAATTCTGAAATATAATATACACACTCTCTGAAGTAAGACAGCTTTAGATATCTGGATGGAGAGAAGATGCAGAGCTCTATAGATTACAGCACAGCGTCTCCCCCAGTCAGCCCCATCAGCACTGCTGATCCTGATATTTACTGTGCTGCTCTTATCTGAAAGAAACAGCATCTTGCAGCAACCGCAAACAGGTTTAGTGAAATGCAGAAGATAACATTTCTAAGCTACGGAATTAATGCTTTGATGTGCACTTTCAAAACCATTATTTCGGACAGACCTCTGCTTTCAGACTGAGAGTCCAGGTGTTTCTTTTGATTATGACAACCCTCTATCCTATCTGTATCTAACCGTCTATCCTATCTCTATCTAGGCAGCTTTCACACACTATTTATGGAATGCATACATTATTCGGGACCTCATCAATAGTAAAGAATCTGACTTCATGAGCTGAAAATGTGAGATTTTTTTCCATTTTATGCACAAGACTGAGGCATGCCTGCACTGTAAAGGGCATGAGTGAAACCTGACCACCACTAAAGGCAATTAAAACCCAAATTGAGGGAGAGGTGTGGTTACTTTGCCTCAGGTGGTGGTGTGGGAGGGTACAGAGCACAGGAAGAGCACAGGTACAGAGCTGGCAGGCACAGAGCACCAAGTTGGGCTGTAAAAAACCGGACCAAGAAACCATGGATTTTCCCTCAGCCCTTCTAGTTTCACCATTGCTCTCAGGACAACTGAGAGAAGTGAAAAAAGTCATCAAGAGATGAGGCTTCTGGGCTGCACCTCCTTGTAGAAGGCAGCGAAAGAAGTTTTGATGAGTTATAGATGAAAACTCTGGAAATACCTTTACTCGAGTCAGAGAAGGGTGTATTCTTAGCCAGAGCCCTTGGGGAAGGTTGTCTGCAGGAGGTGAATGTCCCACTGGGGATGGGTGTTCAAATGGACATTTCTGAAGTGGTGCTGTTTTCTGCACAAGTAACTAATCCCTGGGGGTCTTTCAAAATCATCACTGACTCAACTTCTCTCTCCAAATGCACAGTCACCCCCATCACAGGGAAACTGCTGAAGAAAACACCCAGAAAAGGTACACATTAAGGATTCACTTCTAAAAAAGTATTTAACCACTGCTGTAGCCCCTCAGACACTCCTGGTTGTTCTTCTCCTGCCAGGGTCTCTTTATTTAAGATAACCTCCATGGTTTAACTGAGAAGACAGATCAACAGACCAGTGTTGTATAAAAGTTCCTTTACCATTTACTGGCGTGGAAACTTTGAAGTTGATAGGCAGCTGAAGGGCTTCTTGCACCACCAGCATCACACATTGATGTCTTCCTCATAGGTGCTTCATGTGCTGCATGTTAATGGGGGCTGAGCCACCGGTTCTCCTGCGAGCAGCCAGGGCACAGCAGGGATGGATGCTCTCCTCCAGCCCTTCCTAAGCAGATGGCCAGGACCTTGATTAAGCACCCGGTGGGGAAGCAATGAGGGGCTTTCAGGGAGGAGGACTGTGGACACTTGGTATGTCTCCAGGATAAGATTATCCTCTTTTGACTACTTCTTTCTAGTCTGTATATGTCACCTAGATCTGGATGTTTCATGGACCTCAACTCCACCTATTTTTCATGCCTAATCATGATGTCCTCCCTAATTTTATGTCCTTAATGGGGCAAGCACCTTGCCTGTGACACCAAGTCCCACCATTCTGAGAAGCTTCTGTGAACTGTACAGGCTTACTTTGCTGGTGTACAGCTGGTGTTAGCAATGTGTAGGATTTTTAAAGCTTTTTTTTTTTACTTCTACTCCTTTCTGTTTGGTTTTCCTTTTCCTTTTTCTTTGTGAGGGAGCGTGGTTCCTCTTGTGTGCTTTGCAGCTGCACAAATGGGATGATTCATTGGTGAAGTGGTGGTGAAACCATTAAACATCGTTATTATCTTTAATGGAACTACAGAGATAAAACTATATGAGCCTTATTATCTGGTATTGTATGCACAGAATATACAAGCACAATTGCAGTGGACTATCATTTTTTCATGGAAAGGTTTCAGTGGAAATATTAATGGATTGAACAGTATAATCAAAAAAAAGGATGGAAATGTCATAACATTAAAAATTAATATTTCATTTTTTTAAGGGAAACTCATCTCTCTGAGCATGATTCTGGAAACATTTTAATTAAGCCTAACAAGTTTTAATACCTGCCTTTAATTTCAGCCCTTTCAGACAACACAAGGAGAATTGTAATTACTGACAACTTTTAAGAATAAAAGATCAAAAATGTGACATTTCTTATGGCAAAAAACAGGAGAGGAATATATATTTGCCCATGGCACGCAATTCTAGGAATTCTTCTGATTTCATTAGGTAAATTTCCTTCTGTGAATGAATGGAGTGACACTTGGGAAATTACTATACACCAGCAATTTGTGACTCTGCATTGTCCCTCTATCGTGCTGATTTTAACGTATCAGCCAGTGAGGGACCGTAAAATATTCCAGTACATGATTAGATCAAAAAATGTTTTCAGTTTTCCTGTTTTCCTACCTCATGCCCTTTCTGTGATTTTAAAGATAGAGATTTATGATTACATTTTAAAATGAAATATGCAAGCTTAGAAAAATAATAATTCTTAAAACAAATTCTGCTTCTCACTTCCCTCTTCCCCAAACTTGGCTGGATAAGCCTCCACCTGGTCTTGCCATGATCCTTTTTATCACCAAAGATAGTCACCAAAGATCTTCTGCAGAGGTAATTTAGGTCTCTTCATTCTTCGTGATTGTATATACATGAACTTTCTTCTGAAAGTGAAGTGTGTCTTCATCCAATCCCAGGCTGTGCCCCAGGTGAACCTCCCGACGAGTTGCAGAGAATTATAATGCCTATATTCAAATGTGTGGTGGGCTACCACTGACAAAACTGGGGTAATTTATGTAAGAGGTCTTAAATACCTGACTTTCCAATTTCAGTGAACACTTCTGTCTGGTATTCACAGGTCTCTGAAATGTCAAAATCGTTTTGTCACATCTATAGATTTTGGATTACATCTGCCAAAGAACATGCAAGTCCACCTACGGTTTCAATGCAATGTCTCTAATTTTTCAATTGCAATGTTTTCTTCCTGTGATGCAATCACTGCTGAAATGACATTATGGCATTTTTTGAATGCGTACTTTGCAAACTGGTATTCTATCCATGCCATCACTGGCACCAAAACTATACAAGCTGTATTTGGAATTAAGTGATGATTCAGAGCACAGTAATGTTTTTAAATTTCCTAACTAATGACTTGCTCAGTTACAAAACTTTATCTGCAATTCACCTTCTATATCCAAGTGACTTTTGTGCTTCCTGGAAGAAGCTAAACCTTTAAATAGTGATTTTCAATTATAAAGTAATAAACATCTGCTATGAAAACAGCAGAGTCAGTAAAGTGCCAAGTGTTACCCACAGACTGTGGATGTATTTGGCTTTACAGAGGGTGTCTGGGGCAGGTCCTGTCCCTTATGCTCACGCATGATCATGCGTATAGTGATAAATAAATGCTATATTGAACTCAAAATAGCATTCGTCAATGAAGGATTAAGAAGCAAGGTCAGAGAAAGAAATAACACCAAGACTGTGTATGATGTAGACAAAATGTATATTTTATGTTCTGCTTGGCAGAATTTGGGGATAATAACCTGATTTTGTATGATAATGAATACCTACTGTTATTTTCTCTCTGAGACTTGATTATAAGCATGAATGAGAAGATTTATTTTAAGGGCTTTTGATTGATTGGGCTGGGGGTGGGAGGAGGTGCAACCCGTTTTAGAGAGCGAGATGCAAAACTGATATAGTTATTAATAAACATTTGTGGTTGCATAAGCTTGGAGCAGTAGCTGCTGCCATGAAGACCCCTCCCTGCAAGGTGCCTTACAAATGTACATGAACTGAGAGCTCCTGCTTTGAAGAACTGACCTCAGAAATGAGGTCTCTACTTCTTCTATTTCTCTCCCTCGGGCAGCTAGGTGCCTTTCCTATGATTACAGGTGTGTAACCCCGCTGTGCCCAGGTTACAGGACCCTGCACTTAAGGATTCCTACAGCTGTAAGGTCTCAATATTTTGCACAGTGGCAGAACGTGCCCACACCATGCGTGGGAGCCCTGCCAGAGCAGGGATCGTACTTCTGTTGTCGCTTGTCCCAAGTTAGTTTCAGGCCAGCCAGTTGTGGTGTCTTGACTTTGGGCTTTGGCCATCGAGGTCGATTTGTGCAAGACAAAAGAAAGCTACTCTTTACTGCTGCACAGGTCTTCCCAGCACGTAGAGAGCCAGCACACCCTGACAGACCCTCCACCCCACCTTTTGCAGAGGACAGTGTGCTCTGGTCCCTCTGAAAGGGATGTGCAGAGGACTTCTGCTTCCACCCTGGGCACCACAGCTCCTGCAACCTGGTCATGTCTAAGGCACGTCAACAGCTGAGAATGATTTTTAAGCTTGGGCTCCTGTGAATCGCTGGGAAAAAAGAGACTCTAAAATGAGCTGTTTAACCTTTTCACACACTCCTTTGTAGCCTTACATCTGTGAAAATAAATCCCAGGGGCACAAGTGCATTATGATATACAAACTCACCCTCTTAGCTCTGGTAAGTCTATTCTTCCACTGCAGTGCAGCTCTGTGAAGTCAGAATACCTTTCTTATCGTCAAAGCAGTGCTCTTTTGTGCTGAAGCACATTCTCCTTCCCAGCACTCTCTATTCTTTCCTTGCTTTTGTTTATAATTGACTGTCTTTTGATAGTCAGAAACAAATTGCTGCCATTTAAGTAAAAAAAAAATAAATAAACAAAAACATCCTCCCCCCAATCTATAGCTGGGTGAGGTGAGATTCTTGCCACCTACAAAGTGCACTTTCTATTTTTCCTGAGACTTTGTGATAAAACACACTCTGAAGTTGTGCTCTAGATAATTTATTTTCTTTCTTTGCTTTACATGTCTTGAGGAGATTAAACAGAAGAGTATCTGAAAGTGAAAAATCCAACGTCAGTCACAGATAGAAGAGCATGATTTGGCTCCAATTAATCCCCTTAATCCTTGACAGGTTTATTCTTGCAGGTAATTTTTTTCTCATTTCCATTTAAGATACTGAAACAGAAGTTGATATTATCTTAGCATGTAAAACCTTAAGCCAGTATCTTCCTTTAACTCAGTCACAATGCACTTTTAAGTTAAAAACATGAAAAAGTGTAGGATGGTGACTGAGAAGCGTCAAACTGGTGTCCCTGGAAGCCAGCTGAGGGGTTCCTGCTGGTGCTTTTGGGCAAGACTGGTGTGTTCTGTGGCTCCCTGCCATGCCCGGCTGAGACTCTGGCTGTGCCAGGCTGTGGGGGGGAAGCAGATCAATGTGAGCCTGGCTGGGGGTGAAGGGGGCTGTTACCACTTCTTCCCCTGAAAGCTGGCATCTGACACCTCTTCTGAATTCATAGAGGAGGAGGGCTTGAAGAGGAATTCTTCTTTATACCTTTCTGTAGGTAATGATGGTGTTGCATTTCTCGCCTTGGCTTCTCTTTTTGAAATCCCTTTTACCTTTTTCTGATTTCTCTTTCATTACCTTTTCCCTATCTGGTAGTTTTTTCCAAATACTGTTACTTTTTCCTTTTAAATTTTGCTTTCTGGCATCCATCTCAAGATTTCTTCTAACTTCCTCTGTCTTTTCTGCATCAAGGTTTCCATATTCCCTCCTCTAGTTTCTATTGTTTTCCCCAAGCTCTCTTCCCTCTGTATCTTGGTCTATACCTTCTTATTGAAGGCTGGGTACGGTGCTCTTTCCACGCATGATCACTATGACAGCTCTGGACAGCCTCCACCTCCATGGGCTCCCTTTGCTCTCTTTCCAGTTCTTCCAATTAATGGCAGGTTGCACAGATGAGGGATTGTATAGTCTATCACACAATTTACCTCTCTAAACTAAGCTTAGCCTCTTAAAAGCCAACAAAATAAGAAATAAGTTGACCTGCACAAAAGAAGCTGCAGAACTCTCCTGAATTAAATGCTTGTGTCTTAAACAATACCCTAGAGCAGATACATGGGAAAAAATGTAGGACGAAATATAAGAATAGGAGTAGTATGTGTTATATTTCCTCTGAGAATTTCTAGCCTCCATCCTGCATTGTCAGAAACTTTTTGAGCCTGCATTGCCTATATGTATTTCTCCTCAGTGCATAGTATGTGTCAGTGACTGTAAGACTGAGAAGAAAATGTTATCTCCTAAATGAATCTCTTCACAGCTTAGCCCGGGCATTATGTCTTCCTCTGTCTTTCTGTGGCTGCTCATGGAGAGTGGCAAGGGCAGAGATTAACACTCTCAGCCATTTCCCAGGTGAGGAGAGAGAACAGGATTTGAATCACTTGCACAATGCTTCTGTTCCCATAAAGTTAATGTAAACTTTTCAGTGCTAACTATGGAAGGTAAATTGTTGCTACCTCTAATCTGTGATATTGCTTGGGTTACCATTGCAAGAATTGGATAACCTTTTCTTTTAACAACACAGTTGTGAATGATTAGCCAGTCCCCACCTTTTAAATCACAGTACAGCAGTGTGCCAGAATGCAGGAGTTAGACATTCAGCCCCTAATGTCTCTCATTTCCTCCCTGGCATCAATTTAGATTCAGTCTTCACTGGCATTTTACCAGTGATAGCAGAAAAGTGCTAGAATATAGGTTTTAAGTGCTTCCTTCTAAACTCCATGTGTTTTTTTTTCCCCCTGAACTTTTATTTGCTAAGAACAAATACAGATTTTTTCACCCCAAGGCTGAGCATGAATTTAATAAATAATTTTGGTTGGAAAAATATATTTTAGCAATTAGATTGTCAATACCAGAGCCTTGTGCTTCTGACCTTGGTTCTACCCATATATTTTTCCCTTGTACTCATTAGTCACCCAATATGTGCCAGATGTGAGTTCACTTTTTTTTCTTTACCTCAGTGGGTACCATCCTAGAAAGTGGTAAGCATTGCCTTTCTCTCAAATATTGCTTCAGATATAATCAGTGAATTAGAGACATCCATTTATAGGTGACTGATTGTGTCCCTGGATCCCTACCTCTCCCTGGGTGAACCCTTTAGATCATCTGCCCCACGCTCCAAAGCCTGGAGACATTAGTTAGGCCAGTTTGCTTGTTGGACACATTGTCCTCTGCGTTTGTTGGTGCAGCCTTCGCAAAGAGACCACCATTGAACCTAATGCCCATAAAGACTTTGTCCTTGATAATCCTAATGGATCTTTTTTCTGGAGTCTCAGTCCTCTGATGGTGGGAAAGTCTCCTCACTGCCAAACTGCATACATGACCCGTGTATGCCCAGTCTCTGCACTTGGGTATGTTTTCATCCCCGTGTTCATCCTCCAGCTATGCTTGTGCAGTAAATATCTTGTTCCAGCCTTCACTTTGCTCAGCTAAATAAGACAAATGGCTAAGTTTCATTTACTAAAAATGCTCTTCTTTAGCCCGGTGATCTCAATTATCCTTTGTTCATCTCTTTTCATACATGTGACTGCAACGCTACGTGGTCTTCAGGATAAGTCACAGTTTCATTGCAGGAATCATTGTGTTCTTTGACCCTAAACAAAAACTCTCAGCTTTTATTTCACCTAGAAAAACATTTTGCTGGTTCTTCTGGTCTCTTTCATTATTATTATTTATTTTTTTAATTGGCTAGACCTTTTCAGAAACTGCTTTTAAGTGTTTTGTTTTGGCTCCTGAATTGGTAAAACTATTCTCCTTGTAGGTGCTTTCAGATGTTATTTGCTTGGTCAGTGCATTTACAAGTATTTTAAAAACCTTGAAATCCTTCTGCTTGCTGCTGATCTAGGTTTCCCAGGGTGCTAAAATGCTAAATTGGTGAGAATCCATTTGCTGTCAATCTAAATGGGAGAGATGACCTGGGCCCTTGATGTCATGGCGCCAGTTTTACAAACTCCTTGTTTCTAAATGCAGCCATGCAAACTTCCCTTACATTGGACTAGCAGATGCCATTTAAGGTCTCAATCCTCAAATCATTCTGCTGCAGCTTTTAAAGACAGAAATGGAGAGGAATATCTCTGTCCTCTTGCGCACTGGATTGAGAAGCTCTCTGGCTTTCATGCATTAGCAGCTGCCAAAGCCATAGCTCCTAGAGCTATGCCCACCACTGCAGACATAATGGGGGATAATGCAGCTGAGCAGGAAACACCATGAGGAAGAGAGGTCTTCAGACATGTTCTTTTAAAACTCTAGAATTCATTAAGCTTTTGGTCACAGTATTTCTGGCATCGCAGCTGCCTGCAGATTCATACACAGGAATGCTTCCTCTTTCGTGCTCTCCCCCCTCACTCTGCGAGTGCCGGTAATGTGAATGCAAACAATCATTTTCATGGACACTGAAAAACAAGCAATTATGGAATAAAAGCCCTTCTGCTTCTGCTGGCAATGGATGAAGTGACAGGAACCTTAATTATGCTTGAATTCATGGTAATATAGTATTCAGGAAGTGAGAAAATTACCAGGGTATGAAAAACTGGGCTTTTTTGGTTTTTTATGATGTTGTGAAATTGTTGTAGATGTGGGCCAAATCCACTTCTCAGTGATGCTAATGTAAATTAACAGAAATAATGTTTACTTGCAGCGAAACCTTAACTCACAGCAGTGTAACAGGAAGCCAAGTTTGCCACATACCCTAATGGGAAGGTAATTTTGACCAACCATCTAATTTCATGTTAAGTAAGTCGACAAATCGTCCTCTGTATCTTTGAAATTTTATTTCAGCTGAACTGTAGCCTTTACTTACTGCTGAGAGAGGCCGCACAATGCCACAGAGAGATGCAGTCTCCACATCTCTTTGAATTGCAGGGGTTGAAGTCTGTGACCAAGTGCCATGACCTGAGTCACCCTTGGTGGGAGTGAGAAGGAACTCTGTAATCCAACTTGAAAACCAGCCTGAAACTCAAATATAGCCAAGCGTGCAATAACTATATCAAAGTGACTTAGAGAGATGCTGATCAGAGAGTTCTGTCTAGAAAGCCTACTTCAAACAGCTATTCATTTTTGTCTGATCTACTTATCTCTACTTGCTTTATACATCATCATAGTTTATTACAAAGAAATTTGACACACCTTTTTGAAGTGTGAATGAAAATGTACAGGGCAACATTTTCAGCAATGAGTGGTCTGAAAAGTTTGCAATTGTACCTGTCACCATGTTTTTAAGGGGTGGCTTTTAAAAGTGCAGGTAATTGACCTCTGCATCGAAAAGTAAAAGTAAAAAGCAAAACTGAAATGTGGTGGGGTCAGTTCCTGGGTGACATGAGCAAGCCACTTCGTACTGATGCGAGTACTGGAAATTTTGTAGGTGGTAAGTGCATGAGATCAATTAATAAGAAATTATATATTATTATAAAGTACAGTTATAAAAGTTTTTGTTAAATTAAATGGCCTGTGGAAGGCTAACCTATATAAAATGTTCCTTACAGTACTGCTTAATCAGAGCTTTACATTGCATTCCTGAACTCATCAGCTGAATGTCTCACTGAATCATCTTGGAATTACTAAAAAGGCAGTTGTTTCAGCAATTGACTGATGCTGGAAAAATGTAAATTTTCGGTATATCCAGTGCTGTCTTTTAACAGGCATAATGTTAATCAGAACTGCTGCTAATTTCCAGGCTCACAAACTGGGATCCTGGAGCCAACTGAAGTATAAGTTATTTCTGTAAGAAAAGGACCAGCCCTTGAAGATAAATTGTGAAAAATCTTGTCTCATTAATTTAAAGCACTTTTTTTATATTCCATTTTTTCCTGGTTTTATGCTTTTTGCTTTCTTTGGGATTATAATTGGACTGAAAATGAAAGTAATTGGAGCTGTTTGTGCAAGATGCTGGGAGTGCCTAGCTGACTGATCCACCCACTTATTTATAAATGAAAACAAAAGGAATACAAGATATTTTTGACTTAAAAAGGTTAACAGTCTTTAAATATTAAATGTTTTCTCTATACAATGATATTGTCTCTATTTTCAAACAGTTTTCTGAAAAAGACGTTTCAAACGCTCTGTATTCTCTAAGAACAGGATAATGTAAGCCAATAGTAACAAAGCTGTTGATTCTGACTGGGCAAAACCTGCTTTAAACAGGTTTCTAAAAATGGTTTTATCAAATGACCTTTGACAAATAGACAAAGATAAACTGGATGATATAAAAAACAGAAAGGGAGAACAGAAGATGACAAAGAAAGCTAAAAATATCGCTTGTATAAATTCTTACAGTGTCTTTGCTGAAATCCTTAAATAATGTCAATTTTTTAATGTTTTTTTTCCCCCCAATGTACATTTGACTAAAATAATGCAGAAATACTGAATGGTACAGAACGGAGTCTGTGCTTGGGTACCAGAAAAGATGAAAGGACTTCACTCTTTACGCTTTCCAAATGTCTTTTCTTTTTTATGTTATTTATTATGTGGAATAACCCTCTTAAACCCTCGAATGAGGCAGTGTTTCAATCACACACCGGCTTGTCTGTCGAAAGGTCAGTCTCTCTAAATGTCAGCCAGCTCTTCCTTTTGTATTTATATTGAATTTGGTGATTTGTCTGGTGTGTTTCCCAGCAGATCTGTCATTGGACTACTGAGTTTTAAAAAAAAGAGCAGCGAGCTGAAGAGAAGCTTAATAAATGGTAGGTGAGGGCAGAGGGTGGTTTGGAAAAACCAGTGCAATTTTCTCAACCCTAGCAGATTGAATAGGTGTATTTTAGGTACTTCGTTACTGCAGTTTCTGCATACCTCAGGTCACTAAGTCCCAAGAGCACTACATCAAAGCAGGAGGCGTTGCTTCCTCCAACTGATACATGGTTAATGAAGCATAGGCGAAGAGACCCCCCCAAACCCACTTAAAAACTGTGAAGTCTATTACTCATACCTGGGATGTGACTAAGGATCGCTTTTCTTAGAAATATCAAAATCACATACAGGATCGATTCACTAAAAAAAAAAAAAAAGGTGCATGAATTAAGATCCTGTCCATTTAGGTACATGAATTATGCTCATCTCTTGGCATTTAATGGAGCATCCTTCCAAAAATGAGTGCCAAAATTCTCTTTATAACTAAAGAAGAAAAGGGATTGCTTTGAGGACCTCCAGAGGGAAATCCAATCTGATGAAATGAAGGCATCTAAATTAGATGACTGGTTCCCAACCTGTGTAAATAGCTGCTATATATTGTGCTAATTTATCAAGCAGATAGTAAAGGGCAATGACACTGGCTCAGTTCAGTTGTCTCTGCATATATGCATAGGGCAACTATACTATAGATGCTGTAGGGTGTCCTGTCTAATCTTCAGTTGCTGGTAGAGAAGAGCATGGGTCTCCCATAGATTCATTGTCTTATCTACACTATTACTCGGACATCTCCAATGCCCTCCCCAATGGCATTGCATATCTGTGTGTGGGCAATTGAATCATGCCCTAAGAATGATTCATCTTGCCTAAACTGAGATTTCTGCACAGTAGAGGTCTGCATCAGCACTAATTATGCTCAACTATCTTTATAGTCCCTGAGTGAAACTGGTACTTTGAGAGTGTACTTCATCAGCCTATTTCAGAGGTCTACGCATGGGTGCAATAAGTTGCCTGCTACAAGTGTCCTTTCTGTCTGTCAAATATAAAGGAAGTCTAAAGTATACTATATGAGAGTATACTCTAATGCATATAATTTAAGTAAATGAATCCTATGCAAAGTAACTGATTAAAAAGCAAATCAACGATATAAAAACAAAAACTGGCTTTCTTATCATTAATACCCTGGGTCAATCTGTCTTGACATTTTTCTGTTTAAGGAAATCGTATATTGAAAAATCAACAAAATATGAGGGTGGTTTAAATAATCCCATGCTTTTCTGGAGTGATTTTGCCCTACTTAGCATTAAGAAAATAGTTACAAATGTGTTCCCATACTCCCACTTATTCCTTTTATGTGCAATTGAAGTTTACTATTCTATTTTTTTCTCCCTTTTATCTTTCAGCATATATTTTCTTTGTTAAGTATTAGAAATTCTAAGGTGGTGGGAGGGAATGAATTTAAATGGCGATCTGGAAGTTTTACCCAATTTCTCTTTGTTTGCCATTCCAAAGATTTTTTTTTTTTTGTTGGTTTTAATAATTTGTTCTAAATGACTTTAAATATTTTTTTATTTTAATTTTTTGAGAAGTGTCCTGTTGAATATTTATCATTCCCCACCAAATAGATGATTACAGATAAGTTTTGTTCTCGGTCCTAAACAAGTCATCCCTTGAGCTTTTAAGATAAAATCTAAGGGAGGGATGTAATTATATTTAAACTCAGAAATATTAGTTCGCAGGTAAGTTTAACATCACAGCTGCAAAGGGGAGTTCCCATTTGACTCCCGACAGAGCACACAAGGGTACTTGTGCAGTCCTTCACTGTCAGAATTTACAGGCTGCAGTCAACAAGTTCAGCTAATTCAAGATCTCTCTGGGTCTGTATGGCTCTTGTGTTGTCTCTCTTCAACAGGTTTACTCATCCAGCTCAGAAAACACACTTAAGCGACAAAATTTTTCCTGATGTATTAAGATGAGGAGCCTTGATATGTACCTAGTTCAACCCCAAAATAGTTTGCTTTTTTCCCCTCCCACTATGCCCATGGGAAGATTGTTCTGCAGGAGTGGGAAGTGTCTTCTGATACCCACCTTCACTTTATTAAAAGATGATTCAACACAGGTGCTGAATGCTCTGCTACCTGCGTAATTAAATTAGTATCCTGTCAATTATGGTTTTATCCATATTACCTGTGCTAATCTCAGACAACAGCTGTTGCTGTCCCAAGAAGATGTTTCCCTCTCTGACACTGTATCGTGCTTATTCAAAGCACGATACGTGAAAGAAAAACATGAGCGTTTGCAAGAATTTTCTTTTGTAAATGCATTTGTTGTGTATGAAATGAAATTTCAAAATATTGCAATTTAAGTCCCAAGCTCTGTTCAGCACTGTTCAACAGCTCAATGGCAATTATGCTGCAGCCTAAAACTGAGTCAGCGAAATTGCTGTGGCCATGCCTGTGCTGCGTGTGAAAACAGGACTTCACGGGCCCAGAGTCAGCAATCTAGCAGCCTTCGTGCATACTAAAGAAAGGTTCACTTAAAGAGCTAGTATTACAGAATAATGAATTGTTCCCACAAACCATCTGTTCTTCTCCTACGCTAAAAAATAATATATATATATTTGAATCCAATTCCTTTGTTTTGATTAAAGGTTTCTTTGCAAATTATTGTTTCTGAACTTCAAGGAACAGAGAATGCCTTAATGAAACCCTGGATTGGAAGAGAAATGTAATTCTTGCCTGTATACTGTTAATAAACGGATGCTAGTTATCTGTGGGTTGTTAACAGTTTTAGAACCCAAACCTCTGTATTTTTGCTGTAATACAGCAAAGCTATTGTTTATATCCATCCTGTCAGAGAGTTCAAGAGAAAGGGAGTAAGAAAATCCCAATCTGCCATTTGTGAGACGCTTCAGCACTGTTTAGAAAAAGATGCTTCTCTGATTTTTGAAAGGAACATGTTTTTAAAAGACGTGGGTTTTTGTGCCATGCTTCAGAAGCTGTCTCAAAAAGCTATCTAATTTTCTCATGTGGGAAATGCTCTGTGCAGGCCTCAAATTTCACAAAATGCAGGACCTAATCCTTCCTTACTCTTCTGGCCGGTTCCTCTCTGTTCTCCATCCTCAGACAATGTTCCCTGCCACCAAAAGGCCCTTCAGTCTGTCATCAAAATGTCCCCTGCCCTGGTGACCAGAAGGCATAAAAAGAAGGGTACCCCTTAGTGACAACCATATTCCTTAGTACCTGTTTTCCGTAGCCCCACCTTTTAATGCCACAAACCCAAGAGTTTTAGTATATATAATAAATATAATACTCCTTGATTTTCCTGTGAGTTGGGCCCCAGAAGCAGTGCATCTCAAGGGTCTGAGGACAGATGACAGAGGAGAAATGCTAAGCCAACAAGTCCTTGCTATGGCAGGTAAATTTCTGTACCCCTTACCCCTTATCTTTCCTCCTTGTTCCCCCTTCACATCTTTCACAAGTTGAGACATGGGTAGGAAGGACAGCTTGCCTCCTCTGCAGTGTCCTCATTCCTGATGATATTATTCCTTTACCACATGCATAGTCGAAACTGGGCATACCACAGGACAAGGTGCAAGACAAATATCACAAGCTGCTGGGCATCTTACATCTTGGCCTGTCTGATAAGACCTACACAGTGGATAATTGCAGTCCCCGCTCATGAGGTACCAAGACCTGTGAAGGAGAGGCATACTTGCATTTCTAACCTGTGTTAAAACTGCTTATAGCTACTCCTGTCCAAAAACCAGCTGAAACAGCTGATGTCCATTAAGCCCGCTATGTGAAAAGTTTGTTCAACTGCTAGTTTATAGATGAGTACATCAAATAACTATGACTGCTTGTGTTCATCTGAATAAGAACAGAGGGCTTCAGAATCATCAAAACAAAGTAATTCATTAATGAGGAAAAGCTAATAGCTTCTACTTCCCTACAGTTATGAGATGGATGCATTTTCCACCTCTGTAACAACAAGAATATGTGCCTGGATCCAGTTCTGAGAGATTCGCTGGGATTCCCAGTGGCCACAAGGGAAGACATCCCTGTTGAGAGCAAGGAAGGTTTACAGTTATTGAATGGATGAGAGTTTCTGTATGCTTGTAGATATCAAGATCATTTGTCACACTCTGTGGGTCTTCCTTAGAGTCACAAAGGCAGCAAGATCATAGACTTTCTGTAGGAAACACCTATCTGCCCAGTGCTGATGTGCTATCAGCACTCTCAGAGGATTACAGGATTGTCTGTCAGGCACAAACAAGTTATCAGTGCCAAGAGCATGACAGACTCTCCTCCAATGTCCTGTTTCCTTTCGGGCTTTCTTCTCTGGCTAATGTGTTCTTCAGGAAATGTACACTCGAATGTGTCTTTGGAGTGCTAACAAGTATGTTGCTACTCCCTTCCTAGTGTCTGTTGCTGGAAGAACTGGCCTCCAAAACACCATTTTTTAGCTTTTCTTTGAGGCTGGCTCATGGATCTATCTTAAAACGTCCATTAACCCAGAGTTATTTCTAATCATATAAAACCTATTGCTAGTAGAGGCTTCTTACCCTTTTTGTTCTTCCACAGCACCAAGCAAATGCCCTAAAGGTCCCTTTGGCAAGTGGCCATCTTGAGTGCCATGACCTCACAGCTCTTTCCTGGGCTGACCTTCAAAGTCAAAAGAAGAAAATCTACAGTTTATCTAAGAAAAAGCATCAATTTGTAGCAGTTATTTTGAATTCCAGGCCACAGAAAGCTTCTTTCTCACAAGACGGGTAAAATCCTATCATGGATCTGGTCTGAAACCTCCAAGAAGTACTATTCTTGAAAAAGCGGGTTACTGTAGAGGAAGTCTGACAGACTTCATCTACAACTTCATGTATACTATGAACAGATTAAATAGCTGTACCATACTTGCCTCAGCAAGATTTTCTTCCCCTGTGAAACCAGTAGGAACAGTTAGTCCAGCTGTGGAGGGCTCCTGCTTGCACACTTAATTACTGATCATGGACAACTCTACTCTGGATAAGAACTGAACACATTTGGGCCGCTAATGCCGTGGGGCTCAGGATCACTTGGTGTGCAAAGCCTGTTTGTAGCCCAGGGTTCCTAATCCTAGAGACACTGCAGGTTGTTCTTCACGCACTGAATAGAAGCCAGATTTGTATTGGCTGGAAAGTTGCATTGTGCAAGTCCCCTGAGACGCACAAGTTTTAAAAACTGACCACACAAATTCAGCAGAGAGAAACTGGTAAATATCCACCTTTCTTGTAAAGTTAATGACATTCTTTCCAGCTGCCAATAGTCTAGTTCTGTATTTTTTTGTCTCCATCCCCATGCTAGATCATGAAGCTGTTCATCTTTTGCTTTTTCTACTTCATCCGCATCCTTAGTTCTTTCTACATCACCCAATACACAGTCAGTGAAACCAGTGCTGTGAAGATAAGTTCAGAGGAGAGATAAACAATAGGGACTGTACCAAAACAGACTCTGAAAATCACTGAGAGCTGAATACCAACATTTCATAAACATCTCCTTCTTGTAAAAGGCTGGATTGCAGGGTTTGGAAGAGTAGGGTTGGAGCAAAACCTCTGACAGTGTCTGTGCTATTAAGACAGACAAGTCTCTTCTAATAAGGCAGATGAGATTGTTTTCCAGCAATGACAGCTGGTGGCACAAAACTCCTTGTCTCCATAAAAATAAACTCCTTCCTGTCCCAAATGTTACCTTGTCTACACTGCATAGAGGGATATATATGTCCCACATTATCCACAAGTCTTACCTAGGTGTCCAGAGCACCAGAATAAACTGCTCTAGCATGAGCAATATCACTTAAACAACATGGATAATCTTTTAAATACTCATGTTCTTGGCCCTTGTTCCAGCATTGCTTAATTTACAAGCCCAGATGTAACTGCATGGATCTCCACAGCCAATCTCCTGCACCAGGACAGGACCAACTCTGCCACCTGAAAAACTGATGTTTAACCTTTTCTTTAAAACAGGTCTCATTGGAAACTCTACACGCACTCTAGGCAACCAAGTCCAATGCTCCTACACACATCAATAGAAATTTTTTCCTATGGTCCCACCTAAGTCTCCCACTCCCTCACCTTATGCTCTTTATTACTCATTCTGTCTACTGAAAGTGTAGATCCTAATATAGGCAATTTGCAGTGTATATATGCCATGATTGTGGCCCATCGCTTGCTTACATTTAAGTGTGGAAATATGATTAAGTAATTCAAATACCAGCATGAACACACATTCTCTTACATGCCAAAGGAAAGGAGCAAGTACTATGCCATTTAATAAAGTCTATTTCAAAATACCATCATTTAAACAATTAATCCTGAGATAAATAAACTGTGAATGAAAGCTCTCCACAGTTCCACCTCAAAAAAAAAAATCCAGCATTAGAGTGCAGGAATAGTCTTTACTTCTGTGAATCTGAAGTGAAACTGGAAATGTTTCTTTTTGTGACTTTGCTCATTTATAAAGGGCTTGTTGCTATAGCAGTTAAATGCTAGTAACAAACATGGATAAACAGAAATTCTTGTTATCAAAAGTGCATTGTAATTGTTAATGGATGATTTTACTTTCATTTCCCAAGCAAATACGTATACCATGATCTGACATATGTGAAAACATTGGCCATTGGGATTGCAAAGGCTATGTGTATGGACATTTGTGTTTTATTCCTGTCGTTTCCCTGAGTTGATAGATATATATATATATTCCTGTGGAAGTTTCTGTTGCCATTTAGCACTTTAATGGAATGTTTTGGAAATTGTTATCTGGATGTATAAAGCACCCAGCTCTTGGGATGAAGGACTATGTACGGTATCAGTACAGAACGACTACAGTCATGGCCTAATTTGGAAGTGGTGTGTTAAGGAACATAAAAGCATACACCGATGATCTAGAAGGTCTCCAGGCCAGCACGATCTTAGGCAGAAATATTTTCCCTATCAAAAGCCCTCATGATGCCAGTCCTCTGAGACTGTACCTAGATGACGCAGTGGGTAGAAGCCATTGCAGGGCAGGGCTTCCAGCCTTGTCCTTTGTCTTCTAGCCTTGTGTGCATTGAACACCCTCTGAACTCCTTCCCAGGGCCATCTCTTTCTGCCAGAGCCAGACCTGCCCCCCTGCAGTGGTGGGAGCACAACCCTGCATAGAAATGGCTTCTCAGATGAGTTGCTCATCAGCGCCGACAATTCTGAAAAGAAAAGCAAACAGCAGTTGGCAACAAGAAATGGCAATGAGCATGTCCTTAAGGCATTCAGGGTGCTCTACACCTGATTGACCTCTCTGCTTGACCTTTTTGATCAAAATGGTATGCAGGACACCTTTGTCCAAAGCAGAGGCCTTGCAGATGTCCTTTGGCAGCTTTTGCAGGAAGCTGGTATCAGCTTCTGACGAAATCAACACAGGAAAAATGTCCCATTTCTTCAGATGCAGGATACATAGCTGGAATCAAGCCCAGGGCTGAAAGGCAACAAAAGGAAGGAGAGGAGTTCAGCAAGGCAGCAGAGCACAGGAGGGGCCAGGGGATGGGACTGAGGGTCTAGCAGCTTTTTCTCTGCAAAATAGGTGGTAAAAAGATTTCTGTCTTTCTCTGGCTGTGAAGAAAACATAACACTCAGACCAGCCTGCTTCAGCCAGGTTACTTACACAGCTGTGGGGTACCAGCTCATGACAGTCAACCACTCTCCTTCCAAGGGTATTTCCAGCAACACATCTTGATTTATGCAAGTCTTCCCTTAGCCCTTGGAGAGCAACACGGGCTTCGCAGTGCCAGCACCCGAGGCAGGCTGAAGCAAAGCCTGAACTCCAAGCCTGTACTCTCAGCTGTGCCTCACAGCCCAGGAGAAGATCATGCTGTGAAGCACCCTGCTGCTGGGGTTAAAAGCCCATCTGTGGGAGACAAAGGGCTCTCAGCTGGGCATGGAGTAGCTCAGTAGTGACAACACCTAGATTTGCTCATCAGTAGGATTACAAGTGGGTCTACTGCTGAGCCTGGTGGCACGGCTGTGCCTGAGAGGGATTCAGCGGCAAGGCTGAAGCAGCTGCAGCCTTCCTGGGGAACTCTACTGAGGAAATGCTCCTGGTAAGGTAAGAAGTCTCCAGCTGGCACTGGCACCACTCCTGTGGCTGCTACTTTCCATATCACTATCTTGCTGAAGCCACTTCAAACAGGATAGTAGGTGTGTGTTGATTTTTACACTGTTACGTATTACTTTGCATTATGGTGTCCCAGGCAGGCTGTACCCCAGGGACATGAATCCTCAGCTTCTCCTGGAGGTGCATTGAAGAGTCAGTAGAGCCTGTAACTGGGTATGTTAGATCCTGGATTAGCACATGTAACCTTACAGACTATGGTGGGTTGACCCTGTCTGGCACCTTTAGTCCTCCCGCCCTTTACTCCTCACTTACTCCCCTCAGCAGGGTGGGGGAGAGTATTGGAAGAGAAAAAGCTGAAAACTTGTGGCTTGAAATACTGGGTGAAAGTTAATAGTTTCGTATGGGAAACAAAGCTTCTGCACACAGAAGCAAAGCAAAATAAATGTAAAGCACTGTTCAGCAATAACTAAAATACCCCAACACTGTTTTAGTAACAAATCCAAGGCACAGCACCATATGGGCTGCTGTGAAGAAAATTCACTGCATCCTGGCTGACCCAGAACATATCTTCATATATATTTCTAGCATAAGTCCCTTTGCTTAGCCTCTCTTACTGTTTCTTGGGGCCTCTTTTTTTAAAATTTTTTTTTAATTTTTAAACACAATGGTGGTGCTAGTAATGTTGTTAGGTATGGGTTGTTAATTAGGCATTTAGTATAGAATAGCTAATGTTTTTTTGTCAAAAATGCATTTGATGAAATGCATTTGCAGAGCTAGCCAGCAAGGGGCTGTCATTCTTTGCCATATCCCTGCTGAAAACTTACCCATTTACGGCATTTTCCTTTAGTAGCTGGGATTAAATCCTATAGAAACATGTGGGTTTTGGTTAGGAAGGGCAATGTCTTCAAGCGTATCACGTAGCAGATGGGACAATTGGAGTAAGGTGCATATTATAACAATTAGAGACTCATCACTTAATTTGACCAGATGCACATTGTTTATTTCAAGTGGAAGTGCAAATGAACTAGGTTTGACTCTGAATCTTCTGACAGTTGTTTGACAGAGGAATGTTTGCTGGTTCATGAAACAAAAATACTATTATTCATTCTGAACAGTTCCTAGGTATACATCAGTTACATATCCCAAGAACAAACAGCTTAAAATAACTAAATGCATAACCTAGTCTTAGAAGCAGACAGCAACGGGTAAGGCTGATAAGTTTTTTTTATCCTTGTATATACAAAAGGGAGAACTTCATTTATTCTTCTTGCCGTCTCTACAGTGGCCCAAAATTCCTTTAATAAGACTTTGGTATATGCAGTTGCATTTCAAGAAGTGAAATACCTGCTGATGAGGAACACCACTTAGTTCAGTGCTGGAGGAGGACAGTGGAGACATCAGTGCTAAACTTTTCTGTTGAAAGAGAGAAACAACCAGTGGAAGGAACAAAAAAAAATACTCAAAGACCACAGAACATAGGAGACTTTTTTTTTTCTAGGTAATAGCAGACTTTTCATTACAGGAAAATATCTGAGCACTTTTTTCATCCTCAGGAAGGTGTTATCAACAGATTTACTGGAATCATGTGCTCCAAAATGCCTGTCATTGTATAAATTTTGTAAATGAAACAGGATCACAGTGTGGGTCTGATCCTCCAAAGTGGCTACAGAGTCCCTGGTAGCGTTTGTGCTCACTGCATGTATCAGCCCCAGCAGGTGGTTTGGATGGCTGTGCTGATGAGAAGACTTTGGTCAGTCAGTCTGTGTCAGCTGGCCCAAGTGCCAAAGCATTTTGTCTCCAAGTTGTAGCCAGAGGAGCACCCAGATGGAAAACAGATGGTGTCCCCAAGTTTTCCTAGGGTAACTGTGACAGTCATAACATTTTGGTGCCACTTTTTTAGAACTGCTGGCTACAGCATATCCCTTATGTCATCTGATGCAACTGTGGCTGTGTGATTATAGAAGATCCTTCAAATCATCTACCATTTATCGTAAAATAATTTAGGCAAAGGTACCTGGACTCAAGGAAGGGCCAACTTCTAAATCATGTCAGGTTCCTCCAGGCTTTTTTTGCTCAACTTTTGAAAATCTCAGCATATGGCACAGCTGGCCTTGGTGACAGTCTCCAAACATGAAGTCAGGATTAGGTTGGTAAAACCTGGTTGTCATTGTCTGTGCAGAAATAGAGGGTCATATTGGTGCTCCAAGACCTGAACTTCCTGCAAATGCAACTATTTTATATAAATTTTGTCATAGTTCAAATATAATATAAATTTTGCTAGTTACAGCTCTAGATATTGTTGGTCTTGCTAGCTCTGATGTAGACATGTCCAGACCAATCTCATGACACGAGACTGAGTACTTTTAATTTATCTCTAAATGGAATAAAGTTCCCTACAAACACACATAGAGATGTTAACTAAGCATGCATACTCCTTCTATATGGTTTGAGAAGGCATTTATGTATTCTGAAATGCTTTTGTTTGAGCAAAGTGAGCTGGTGTTAGGAGTGTTGGCTGCTCCCTGGCTAGCTCTGCTGCTGCCAGGTCAGTGAGTGGATCCATGTCCCCAGGGCAGATCTCCATGGTCTGCCTCAAAGCAAATCATTGCCATCAGCCTGACACATCACTGCAGAACCATTATTAACACCACAGAGAGTGTCCAGCTGATCTGGGCAAATGACAGCTCCCAGTCTACTTCAGAGTGCGAGTACAATATAGGATAACAGAAACAAAGGCATTAGTGTACCTCGCCTTATCTGGATGTCTGTGAATTACACCACAAACCCCTCCTAAACCTCCTTGAAGGGTTCTTAGTGCAGGAGAGACTTGTCTGAGACAAGAAAAAGCAGCACTGCCTTGCATAATTTCTTGTGAGGTATCAAAAGCAGGAAAGTTACCTCAGGAAAGAAAATTTCCACTTTATTTTTTCATTTTACTACAGCAACCAGAGCAAAAAATAACAGGATTTTTGCTTATATACAGACCATCGCAGACAACAGGCTTGATAACAAAGCTTACTGATTACTTGTTAGGAAAGTTCTTTGGAGCTGCAGTCCTGCCACGTTTCAGCACAAGTATTGACAAGGCTGATGAAGCAAGAAAACAAACAAAAAATATTAGTCTTTTCTGTAGGACTTTCCCAGCCAATTTCTGGTCCAGCCTATATAAACGAGTGACCTCAGAAATGATATTCCAAATTCATGCTTTGGACGTTGTATGCAGAACAGGTCCCAGGCAGCTGGACATCCCCATAATGCTGGGTCCCCTGGGAGCCAGTTATGGTTGGTGGTTATTGCATTTCTCACCGATTTGGGTATGTGTTGCTATGATTAATTCTTTCTTTCACGTCTGGGTGGATGACAGACTCCAGCCTACCCTTGAGAGTAGGGTTACTCTCCATGAAGCCGTTACTTCGTGGCCTTACATTTTAGCTGGCTGGCAGCAAAAATATAATCAGGCATGAAATGTGCAGCCCTCTCACATTTTGAAGTAGTGTAGAACATATTTCCTCACCTGGACAGCTACAGAGAGACCGCCAGACCTCTCCTCCCTCCTCACAGAAGTTTGAGGCAAGCTTGTGTTTTCAGCCCTTACTGCTAAAGAGCTTTAGGGCTCAAGACTAAGGGTATACAGAAGGCTGCTTACAGGCTGGGGTGGGTATGCAGATGGATGTTGCCAGCCTTCCTCCTCTGGTACACCACTTTTTATGACAAGGAGAAAGCTTGTCTGAGCAGAATTCACCAAAAAAATCACTCTGAGACACTTGAAGAATCTCTCCAAGGGGCAGACTTTACTGCCTTCAACTCCAATGGAAAAGTTAGATTTTTCAGCTTCCTTTTCTGCCTCAGATACATCACAAATGTGTCTATTTTAAAAACGCATATAGAAACCCCCCAAAACACTCTTTCAAAATAAATCACTCCATCTCATCTGCTTTTCTTCACCAAGGAAAAATCCCCCAAAGGTAAATGCTGTGTATGAGAAAGGTAGTTGTATTCCCATAAAGCAGTATGGGAAACCTTCAGGTAACACAGTGGTGAGTATGACAGTACTTTAATACTGAATGAAACACAAACCTCTAACAAAATACTTTATGTGCATTAAAAATATTGTATATAAGGCTTTGAATATTCAGGTAATTTCATAAACAAAAGGTTTTCGGAAGCATGTTTTGCTCTTACAGAAACTTCCCTACTTGGTTATCCAGTAATACAACAGCACTTATGTACACGTTACGCGTATGTTTATTTTATATCCAAAATGGCTCACAAGACAGACAGTTTGCAAGAGGGAAGGGGCTGTGGGCACAAGCTCTGAAATGCAAATACTAATACAAGTAAAACCACTGGTCAATCTGTCCTTCAAAATCCATATCCCCAGGGATGAGGTTTGGTTGAGATGAGTATTAGTTACCAGGAGAAGAGTTAACTTCACCTCAACTTCACTTCTGTATTTGCTTTGTTACGTTATTACGTGTTTGTGAGCTCCTACACCTTTTTTAGTTTTTTTGGCAGAGATTCAAAAGATGGTGGAATTATGTTTTAACAAGTTTTATATCCCAATAAACAGTTCTGAGTTATAACAGATTACAAAATGCTGCCAACTACCTTGGATGGGCTCCAGCAAGCAGCACAGAGAAAGGCTGTCCTGACCTCTGATCCTCACCAGGGAACGCTCACAGAGAAGACAGCTCTTCTCTGCTGCTCTCCATCTCTTTTCTGTCTACTCACTGTCTACTCACTTGTCTTGTGAATAAGTAATATTTTTTAATCTAAATGCATTACTTAAACAAAAATATTTAATCAAGTATCCCAGGAGGAGAAAGATACCAGATTTCCTCTTCTTGCTTCTAACTTTCTTCAGGAGTGGATCTAAAATTCCTCACAGAAGATGTCCCTGAGCAGCCAGCCAAAGGACTGGTTGGTTTACCCCAAAAGCCTGTGTTGGGTTACCCCAGGTTTGCTTCTGAGGGGTGCTGAGCACCTGCAGATGAAACTGAAACTACAGGGTTTAAATTTCAGTGCTTTGTCCCTTTACTTACCCTTTATTTATGTACCCATCTAGTGTTGCTGGAGAGGGGGATCCGCGCTGGGGTGTCTGCAGGGAACATCCTTCCCCTGGAAGGCAGGAGTGGAAGGGGAAGCAGATGCTCCAGGGTGCTGCCTGCTTGCAGCCACTGTCTGCAGAGGGGCCAGGAACAGCTCAGGAGGGTCATGGTGCGTTGCATATCTCCACCGCTGTCAAGGTCAGTGAGAATTTGGTGCTTGCTGTGTGAATGACTCAGATCAGTGCTGTAAGTAGCTATATCCTAAAAAAACTGTAAAAAAAATATAAATTACTGTCAATTCCTTTCTCTCTGGCTGGATGCTGTAACCTTGAGTCTTCCTCTCTCATTTCACTTTTCCTGAAGTGTAGAAGTGAGCAATATCCCCCAGGGTGGTTGTACAGCTGATATGGGATTCCTTCTAGCCCCTCTGAAACCCTCACTGCTGAGGAGGAGAAGTGAGATTCATGTTTGTGTTAAAGCAATAAAAGGCTGATGTAACCTCTGTCCCGGGGCCTAGGAAATCCTAGAGCCTGGTCCTTGTCCCCTCAAATGGCTTCTGTATATGGTCACTGCATTGATGGGAGTGTGTCTTCAAGCATGCCAGGCTGAGAGAACATAGATGCAGTCTCTGTCTGAGCAACTGACTCTGTTATATGGGCATGTATGATGGGAGAGGCTCATAGATGGTGTCCCTCCTCCAGCCTATGCACTGTGCTGGGGGAGGAGATCTGAGTGTGTGACCTTCCTTGTGTGAGAAAAGAGCTGAATTCTGAGCGCTCCTCATCCCCGCTTCTGCTCCTTGCAGAAAAGCAGATGCTGTCCCCAGGCGCTCTGTCTCTGGTGTTTAAATGAAAGCAGCTGTAATGTATGGTGGACCATCTGCAGCACAAGAAACACTCCATAGCCCAAGCATGCCTGTGGCACTGGCCACCAGGGAGTGTGGGGTTGAAAAACTACATTTGTGAGTCTCAAAGAGATGGGGGACGGGTGGATGCTGAGCTGGAGGAATCTGCCCAGGCAGTGCTGTGAGGGCTCCGGGACCCTCCAAGGTCCTACCATCTTCCGCTGTGTAGGAAGCTCCTCCAGATGCCAAAGGCTGGGGAACAAGGGAGGATATGGGGATGTCAGCAGTGATATTACACCTTTTTGGTTGCTGCAAGAAAAAAAATCTTGTAGCCTCTGAAGTATTTTGCTGTTCCCAAGTCAGAGGCTCGCAGTACTGACAGAAGGAATGTCAATGGCACAGCTGTATCTTTACATGACTTAAAATATGATGTCCTTCCCTCACGATGCTGGCATTGTTGATTCACTCTCAGCATCCTCCCTTATGCCACCTACCAGACCCTTGTCCTGGCCCACTGTGTGTCCTGGAAATAAGTATCATCTTTGAGGGTTTTCAGCAGCTGAAGAGTCAAAATAGTTGATGGATTAAAAAAGCTGAAGGTATCCAGCCTTCTTTTTTTTTTAACTTTTAGATGAGTTAGCGGAGAAAATTCCACTGCTGCTATGGGTTGCTGGCCTATGCAGCATGGAATAAATTCCTCTACAAACTGTCAAAGTGTTTTTTGAGGATACCCCAAGGAAATAGCTATATTCAATGGTTATTTATTCATTCTGCAAAGTAAAACAATGAAGTGCAGAGATACTATGGGTAAAAAGCCTTGAACTCAACAGCGTTTTAATTATTTTTTATTATTATTTTTTAAATTATTAACCTTAAATAAATTGGTGTGAAAGTTGGACTAGATGATCTCTACGGTCCCTTCCAACTCTAAAAATAATTCAGTAATTCAGTGAAAAGCAAACAGATTGTACAAACCTTCTTCCTGGCTGATTTACCAGTGAGGGTGTTTATAACTGTGCAATTGCAAGTAAATCCAAGAAGAACTAGAAAGGCAGCCTGGTCCCAGCCTGAGAGCTGGTTTATAGGCACTTTTGATGGTTTAATGACTGTTGTTATTGCAATGCTTAAACCATTTTTGAGATAAATGGCTGAGATAAAATTCAGATACCACTGTTTCTTGGTGCTGTGGAGAGGTTAGACAGCAACTAGGTGTCTAGTTAGAGATTAGACCTAGACAGCAACTTCTTACGGATAGTTTTTGGAGGTGGTTTGCTTTTGAAAACTCACTTAGGGTATGAGATCCTCTGTCTCTGATCCCATTCACCCAACAAGAGGCAACAGTAGTTTTGTGCCCTGAATAAAACCCTACTGCTACTTCATACCCTCTCTATTATGCTGGCTGACTTCTGAAAGAGCTGTTTAGTAGGGTACCACATAGAACACAATTCATCGAACTTTTCCTTCCACTGTAATAAAGGGAAAATGCTGCAATTGAAAATTTTCATGATGTTTATTTTGGAAGAAATAGAATAATGAGAAACAGGAGATTTTGACTCGTGTAGTCTCTAAGATCCCTGTTATGTTTGAAGCTTGGCTTGCAGAGCTTACTACAGAATGGAAAGAGGCTACTGCTGTTTTGATGTCTGTTTTGAAATCTATGAGATACAAACAGGAAAAATTCCTTTATGACTTTTATCAATGACTTTTCTACAGGAGAAAACCTAAGTCCAAGGTCTATGAATCTCACAGGATTTTGTATGGTGGAATTTTGTCAGACATGATATCTGAGATGTGAAAGACTAGAACTGGGCTAAGGGCTAAGTGCTAACCTGTGCTGTTTAATTAAAAATTAAACTACGCTTTGACCCCTGCCCTGGCTCTTGCTTGTTTATTCTGCTCACTTGTGAGACTGGTATTTGCCATTGGTTCAGCCACACCACCTAACTCCCTCCCCAGAATTTCCCAGTCATGACCTCCAAAATAAAATAAAACAAAAATAAAAAATCGTTTTCCAAGTTCCAGGCAAATCGAGAGGATGAGACTTGGACTATGAGCCCATAAAAGTTGTCACTGAGCTTTTTTCCTGGTGCTGGGGACCTGGTGCAGGACCAAGAGCTCATCTTCCCCATGAGAATCTGTATACCAAAAAGACATTAAAGTTTGTCATGATGGTTTTTGTTTTGGGCTTCCAGTTCTGGCTGTCCAGCTGGGCATCACAGGAAAGACAAAACAGTTTCTAAGGAACCGTTTAAGAGGGAAAGTTCTGTTTAAGGAAAATTAAATGGTGGCAAAGGTGTGTCTGAGAATCAGCCTGATGAGGCTAGTTAGTGAGGCAGACGTAGGCTGAAAGAGGAGGTGTAGAGCAGCCATGAAAAGATGCTCTGAAAGCCCAGAGATACTCTTCTCAGCATACGGCAGCAGAGCGTGGTTATGTTGAGGGGTAATGGCAATTTCTGCACAATGGACAGGGTGTTCCTAGCAATAATGTGCACTTAATGGGGAAATATCCTCCATCAACCTAAAAGATGGATAGGTGGTTTTGAAGAAAAAAGAAAGGAGAAGATTAATGGTGATATAGCAAAGCTATAAAAGGTTATTGAGCGGCGCACAGTTACAGTCTTTGGTCTGTGATGCTGAAAACTACTCTCTAGGGCGTTTTCTCAAGCAATGCACAGCAATGTGAATGCTGATGACAGCAACTGAGGGCAGGGAATGGTGCTTTCAAAAGTGCCTTACTTCGATAAGACACATGCCTATAAGGGGCTCGGACACTACTGGAAATAATGTCTACTTAAATGCAGGCATGCTAACACACATTACTCAGGATGAGCTGATAAGCTGCAGTGTTTAAAATGAGATACAGCTGGGCATCTGTGCTGCTCTGTCACTTGAGAGGGCATCTTCACAAAGGTACTTTTGCATCATGCCCAGAAGGTCACCAGCTCAGGATGGGTTTGGACTGGTGGTGGTAGGAACTATTTTAATATTATTATTTTTTTTCCAACTTCTTCCAAAATACTCTGCTAGAAGCCTTTGTAGCTGTGGCAGAATGTGCGGAGTTTCTCCAGTAGCTGCAGCTGCATTGCCTCTGTACTGTACTAAAGAGCTGCTACTTAAAAATGGAAATGGTTCATGTTCTCTGGATTTGAAGGTGGATTGGATAAGGCACAAGAGGTTTTGGTGATGAAACTAAATAGGCCAATTATTCAAAAAAATTATTTCAGGAATTATTCATTCCTGAAATAAAGTGTGCAAACACTTTCATGTATAACTGATGCATTTCAAATGCCACTTGTGCAGGGAAGGAGCGTTAGTGTAGGACCCAGATTCTTGTCAGGAGGATGACAGGGATGGGGCTCTTCAAAGAGCTCCAGTGCACTAGAGAGTTTAAATTTAAAACTCTTATAAACTCTTTTCTTACTTTTCTTGCCTTTGAGTGAAATTTCCTTCAGATAATAGGCATACAATAAGAGCCAATACAAACAGCTTCTGGCTAAAACAAATGGTGGGTTATGAACATTGCAAATTACCCATGGAAAATTCAGACTGGAAGTAAAATTAGTGAATATACAATGACTGTTTCTGAAGTTGTTCCAAATAACCATGATTCCTGTGTAGTTTCTTTCAGCTCAGGTTTTAAAGCATTTTGCAGACATTAATTACTTCCACCTACCATGTGGCAAGAACAAGAGAAGAAACAATGACACAAGGAAAAGTAAGAACAGCGTAAGACAGTCTGCATGACTGTTAGCAAGATCGATACCCTGGCCAAGCTGAGGTCTGTCCCTATTGCTTCGTGGCCTTCAGTGAAATGATGCCAACTCCCAACTACTTTCAACTGGATTCCCCAAATGATACCCACTTCAATGGAACCATATACATGAATGAGACAAGTACAGGAAATAGGGAGCTCAAAAGAAATGTAATTAAGAACAGTTTTTTCTCTTGGAAAATGTATCAACTCTGGGTTGATACAGGTACAGCCAGTTACTTAGCAAATGTTTAAGCCCTAATTACATCATCATTGCCCTGATTATGTAATTACCCTTTGAGAATCATTTATCTGTTAAAGTGTCTTCTCACTTTTAAAAACACCCGTGTCTTAGTGAGTGAAGGGAGAGAAGGGAACAACCATCTTTACAAAGTAACCGTGGCCAGAGTCTCAGTACTGAAGGTCTAGGAGCCAAAATTATGCCAACTAAGGCTGTCAAGCATCAGGGAAGCTCCTTTATGCTCTTGCCCAAAGGCAGGGCAATGCCATGCACTTGTCCAGTTTCTTTCTAAACTCTAGAAACAAGGACTGCACAGACCCTCCTGCACAACCTGCTCCCATCCTGCTCTAGTTTCTCACTCCAGAAAGCTTTTTTAGAGCTATTGAAATCCCCCTTGCTGTAGTTAAAGTCCATTAAAATAAGTTTTCTACTCTGAGTCCAGAGAAGGACGTATTCCCTTGCGTATGTGAGTGCTGACACTCTCCCCTTGGGCTGCAAAGCTGGCTAAGGAGTACGTCTCCTTTTGGTGGCAAAGCTGGCTAAGAGGAGTTATGATCTCTTTGCTGGGGGGTAGTTCTCTCTTCCCTTGCTTGTGCCAGTCCCTGTCTGCCTGGGGCTCTGCTGGGAGTACAACGCAGTGACTGAGAGCTTCTTCTCTGCTTCTCTCACTTCTCTCACTTATTTAAAGGTAACCTCATACCTGGAGCCCAGCCAGCCCTTGAGCTACTGAGATCAAACTGCTGGGGAGAGGCCGCTTCCACAGGGGTTATACCTGGGGAATAAATGCACTACAATCTTGATACTCTGTCTTCTCCAGCTTTAACAGCCCAGCTATGGACTCTGCAGCTGCATACCCCTTGAAGCACAGAGCCCAAAGCAGTATACGAATTTTCCATGCGTGTTGAAAAATAGCACAACTCTTCATATTTCCTAGCATACCCCTAGACATGTCTCTGTCTTCCATAAAAGTCGTATAGACTGATTCACAGTTTGTGACCTACTGTGTTTAAAAATATATATCTTGACTACGTCCTTGTGTTCACCCTAACTGCTCTTGAGTATACAAAGTGGAGTTGTTTTTCTCAAATCCCGTGCAAGGAGTTTATTTCTGCCTGAAATGAAACCTATGTATTGTATCCTACTATAGGGAAAGAAATGCAGTAAAAAATGCCCAGTTGGTTTTTAACTAAGTCTCTTAAATGTTGAGGCCTGTGTGAACATTCTGCTGGAAACAGAATTGATATGGGGTGGTTTTTTTTCTGCAATATTTGTAGGTTTTTTAAATACTGGGGCAGAGTTTGACTTGGCTTGTTAGACTGCTTAATCATCAGGCACATAATCCATCAACGTCATTCTGTGCAGTCCTGTAGAGCCCACTCCTGGAGCTGTGTGGAGCTATGTAGAGACAAGCTCAAAGCCTCTGGCACAGATGTCCCCTCATCTGCCCCTGTGATGAGAGCTGTCAATGATATGGTGTCCCCGGCAGGAGGTACTGCTGCCTTGCGGTGGACAGTGCTGTACAAAACCAGTCCCTCTGAAATCCTGCCAGCCTGTGGCTTCCTGCACTCTTGTATCTCACAGCAAAGCTTAGGAAGGGATGCTCATGGTCTTAGGGATAAGGAAGGCAGCTACTGCAGTAACGTCACCCTTACCTTTTGGAGATGTGGTATGAAAGAGAAAAAGAAAATCAAAAGCTCCTCTGACAGATCTGTCAACCTGGTTTTTTTTTTCCCCAGCAGGAGTTTTAGAAGATCCAAGAGCTTCTTGTGGTGTTGATGATGACTTTATGTTGATGGTGACTTTATACTTTTTTCTTTTTTTTTCCTGAATGAAACAACAGCAGAACAATCAATAAATATCATGTTTTAGAGAAGTGGAAGGATTCTATTCTATTTCTTAGAAGAGACCTACTTGGTGCTTGTCAAGCCCAACATACTTCCAGAAATCATGAATCTATCAGGCAAAACACAAGGCATGCAAGTACCACTGATAGCCTGCTGCACCCAATAAAGTAGAATCACAAAAAGGTCTTGCTCATTTTCTCTGCTGTTGTTGATGATCAAATCACTTCAAACTGAATTAAGACGTACCTCACTTGTGTTTATGCCATTAGCGAAGGGCTTGTGTGCACAGGCTGAAATAGGAGTAAAACCGAACTTTTGATTCAGCCATTTCTTTAAGTAGCATGTATATAAAACCTACTCGCTATGGAGTGCTTGGAATCTGATACTTCATTGTCTTGCCTTATATGCCCTTACACTTGTATGAAGGAAAATAAAAGCCATATTTTCAGTGGAGAGGATGCTTGTATGCGTAGGTCTCACTTTAAACAGCCTGTATGCTTAGTGGTCTTTTCTACTGTTGTTTTATGCAAATATTTTTAAAATAGTTGAATATTCTTTTCAAGCCACTTAAAGGAGTCTGACAAATACATTGATTTAAAATTAACAATTTTTCTTCTGAAACTTTTGAACTTAGAGTCTTCATAAGATGCTTTTAAACTATAGGGTGCTAGTAACTTTGGCCATGAAGCCTTCATTCTTCACAACTGTAACATACCCATGTATGGGTCCACATGTGTTTATATCACACTGGAGGTCTGGTGTTCTAAGGACCTTATCAGGAAGCTTTTATTTAAGCGAGCTGGCTCGCATCTGGCTTGTATGGATTCCAGTATATCAAAAGATGGGTTAAACTGCAAATTTTTGATCCACCGTGAGGGTATGTAGTTTTTAGGCCCGAAAGTTGTACATGTACAGAATATTATAGGAAAGACAAATCCTAGGCTTTCTGGAATGGTGCAATTGCCTGTGGGGTACTGTGAAATTTTGCTTTGTGGGGAAAGAAGAAAGAAGCCTCTACTAAGATTATTGGATGTTGAGCAGTGTGTGAAACCCAGTTTACAAATTTCTGTTAGAATTCGTTCAATTGAAATTGTGGAAACAATAAATTTTTGTTAATACTTGTGAAAAGCTTTTCAGACAGGAATTATTACTTTTTTAGCAGTTGATTTTGGACTGTCTTGTAACCTTCAGCGAAGATCACCAGCCTGAATGCAGCCAAGTTTCAAACTGTTTTATGTCTCATGTGGCAAAACAGCACTTCTTTGAATGTATTCTTTTGTCGTGCAGAATCCCAAACAGCCTATTAGCCTGTTCTGGTTATGAGCAAACCCATGTTTCTGTGAACTAGAAGCTACCGATGCAGAGATGTACCTTCTGAAAATCTGTGGTGTGGGAACTTATTTTGTTAAGCTCAAGTGTCTGGTGGGAATGACTTAAGCAACTGAATTTCTTAAGTGGGAATAAGGCAATGTCTTTGCATGACTTGCCAGTGAAAAGTTATCATCAAACTATCCTGTAGCAACCAGAAAACCTTTTGAAAATATTTAACTTTTGGTTATAATCTAACAGGAGTATTTTCTCTGTTTGGATGCTTGAACAAGGCATATTTTGAGTAAATTCATGAAAGCCTGTTTATCCTGCTTGTTTACTTAACCAAACTCCCCATTTGCAGCTCCACTGTGAGCTGGACTTAACCCTCCCACATACTCTGCTGCCTTGCCACCTGTGATCTCATAGCCTCGAGGGAAAGGACTCTTTAAAAAAAAGCTAAAGACACCTAACAAGGAGCAGAATGTTGAAAGACAGAAAGTGCACAGTAAAGTAAAAGATGAAGGATTAAACTATAGCCAAGTTCCATTTGATCATGGTAGTGGGACTTTTTGAGCATCTTGGTCCATTTAGACATCGTGAGAGAAAAGTGGTGTGGTGGGTTGACCCCAGCCAGTGGCTAAGCACTCACACAGCCACTTGCTCACTCCTCTTTCAGGTGGGATGGGGAGAAAACAGGAAGAGCAAAAGTGGGAAAATCTGTTGGTCGAGATTATGAGAGTTTAATAAATAAAGGAGAGAGGAAAAAAATAACCAATTGATGCAAGAGTGATTATTTGTCACTTCCAACAAGTACACTGAGGTACCAAGCAATGGCTTGATACAACTTGGAAAACAAAACTTCCCATCTTTTTATTGCTGAGCACAGTTATATGGCATGGAGCATCCCTTGGGCCAATTTAGGTTGACTTTCCTGGTTGTGTTTTCTCATCTTCTTGCCCACTCCTGACCTATTCACTGGGGTGGAACGGTGTGAGAAACAGAGAAGGCCTTGATGCTGGGCAAGAACCGTTCAGCAATAGCTAACACCAGTGTGTTATTAACACTGTTTTGGTCACAGATCCACAGCACAGCACCATATGGGCACATGGGAAGAAAGTAAACTCCAACCCAGCCAGACCCAGTACAACAGCAAATTTGGGATTGCGTACCTGACAACAGACCTTCAGTGAGAAAGCTGGTGGCACATGAAGAAGGTGGAGGATTATTTCTTTTTTTTCATTTTCATCATTTCTAGCAGGCAAGAGATTTCATGTGAACTGATACAGGTTCTCTCAGCACCCATGCCTTGTAGAAGACAGAATATGCAGAACTGATGCAGAACTCCTGTTTTTATCTAGAAATCTAGCCTTTCAAATTACTTTTTTTTTTCTTGAGAAAAAAATATTGATAGGGTTTCTCAAATACATTAAATCTTTAGATACATTTTTACATCTAGATCTTTAATACATTTTTTTAAAATTTAAACTCTATCCTACCACATTTACACAAGCGTGCCTTCAAAATTCCCATGTGCTTCATATAAAGTACCCATGGCCTTGACAAGGTGAATTTGAGTTTTCTGTCTGTTGGGGTAAATATGAAGATATCATAATACTTCTTTTAATAATAGTGAAAAAAAAATGATTTAATGGATAATTTGCATTCCTGTCAGTTGCTCTTTGTGGGTTGCCTGTTTAGTGCAGTGATATGGTAAAATGTGATTGCATTTGCTGAAATTATAGTGCTGGCCTCCAGCCCTTTCTGTAAGTTCTGGTGCAGGGAGATTTCCAGTTACTGCTTCTTAACAAGTAGTAATTAAATTAGTTCATAATGTGTCGTTCTAAAGCAGTAGGCTTCTCAAAGCTATTTGGCTAATCACTCTAACGCAACAAAAAATGAAAGCTTTTCTGTATTTAAAAGTGAATTTGGAAAACCCTTGAGGTAATTGCCCAAAGATTAGAGATGGGCTGAAGTGGAGAACTAAGGGATGGGACATTCCTGGGGTGTGGGAGTGACCTTGCTTCCTAAAGGTCAAAAGGGTTTCAAAAGGTTTTAAAGGTCAATGCGATACCCAGGCTCACTGCCAGCCCCAGTGCAAAGGACACAGCTTGGACTGGAGTTGCATGCCTGGAGGAACACACCAAGTGACTGATGAGATGAAAGTTTAATAGGTTAATTTTGCACAGTCTTTGTTTCACAGATGATGGCCCAGTACCCGGTGAAAGCTTGCCTCTTATAATACACAGCTTAAAATCCATGGTCAATACACAGGCTCACCCAGAGCCTGCAAACTGAGGGAGGCTAACTCAATAGTTCATAAAGTCCCTGTGGATGACTTGTTTTCCTTGGTTTCACCCGGTGCTCTCATTTGTATTGTTGTATCTCCTGCAGTGCTATAGACAACTGCATGGACCTTCTGCCCAGACAAGAGCTTTTACTGGTGCTATATAAGGTCTGGGAACGACCAGATTTTGGAAGGAACTTCTCCCCAGTTCAGAAGCACCAGGATCCTCCCTTAACAGTGTATGTGACTAAAAGGCAAATAAACTTTGGCTCTGAGCACCTCATTGTCCTTTAACCACCTTCAAAATTTGCAAACCCCTAACAGGGCTCCCACTTTCTTCTGGACTTAGCTAAGCTCTGGGCATTCAGCACCCCTGGAATTTAATTTTTTGAATTCATTTCTAAAGAGTGTAAAGGTCTAATTCATAGTCCAACACAACCCAACTCCTGAAGCAGGGTCTTGAGGCATCAGTACATGGTCTATCTGTGAATATTGTGTGGAATGACTAAAAGTGAAATCACTGATTTGCCAGTCCTACATTAATCATGTATTGGGTCTGGTTGAGGTGGATTTAATTTTCCCCATAGGAGCCCTCACAGTGCTGTGCTTTGTATTGGTAACTATAATGGTGTTGGTAACACCTTGGTGTTTTGGCTACTGCTGAGCATCATTTGCACAGCATCAAGGCTGTCTCTCCAACATTCCCACCTCCCCAGTAGGCTGGGAGTGGGTAAGATCTTTGGAGGGGACACTGCCAGGACAGCTGAACCAAACTGATATTATATAGAACCAAAGGGATATTCTATACAATATGACATCTGCTGAGCAATAAAAGCTAAGAGAAAGGAAGAAGAAGGGGGGCATTTTTTATTTACAATGTTGTCTTCTGGAGCAACCTCTATGTGTGCTGATGCCCTGCTCTCCAGGAAGTGGCTGGATATCACCTTCTGATGGGAAGTAGAGAAAACCTTTTGTTTTCCTTTGCTTCTGTGCACAGCCTTCGGTTTTGCTTTATAAACTGCCTTTACCTTCACCCATGAATTTTTTCCATTTTATTTTCTCTACCCCACTTATCTGTCCTGCTGAGAAGGGGAGTGATAGAGTGGCTTGGTGGGCACCTGGTGTCCATCCAAGGTCAACCCACCACAATCCTCTACAGAGGGAACTTTCTGGCACATGAGGAAAAAGTATATTGGATCATTATTCCTGTCATCTTTGGAAGAGTGAACTATGCTCTGAGATACTTCTTGAAGGAGGTATCTGCCCACAACTTTATAGAAAGGGTTTGAATAGTTACTTTTTGTGCTGTCTTTGAAGCAGTGGACTTTACATGCCTCACGGCAGGAATGAGGCAGGATTTAAGACAAGGCAATCATCTCAGCATTCTGTCACAGCTCCTAGTTGAGAGTGCCTATTGCTCAAATGCTGCATAAGTACTTACCTTGTGATAAGTTTGATATCCAAGAGTGATTTTCACATGGCAACATCTCATTTTCCGTAGCTTGAAGGAATTTGAGCTCCGGGTTGAGTGCTTGGCTCCTTAACAGCACTGTTGTTAGGCCGGTGCGAACTGGCTGCATGAAACCTAGCCATTAACTGTGTCAATAACCGTGCTCTTCTACCAAATATTTTGGTCATCATTTTCAGCTGAACCATACTTTGTTCTTGCTTTTTCTTCTGTTTGAGTAAAGTTATTATCTGTAATAACTTTACCAAAAAAAAGAAAAAAAAAAAAAGATGTAGACAGGCTGGAGAGGGTCCAGAGCAGGGCCACAAAGATAATCAAAGGACTGGGAAGCCAGCCATATAAGGCAAGGTTGAGATAACTGTGTTGGTTCAGCCTTGAGAAAACATGACTTAGGGTCATGACCTAACACCATATACCATTATTTAAAGTGTGCTACAAAGATGATGGGGACTCTGTTTTTACAAGGAAAAGGCAAGGGTTAATGGGTGCAAGTTAATCCTGGTGAGATTACAATTGGACACACGAGGAAAATTTTTCACAATGAGAAAAATCAGCCATTGGAATAATTTCCCCCAATAAGTGGTAGATTTCCCCACACTGGACAGTTTTAAGATTCAGCCGAACAAGATGCTGTGCCACTATGTCTTTTGCCAAGGAAGGTTGGAGCTGATGATCATTGAGGTTCCTTCAAACCCAGTATTCTATGATTCAAGAATAGTATAACTTTCTATGTGCAATTCCTTTTAAGGTTCGAGTTCAGGGGACACCCTGGTTTTGCAAGTAATTTTTGTCTCAGATATTCCAAGGATTCTTTTAAAATGAACTGGAAGTTGTCTGAGACAATGAGTAGGGCTCATGTGCTCTGAATTAGTAAGCAGAGGTTTATCAGGTAGACCCCTAACATTTCTGATGGTAGATCAAGTCTAGATTAAGTGCCCTAAATACAAGCAACTACATATAAAATGTCTAAGCTCCCATTACCATTAATGAAGATCTAGTAAAAGCAATCAATGCACGATTCACCTGACCAGCCACTAGATACCAGCTGAATTGCTCTTCAGGCTCCAGTGACTGTAATGGGAGCTTAGAAGCCTAGTGTACCCAGAAGTACCTAAATTTAAGTTCTTCTGTCAAACTGATTCCTGTACCCAATGTTCCCTAGTCAATGAAGAGCAACAAGTAATTTCAGAGAGTGCTTCATTTGACCATTTTAGAAGTCTGCCTTAGGGAATGCATTTATTTCCTCTTATCTAACAGGAAAGTAAGGCTATACCTTTAAGATAGATATAAAGTTAAGCAATCCTAAAGCTCTCTATTTGATTCAATCTTCACATTGTTATGACCAGAACCTAAACTAAGATATAGATCTTGATAGATGTAACCTATTTGTTAAAAAACGCCCTGGAAAAAAGATACATATATATGTATAGCCTCAGGCTCAATCAAAGACACAAAAACTATTTGTTTTTCTCCTAAAACAGATTTTTTTTTCATAAAAGACATATTAATTGTTGTGCTTATTCCTGTAAGATGTTGTTCAAGCTCAAAGTTTAGTAGAACACAAATGGTTGAGTTTCTATGTGCCCAGTGCATGTAGTGTTAAAAATTTATATCTCATTAATCAGAACTGCCATGTTTAGTTATAATATCTCTTTAATTCCTAGTAGGAAGGCAAGTGAAAGATGTGAGACCTGCATAGTACTTGGAATGGCATCTCTTAGAAGAAGAAGGACTAACAAGTTCTGTGGCTCTGGACCAATAAGACAATTCACCTTTAAATGAGAAATCCCTTCTTTTATAGATGGGCATGGAACATTCTGACTTCTCCAGTTTTGTATACATTAATTTATCATCACTTTCGCTATTCCTTTTGATACAAGGAGTCTTCAAGCTACTGTAAATTACCAGAATACTGGCTTCTTTTTTGACTCGAAAACAATCCTCATACTTCTGGAATCATGACTGAGCAAAAGTTGTGGGATCAATAGGACTTTAGCAAGGCAGTCAATATAAACAAAAGTTCTTTATTTTACGTAAAACCTATATCAAATGATGCAAATATTCTAGAAAATTAAATTCTCTTCACAGTATATCTATCTCCGGTTCTCATTCACAGGACTTCAGTCACTAATGAAATGATACTGAAGCATCCTTTTAAGTTCCAGTTATCAACATTCACTTGGCATTAATTCCTCTTTATTATCTAGTAGATACATGATTAATTTTACTCCTAGGCATTTGCTTGTTTAACTATTTCTTCTGGAACACACATCAGAAAGAATCAGCCAGTGCTGGAAAATGAACTAATGAGCTTTACAGGAGCCTAGATTTAGGTGAGCGGAAATCAGATCCTCTGATCAGCTGCAGCAACACTGCTGTCCGCTATACTTCTCTACTGGAGGCTGCCTAAGGAAAAAAACAAGATCTATTCAAGAAGGAAAATAAGTATTTGCGCCTTTCCAAACATATTTTCTCCTGTAGATCATCTTTCTGGTCACCTTGTGACTAGTGACACGATGCGGCCACCTAAATCTTGAAGGTTTCAGGCACTCACCAAGAGCTGCATTGGTACTGCTTGCTCTGTCTTCATCTTCTGTAACACCCTCCTGAATATAAATTCTGATGTTTTAAAAGTACACCCTAACTCACACCTGACTTTCCCACCTTTTAGGACCTCTTAAAAATAATTATTTTGGCTTCATGTCAGGAATAGCAGACTTTTTTCTTAGAGAAATACCTCAACAATTTCACCTATCACTTTTTTTTCCCTAGTAAAAGAAAATTGTTGTCAAGAGAGTGTACTTTGGTGCTTAGAGTTGTGGTTTTATTCTCTATTGATTCAATTTATCAAGATTTGTATGGTTGTATGTTATGCACACACATACAAATCTATTTTGGTATGAAAACAAGTCCCTGATAAACCTTGTGAAATGCTTATTTTTAGCTAAGATTCTATTTATATAGCAATGACAATGCAAAGATAAACCTCAAAGACAAAATGAGACTTCCAGCAGAATAACTACTTTCCTTGGAACAACAGGCAAACCACTCAGTAAGGAGTGTAAAAGTGTTGTAAACTACAGGCCTGTGAAATAAAACAAAATACTCTCCTCCTGGCTAAACTAGTGAGGCAACACACTTCAGTTCCAATTGTGATTTGGATGTCCCATCAGGGCTTTGCAACACCACTACGTATTTGTCTGCCGTTACTTCATAGCCCTTCTATTATCTTCTTACCTCTTGGGATCCCAAAATCTGCTTTAGGAGGGATGTGATTTCAGAATCTTTTTATAGACCTGGGTTTGCAGTGAGCAATCGATATTATCAGATGGAGATGTTCTCAGTGATTGTGCTTCTCAGGTGGGCAGTGTCCCCTGCACTGAGCTGCACTCTAGCATGTTTTTCGAAAGTGGAGAATACTAACAAGACAAGGTTCTTATGATGTGGAGTTGGCAGAGTACGTGGACATTGGTAAACATGCACATGTGTGCTTAAATTTGAATGAACAAGTTCAGAGTTGGTAAATATGGAAAAAGTAAGTCTCTGCATAAGTTTGGATGTGGTAACACTGCATGATTCTGTTGTATACACAGGTTAACTCCACTGGCTCATAGCAATTTTTAATTTGAGGCTAAGACTGGAAAACAGGAAGAAAGAACTCAGCTCTGTGCTTTGGCATCATTGCCTGTGTGCTTCTGTCAGTGATTACCCAGCTAATTGCTCAAGTGAAGCAAAATATTTCAGAATAACTCTGCTCTAATTGTTAATAATGATATTTTGTCTCAGCAAACGTGCTGAAGATCACTGCCAAGATTTTAGATGCTAGCTTACAGTCAGTGAACAAGCACTGTTTAGAGAAATCCTTTTATCTGCTTACTAAAAAGAATGCATGGGGGTTTATGGTGTGGAAAGGCTAATATTTTATTTCTCTGATTATAATCTTACACCTACCTTATGTTTTTATAGGCTGGATTTAGCAAATCAGCTTTTGCTCATGAATAAAGTGAATTTCTCAGGAAAGGCCAGGCACCCCAGAATGGGACGTGATGCCTGGTCTCCTTTGTATAGCATCTTAACAGTCACAGGAGAGCTGATGGTTGTGTCTTTTATACCTGATAAGAGATGTGAGTTTGCCTGGTGTCACGCTGCTTCAGCTGCAGAGCGGCTGGAAGTAATTCTTATTAATGAAACTGCTGAGACCTCTGCAGCTAAACCTCACTGCGAGCGTTATTCCAGCAGCTTCACTTCAGGAATAAAAAGACATTCTTTTGCAGAATGACCTTTTTCTTGCTGCAAGGAGCTCTGTATCTAGTAATTACTCAGTCTTTTCATTTCGAGGGGTGTTACTACGTGCACACAACTTTTTGTGCATTGAAGCCTAAGCTCAAGACAATTTTGCATATGTATAACTTGTAGCAATCTAGTGTGGAGAAAACAACCTGTAACTCCTCTTCACAGCAATAATGGAATTGAATTCAAAAACACCAGCCTGCTAAATTTAGGGAGAACAGGAACCTAAAAACTGTCCAGCTGTAACCTCAGTTGGCTGCAGCTCTTGCTGGGTTATCACCCAGGGACCCTAGAAGGAGTGGGACAGTCATCCCCATTTGCCCAATTGTCTGTGTGGCTGTACAGGGAGCAGGAGTGGGACGTGGCCCTGTCCCCCTGTCACTGTATCACACTTCAGCACCTTACTTTGGCTTGGCACCCAGCTGGCCAGACCTCTGTCAGCTCTAGGCGCTGGGGAAAGCTGGGCAGAAAAGGCCTGTGGAGATGGAAGGTCACCAGCGGCTTTAGGGATGGGTGCAGTTCAAGCTGTCTTAAAGCAAGTTTTTGAACAGCAGGCTGAGAGCATGGCCCTGAGAACTGTATTTTCCCCTCTCTGGCAGCCTGGAGGCCACAATGCAAACTGTGGCAGGGAGCAGGGGGGCAGGAGGTGTGTTGGCCTCCCAGCAGGGATCTGCCGCACAACTGGGCTGGCACTACTGATGCATCGCCTGGGGACAGGAACAGATGGGACAGGAGTCCTGCGTGCTGGTGCTGCTGCAGGAAAGAAAGAAACGTGGAGATAAGCCTGGAGCTTTGGCAATGGCCACCCATAGGCTGTGTCCCTGGATGAGTGGGAACTACCTGTGGGCAAGGAGACAAGGTGACTGTTGGCAACTTCTGCTCCTTTCCATGGGCTCTAGAGAGATGATAGGTTCAGGGATGCAGCACTTTGGTGACACCTGCCCGAGGAGCAGCACTTAAGGAGCAGTATCTTGCCTGTCAGCTCTGTGTTTCTGCAGTCTTCCCTCCTTTGCAGGAAAGCTGCCCACCCAAAGCGCTGGAACAATTTCTTGGCTGTGACTATGGGATGCCCCGCCCCCCCCCCCTGACAGAGCAGAGCAAAGAAGGGCTGCATCTGTGACAACTGCTAGATCTGGCCTCTGCCTTTGATAGGGTTTTCCTCTTTCCCTCTCAGACCACCCTGGGTCACAAACACGGCACTAGGCCTGGCTGTTGTCTGCAGCCCAAAGGGTGAAGTGGCGTGGAGCTGCTGCAGGCACCTCGCCACACCTCGCCAGATCATCTTCTCTTGCCACAAGGCCAGGGGAAAGGGCTAGTGAGTCACAGTGAGCAGCACATCACTACAGCTTGCTTGGTGTGGATCCAAAGCCCATTAAAGGCAATGGAAAGACTCAGTTTTTCCACTGTGTTTTAGAAACTATTATCCTTCAGTTCTGTCAGGAGCTGTGTTTCACGGTAGATGGCATGCACTGTCACAATGCTCAGAAGAAGCAGCAAGCACTTACTTAATATAGGGTACCCAAAGGTGCATATTCAAATGTGTCTCTATCTGACCGAAGCTATTTCTGGACAAAGCTTTCTGCAGAATACTGCTCTGTGTTTCTCTCAACAGTTTACAGCCTTTCCTTCTGAAGTCAAAATCTTAGACTTCGGGCTTACTGGCTCTCTGAAAAATGTCTGTTATGCTGTATATATCTTCTAACAAAATAATGGCCAGCATGCTGGAAAATAACTTTCATTTAAAGATATTTCAAGCAAGTCACAAGTTAATCATCAAACAAGTTGTGACTCTCAAGTGTGTGAGTTATTGCTGTTAGTTACCTCTCAGCTAACGAAGAGCACAGCTGTCTGGGTTTTCAAATTGAATAAAGCTTCCTGATCAAACATGTCTAATTCCTAAAGAGGAGGATGAGCCTAACCCTATGCCTCCTAACCAGCTCCCTTCCAGCTGCCCATTAAAATGCTCTGTACTATAAAGTTACAAGTACTACTCATAAAGGTGCTTGTTCTTTTGGGTTTCTTCAGGACACATTGTATAGGTAATAGAAAATTCCAATTATCTTAAATACCAACTATTTTGGAACAGACAGCTAAGATTAATCAACCCAACAGATGATATTTTTACCTAGAAAAGAGGTATATTGTGGTTCTGGAGTATATCCAGAGGGCAATAAACCTGGTGAGTGGTCTGGAGAACAAGCTTATGAGGAGCAGCTGAGGTAGCTGGTGTTGTTTAGTCTGCAGAAAAGGAGGCTGAGGGGAGAACTTATCACTATTTACAGCTACCTGAAAGGAGGTTGTAGAGATGGGGTTTGGTCTCTTCTCCCAGGTAACAAGCAATAGGACAAGAAGAAATGGCCCCATGTTGCACCAGGGGAAGTTTAGATTGGATATTGGAAAAAAATTCTTCACCGAAAGATTTGTCAAGCATTGGAACAGACTGCCCAGGGAAGTGGTTGAATCACCATCCCTGGAGGTACTTGGGTGGGTGGACATGGTGCTTAGGGACAGGGTTTAGTGGTGTTTTGGGCAATGTTAGGTTAATGGTTGGACTCGATGATCCTAAAGGTGTCTTCCAACCTAGAATATTATATTATTCTATATAAAGCATAAGCACTAAGAGATGAAGCTCTTCCTTCTGCACTGAGCTGCATGGTCTCCAGGGGGCCCATTTGCCACGTGAGTGGAGGGAACGTCCTTTTATATTGGTATAAATCCACAAAACTGTATATTTGCCCAGTCCTCCACCTGAGCTGTTAATATTCCCTCTTGCCAGTTGACAGTCAACAAGAGAGATCCCCTTCTTCAAGGAGGTAGTGCCACTGGCACTCATTCAGGGTTATGTCTTTCTCTCAGATTTTGTTACAGTTCCTCTCAGAGAAAACAACTCTGTTAAGTGTTAATCCCGCTGGTTGTGTTAGGAGAGCAGGAAATACAACTCTTCTCTGCGCCACAGGCAGTCAGGATGAAGAGTAATCCAGAGGGACAGCTGAGGATGCTCTGCCAATAGCAGAGGAAAAACTCTACCTGCTATTTTATTTCAGAGAGTGAGACCAACCCCTGAACTGGAATTCCTTCAAGTCCAAAATTAACTTACAATTTCTCCTCCAGGTGCCAGCATCTGGTGCCAGCTGAGTACTCATATCCTCTCTGGATTCCACTTCTGATAAGGGAAAAAATACTGGCACAAAATTAGGTAGAGAAAGGAAGGATAAGAAAACACAAAGCTGCTAGGGAAGGAAAGACTACCTGGGGTTTGCCAAAACCTTGCAAGGTCAGTGTCCTTCCTGCTGCTCTTTGACAGTGGCACAAGAAAGGCATAAATACTCAGCTTGCTCCTTAGGTTCATGCTGGGTCCCCGGTATGAGGGAAGATCATAGAATCATAGAATCATAGAATCATCTGGGCCGGAAGCGACCTCCAAAGGCCATCTAGTCCGACCCCCCTGCAGTCACAGGGACACCCCCAACTAGACCAGGTTGCCCAGGGCCT
>JAOQGH010000023.1:100804746-100854335 GCA_025769975.1 Gallinago jamesoni | reverse complement strand
GACTTATGCATGTCCAGTTGCATAAGCAAATCATTAACTACTTCCTCCTGGATTACAGGGGAGTTGTTCTGTTCTCCAGCCTTATCTTCCAGCCCAAGAAGATGAGCACCCTGGGGGTAGCTGGTCTGACTAGATGGTTACACTAGGGATTGTAGGAAGATGTAGTTAAGTCCAGTCTCTCTCTCAGTGTCGCAGTTTGAGAGATCACTTGGGAGGGGGGAAAAAAATATTAAAAAAGACATCTTCCCAAAATATTTTAATAAAAAGAGCCTGTTGTCCTACCAAAATGTACATGATGTAGGAATTATTTGAGTAATCTTAAGCTTTCTTATTTTAAATCTTGATAATCTATATTAACTGTGGAGAGCTATAAATCTTTATAGGTATAATCTACCTACCTGCCAGCTGTCTACTGTGAAGCTGTATTAAACACCTGTGACTTGTTTTGATTTCCCTTCACAAAGGACAATTGGATGGCTTTTTAGAGGGCTAATAATTAAGAAAAATAGCTTCATATTTACACCCTGGAGACTGGGACAGTAAACAACCCAAGTGTTAAGTGCCTTCCTTTCTAAGAGATTTGTTGTCATGAAGGTGGTTCCCTAACTGGTTAGCAGGTAAGGAAGCTGGACCATCTCTTCTGCAGTAAATAAGACTGCTCCTCCATTTGCAAAGCCACTCACTGCTATCACTCTGTAGTGTTAAATTTAGTTATAATTATACTTTTTACAGGGCCAGGAGCACTGCTTACATAAGGAAAGAGAGAGACTTCCACTGACTCCAGTGGGTGGACAAAAGGCTCTTTTTATTTTGGGAAGATATATTTTTTAATTTTTTTTTTTAACATTAGTAAATGGTGTCCTCACAGGGCATAGTAGGAAAAATTTGCTATAGCCATTTTGGGCTGAAGTGAGAATACAACTCAAAACCTACTATAGTCATACCTAAGGATTGGCAAATTTTACTAGATAGCGGCAACAGCAGTTTCATTAGTTCAAAGAACATTTTGTTTATGATGTGTCACTTGCAATGACAATTACAAAATTACAGCACAAATATAAAGATAATTTCAACTAATTGATTTCTCAAATGGCGAATGCATCCACTGGGAAGCAATGAGAAATAGATCCTGGCCTCATGGGAAAAGGAAGGAACCCTACCATGCGCTGAGTACAGGAAATAATAAAATAGAGAAAAGGGAATTTGCAGGCTAGTAGGATTAGCAGCAAACTGTTGAGGTTGTTACAGTGGATTGCTAGTTGACATCCAGCTAGGACAGGTATTAATATGTGCTGTGAGGTCTTTCTGTGGGCTGAAAGAGTAAGATGATAATCTCTTTATGCCAGTCCTGCTGAGCAAGTTGCCACAACAAGAGGTCAGGATGGAAAGAAAGGCCTGTTCTCCCTGGGTTTGATCAGAAGTTCAGCAGCAGTCCCTTGTTGATGGTGCACCACACTGTGGCCTTCTTAGAACCTCTCTGTGCTATGTGTATACATTGTGGGCTGGTACTTGCCCCTGTGCAAGTATTAGCTCTTGTATAGGACCTTGTGTGGTCACATTTAACATCTTAGTGTCCTGGAAAAAAAGTTTGCAATAGATATGAACAGAGGTGTTTCAATCGAGAACAGAAGCATTTCAGTACTTAAAGGGGACCTACAGAAAAGATGAGGGCAAACTTTTTAGCAGGCCTGCTGTGATAGGAAAACGGATAGTGGTTTTAAAGTGAAAAAGGATAGATTTAGACTAGATATAAGGAAGAAAAATTTTGAGATGGAAGTGGTGAAATACTGAAACACATTGCCCAGAGAAGTTGTGGATATCCCATCCCCAGCAACATTCAAGTTCAGGTTGGACTTGACCAACCTGATCTAGTTACAAATGTCCCTCCTCATTACAGGGGTGTTGGACGAGATGACCCTTCAAGGTCTCTTCCAACCCAAACTATTCTATGATTCCTATAAGAGGCATTAGCAACCTGCTTCCCGCCTGCCCCAGTACAGGAGCACTGATGGGACTGAGATCTCTCTGTATTGGTACAGCTATAATCCATGGGGCTGTATCGTTGCAGGAGCTTAGCTGATGACACCTCTGTTGCAAGAAGTGCATCCAGAGCAAACCTCGTGAAATCTGTTTTCCACTCTGGTGTGGTGATACATTACAGTCACAGCTCACAGAAACTCTAGCCAAGGGTGTTTGTTTGTGTCTATATGGTGCTAGTATGTGGCTGCTAACGACGTGATGCTAGGATGTGGGTGGTAATTAAAATGAATTTAGACAATAAAGGAGTAACAAGAAGGAAACAAAATTATTACTGGCTGAAAACTGAGCTGTGGTTACATAGTGTGGAGCAGATGAATCAATTGAGAGACAACTTGATGGCAAACCCTTGAGAAATTGCAGCAATGGAAAGTAATAATTTGTGTAGGATGGCATTAGGACAGGGAAAGGCTTGAGGAATGTTCCCCAGAAGAGTTGGTGAAAATCTCATTATCAGAGTGAAAAAAAATGGGAGGGAACAAAAGGCTTCAAAATATTTCTGAAGGAGAAATGCTGTCTAGATGGAAAGATGAACCTGGAGACATGACATTTCTCTTCCATTTCTAGATATGGCAACTATAACCTTCACAGCTGCAGGGAAACATACGGCACATCAGGTTCTTGTCTTTTGGAAATGGAGTGATGTAAGTTATAATGAAAGCATATCAAGGACATTTTTTACAATAAGATGTTTTGGGTTTGATTAAATACCTGATAAAATAAGACACCTACACACTGAATCTTCAATTTAGGTGTCTTGAACAATAACCTGCCTGTTTTTCACACTTTCCTGTCCCTTTGCAAAAGACAAAACATTCAATCTTACACATTCACACGAACAGCCCACCAGGCTGCTTCTCCTGTGTCTGTCACTACGGTACTGATCTCCGCACTTGGACACTCTCTTTTGAGTGATCCCCCAAAAGCATTGGGACAGTCTGGAGCACACAGCCACTTCTGTCAGAAATATTCAGTAACCTTTGGTGGGTGAGCCCAAACAGCATAACCTAATAGAGAAAATCCTGTTCTTCAGAGAGAGAAATAGTTGCATAGGGAGGGAGCAAATATTTGAAATGTTGAGCTTAGGGTTGGCTCCAGGCCTGGATAAAACTTTGAACGATTTCCTAGCGTGGTCAGCCGTGTTTACACTGCACTTGTTACCTGCCTCAGGGGAGCTAATATTAGATTCCTGCTAAGAGGGGGCACCTTAAATTTAATTCAGCTTTATTATTAACTAGTAGTAGCATAAGTGATATTTATCTAAGAAAGAAGTGTGAAAAGAGGAGTGCAGAGGCAAATTTACATCTTAGCTATCATATTACTGTAGAATTCCTAATGGCAAAAATTAATGGTGATTCTAATGTGCTTTCCCTGACGAGATGTAAAATCAGTTTATCTGAAGAAGTATGCAGGACAGACAAGAAAATATATTCAGGGCAAGTCCCAGGAGATATCTAATTACTCCTGGAATTAAAAACGGATATTGCAGGCTGCATGGCAAATTACTCAGACAGTTACAGTGTGATGAGGTCTCCCAAAAAGTGCTTTCTTAATTATGCCAGAAAAATGTGTTTAAATCATCAGCATACTAACTTGTCTGCTGGATATTGGGAATACTTATTTGACTTTCCATACTGAATACATGTGGCCAGTTAATCTGTTATTCCTAAAGACTCTCATATTCAAAATCCTGTCCTACTGTCTTCTAAGGGCTGAGGAAGGCTCTGGTACTCTGTTGCATTTATGAGGAACTCTGGAAAGAGTACAGAACCAAACATTACATTCAAAAGCTCTGAAAAGACAGGCTTTTTAGTGTTTACTGTAATCATTCCTTATTAACTTGAAATAGGGTTATGGAAGCGCTGGACGAAGGAAATACTTTGTGTGAGATGAAGTTGCAAGACAAAATTAACAAAGGTAAATTATTTTTTTCCTTGGCTTCATATGTTCTTAAATTTGTAAGGAACTTGGAAAAGAATGGAATATACAATGTGGGGGAAAGAAATCCACCATTATTTTTAGAAACATATGAGTTACAGTAAAGATGGGCTGCTCCTTTCACACGTGATTTAAATATTTTTTTTTTTCTCACTCCCTTAGTTTTTTTATATTTCACTTAGCAAAAATGTTAAAAAGAGCTGAGCATCTTTCTGTGTTATGCACTTACACAGGCAAAATACCCTGCAGAAATGAAGACCATTTGGTAAAATAATAATAAGTAAGAATGAAAGCTCTGCTTTGCCAGGGAACCTGCTATAGATGAACACAGCACCCCAGCTGGATTAGGAGCAGAGACTTTGCTGTTCAGGCTGTAATTCAGTGTCCTGCTAATTAATGCATAAGTGATCCTTCCAGTGTCCTCATGTGAGCTGCCCAGGACTGCTGCTGTGTGGGGATAAAGGGAATGATGCACCTGCCCGTGCACCCTGACAGGCAGAAGGAGGAGGAGCATCAGAGAACAAAATAAATGGTTTGTCCATGGTGATGCCACCACCCCAGGTTGCTCCTTGAAGCTGCCAAGACTAGCACACATGATGAGAAAAACGTCTTTCTTCACCTTAGGAAATTTGCCAATAAGCAAGTGCAGTCAAGAATTTTTCTGCAGGTTTTGAGAATACAATTTTCCAGTGAGTGATGGGCAATTTAGTATTTTCCTTTTCACCCTTGTGTACAGAAATAGCTAGGCCTGACAGAGAGGCCTCCCTAGTTAAACTGCATTGATTTCCATAAATCCAGAGGGATTTCTATAGGCTATTTACAGATAAAAGAGAAATTTCACCAAAAAACTTAGAAGACAGCAAAGATTTTTCTTTCTGGCTTTCTTAGTTACAAAAAGAGAAGCCCACAAGAAAGCCTTAAAATTCTCAAGTATCGAAGGCAGCTCGTGAGAAAGGATAATTGACTTTTCCATCTAAGTTACTTTGCACTGCAGGGCTTTTTGAATTGTGTATTGCCTGGTTTGTTGGTGAAAGTGCCTGAAGCGATCTACCCTGTTTCCAGTCCATGATGGAATAATGGAGCTTCCCTCCTCCTTATTAAGAGTGTCTGTCACGTGATTCAAGTCCTTCCTTCCTTTTTCTCTTGGTTAATATTTCTGTCTCACATAATTAACACATCTGGTTTCAGGCAGCTTGTGTTTTTTTTTCAGGCACCTGAAATCTCAGTGGTTTAGCTCTTAGACACAGTATATTGAGAAAAAATTGTAATAAAAAGTTATATAATATTTCATTTGTCCTGAAGATTGAAAACATTGCACATAACATACTAAAAACGTAAGATATTGAGAGTGTCAAAGTTGTGGAAACCCCATTCATCTTATTTAACTTAGAAGAATTTGATGGCAGTCGATCACACTTTATTCTACCTGGGAGGAAGGAAGATGCTCTGATTGTGGGTCAGCAATAAAACTCCTTGGGCAGCGCAGTTAAAATGTGTAATCTATCATGAAACTGTATATAGAGCCACATTCTAATTTTCAGAAAAGTGGAATTATCTTTTTTTTTATTTACTGTGCTAGCAGAGAAAACCTGGCTTATATATGCAGAAGATGTCCTGTATTCACACTGATATACTGAACATAATAATGACAGTGAGTAGATTTTTTTCCCCCCATTTCCCCATTCTCATTTCCTACTGTAACTTTCAGAGTATTTGCCCTCTGTCTGGGGACTCATTTCATTTAAGTGACGTGGTGCAGTGACAAGGGGTCTCAGCTGGGCAGCTCATGGGACAGGTCATTAACCTTGTCTTGTTAACATTTTCTTATGTCATCTCACACTGTCACCTTCTGGCTGTAATTTACTCTTTAACCTGAAAACATTTCCAAGAGAGTGAGCAAGACACTAACGTTTAACAAAACTAATAGCTTATGTAGGCACGTCCCTGCCATCAGTTGGCACTTGGTACCTCTTTGCTGGCAATGTCTTGTCTGCCCCTGTGGTCACATCATCTGTCTGTGATGATGCCTCTCCCCAAAAGCCTGGGCTGAGACACTGGGAAAGCAAAGAAGCACTGGGGACATTGTTCAATGAAAGGGCAGATCACAGCATTTCGTGTTCTAGTTTAATAATGGTAGACAAAGTATTTGAAAGTCTGTTTGTGGGATTTTTTCTCTCTTTCCAGAGAATCTCCACTAAGACTTTTACATTTGACATTTCAACACAAAGTTATCTTTTCATCATGAACCCTTGTTACAAAAGCAGAAGTGGCATGAGCTGATCTACAGTCAGAGGATATGAAAATTATTGCAGGGTAAGTCGAAAAGGCTGGACATAGAAAAGAAAGCAGCTGCAGAATTTCCTGATCTGATAAGGGCTGCTAGAGGAATAGCAATGTGGATGGTGTGCACATACAAGGGAAGTTGGTTCCTGAGTAGGAGCAGACACAGAAAGATATTGTGTGGTCTGTAGTAAGAAGCTATGGAAATATGACTGAGTTCGGCCGGAGGAAGAGATGTAAAAAGTTTGATTTATCACAGAAAAAAATTAACCTGGATTTTCTGTGGCAATTTAGCAGCTGCAAAAGGTCATTGACTGTTTAGAAAATGAATTTTGATGAAATCTTCAATTACAGTTTCAGGATGATTCAAAAAGATGAATTATTAAGTGTCTCCCGAACTCTGCAGGACCTTTTTCTGCCTTTGCCAGGTCCTGCTCTTACTCAACGTCAGGGAACATTTTGGAGACGCGTGCTTGATTTGTCGAAGAGACAGCAATAAGAATATTAGGGAGAGGCAAAGTCAGATAAAATGAGTTTCTATTTTTTACTCTGCTGTTGACATTGAAACTTTTGACAGTTCCTTTGATCTGTTTTTTCTGTGTCATGCATAGGTAGAACTGGAAAAGTAGAGCTTTTCTGAGGATTATTTTCCATGTGAAATTGTAATTTTTTTCCATGAAAAAAGGATGAAAAAAATGAAAAAGGGCTTGTTCTTTTCCCACACTCAAAAACTTTCACTCTCTGACAGCTTTGTAGAGCTGAGAAATAGTAAAAAAGTGTGAAGAAGAGAAGGAGAAAAGTATATTTCATTTTTAAAAGTAACACCTTCCCTTTAACATGCTTAACAATGATTTCCAAACACAACACTCTCTCTTGAAAAGTAGCACTTCTAATCCTTTCCTACCATTTCACAGCTGGTAAGGCTGCAGGTGAAACCTGTGTGGAGAGCGCACACACTTCTCAATTCTTCAACAGAAAACTTTGGCAAAAATCATCCTGACATTTTTCTTTTCAATTTTTTTTCTTCTTTCCATTTTTATAAGCTGTGCCTCTGTCTGACAAATAGCTTCTCCTTTAAAACAAGTTTTTGGTCCAGTTATACTTGCAGATGAAAAGTATGTTGGAAAAGTGTTGGTTGTCTCTCGTCGTGGGTGTGATAATGTTTCCTGAGGGCTCCTATAAGAGACTTATTGGAGAAGAATTAGTGTCAGAAGTCCAATAGCTACAGAACAGAGAGTCAAATTAAACTGATAGAAAGCACTGAAGAACAAAAGCTAAGACTCAGGGTAAGATGCAGAATTTCATACAGGAGCCTCTGGTGCATCATAGACACCATTTAGGTGCCAGCGTTCAGGAGAGAAGTCTAGCTCCAAGTTCTAGGTCTGATTAGATCCCAAGAAGCTTCTTTTTTTTTTTTTTTATTTTATTTTTTGAAAATTCCTTTAAGCAAATAAAGTTCTTCAGCTGGGTTTGCCCAAAGGTGCTTCCGCCTTGACTGGCCTAGTTGTACATCCACATATTGCTGCCTAAAACAAGGTGGTGTGTGGTCCCAAACAGAGCTTTTCCATACTGACATTGCCAAAGGGCCTTGATGGACTGTGCATGGTGGTCCTATGTATAATCCCAGGACCACGATCTACCCTGAGGATGGCAGGTGGTATCAACTACCACTTTGCTGGGTGGCTGAGAAGCAGGATAAATCCTTCTGCTATGGGATGCCAGTGCCTGGCCATTATCCTTCCAGATGGATCAATGCTTCCCATTGAAACAAAAAGTACATCTCATCCGTGTGAAGCTGGCACTGTGCATGTGGATGTGTGAACACACGGAGTGACTTGTGCCTGCAACTGGACAAACCAGGGGTACTTGTGGCTTTCCTGAATCCTGTAGCCCTCTCCTAACCAAGGTAATAACGCATGTGTGTGTGTTTCTCTAATTGTAGTTTCCTTCTCAAAGCTAATGTTATCATGATTGAATATGTGAAGATATCACCTGGAAATGCTGCTTTAAACTTCTACACCATATATTGATAAAATTATTAACCATGGCAAAGCGGCTTGGTTAAACAAGTATGTTAGAAAAATGCCTTCTTCTGTCTATTCAGATAATGTAGATCTGGAAAGTTAGTGTCTTTCTTCTAGACTAGGTTTTACATAATCATTTCAATACTCCATTTTAATATGCCCATGTATCTATGGTTGAATCTTGATTGTTCTCAAGTGAAATATTGTGAATCAAATCATGATGACACAATCTTGACTATTTAATTAATGTGTTAGCATGTATCTGTAATGCTTGATTCCTACAGATAACAAAATTAACAACTTCATTTAACTAACTATGTTGTTCTCAGTGGAAAAGAGCACACTTAAATGCTCCATGGTGCTCTTTACACTTGCCTAATTACTTGTATTTACAAATTGTCTAAATTACTTTGCCACAGAGGAGGATGGGGACCACAGTCCATGAATAAAATTAAAACTTCAGACTTCAAATGCCAATTTGGTATCTGGCCTTTGTCAGAGGTGATTTGGAGTCTGTTCATATGAAAAGTAATCTGTGGCTATTTATACATCTTACTGCCTTGCACCCACAGACACCTCAGTTTGGATCAGAATTATAATTTTATATCATGTCAGTAGAACAAGAGGGAGCGTTGTTATTATATTATTATGTTTTCAAGGAGTGAGTTAGAGGCAATGGGAATATGGATTCTCTGTTGTCTTTGGACATGGCATATATGCCCCATGATAAAATCAATCAGCAAACCCAATGCTGAGATGTATAACCTAATCTACTTGTCAGGACGAGTGCTCTTATTTAGATAAGGGCTTGATCTGAATATGTTCTGGAGCTGGATTTTGAGTTCCTGAGTGACTCCTGCCTTCATAATGGACTGAACCAAACCGTAGCTCTACGTTGCTGAACACTGTGTTGGGATCCAAATTTCACAGCTTGGTTTGTGACCTGGTGGCTCTGTCAGGAAGTCCTGATTCCTTCTCTATAGAAATTACCAGGATGAAATCCTATTTCTTGCCTATGTAAATGAGGGCTCACAGGCTCATGGCCTTTGGAAGCCATTACGTTCCTATTTGTTTCAAAGAGGGCAGCAGTTAAAAGAGGTGCTTCACATAAGTCACACTTGAAGTTCATGGCATGCTTCATAGAAGGCTGAATTCACCGGCAGCAGTGGGAAGGAGAAGTAGCACCTGGGAAATTATTTCTGTGGGGAAAATAAAACACATTTTTCAGTACTGAATGGACTTTTTAATGTGATATACTGATTTTGGAATTGGACTAGAGGAATATAAGGGATTGACCAAATACAATGCAGGCTAAAAATAGATGTATATATACAGAAAGTAAAAGTAGTCTAGTAAATCTCTATACAATTTTCTTACTAATTATCCCATTAAGCACCCCAAATCATCTGCTTCCTTCTTGTTTCTTTTGGTAATTCTCAACTGTTTCTTGATAACCTAATTGTAAAAGAGTGAAGAACATTGAACAAACATGGTACAATCATCTTGATGATGACCAGAGAAGTTCTTTAAAATCAGAAGTAGAAGAATAGCTGTCCTCCTATGCCTTCTCCTTAGAAATTACATATTACAAAGTACAGCTCTTCTTTATGGTTCATTAAGAGCAATTATATTCTGTAAATGTATTCCAAGACAAAATTGAAGTTCACATATATCTTTAAAAAATTTTTGAGTCTTAAATCAGAATACTATTCTATTGATAGTAATCCTTACAGACATGGAAATCAATTTATTATTCTCATTAAAAGAGAAAATTATTTTCTATTTATCAAAACAGAATGTATATATATGTAATGAAATCACACAAAAAATGAAATGTAGAAGTCACAATAAAAATATTGCACTTTATTATATTTTTCTTAGGAGTTCACCTGCCTTTTTTTCCGCTCTGGTTAACAATCATAATTATAACACCTGTGCAAATTGAAAAAAATAGTAGAACAACCAACTTTGAGATGAATACATGAAATTTTTTTAGATGAAACAAACATGAAAAGCACAACACTATTTTTCTGAAAACAGATAACCATCAGATGATAACTTCATAAAATGGTAAAGACGATTAAAACTGGTGTATTAGCCTGCAATCTGCTGGAATCAGCTCCTCCTGCACTGTACTTCTCCATCCAGGACTGCTATTTGCAGGTAGCAGAAAATTCTTTGCTTGGTGCAAGTTTCTGGGTGCATGTTAAACAGTTAATAACAGCGTTAGTAATACTTAGAACTCATGGAAGATGATGAAGCATTCAGAGCCTTTTCTGTCCCTTCATTCATCCTTGCAACAACCCCTGCAGGAGTCAGGAAAGTGTTACTATATTTTTCAGCTAGGGAAATGAGGAAGCAGGGTATTGAGGTGTATGTGCAGGCATCCCTGGTGGACAGAAGGGTTGCCAGCCCGGTGACACAGCCCCATCACCCGTTTGAGCAGCCTCAGTACCCAGCATGAAGCTGCTCTGGTCAGGGTGCAAGCACTCAGCACTCAGGAGGTTTTGGAAGCTGGTGTCAGCCAGGCAGAGCCAAATCCCCTTGGACATCTCTATCAATTCTTGTTCCTCTCGCTTATCTAGATCCTTATCTAGAGATACACTATATACAGTGTTATTCTGGATTTATCTTGTAAGCAGAGTATCATGTTCCAAAAAATAGTGATAAAGCTCTCTTACACTAAGATGAGGGAGTCTGTTGCACCTGTGCGATTTTGCTCTGGTTTTATTCCATGTTTCTTCCTTGTACAAACAAAGTCATAGGTGCTTGTGAAAGGGATGTGGCATGAGGCTTATGACCTGAGAGCTGGGTCTTCTTCTTTTCTGTTTTTTTCCCACCAGAGCTTTTCTGTTTTGTATAGAGCAGTTAATATTTGCTGGGCTAGCAAGAAATACTGCTCAGGAATAAGAGATTGACTTGATTCCCCCTGTACTCAGCACTGGTGAGGCCACACCTGGAATATTATGTCCAGTTCTGGGCACCTCAATACAAGAGAGACATTGAGGTGCTGGAGTAAGTGCAGAGGAGGGCAACGAAGCTGGTAAAGGGCCTGGAGAATAAATCATATGAAGAACAGTTGAAGGAGCTGGGGCTGTTTAGTTTGAGGAAGAGGAGGCTGAGGGGAGACCACATCACTCTCTACAACTACTTGAAAGGACACTGTAGAGGGGTTGGTGCTGGTCTCTTCTTGCAGGAAATTAGTGACAGAACGAGAGGGAATGGCTTCAAGCTCCAACAGGGTAGGTTTAGACTAAACATTAGGAAAGAATTTTTCACAGAAAGAGTGGTCGGGCATTGGAATAGGCTGCCCAGGGAGGTGGTTGAGTCACCATCCCTGGACGTGTTTAAGAGTCATTTAGATGTGGTGTTGGGGGATATGGTGTAGGGGAGAACTTTGTAGAGTAGGGTAGATGGTTGGACTTGATGATCCCAAGGGTCTTTTCCAACCGAAATGATTCTATGATTCTATGATACCTACATGGCATGTTGGGGTTGTACAAAGCACAGCGTCACCTCTTGACCCCCAAACAAGCAAAGCACCTCTCTCAGAACTGCTATGTTTTGTGCTGGGGAGATAACTCTGGACAGGTCAAAAGCAGAGAAACTTGCCTTGAGGTAGGCCATAACAAGGCAGTTGAAGCAGGGATGTGGTTTTGAAACTGGATCTTCTACAAGCTTGGTGACTCTTCACCCAAAGGACTGCTGATAGCTTTAGGGTTTCATTTTTGGTGGTTCTTTTTTAATCTGATTAGAAGCTCAAAGCTGAGTTCAAGAAAAGGTCCCCACAAAAGTTTTGTCTTTTTATTGACCTATTTGTGCCAACTATTTTGGCAAAGTGGTAATTCAGAACAAAAAATGTTTAATCAAAAAGTCTCAGGTCAGCTCAAATTTAAATCCCCACACTGAGGTTTATGGGATTTGTGTCAGGGTGCCCTACAGTGGGTCATCTTGCTTCCATACTTCTAGTTATTTGCAAAATGCTTTTAAAATATTACCGCCCAGAAAAAATAAAATACAAGTTACGCATGTTTTATCATGGCCTCCAGATACTACTTGCTTTCAAATGGAAGCATTTTTAGAGGCCCCTGTTTAGATGGTGGGTCACCATGCACAGCAGAGCAGGGAAAACCCACAAGAACAGCCATTAATAGCAAGGTCACAGCAGAGGAGGTGAGCAGTGGCTGGAAAGAAAAGGAAGCATAAAATGTTCCACTTCCTTTCCAAGACCGGTACAGTCTTTGCCCAACTTCACTGATGTTTTCTTTTACTGACAAGCCTCTAAAACTAATAAGCCTGTGAGGATTAAAATAAGGCTAAAAGATTATAAACAGTAAGTATCCTGCCCTGGCATGAAAGGTAATCTCTGCAGACAAATCCCTGGGAGGTTTTGTGTTCAAGAAAGCACACATCACGGTGATGGCAAGATGCAGCCTGGCAACACTAAGAACAAGACTGTTGCTGTTTCAGAAATTCACATTAAAAGACACCACCTGAATAAACTACTGCTAGTCCATAAAATGCTTGTGAGATTACATGATATTAGAGCTCCAAGTATGCTTTGGTGCTTGTGCTTCACTGTTTTCTCACTTAAAGCCAAGCTGTGATCTAGAATGACGCTCTGAGAAGGTTTAGAGCAGACAGATTTTCACAAACCCATTCACTTTGCCCAGCCATTAAGAGGAGGGAATTCCCTGAAGATAGCTCCCTTCTGGTAAATGTGCTGGATTTCCACCAGCAGCAGATGGACTGCACGAACCACTCAAATAGTTGGTGTTTTTCTTACGTATAGGGAGGTCCTGATGTCTGGAAATTAGCTGGAATAATTCCAAATTCTGTGCAGATATGATAAGAGAGTGAAAAACATTTCTGGTAAATATATGGAAATCCTGCAGTGTATCTCATGTGTGGCTGAACTCTCTTTGAGTTGCTTCCATTTTCCACTAGGAACACCGTCTTTGTATTAGTATTAAATGCATATTAAGGTTTAAAGTATGAATGAAATTGTCTTGAAAACTAAATAAAAGAGTTGATGGAAAGAACTAAAGTGATGTATTGCTCATCAAGGGATGCTGGGCTGGATCATTGTACAAGTAGAAGATAACAAGTAGTTATCTAACTACTTAGGGAAAGCTGTTCATTTTGTCATCCTAATCATTAAGAAATGTAAGTTGAGGACAGGAAAATATAGAACCCATCTGTGGATTTTCTTGGTACACAATAATATGGAAAAAGCTACATATAAGCAAACTATTTTACCTCCTTGCTTGCAAAGGTTACAGAAAAAGATTACAGAAACACTCTAATTAACAAAAGTGAACATGACAATGTGTCACTTTTGCAGTTTATTTCTTCCCGAAAAAAAAAGTTTCTTTATGTAATTAATTAAAACTATTTTCTGCTATACAAGCAAGGGCATTAGTTGCATTTAAAAACAGTATTTTAATTATATATTTTAAAAGTGCTAATTCGTATTTGGGTATCAAACCTTGCTGCTAGATGCAGTGCAATTTCTCACATCACAGCAAAAGCTTCCCGGGAGCCTCCACAGTTCTTCAAGGACAGGTCTGACGGTCTTTTCTCTCAAATTGCTGGCTAATTATCTTTGCAGCTCCTTGACAGACGTTTCATTTTAATTTTGAATTCTCCTAACTGATCTTCCACCTCTACCATTATTATCTTATGTTAGGATCTTTATTTCTTCTGAAACTTATTGTTGGAAGTTCATATAATTTGGAATGGATGTTCTTGATGCTCTCCCTTTGACATTTCATGATAAATGCATATATGGAACGTGTTTTTCCTCCATAGACCGTATGATGTAGCAGCCAGACTGCTGGTGTCGACCCAGTGGTGCACAGCGCCTGCTCAGGTGTCTGTTTTGTCCTTTTGCCCTGAAACACATGAGAATTTCTCCTTTTGCAATTTTTTAAAGCGAAGACCAACTATTTCCCTTCCTGTACTCCAGCTCTTAGATAGCTAAGCAGGTGGTGTCATGGATTTAAAGACCTGAGTAGGGTTTCATGTGACGATGTTTAGAGGACAAATTAGGAGAAGGGAGGGGAAAATAACCATCTCAAGTGCTTGTACAAAGAGTCTCTTCTTTTCAGGCTAGTTTTTAAGAACTGTTAAGGTCCAGGTCCCATTCCCGGGCCCCTTTGAGCCTGGTCTAGCAGCTGCTTTTATAATCAGCATTCTGGAAATGCTCCTCTGCTGCTCCTGCAACTACCTGTGGTAAATGGTACCCTGGCCCCCAAAGAGCTCATGGTCTCAATAGGTGAGGCATGTGCAGGAAGTTCAGTGTTCCTAATTTTACTTCTTAAAGGCAGTTAGGAAGTTAAAGGGGGTCCTCTTCTTTTATTAAAAAAAATTACTATGCATCTTGCTTCCTTGTGTGTACTTAAAATCCCCAATTCTATTCCCCTTCTTTTATTAAGGAAAGACTTTCCCTGTGGAAAGGTATGAAGCAATAATTAGCTCTCAAGGCTGGTTAAGTGCCAAGCTTCTGTCAAAAATAATCACATGTCATTTCTTAAAAACAGTTTAACAATGATCAAACTACTTTAGTCCAACTATTAAGCACATTTTAAACAGCTTTTTAAAATCTATAAATAACTTAAAGGCATCCAAGTAAATGCGGGAAACAGAGGCAGAAATCAGAATAAGGACATTGTCTTTCGCGATTCACTGTGGAAGAGTCAAGCTGCAGCTGTCTAAATTCACACCCTAAATTTAAGCATGACAGGTTTCTTTAGCTTCACTGTTTTCTAGCAATTTTAAATAGGGGTAGCTTTTTTGATTGAATAAGTTATATTTAAAAGAGCCATTTAATTTATTATTTTTTTACCAAAAATATTTCATTAAAATACAAAATACCAATTCCTGTTCAACAGCAAGACAATTTTAGCTCCATTCAGGTGATATAAAATGGTGTCCGTGCTCACATACGATTAAAAACTGGCCTTGCTGTCCAGGTAAGTCACCCAGAGGAGATGGATTTGGTATGGAGGCTGTCAGAGGAACCTTCATCTTCACACCTCCTGCTGTCCTGGAGGGAAGTAACACCACCTCAGACTTGCAGGGTAATTCTGTGTGTCTCTAGATGCCCCCAGGTCCTCCATATTCTGGTGCTGGAGTTTCAACATGCTCTCAGCTGTGGTCAGGATCTATTCCCTGGTCAGCCCACAGCTTATTCTCTCAGGCACCGGCACCCAGACATGCAAAAACTGCACTAATAACTACTAAGAAGAGCACTTCAAACTTCCAGGCTCTTCAAACAGGGCCTCACTTGGGATTACAGCTGCAAATGATATCAATCCTCAGCCAGGAACAGGCAGAGAAAAATTCTATTTTTCTTTGAAGATTACAGCAAAGTAATCTTTTTACCTTCTGCATTTAGCATAGCAGAGGCTGCAGATGAGAACATTTTTACAAAAGGTGCTTTCCAGCACTGTGAATTCAGCTTCAGAGCTCTCTGGCACTTGATGTCTGCATGCGATTCGCAACTTCAGACACACTTAAAAAGGTATGATATTTAAAATAATTGGTACAGAAGCATTTTTTTCTCTCCTGAGATGTTCTCACTTGGCAGCTGAGTTGGTCACCTGGAGCTCACCTATATAACAAGAAGATGCTTACAAACTGCTCCTTCATCTCCTTTACCAAACATGTAGCCATTCCCAGCCAAGCAAGTCCTTCTATTTTCCACATTGACATGATACTTTCTACACCCAGAAAATATTTAGTTCATAGTCGGTTCTGTATATCCTAGAAGCTAAAATCATGACATACTTGTGTATCTTGAAGGTGCTGATGTACTGCACTGATTTAAGCTGGTCTGACCCTAATGAGATCTCAGGGAAAGAAACTAATTTTTGTCATTGGGGCTTCATCTTGTCATCAAGGTATTATTTTGCTGCCTTGTGATTTGCCAGCTAAGAAAAGAGAAATATCGAGTGCGTAGTCCCTGCCGAATAACTCCCCAGCTCACTTCTGGATCCTGTTCCCCAGTTCTCTACGCCATGGGACTGGCATTTCAGTCCAGGGCTCTTCTTTTGGGTGAGTTTCTACATTTTCTAATATCATGTGAGACAAAGCCAGGGATGGTCTGGGGGCAGTTCACAATGACTCAGCCCACACATGATCTTCCCGTACTGTCCTAGCAGGCCTTGCAGCTTCCTGTACCCCAAATCTCTACCAGGCCGTGCCTTACTTTACACACCACATACTCTCAGCGTCATGGCATGAAGTGCTCCACTTTCCTGGGCTATGACAAGGCTCTCATATTTTTTCAGGTTCTTGGAACTAAAAAATCTCAGAAAATCACAGAGGAGACCCATGGTAGATGCTCTGCTATATAGATAGGGTCATCTGTTGTGCAAGGGGATGGCCCTGAAGGCCAAAAGTTGCTTCTTAAGCTGGTGTAGATATTGTAGATGTCCAGTGGCCACTGAACCAGCTACATTTATAATTAAAATGAGAAATGATAAATGTTGAAAGGATGACCTAGACAGAGCACAAGGAATTGCTCATTGCCACTGTGAGACTATCAATGAGTCAGGGCCTCTGTAGGATTCTCTTAGTAATTTTATTATTAATAAATTACATTTGACTTCATGCAACAACTGAAATAAATCATATATAGAAAGTCATGCATTTCTCACCAAACAGATAGTTAATTGTGCTGTATAATATAAATAGTTGTTTGATGACGATGCTTCTTCCCTGGCTATTTAAAGAATTGTGTCATTATCTGGGATATACTGACAAGTGAGAGACCCAGTTTACTCTGCAACTGCTTGAAGTAGGACATTTTTTTAAAAACAAGTATATTGTGTGGCTTAGTAACAACAAAAGGATGGGGGCCCAGTCCCAAGTAATTTCAAATGACCTGCCAGAACTGTCACACTCAATGGTCAGTTGTGTAAAATGCAGCTGGAAAGATTTTTCTCAGTCTATTTTATTCCTAAGCATAACAAGGGGAATAGACACCCAAGAAGAGAAAACAGCAGGAGCTTTGACCAAGAGCACAGTACAGTGCAAACCCAAAATGCTTACCTTTAACCTATAATTAAGAGATGAAGTTTAAAATTATACCCTACACAGCATTGTTTGTTATAAAAAAGGAGAAGGTGGAGAAGAAGCAGTTGCTGAATCATGCTGGCTTTGTTGGCTGCTCATAAATCCAGTTGGTTGCTGAAGGGCACGAGGAGTCTTCCAGGCACCTTGAAAGTGTGAAGGAGGATTGCTGCTGTTATTGAACAGCACAAGCGAAACAGCACCAAAGAGACTTTGGGCTTCTTGAGACTTTATCTTCACCATCTGCAGTTCCAGAACCTGGAGTCAGATTAATCCTGAGCCTGGAAATAACTGTGTGGTATCATATGCGTTTGCCCAGTTCTTATTCTTCCCTCTTTATTTTCTTATGTGTAGTTCTCTGTACAGAACTTTGCCCTAGAATTAATATATGGATGTTATTATGTCAGATTGCATTTTATATAGAAAATACATTTCTAATCTCCGCTGTTGCACAGAGTGTGTGAAGCAGTGGCTTCTACACTTCTAAATCCCAGGTGAACACAGGAAGAATTTTGTTACCTTTTAAATATCACAAATAAAGCAGTCTCATGAAAGCAGTCTCATGACATTTTAAAGCCAGATGCATGTGTTCAGAGCTCGAGGTAGTCAGTTCTTGATCTCTGAGGCCAGCTCCAGGCAATTCAGATTTTAAACTTATTTTTAAGCTATATTTACACTGGAAATTGCATTGAGCGTGTGATGCGTATGTCTGTCCCACCCCCGTTGACCTCAAGACCTGCTCTGCACAGAGGAAGGGTCACGCCGTGGGGTGGTGGTGCTCTCAGTTTTGTTTTGGTACAGAAACAGGGCACATGCATAATAAGTCCAATTTTCTACCTTCATGTGAAATGCTTGTACTCTTGGGCATATTGCACACAGTTGGCCAAGTATGCAAACAAGTATTGCAAATGAGTAGCTCCTAACACTGGAGGTGCTATCAAAAAGTTAGTACCCTTTAAACAGAGGCTTTTCCTTGTTTTCTTGTATCTCAGACATTCGTGACGTTTGTTAGGACTGTACTAAACAAGCAGGATGATGACTCCAAGCAGCTCACGCTGGTGTATCCACACTTATAGGCCTGAGTCTCCTCAGTGCTACTAATTAGTGGAAATAATCATTACTTTCCTGTGGACTTTTGTGCTCTGAAGTGTCATAAATCATGTAATACCTACAACACTGTGACTCAGCTGAGGGGTATTTGCATAGAAGGATGCTCAGGTGCAGATGGCACACCCAGCGATGTGGCATGGTGGTATGCAGTTTGCAAAGTGCATAAAGATGGTACTGGAGGACTTTTGGGGGAGCTAGGTCTGGTCCATATCATGCAGGAGGGACTGGGCTTCTGCAGGTGAAGACTGAGTGAGGGAGCTGGAGGTCAGGACCAGGCCAGGGAGTGGGTAACTTCTGGGCAGCAGGAGTCACCCATGGGGGCTTGTGTCACTTGTTGGGCCCATTTGATAGAATCATAGAATCATTTAGGTCTGAAAAGACCTTTAAGATTATAAATTCCAACCGTAAACATAACACTGCCAAGTCCATCACTAAACCACTTCCCTAAGTGCCACATCTACACGTCTTATAAATATTCCCAGGGATGGTGACTCCACCACTTCCCTGGGCATCCTGTTCCAATGCTTGGCAACCTTTTTGGTGAAGAATTTTTTCCTAATATCCAATACCTTGCCTGGTGCAACTTGAAGCCATTTCCTCTTGTCCTATCACTCATTACTTCAGAAAAGAAACCAACATACATGTAAGCCTACATGCCCTTATGCAAACTTTCTGTGTTGGCTGTAATTCATGCCCATTACATCCTCCTCCATTCTGTGTCTCTTTCAGGCAGTCCCACCTCTAAGTCCTTAACTGAAATCTGGAAGTGTTACCCAGCCTTGCCCTCATCCAGGCAGTGGAAGCAGGAGGCTGGCAGAGCTCTCCAGGAGCTATAGTTGCATCTCTTCCAGAGCACCAGGCAGGAACAGAGCCTGGGTTGGGACACCAGCACATGACCCTTTGTGCCCGTGAGCAGTTAGCACACCCTCAGCATGTCTTTGACCTATGGTCCTTCTCTTGGTTCAGTTGTGGGCATGTCTTACGCCAGGGAGCATTGCTGAAGAACACTGAAACCCAGACCCTGTCAGACAGCCTCAGGGACAAATAATTGTCTCTGACCCAATTCATTCACAGGTATAGACATATGTGTATAGCTTTTCTACTCTACACAAGCCACATTGTGTTGTAGAGTGGTTCCCTGTTCTGCTGAGACACTTGGTGGGCACAAGTCCTGCTACTGATGCAAATAGCAGTTCCCACAGCCATTCTCATTGCTTTTTCCAAAACATGAGGTCAAGTTAGATTAATGAAATTACAAATATCCTGGGTTTTTTGGCCTATACCTACCTCTAACTGCTCAAGCTTGTCCTTACCGACTGGCAAGTCTCTCAGTGTTCAGCTTTGCACACAAGAGCTGTCAAGTCACTTGCACGTATCTCTTTTTCCAAGGAATTTAACTGATATATACATCTACTGCTGAAAGTACAACTTCATGGAGACATTTTTCCCCACTTGGATGACAGCTGGATAGCTGGATAGCTGTCATCCAAGTGCATCTCTGTAATTCGTTGTGTCAAATCCCTGCTGTGGTCCTGTCATTCCCTGATCCAAAGGCGAAAGGGGCAGAGATCACTAGCTTAGTACCAAACTCTCTTCTTCCTAATATGTCTTCTCAAAGAAATCCCCCAATGTATTACCTCTGCTCAATACTAATGACAAACACCGTAGATTTATGGCTGTGTAGTACTGTTTGCAAAAGGCATCTAAGAACATTTTGTTGATTTTACTGTGTAACTGCTCACCAGAGATCATACAGCCATCATTTCATCTGCTAGCAGAGCGCACCTATTTCTGGGAGAGAATACAGAAGCTCACATTACGTACAACTAAGCAATTTGAGATAGGAAGTAGACTGTACCCAATTGAAATTATAAAGATATTTAGTCAGGAAGAATGTAATTACCTAAGATGGAATTTGGCCAGGAGATGAAAGCTAATCTTATTCTACCCTGTGGCTACTTAACCTCATATCTTTATAGAAAGATATAAGATGAGATATGAAACATTTAGGAAAAATAGCATATTATTTCCACCCCTCCCCTCCCTCGGTTTACTCTTTTATGTAAGGATTTTCTTTTTTTAGTTTGCAAAGTTGCTTTTTAAGTTGAGATCAGGAAAGTTGCAAATATGAAATATGTAGTGGATACACCACTAGACTGTGGAGGCTGAAGAAAGAGCAAAATGCAGGAGACAGACAGTGCAGAACGGTGCTGCAGTCTGGTGGAGCCATCAATCACTGAATCCTCTGCTAGAAAAAGGTTACAGCGCTTCACCCTTTCCTCATTTCTACAAGTGTCTTTCTGCCTCTCCTGACCCCCTGAATTTTCACAGCCACTTTCCCAAGGCAGTTGAGTTTACCAGCTTACAACTGCTCACCTATGTACATGTTATCACTTGGCAGGCAACAGAACTCCTCTCACCACCGACATGGACATCCTTCTGTTAAGGCAGCTCAGGTGCTAGGCCAGCTTTGCTTACACCAAACCTTCTTGTATTTCCTTTGAAATTAAAACACTGTTTCCCAAATGATTTAAGAGTACTTTGAAATTTTGCTCTCCTCTGCAGCACTGAGTCCCTCAGTTTCCTTACAGAGTGTGACTACAATATGCACCTTGTTGTTAAAACTCAGTTCTAGCTATTACCCTTTCACTTTTAAAGTTTTGCTACAGTGCAACTCCAACTTAGTCTTCAGCAAAGAAGTTCCTTTTGTAATTGTCAAATTAATTTGCATGGGAAAATTCTCATATGTAAGTAACTTTATTTATTTCAGAATTTCTGACTTCACAGCAGCCAGAATTAGGGTGAAGAAAAGGACTAGACATCACATAAAAACCATTTGCAGCCATGGCTAATCCTAGCTGTCTTCTGCCATTGCATGGAAAAGCAGAAGTAGAGTGACACAGAGAGAGATCAAAATTTGAATAACAAGTTAATTTTTCCTCTGATGCTTATGGTTACAATAAGAATATGCAAGTGTTATACAGCGTTACCTAAGGCAACTGAGTGACTAAGATGCTTATTGTTATTTTAAGTAATCAAAAGTAGCTGAAGTCTTAAAAAAGTGGCAGATCAACCCTATTTAGGCATACTTTTTAAAATGAGTGTTCATCAGATGTTTTTTGGTAGGAGGAATCAATTAGTAGAACCAAATTGTAACACTGAATAGTACATCAGCAAAAATAGATGAAGCAATCACAGCATCAGCAACTGTCATCTTCTCCCTGGAGAAATAAAAGCAGTTTTTAGTATCTTCATGGGCTACAAGGGACAGCAGGGAAAGGAGTGATAAACATATTTTTCCATATGTCTTTTAGCCTTTTGGTAGTAGCACAGCAGAACTGAAATCTGATGGTAAATGATACATGCACTACTGGTTTTCTCACTGATTACTGAGTATCGCTGTTTGAAAGTTTTCTGCAGTGCAGTCAGAGAATTTCAAAGAGCTCTGATTACACAGTAAGCTATATACTTATAACGTCAGTAATAAAATCCTGGTTAATTACAGTGAATTTCTGAGGGACACCAAATCTTTCAGCCAGAGATGAGTTTATGAAGATTGAAGTGATCTGTCAGAGCATCTCACTGTGGGTTTCTGGTGGTAGGAGCCTGCTCCAATTCCTTGATTGCCTCCTCTTTGTCAGGAGCAGATTAACGGGGAGACTTTCCCAATGTTAGGCTCCATTGCAACGTAAGGTCAAGTTGACAAGAGACTAGCAAAAACTAATCTAGACCATCCCACTCCCAGGATAGAATAAAACTCTGTGTTATTTTTCTCTGCTCCTTTATGCTGCGCAGTTTCAAACCCTGCAGGTAATAGAATGTCTTCACCTCTTTGATTGTACTTTTGAGTGTAATTTTCCATAATCTCCCCCAAACACAGCCTAAAGTCCCACTCCTGATGGCCCCTCCCCTCCTGACTTCCTGCCAGTAATCCACCAAAGCCTTCACAGGTTTGGGCAGAGCACTCTCGTAAGATCTTCCTTGGGTTTTTTGTTCTAGTTCTACTGCATGGTACAGTGACTTTCACAAAGGAGGAAGAGTATGGCACCTCAGGAGCAATCTCATACATTCAAACACTGACTGCTGCCCCAGGAGGGGAGACCACAGCTGTACCAGAAATTGCTCTTGACCTCTCGTAAGCTTTGTGGGAGAACTACACCTGAAATGCCAATGTGAATATGGAGTGTGAAGTGTATAAGGTGACAACATGCTCTCATATCTGCTTGTTATTTATTTTAATCTAGGTGTCTGTTACCTTCAGCCAAGGGTGAGGAGTAAAGCGGTAACAGGACAGACCATGTCCTCCGGGCATCTTGCTGAACATGGCAAATGTAGTCAGGGTGACGTTTTCTCTTACATGCCGCTCGATCTTACTGAAAATCTACTGAGAGTAGGTGAACTAGTGAATGTGAAATGTTAATTTTAATTTGTTAATTAATCAAAATATCAGCTTGTGATTTCCCATGCCATGTGCTAAGGTATTTGTCTTTGATACGCAAAAGTGCTGTTGAAGTGCAAACCCATTGCTGAGTAGACTCAGAAAGGCTTAAGTCTTACTAATAATAGTAATTATAACATGAACTTGGCCCTTTTTGCTGAGAGAGTTTTGGTTCTACAAGTTCACATGGGCTATAACTTCCTTAGACAACTTTTGCAGTATGCAGTTTGGAAACTATTATACAAATATCTGTCTTACAACAAGGGAAAGGCAGGCTTTTACTAGCTCTTGCTATGTAGACATAATGGGTAATGAGACAGACTGGAGGACAGTGGTATGTCTGATAAAATCATACTCTCATCACAGGTCTCTGGATTTAGGGCAACCCTCCGCAGATGATGAGATGAGTTGCTGGGATGGGCACGGCAGAAAGTTACCAGAAGCTAAGCTTGATGTAGGTGTACCCCAAGTTACCCGCTCAGCAAAACGTATCTGTGTGAGCTCTTACCCATGGTAATGTAAACTAGATCAACTTTATTTTATTGAAGGATAAATAATCTCACATCTGTTGTGAGACAAGAACTTAACAAGGCTAGCTACTGAAAAAACTTGACTCGTCTGCCTGATTGTGTAGGTCCATCGTATTCCCACTGGTTGACAGTAATCTGTTTTATTAAAAGCTGATGATAATAGCCTAATGCAAAGATCCACCTTTATAAATGCTTATCTTGTTACTGAAAATGCTGCCATGCCAGTACAGACAGCAAAAGGTAATGGAATACCTGTAATGTGTTTATTTAGCTATCTCAAACAAAATTGATAAAGCAAACTTGTGCCAGGAAGATGGCTTTGTTTTGATAAATTATCCACAGAAGCCTTGTTCTCTAAAGGTTGGATGATCAATCAAGGCTCTCTGTGTTATTTTATAATGTCTGCTGTGTGTAGATGTATGACAGTCACATAAGAGCTGCCTCAATAGCCAAGGCATACTTGTTCTTTGATGTTACTGTTTTTCATACACTCTTCCCCCAAATCCTCCAAAACAGTTTAGAACAATAATTTCTCTAACACCAGTCTTCTTCATTACCAGTTCTGCTTTTTGTAATTAATTTACTGTCAGTTCACATCAATACAAATGAGGGCCAAGCTCTGCTTGAAGAAGAACTCTACAGTTTATGAGACTCATCGTTCCTCTTGGCAAGGGAGTTTCAGGCGCAGGGACCTCCGCTGGGCTCTGCGGGGGCCTGGGATGTGTAACCACTTGAGAGATGAAGTCAGAGCTGACAGGGAGTGCAGAGGGGCATATTCACAGCACCTTATAAGTACCTAAGTTAAGCGGTATGACCATCATGGCATCTAAGTTCAAATGAACGTTAAGAAATTGAGCGGATCTGTTCTGAGGCTCCCTGCAGATGTAATGGGAAGAAAGGGTTGCAATCCCTAAATCAAGCTTCTGCAGGCTCTGTGACAGACTGAGCCATCCGGGCTCTCTTGAGCTCAGACAGCTGAGCTCCAGAGAGCCACCTGTGGATAGAAAAGTGTCTGTGTATTTGGGCCGAAGTCTCTGAGAAGAGCTCTCAAATTCTGTTTTGCTCTTTGGTTAAATCCTGTTTGTGAACCAGGATTTGCTGGTGTGAATGGGATGTGCTGATGTATTTATAACTTGGGGAAAAAATTTTGAGGTGTCCATGTGCTGAAGTTTGCATGAAAGTTACACCCCAAAATCTTGAAAGGTTGTGGCAAATAACAACCCAAACCATATTGTATTCTTGAAACAGAAGACAGATATCAAGAGGAAAAGCTGATGCCTTGGGGACTGCAAATGGCAAACAGATGCAGCGCTTCACTAATTGTCAACTGGTTCAACCTTTTCTGCTAATCTCCTAAGGGCCAGTAATGTCTTTGTAACCCAGACACCATAGGAAATGCATTTCTGCATAATAAACAATAGGGAAAATTTATCCAAATTTAATTATGGGTCTCCAGCTGAGCTATTTGTTTTTGATTACTGTTTTATCACACACAGCACAATGGGTATATAAATGGGATGTGCTAAAATGGTATATTCGTTTAAGACCTCTACTGTTCAGGTGTGAGTACTTTATCCTCTTGACTAGGTTCTGTGCTGTGATTTGCATTTGCAAGACTGGCCCAGAAGTACCCGAGTGATAACATGTAAATCATAGTCTGCTTTGGAGTTATTGTGGAGTTACATTTCTTATAAGTCTCCAAAGTAAAGAAATTAAATGTATATCCTTATTAGCATTCATAACTGTATATACAAAATTTGGAAATAGAAATGAACGTACAGTACATGCAAGGTCCAACATGAAAAATAACTATAGACAATGTAAATCCATTGAGGATTCCCAACTCCTTTGAATTATCTCCTGATAAGTCTGCCATTTATAGCCATACCTGTACCTGCCTCTTTTATAAAGCAGCCTCTTTGTAACAAGGAAATGGTACAAATCTCAGAGGATAATTAAAAAACCCTATAACCTTGTGGCTTCATTTATTTGAAATGCATTAGATGAAAGTAATTGTGTATGCTAGCAATGTTATGTTCTGGATGCTATAATTGCTTGTTCTGCAGAAATGGCAAGGATTTTTCAAGAATAGAAACACCGGGTTTTTGAGCAGGTGAGAGAATTTCAGAAGACTAAACTTTGCCTAAAACAAGTAGACTCTTTGCTGTTTCAGCTGAGCTGGGCTGGAAAGCTCACAGCATGGATGACACGCTGTTTTTTTCAGCCTCGTTGGGCAACGATCTGCGCATTTACTCTACAGAATCTCTCTACAGGGTGCTGCAGAGCCAGCAAGTGCCCCCTCCTCATCCAGATCCTACCAAACCCAGGTATTTGCATGTGATAGGTGGACTTGTTAAGCTTAGGAATGACATCTTACATTTCTGGTGAAGTAAGTAAGTAAAGTAAGTAAGTAAGTAAAATGATGAAAAATAATAATAAAAAATATCCCCTTCAGGAAGCTAATTTCTAACCAGTAGATATTTTTCTGACTTGCTTTACTGCAACTTTCCCTGCAGGAAGGGTTCTAAAGACCAAAATAAGATATAAATTTTTACATTAAAAAACCCTCACTATTGCCTTAAAGGAAAAATAATGGCAAACAGAGCATGACTTCTCATTTCTAACATCTACACATTTCCTGAACACAAGCAAGGATTTAAGGCTTGGGATTTAAGGCTGTTACCCTGCACTAATCTGGAATACTGCCACTGCATCCAGTGGAAATATCTCAGACTTGCTCTGGGTTAGTTGTGACCAGAATCTCCTATGATAGCTCCAACTTCTTTAAGCTTCTACTAGTTTTTTCAGAAATGGTTTGGATTTCAGAAATAACTATTTGCAACCAGTGCATCCCTCAGTTTCCCCTGAGGAAATGCTGAAATGTATTCATGTGGAAACTCAGCTGTGTTTTGCTAGCATGTGAATTCTGTAAAAGCAGGTACTGGAATTTTTGCTGCTCATGTAAGCCAAAAAAGTTATGCACATCCTGCAATTTTCAGAATTGGGTCCTTAAACTACATTCCTTTATTGTACTTATCATCTAGAGAAAAACAGTATGGCAAACAATGTCAGACTTTCCTGAGCATTTTAGAACAAATCCAAGGAAGTGAAAGATATTAAAATAATTAACTGATTTAATATTTGTTTAATAATTAGACTTTACTAATTTTCTTTTCAAAACCAAATATATATTTCAAAACCAAATCCATAACAATGCAATTTAAGTTTACTACCGTTCAGGAAAAAAAAAAAAGGATAGGAAGGTGAAAAAGATCCATTTTTGGTGTTTGAATATTTGAGTGCAGAGCACTGGAAATTATTTATCTAACCCTTCCCACCTCTGGAGCCAGCCCCCCCCCCGAACGTCTCTGCACCTGAACAGCTCAGCTGCTGGGACAAGTTGTCTGAGGATGTTTGTTGGTGGCAGGGGGAGTTTGGGGTAACCCTGTTTCCAACACTAATACATGGGGTCCAACTTTGGACTGCAAGCATTTAGCAGCCTGCTTACTGCTTTACCAATTTATGGAAAGCTCTCTGGCTGCTGGGGAGGTGTAGAGGGGAACAGGGTCAGATTTTGGGTACTATTTACAGGCGATTCCTCACACCAGCTCATACAAGGGGAAGTACTTGGGTACTTACTCGCTTTGCACCAGAAACATCAGCTGGAAGCATCGTACTTCTTTGTATCCACTTGATTACATCTCAGGGAAGTGTTTTGTCAATTTTCTGCATAGGCCTTGCAGGTTTTAAAATGCGCCAGACAGCTCATATGTTTGTTGAAGGGTAAACACGGGAAGAAATTCAGTGTCCCTGCACTCAGGTCTCAGTGGGAGGATGTTTTTGAAACCTCTAGACTTTGACACAGCTACTTATGCCCTTACGATTTAAAACAACTTCAGGTTGTGGATGGTTTTTTTTGTTGTTGTTGTTGCTTTGTTGTGGGTTGTTGGTTTTTTTTTTAGACTAGTCCCTCAGAGGAGTACATGTCAAGTAGGTTGGGGCTCCTTGCCCAGACCATGACGTAGGGTCCCCAGGGCTCAGTCTGGGCTCCAGGACTCAAAGGTGGCACAGCAGAGCTCTTGACCCACCGTGGCAATGAAATACCAGATTTAACATTAATGTTAAAATCACTCATTCTGTGTTCAAAGTTTTTCCAGCCTTATGTTCATGTCTTGGGAGAGACTGAGGAATAAAGACAACAAAATGAATATGGGGAAGGAAGGTCTAAAATGGCTGAAAAACAGTCGAAAACTTCCTAAAGAAGTTAATGAAAACCCAGTGTAAAGCCATCTTACAGAATCCCTCATACAGAATGCATCTTTCCCCTTTCCCTCCCCCTCCAAAGATAGGTTGGGGACAACTTCCTTATGGCTGTGGCAGAGACCGTAACGATTCCATTCCATTCATTGCATCACCTAAATTTGTTCCTTAATTATCTTCACCAAATTTCCTCAAGCTTGTTGGCATTGGTTCACTACTCTCACGAAACTGTGCTCATCTGTTAGCAATAGAGTACTTCTGTCTCTTCGTACCTGAGGCTGTATTGACAAAGCGTCATGAAATTTCCAGGTGAAAATGGCTCTTTTGAGTGCAATTTCAAATAGCAAGCATGAAGAAATTCTAGTATAAAAGTAAATGATTGTGAAAGAACTACTGGCATTGAGGATTATTTTAAACCATACATTTAGTCAGGTTAATTAGTTAGGATTAGTTTCTACTGCAAATTTATGCAGAGCCTTAATCATTGAACTTCTCTGATAATTACTTGCTTGCATCCTCATAAAAGCAGGAGATAAATGGTAGTTGATGAAAGGCTCCAAGTTATTGTCCCTGCAGAAATAAAAACAAACTTATTGCTGTTATACAGAATGGTCATACAGAGAATTTCTAGTCCCATACTTTGAAAATAGCATTGTTATTAACTGAAAGGAATTATTTAACAAAAAATAAGAGGTAAAATATTCTTTCAGACTGGTACCAAGCTACTTATTATTGCTTTGATATACTTTTTTAATAAAATGAAAAGGACTTGTTCTCTGTAAGATGACATTAAAGCAATCTTTACAGAATAGATAGAAGAGAAACCCTGACAGGTTTTCTTCCTTCCTTCCTTCCTTCCTTCCTTCGTTGATAGCCTACTGTAGTCAATGAGAATATTGTATTGACTCCTCTGAATCTAGAGCTGGACCCTAAATCATCTGCAAAGGAATAGAAACCTGTTTTTGAACTGACAGCTCCAGCATGACTCAGTTGTCTCTGTGCACTTCTCCTTAAGTGTGTTTTCTTAGGCATTGTAAGCTTTCTGGCGTGGGGAATATTGTTTGTTTACATGTACTGAAGTTAATGAAATAGATGTTGAACTCAGTTTGTCTCCAGGCATTTCCATGTTGTGTTTGTTATTTAATAATACAGATGGCCAACCACGCAGATTTAATGATCACAAGAGGGAAGGACTCCATTAGGTTTCTTTTCTATACAACTCCATCAGAAAAAAAGATTCACTATTTCTTTTAATGATGTAATAAATATTTTAAATGGTCAAATTCCCCATCCTAATTCTCTGTACAAGTCAGCGTAAACAAGTCATGTCTAAATTTTCAGCTACTTCTTACCATATATATTGACCTACTTCAACACATACGATGGATTGCAGAATTAGCACAACCTGTTTTGAAACACCTTCCTGAATTCATGGAACAGTTGCTGCTCCTGAAATACCGGGCATTTTTAACTTCAGCTAGATTCAGCTATCTGGAAAGCAACTTTAGAAGTTTTGTACTTATATTGTGCTAGGTGAGTGTTGTAAGTACATATTGAGTAAGTTACAGGGTATGAGCTGGAAAACACAGTTTCACTAAAATATCAGTTAAATTCAATATTAATGAAACATGTATATGAGGGAAATAACTGATACCTAAGAAGTTTTTCCTATGGGAAACAATGAAACATCCATACTAATGAAGCAATTCTGTTCTTGCACTGTTTGCAGCATATGTGGAATAGTGTTGCTCAATATAACTGGATTCTTCTGATTTAGAGGGGTGAGTAATAATTATCTTTGCCTCTTGGTAAAGTCCTTGCCTCCATCCATTTTAAGGGAAACTAAATTTTGCTTACATTTACCTAGCTATTTGGCCATGCTCCCTTTATTTTCAATACAGAGGGCAAGTCATCTCAGTTCTCCCCAGTCTCTTGGGATGGCTGAGGTGCTTGTTGAGGGCCAGACTACAGCTATTAAAATATCTGAAGGAAAGAAAAGGAATCTCAGTTTTACTGCATGTTTCCCAGATGCCCTCCACTTGCAAAGCCTGCTGGATGTTGATTATGAATCTCTGGGAAATCATAAACTCAATGCCCGTTTTGGGGAATGGGAGAACATTTCTGCACGTTTTTTTTGGGAAGTCATTTACTGGTGGCAATGCGGGAGAGCTCAGGAGCTGTGACTGGTTGTGTCCAGACACAAGGCGTTACACAGATGCACAGTTTGAAAAAAAAAAAAAAGAAGCTTTTAATCTTTACATTTACATTTACAGACAATTACATTTCATGTTCAACAGTGTCAGTGGGACAAAACAAACAAAGTGGGAGGTGAGAGAGGCAACTCCTACAACTCCTAGCGGCATGTTCTGCGTGGCATATGGTGTATAAATGTCATGGGCAGAGTAGGAGCAGTAAGTGCATTTGCTTCCAGCCTATTCGTTAATTTTTGCTACAGCCTGTGCTTCTGTGAGGCGAAACTAATCCTTAAAGCTTGGTTATGGGCCATTTATTTAGTCAAGTTTTCTTTTGTTTTCCTTTCTCCTTTGTGCATTTCTGCTTTTGGACCTTTTGAACATACAATCATGGTGTGTCTTTTCCTTCCTGTTCTGGATGAGAGAAAAAGTCCATTTTGAAATCTTTTCAATGGCTGAATTGAACACAGCATATTTTCAGCAAACACTGCTTCTCCTGAAATCTCCCAAATTGAATTTTCAGTCACTTATTACTGCTGTTTATAAGGAAAACCTCTAATTATTTTGCCCCAAGTGATCACCTTCAAATAGGGAAGGTGACAAAAATATTGCTACGCTGCCAAGGATTTTGTAGACTTTGAATCCTCCTGGGAGGGAGACAGAATATGGAACCAGGAAAAAAAAAATGTCCTCAAGTAATTTTTGTAATAAGTTTTGTCATTTTCAATTATTTTTTTAACAATAATCTGCTGAATACAGTGGAGAAATGGTACATCTTGTTTGTCAACTAATGTAGAGTGCTTTACAAAAGATATTATGGCATTTGCCTCACTCTGTCTACATCAATATGACAGTCTTGTTAACGGTTCAGTGGTTTTTTTCCCTCACGTTTTTACCATGAGGACAGGATGGAGTCACCATTCTTTCTGTGCTATATACTTACCTTCTCCCCATTAATATTTGTCTTACCTCTTGTGATTTATTTCAAAACATTACTTTAGACCTGTTTGCTGAAAATAGACATAAATATGTATAACCTAGTGTTTATTTAATGAATCCAGTGCTCATTACACTGCATTGTTAACTGGCTTTTCTGGAAGTCTGTTTAAAATAACAGTCTTAGTTAGCAGCTGGCTTCAAGTCTCTCGTTTTTGGGATAGATGAGAATGAATCACTAAGAGGTAGATACCAGCCAATATGCTCTGCGCACCATACCAGCAAACATGCAAATATGAATATTCTATATCACTGTGAATTTTTAGGTAACGAGGAGCCGAAAATTTGCTCTTGATATGACCGTCCCTGCTGCAGAGGAGCTTTCATGGAGGAGGAGACAAACATCAGAAGAACAAAGATTTTTCCTGTGAAAGGCTGCATGAGACAAATGTCTCAAACAGCAGGAGGTACCTGTGTGCACATCGGTCCTCAAGGGAGCTGGAAATGCTGTGCATTGCAGATGAGACCGAGGACTTCACTTAAGAAGTTTGGAAAAGAAATGACTGGGATGATTTGATTAGATAAACGTAAGAATTACCACTATTTAAAATTAACAATAATAATACTAATACTTGTAGGTTCCTAAGCACTAGAATGGGAAAAGATGTGGATGCTGTTAGCTTTAATCTTGGACAATACTGCTTATATGTCCAACGGAATGGATCTCACCCCCTTTTAGTACAATAAAACTGAAACAATAATTCTGCAAAATAGTTAACTATCAGAGAGGTGGATTTAATTCCGTATTCATTGTTCTGTAGCAGAGTGGAAAACACTTAACTTTCCCAGTAGGAATAAAGGGAATTTATTAGCACAAGAAAAATGTGATCTGAGATAAACCTGAGACCAGAAGCCAAGAAAACTCTGCAAGCCATACTTTAGGGATGAAATAACAGCCCTTGGATCAGTACACACAAAACCTCTTTCACTATATTTTCTTCAGCTGCAAGATTTGTGTTTGACAGTAGAATACTTTAACTAATTTTATGAGACAAACTACATTGCTTTATTTTCCTCTTTTTATAGAAATCCCTGCCCTCTGATCCCATTCCTGAGGAATTTAAGTTTATTACAGTGCTGCAATGTCCATTGCTAACTGCACCTTCATGTACTCTTTCTCTGAGACACTCCCAAACTTGTCAGTGAATGGAGCCATCCCCAGATTCTCCTGCTGCTAAAGATGATGGTCTGAAAAAGACCTTCATCTCTATTTGGCCCCTGGAGGATCTGGCCTGTGAATTGCAAAGGATGCATGAGAGTACGTGAGCTCAAAGTAGCCTGAGATTCTGCTCACCACTGCCGAAGGAAGGAAAGTTTGCCAGCTCCAGATTTTCTAGATCTGTACTAAAGGGGTGGCTACAGGGTGCTGCCGCCGCCAGTTTGTACAAGGTGGCAATGAAGACAGATCCATGATGCTCTTCTAGCCCTGCCTGCAGGGAGGCAGAGGCTCTGGGCAGCTGTGAGACCCTACAACTACTCTTTAATCCTCTCATTGCTAAGGTGAGCAGCAGAACACCACCAGGAAAGACAGAAGTAAGGTAATTTGTTTTTCTTTTGCTATTTCTTCACCGTTTTTGCATGGAAGGTCAGCCAACACAAACTGAAAAGGTTCAACCACTGAAGAAGAGAGCAGCAGGAAGAGACATCTGTGGTTCCAGGGGAAATTTCTGTCTATATTTGCTTGAGTTTGGGAGAAATCACTAACTAAGAGATTAATTGGTGCCTGCAAATAATGTAGGAGTAATGCAGATAAAGAAAATGCATATTTTCAGCCAGGGGGTGATGCACAGTTTAAAACAAACCCCATATTTCATATGGGTGGCCATATGAAATACCCTGACACTGAATAGCAGATCTGGGTGTGAACTTTGAATCTGGTTCTTCCATTTCTGCTGGTGCAAATTGAACTTTGGCTCTTCTGACCCATACAGGCACTGGCTGTTTGCCTAATTGAGAACAGAGCCACATGAAAGGCTTGGGATTTACATAATTAACTGGGTGTATTAAAGAAAAGTCTGGATTCACAGTTCACTAACCCAGAGCTTAAAAATGCTGATGGTCCTAAAAGCAGGCTGGTGATATCAAGCTGTCTTTGAGAGGCAGGAGCTCCCTGTGGGGCTGATTTCCTGATCCACTGAGGTCTCCACAGGTGATTCACTGCCATTTCACTCCCCAGGAGGAGATAACACCCTGCTCTTCGTCGGGAGAGCAGTGAAAGCCACAGCCCTGAGTTCCCCTAGCTGCCTCAATCACAGCTCTGTAAGCACAGCCATAATCAGTTGTATTGCTCAAAGGCTGAAATAGTCCCAGCCTGGGTTTTTTTCCACTCAGGAGATGTATTTAAATTAATGTTATTTAGCACAAACACTAGCTGAACTAATTTCATGCTCTCTCACAGCCTTCTCTGGAGCACAGCATAGCACTCCATGCTATCTGTTGTGACTCTCTCCTCATCAGACTACTCAGTGGAAAAGAAAATAATGCTAAAATCAAAGTCATGGTAGTAGAAATAGCAATTTTCTTGAGTCCCCTTCTGCAATGAGAAGCCAAGCTTTTCACACATTTGTGCATTGCTTTTCCACATGCAGCCTTAGACTGCAAGGGTTATAAAGAAGAAAACTCAGTTTTTTCTTCTACAGCATAATGTTTGAGAAGGATACAGCTGTGCAATATTCAAATTACCTCAGAAAAAAACCCGCAATTTTTATATAAAATATTAAATATTAATCAGAAACTAATGATATTTCCTATCAGAAGGGACTATTTAGCCTGACTTCTCTGTAGGAGGATCGGTAGAGTCAACTCAGAATGTCTCATACCAAAACTTCTTGAAATCAATTCCACCTATCTTTTCCTTCACTGGGTGTAACACACCAACACTTTGCTGGTCACCTGCACCACCTCTTAAGATTTTGCAGTCTTTGAAGTTTTTAACACTTGAATTTCAATGTACCTGATATTCCTCAGTCAGATATCCTTTTCAGAGGGACAGAATAATGAGATATATATGTATAATCTCCCAAAAGTTTATTCCATAAATTGGGCACAAATATGACTCCGAAACACTTCTCTATAACCCAGTAAAACAGCAAAAAGGCAGAAAATACTTGTGCTGATTCTGTAGATTTTAGAATGTGAAGTTTATTACTGAATGTGAGGCTACATTTGAGGGTGTCTCTACTTCAAGTTGAATCTTTAGCTCAGCTCTAAAGGTGGGCAATTGTAATTAAAATCTTCCTTATATCCAGCCCCAATAGTATTTATTTCATGGTTGATACATGTGATAGAAGTCATCTTCTTTTATCCCTGTTTGTTGGTAGACTCTACAAGCATCCTTTGCTGTGTGCTGTCCCGCAAAACCTTTGCTTTTCTACATCCATAGCAAAGCTTCAGCAACTTGGCTTGTTTCCAAAAACCTTTCTTTGTGACACTTAAAAAGAGAATTCAACACTTCTTATAATAAAAGCAAACAAAATACAACAGAAATAATTTCTGATCTGGGAATGAAAATACATAAAGATCAAATGGTGCTTACACTTTGCAGTGTGCACAGATGAGGAAATAAAATAATTTTGTTGGTTCTATTATCATTCTTGCAAGCACACCACAAAGAATTGCTGATATGGTACAGGTCCATCTGCCAGCTGGGGAAGAAGAAAAGAAAAAGCAATTAAGAACATTAGAAATTAGGTTTGTTGCTCTGGGCTGGAAAGAGCCAGTTAAGCATGCTGTGGTTCTGTACAGAGAAGAATAGGAGATGAGCCAAGAGAGTATTCCTCTTGATATTATCACTTTACCTGTTTCCCCTTCCTTCCCCAACTCCCTCAGACAAGGATGTATCTGTCGCCAAACTACCTCTGGCTCTCAAAGCTAAAGTCAGGTACTCTGTGTATAAATTCACATTCCTGAGGATGTGTGGGCTAAATACTAATCTGGACAACTTACTCTTCCAGTCTGACCCTATGATAGGAGACCCATCTGTGCACCTCATGAGGACACCCAGCCCTGATTTCCAGAAAAAAGCCCTCCTCCTGCTCCCATCACCTCCCTAGCCCAAATCTGTGCGATGTGTGAAACTGAAGTGGCAAAAGTAATTCTTGCCCTGCATTGGCAGTGAGAAATTTGTACCTTCTCCAGGAAGAGGGCGCAACTCTCTTGCAAAGGACCTGGTATATTTTGCATGTTTGCCACATGTCTTTTAGTCAATGTTGGCTTTGCCATCGGGCAGCACTGGCAAAGGACTGATTTTGTCACACTTCTTGCACTTTTGTTTTGGCAGTCTCTTGATGATTCTGTACAGTACTCCTCTGGTATGCACCTAAAGCAGTAATGGGAAAGGAGTCTCTGAGAAATGAATCTAGACCACATTACTCTTAAGTAAGCACACCAGGCAGCTGGTACAGGTCCAGCCAGACACAGTTCCCATGGAGCTAAGCCTTATCTTTATGTTTCACTGTAATCTGTAGGAAATGAACACAGAGCCCTAATGTTATGTCTGCTTTACAGCATCTGGCCTTGCAAACTGAGGTTGTAGAATACATAATTTCACTGTTTTTTTCTGGTTCCTTTGGTCCTAAATCTACCACAACCTGTTGCCCAGCATGCATCTCTGAAGCCCACGCTCATAAACCTACTGCCTTCAAATCATTGCTGTGCCACATACAGGTCACCCCTCAGCCTAAGCTAGATGTACTAAAGCCCCAGTTATTTTTGTAGGCAGCACCACTTGTTTTTCCATCCCCTTCACATCTCGCACCTGCTTGATGGGTAACCAAGCTGTCTCCTGCCATCAGCTTGCACATGGTCAGCCATCCTGTGCCAGGGAAGCAGATCGGCTGCATCTGCCAGGCTATCAGCAGGCACAGTCTTCCCGCTGATGGGTCACAGTTTCGGATAGGAGCAAAGTGATCACTTGCCCATATTTAAATAACTCTGGTCTCTGGAACAATGTCAGGCCACTGCAGGCTTGCTGGCAGTTTCACCGTTGGACTCTGGGATCTACCATGGGCTGGCTGCTAAGTCTTTCTTGTTTACATCCTTGTGTACATCACAGAGGGACCAGCAGTGAGTTTCCCTATGCCACACTGCCGCGTGGAGGTGCAGCAGCCTGGAGACTCCCTTCATCCCCCATCAGCCACCCAAATCAGTGACTGCCTGGAGAACATCATGGCCTGGGGACTGAGGATTCATCTGACATCAGACAATTGAGCAGCCGCAGGCTGGGCATGGCCTTCAAGATGGATATTGCTGCAATCTGACAGGAAAATTGTGCCAGATTATCTCCATTCATCAAGTTAGAGAACAGCAAAATTGGCCATTTTAATAAGAGCAGAATTAAACTTGAATACATGAAAAAGTGAAACTAGTTGTCTAAATAGAATAAATTTTTCATAACTTTCACAGTGGTTTATAAATCAACCCCAGATAGTTCATGTTTAAGTGGAAGCTTTTTGTGGAAAGCTGATCTTATCCTACTGCAAGCATTTTGCTCCTGTTTTGTGGGAAAATGTTTGGTTCACTGTGTAGATAGAGGTTGGAAATAAAATTGTGTTGAGGAATGGTGGGATTCTTGAGACAGCCCAGGAATAAAGAAACCACAGAGAAATAAGGTGGGAAAAGTGGTATTAGCTCTCCAGTAAAGAATCGATTTCTTCTGTTTGGAAATGTTTCAGGAATTTGCTCTCTTCTTCTGTATGGCACTGGGGAAATCAGAATTGAATTTTAAATATAATGATATCAATTGGAAATAAGTTTCAAAAGTAAACTTAGAAGTGGATATTTAAAGAGTACTGTTGAGTTCAATTAAAAGACAGGTAGACCCATGAGTGCTGTAAAGGGGCAAAGCCCAGGTGTGCACTCATAATGCCTCTCAATTTCGGTTTATTCCTGGCATTACAAATGGGTGAGCATTTCTCATAAGAGACTTGCTCCTACTCTCTCTTTTACTGAGCTACCTATTTACTGGGAGCTTAGGGAAACATATCTCAACATTATAGAATTAAAAGATCTTAAATGATGCAAACAGAATTTTGGCAGGATTTTTTTTTCCCCTGGTCTCTTTTGTAATTTTGCCTATTCATCCAGCTTGGAATTAAAAACCTCTTTAAATGCATCATTAAACTTTTCTGTTTACTTACGGGACAGATGCCACTATTTCCCATTTAGCAAATTAGTGAACTGAGGCATATAGAAATTTGGTCAAATCACCACTGGCATGAATTTTCCCTCCAATACTGTATGACTGAGATCAGCCCAATGGAGTACCGTGTAGCTGAGACAGGTGATGCATCTAGTAACCACGGAGTAACCTGAGGTATTAGTTCCTGAATGGAAAAGGATCTGACCTATAGCTGATACTATCTTCAGGTACTGAGAATCATGTTAAGAACAGGTCACCAGAGGAGGTGTGAGGGGTCTCAGGAGTTTAGGTATTGGATTAAGGATTTGATCTGAAGGCAACTGAAGAGAATGCAAGTATTCCACTGACCTCAGTGGGCTGCTTGAGATCCCCACAATTTCAGCCATTTCAGCAGTTCATAATTTAATGGTTTCTAGTGGAGTTACCTGAATGGAAATAAAAGGCATCTCCCACAGCGCAAACCCTAAAAATAATAAGTTTTACAAATTAATGCTTCAGGTAGTTCAGCATCCAGTCTTGAATAATATTTCACTTGGAAACAAATGAGGTTTTCTGGAAGATTATTTGGGTGGATAAAACTAGACTATTTAGGGTAATATGAGTATAAGAAAACTGTGCTAAGTGATGCACAGATATAATTTTATCAAGATAAATTAAGGTTTATGAAGGTTGTGAAGGTACTTCTGTTATTTTATTAATTCTCATTAGATATAGGTTTAAAATGAGGTGCTGATTTATCTCATGGAGTTTAGCAGAATGAAGAGGCAAAAAAATTTCTTTTTTATTGTCTTCCATTTTAACATTCCATTGGTTATTTGAGAGTTTGTTGTTTGAAGTTGTTGCTACAGTGCACCTCTTCAGCTACCTTAATGTGTAATTTGCTGTGAATTATATTCCAAGAATGCTTCTATTTTGTACAAATCTGATAATTTTTTAGAATTCGTTACATTCAAAATGGTCTCTCATTTGAACAAGAGGTCAGTGATTATACAGCAAATGAAAATCAGTTATTGAATATGCATATATTCACATTCACATTAAAAAGCTAAGACTGTATTTATTGTATTGGTATGTAACAAAGTCAATTGTTTTAAAATAACCGTGAATATTGTGAGTAGCTACTGAATTTTTCATTGTTTCTGTTTTCCATCTCAAATGGTTGTTTCAAACACCAGCTTCTTATCTCCTTAATCCTTTTCCAAAATCCAATAACTGAAATAAAATTATGTTCTAAAATGATAGCAGAAATCAATGGCCAGGGATATTAGCAGATGCTTATTAACACAGATGATACTATTTTCATATTGCCATAATGATGGTCCAGATGCTCAACTGCCAGTTCTAGGCACTGAGTAGGTGTGTTTGGAAGCTCTAGCAGTCCAGAAGCAATTGCTTTTGGCAAGCTCTGGAGTGACTATAGACCCATGAGGTTATTTATGACCTATGACTGCAGCTCTAGTGTCTAATGGATATTCCTACAGGCAGAAAATCCCATCCCTGCTTGTTATCTGAGCATGAGCCTTTGTACAAATGTGTGGGGCTCATTGGGGATTTCTGTGGACTTGAAGGAAGCCAACAGACTCGTGTCCTGTTTCCTAGATATTCAATGCTTCTGAAGGAAGAAGAAAAGAAACATGATTTGAAACTTTGTTGTTCTATTTTTCTATGTGAGCTAATATCACAGATTGAGTGTATAGAAATTTTTATTAAGTTCTGACTGCTGCATGCTTTCCATGGCTGGTAAATCGCTCTTGGTCAGAGCTGGATGTATTAAAGTGCTTGGTTGATTTAGGATGTGGATGTAAATGGTAAAGCCCAGTTTATGAACCTCATTATTTCTGGAGTGAGGTTTCCCATACAGTCCATTAATCTACCTGATTTCTATTATCTCTTTCTCAACAACAGCCACTTTCTTAATAGGTATTTTGACACTGAGGTTTAACGGCATTTAAAGAGATGACAGACCCATGCAGAGAAGTTACAAGTCAGACGTATTAAATTGTTCAGTCATGAGAAGACCATTCCATCCCAGAAATGGAACCTCTGCTGTTCTTTTTCCATTTAGGTTTTAGATTTTGCTCTGGTAGTTTGAACATAACACTCTGTATAAAATGATTTCCATTTGTTTTCAGGAAAGCTTTTTTTTTTCTTCTTCTCCACAAATTAGAAGAATGAGAGAGACAGCAACTAGAGGATCCCAGGCACACTCACATATTTTGAGCACTTCCAAAATCAGCATAAAACAATTTGATAAAACAAAGTCCTCCAGTATTAAAACACCTAATCTTACATTACTATATGTATAGCTATTCCTTTATTTGTACAAGCCACTCTGCCTTTAGAAATACATTGCATCTCCACACCAGTATAAAATTTGAATAGGTGGCTCCCAATTCTGAGGGCAAAACCAGGTCAAACTTCCTATTGACAAGATTCTACTGGCTTCTATGGTTCTTTTCCTCAGCAACCTGAGTCACTAATTCAGAAAGGACATTCTGTGGATTTATAACAGAATATTTTATCTTTAAAATTCTTTGCAATACACTTTCCATTTGCAAAAAGATCTCTACATTTTAAGTGTATGCATATATTTAAGCTGGCATTAGTTTTCATAACGAACATGAAAATGTAATATACATAGCCAGCTCAAGCTCATTACTGTGCTGTTATAATAAGTTTCATAACCATCTTTGTGCAAAAATAAATAAGCTTTTTTATTAACAACCTGCATTACTTACAGAGAGCAATATCCTTTTGTGGCAGACAGAGAAAGCACCATCTATTCTGATGGTCTGAAGCTTTTCACCCTGTATATATCATTGCAAAAGGATTCGGGATGTAGTCCTGCAGAGAACATAGATTTTCCACCGTGTATGGAGCAGTTTAAATTTCTTGCATGTGTTCTCTTCTTGGAAAAGTCTGTCTGCTAAAAAACACATGGTTTTTAGCTCTGAAACGCAGGGCTTCTGCAATATGTTCTCAACATATTTCTGGATGAATGCCTGTGTGAACGGAGACGCTCGCAGTGAAGGAGTAATGTGATTTTTGGAATAGATTAGTATGAATGGGAGAGCTTCAACAGAAGAGATCAGACAGGTTTGTGTGGGATCTTCATTCCACTTATAGGAGTTAGGACTTGTAGTTTTGTGGTCATTATTCCTTTTCCAGGGCATCACACCTCTTAATGTAAAAACCTATCTTTTTGCTAGTGGAGAGGCTGTAAGAGGATTTAGTCTTGTACAGTAAGTACAAGACTTGTTTGTTTCCCTAGTGGTTTTAGCATTATCTCTAGGTCCTTGTGATCTGGATATAATATGGTTATGGACTGGCAAGTTAGCTTCTTTTGCTATAAAGATAGACATATTTAAAGCAGTGAAGATAAAACATATTTAACTCTATGGTCGTGATCTTCTTTAGAAGTCCTATAAAACTGCTGGAAGTAAAATCACAGAATCAGCGACTTTGGGATGGATCTTCGGTACCTCCAGTCTAATCTCCTGCTCTGAGCAGAGTTATCTGTGAGATCAGATCAGTCTGCTCAGGGCTTTATCCAGTTGGGTCTTAAACCCCCAAGGATGAAGACTGCACAAGCTCTGTGGGCAGCCTGATCCAGTGCCTAACTGTCCTCAGTGAATTTTCCTTCCTTGTATGCAGCTGGAATCTCTTCTTTCAATTTATGACTCCTGCCTCTCATTCTCCTGCTGTGCACTGTTGTGAAGAGCCTGGCTTCAGCTCCTTGATAACCCTCCAGGTAGGTGGGATCAGACTGCTGTGAGACCCCCCCAAACCTGTCCTTCATCCAGGCTGAAAAAGCCCAGGCCCCTCAGCTTTTGTCAGCAGAGCAAGTGTTCCAGTTCTGACCATTCCTGGTGGCCTCTGCTGGACTTCCCAAGTCTATCAATGTCTTCTTACCTATAACAAGCCCAGACTTCTCAGAAATAATTGCAGAAACAAGGTCTGTTGTGTTTGTCTCTTGCACACTTTTATATTATGCATTCTTCTTGCTATTCACTGACCTAACCTCTCAGCACTATGAAGAAAGCAAAATCTATTATCATTTAACTATCTTCTTGGAATTTCATTAAGAACATTATACTTATTTCTCCTATAATGTCATCTTTTCAGTTTCTTTGCTCAACTCCATGGATGGCAGACATTTTTCAGGATTAATGAATCCTTTAGTGATAACATCATTCATCACTATCTGAGGATCCAATAATCCTTTAAAAGAGTGATGTGAAAGTCAATAAGTGCATGGAAAAAGGCTTTGAAATTGCTTCCTGTTTCTAGTAAGTCAATAAATGCCCTCAGTGGGAGGCTGAACATCTCAGTATCATGGTGTAATCAGCAGCTGGAAGCTTTCAGGACAGGACACAGACACACAAACAAGGCAGGAATGTTTAAAGCTACTTCCAGGCTCATCTGCAAAAGGGGTCTCTTTCTAAGGACCTCAGGGTGGCAAGATGCATGAAAAGGAAAGCGCCTCCTCAGTCTTTATTTCTAAATGGCATCTGAGAAGTTCTCTCTGAGTCCTACTTTATCCTCATCATTGAAGGAAGAATTGCAGAAGACATCAAAGTGGGAGGAGCAGTCACTGCACTGGAGGACAGGGCTGCTGTTCAGAAAGACCTGGAGAAACAGGCTGGCAGGAACCTCATGGAGTCCAGCCAAAGCCTTTTGATGATTCATGATCCCTTGCTTGTGTCCTTTATTATGGGATGAATGGGATTCACCACTGTGGGAAGAAGCCGGCAATGGATGTATGGGCTGAAAAGCTGAGCTGGTATCAGGCAAGATATTCCTCTCTCATTCCGGCAGTATGCATCACCACCTTTTGTTGTGGTGCTATATTGAGTGGGACTAAAACATCAGAAAAAAGTATACTGCTTCGAAGACATGAAGAAATATTTCTGCTTATTTAGAGGCAAGGAAGGTTTCTCATACGTGTCCCTCTCTCCGTGGTCTTCCCTTGATAGTTTGAAGCAGAGGAGCTCCATTATCCTGTGCTGCTGGGGGTGGCCCTGTATCACACTCAGGGGTCTCTCCTGGCAGGAAAAGATGCCTTTTATTTTCTGTCTGTGTCTAGAGTGAGGAAAGTTCATTCGTGACAGTCCCCTTTTCACAGATGACTGCAAGAGTTGAATTATCAGGGCAGCTACTCAGGACCTTTTTCCCCCCCATCTGCTCCTTAGGATTTTTGTTTTGATTCAGTGTTTAGCTCCATTGGTATTGCCCCAAAAGTAACAATGCATCAGGAAATCTGGGACATCCCTGAAGTCCAGCTTGAAAGGCAATTTCTTTCAGTGCAGCTGGAACAAGAGCTGAACAGGAGGTGAACACCCTTTGCAGAGAAGAGCACTCCTCTTCTGGTGCCAGTCAGCAGGCTGAGTTTGGCTAGGATGAGTGCTGGGCATGTGCCTTTGCTTAGGGAGAGGAGATAAAAGGGTTTTATGGCAGGTTATCTACCCAAACAGCCACCTGCCACCTCCTTTGCTTGTGCAAGGCCGGGGACCAAGAGCAGGCACCAGCACATGCACATCCTTGTCAGGGCAGGGAAGGGAGAACTTGGCCACCCCTTCCACCACCAGGACAGTTAGACACTAAAGCACTTTCAACATTCATTTGTGAAAATCCAGGCATGTTGCCTCTCTATATCAAAGATGGAGAAGTTGCACTTTTCTTTAAGGAAAAGCAGTAATGCTTCTATCTAACTCTTACTTAGCATTTCGTAGTGCTTTTCAGAGCACTTGGCATCAATATTTATATAACTTATAAATAATATATAACTGATATAATAACTGATTAAATAAATGAACAAAGATTCCTCTGCATTTATTTTGCAGATCTTCAAAAACAAACTCTTAACTCTTTTCTCAGCTGCTTAACTGTAAGATCAGAAGCCAGAGGTTAGTTGTTATCTCACAGGGGTTTTAAAGTGGAGTTATTTACTGTAGTGATTTATAATGCAGTCTCTGACCCTGGATTACTCGGTAGCAATTAAACCAAGTGTTTATGTTCCTGAAGAATTAGGAACCATGCTAGAATGGGAGAGAACTTTTTCACCATGTCCTGTACAAAATTATGCTTTCAATTCATAAGCCACAACCTTGCTGCTGTTTCCTATGTTTTCCAGCAGGTACTTGTCAGAGGCAATCAGAAGAATAACAGTATATTGATGAGAATAGCGCAATGATTTTATGTCATTAAAAATTATGCATGTATTCAGTTTCATTGAAGTTTTTCCTGTAGGACTCACTAGAAAGAATTTCCAACTGGAAATTAAAGGGATAAGACATATGGCCATTAATTTTCAGAAACATTCAATATCTTTTTGTGCTGGATTTTTTCCAATTAAATGAGTCAGTTCTGTGCTGGTTGTGGAAAAGGTAAAGCAATGACAAGTTAATTCTGAGGCAAATGTGAATAGATGGAAGCTTGTTACTGACCTGACTTCATAGCTTTCTAATTGTCAACTTCTGGATTATAAGTGTGCAGATGGAACTTCTCAGCATCACACAGAAAGTAACTATTAATAGAAAAAATATTTTGTACATAAGCACAAAGAAGAAAGACGTAAACATGTGTTACCTTACATATATACCCAATAGTAAATCTATTTATTAAAGGATTCTTCTGTTATAGCTGTAGCAAAATTTTCTGAAAGTATTCACAAGTATTTTTTATTAATTATGCAAGGCAGACTGTATTCATGTATATATAAGTGTATATACAGGCATACTCATACACACACGTATGGACCACCACTGTTCCAACTAGATTTGTCTTTAGCAAATGACTGGCAGTGCTAAAAGTACTAAAGGACTTTTCATCATATTGAATTAAAGTCACTCAAAGGAAATTGAAAAATGTAGCTTTGTATGAAGACAGCACGGTATAAAAATGGAAAAGGTCTCTCATCTCCTTCTCTTTTGCCCTTGTCTTCTGTAGTGTTTCTCTCTGTACTGCTTTTCATTCTTCTGCTCCCTATTACCCTTCTAAACCCTGTGCTACTCCCACCTATTCTGTTCCTTTGTTTTCATTCTAACTAGCAATACGTCCTTTCATGTTCCGGTCAAGCCTGGCCAAGTGGCAATTGCTCGCTCTCTCATGCACATTAACTTTTCTCATTGTCCTTAGCTGAAAAGGTGCAACTGCTGGCTCTTTGAGATGGTTTGGTTTAGATGGGATTTTTCAGGGTGATGATTCAAATTCATTTTGTTCTTCTGTCACTGCACTGCAGCTTTGATGTTTCTGTTCTTCCCAGAAACATGTTGATGATGGTATCTTTTCTGCAATATAGCACCACACCAGGCAGTCTGATGGAGGGATAAGTTCGTGTCATTTTAGTACCCAGCTACTACCAAGTGTTAGTGCTGTTTTGATAGTAGTAGAATCTGTGTCTGTCACTCCATCTGTAATAAACAGGAGCTGAAGTCACACCATTTCTATGCAGGGGCACAGCAAGGACTAGAGAATGCGATGCTAAACATATGTGTGGCAATAAACATCACAGAACTACACCATTACTTGAGCTTCATGTGATTCATCTTATGATAAAAAATGGGCATGCAGTAATGGAATAAGTGTTTGCAAATATTTTGCCTCTGAATTTAAATCATGGATTTATTTCAATAATAAACCCAGGAATATATCTTGATAGGTTGTTAGTTGAGTTGTGTGGGTGGTTAATCATTTATTTTTATTCAGACGATTTTGTGAAATCACATGATTTAGTTATCGTGTCTGTAGTTAGAATACTGAACATCAGCTATACCAAGTGATCTTCACTCCTATTGAAATCTTAGGACAATAACAGCAGAATCATTACGTGGAGTTTTGTTTGCTCAATTTGCATATGCATGAGAAGCTGTCCAGAGAATGCCAGACATGACAACACTTTTGTTAAAATGTTACGAAAAAAGGACTTTGCAGAGTTAGAAGCAATCTTTAAATATTGCAATAGAATAAAATTTGGTGCTGATTTAGTTTGTGAAAACACCCTTCATACATTATCATTCAGGAATAAATACGAAAACCTGGAAGTTAGATCTCCTTGCAGACTGCAAGAAAAAAATTTTAACAATTTCTGAAAGGCTTGATCTGGTCTCATCAGCTGGAAAGCACTAACGACACTGTTCCCAGTCATTGTGGAAAGAGCCTTGATTTAACTTTCCAAAATAGGAGATGACAGCACATTTTATAATGCTGTCTCCTTCCACATGAGGGACTGGGGATCTGAAACTGCAGGCTCCTCAGGGTGGCAGAACAAAAAGGGGAGCCATGCTGAGGAATGGTTGCTCTGTCAGGACCACAGGCTGCAGTCAAGGCTGGAGCAGCTGCCTGTGTGTCGCTTGCATTTTGGAGAACAGTCACCATTCTGCTCCCGTGGTTGTTTCTGTTCCAGTGCCAGAACAACACATCCCATTTCTGATTTTTAGCTCGTTTCCAACTGACACAACTGGCACAAGTCCTCTTTTGATCTGTGAGATCAGAAACAGATTTTGGGCATATTAGCTTGATAATTTGGGGACAGGATTTACGGGTCTGGCACCAGCAGCCAGATCCAGGCAACCCCCGATCTAATGGGGAAACCTGAAAGGTCACAACATCGTGCCTTGGACCATCTGTTTAAGGCACTTTTATTTATATGTGATAGATTTTTTTTAACAAAGCAGGAAAGGAGAAACTCATTCTATGACTCTTTTGTAAAAGAAGACTATTCATCTGTGTGTTTTTTGGTAAAAGAAGACCATTCACCAGCTATGCCCTCAGCAAAGTCCTCAGTACCTCGCCACGTGACTTACAGACTCGGGCAGCAGACAGGCAGACAATAGACATAAAGGTTCAGGTCAGGTCTAAGACAGCCCAGTACTGATGTCTACATGTGCGCTGCCTCCGTTCCCTCTGGAGTCAGTGGAGATCCAGTCAATGCCAACAGAGGAGCCTACCATGCAACTAAGTTGCTCAAGAAGACACAAGGGGTGGGAATCAGTTGCCCGAACACAGACATCTAGTATCAGTTCAGATGCTGTGAAGCACCTTTCTTGGCCTCTTGCAGGTACTACAGAAAGGTTCATGAGTTCCCTAGGGTGTATTTGCCATCCCTTGCAGATGTCTCACTTTATCTTATCTGTAAAACCTGCTCCAACTGACCCTTCTTGAGCAGAGGGATTGGACAAGGTGATTTCAAAAGGTCTCTTCCAACTTTAATGATACTGTGGTCTCAGCTGACAAAAGATGCCAATGCATTGGGCACCTGAAAGCTGCTGCTCTGCTGAAATGCCCATAGGCTCCAATGATAGCTCTGACGATTCCTTTGAGTTTGCTTAGGAGCCTAGTACTTCATGAGAAGCCCTACATCTGTCTGGGACTGGCAGATGCAGAACAGCCCTTATGGGAAATATGCACCCTTTTTGTGCCAGGCCAGGTGGGACACCCTCATCATCTCAAGTACACCGGATACTAACCTTTGAGTGACCGGTTTATCAATGGTGACATTGTTTGGAATACTATGTAGCCAAGGATCCAGCTGGCAAAGTCTGCCCATGCCAAAAAGTTGCTTCTGTAAGACAGGTAATTTGTTTTAATTTAAGGCAGATTTTTCAGACTTCAATTCATTCCTGCAGCCCTTGCCACGACAGTTGTTAAGTGTCTAAAACCACACGTGGTGCTACACCTTCTCTCCACCCTACTGTTTAGTAGCTGTAGCATTGAAGCAGACATCACCTGCCTCATTTTGTGGCAATTGTCCTGCTACAATTGTCCTGCCCAGGAGCTCATCTCAATTCTAAGTTGTTCCTCTAAGTAACCATCACATATCCGGGCTCTTATTCTGTGAGCGTAAACAGCCTGTGTACTAAACTTGCATTCAAATGTGATCAAATGGGTAGTGGTTAAACGGGACCAATTTACCACATATTTGTTTCTTGCTTTATCAGTCTTCACCAGAAAATAATTTACTTTGATTTGTGTTTGCATTTGTGTTGCAGCCTCTGCCAACAACAGTAGGGTGTTTTTTTTCCAGCCTGTTGGTAGACACTGATTAGCAAAACAGGACGGTGGAAAGCCTTAATGTGCGTTTAGTAACATTTTGTGACCAAAAAAAACCCACCAAAACCCAAAGAGGTTTGAGTGGCTTTTCATTAATCTTTGAGTTTCATTAAGTACTAAAGATCTGGAAAATTCTCCTCGTCCAGAGGATGAGGCCACTGGGTTGGTGTCTGCCTTTTGTCACCTGGATCAGAAAAGGCAGATGAGCTGGCAGCTGACTGCTGGTGATCTTTCACTGAAGTAATTACCATTTCCCATGAAATCATAGCGGTGCTGCTGTGAACAGGAGAGAAAGCCCTAGAATCAAACGAAGGATGAAAAGAACTGTTTTCATTTTAGTCTGTGTTCAAAAATGAAGCTGTACCTAGAGACACTCATCCCAAATATCCATCACCCTCCCTACTTGGCTATTCTCTTGGAATCAATCCAATTTTCTTGTGCAAAGCCTTTTCTCCCACACCCACAGTGCAGTGTGGGGAAGTCCCTCACATGTTCCCTGAGCAGCACTGGGCTGCAGGTGGGGGTCCTTGTGTGAAACCTCACTTTAAGGCATTTTCCAGTCCCACACCCTACTGCCGAGGTCCTTTACTGCCCACCATGGCTGAAAGTGGCCTCTTCCCATCACAGGTCTGATGTATGGACAGATCCTTCACATTTTGTTGCAGCTGCTGTTATCATACAGCATCATGTGTCTTGGATTGATGTAACAGTGTATTAGGTTGAATATTTTAGATTAGTCTGTTGCACTCCACTTCTAATTGCAGACTGCCCAAGGATTGGCAGTGCTGGGCTGCTCCATAATCTCTTTGCCTTGCTGCACAAAATCCAATTTTTAGCCTACAAAATGTACCAATTTGGATTGGCAAGCTAAGCCAGCAAGCATCAGAAAGTTGTGTATCAGGCAATTACCTCCCTCTTCCCCACCTCTCTGTCATCACGATAATCTCATTTACCCTGGAACAGTGAGAAATGCAGAGGAATGCAGTTAGCTTGCTTCATTTCTCCTGGTGGACATGACAGAGCTGCTTGTGACCTTTTGAGCTGCTCTAACTTATGTGGGGATTTCAGCGAACAGCCAGTTTACTTGTAAATAGTTGTGACTTCTTTAGTGATATTGAATAAGATTTTATTACTTTCCCGCATAAAATCCTGAAAATGGAGAGCCATGAGCTTTTCAGGGTGGCACGTGCTGTTTTAAGACAGGCTTTTCCTGCATAGCCAAGTGTTACCATTAGATTCACTGACACTTGCAAGTCTCAATTGTAGATACAAACATTCTCATACTTGGGGCTATCTACAACCCTATGAACCCTATCTACAACCTTCAAAAAACCCTTTGGCACCCCTTGGGGTTAGCTGAGGGGAGGATGTTGCTGTCTCCGAGGCTGGTTTATTCACCTCTTAAAATGTCTTGTGTACTTGGAGCCTCATGGTATTGGGGTATGGTGGGTTTCTGTACAGGTAGAAGGAAGGGACAGACCTCTTTTGGGGGAATGTCAAACATAATCCTTTGCCACTCACCTGCTTGTTACAAACTGATGCTTAGAGGGCAACCAGATGAGTGGGCAGAAGGAGAGAGATTTGAGTGCCTCACCTGGCTGCCCTGGGATGGCTGAACCAAGTACTGCTCTGGCAGCCCACATACACTCCCCCCAGCCAGCTCCTGGCTGCTCACTGAGGACCTTCATACTCTCTTCATGCTTTTTTCCCAACTCAAAAACATTTTGCACCTTTGACTTGTTCGGGTCTTGTGTGAACAGTCCTGGCAGTAAGATGTGGATGATGTGGACAATAACAGCTCCAGTGTGCAAGGATGAAGTCCAGCTGGCAACTGGTGTTCACTCCTCCAGCCAAAGCAACACGAATGTGCCCTATGTCACAGCAGGGATGATGCCTCGTACAGCAGCAATTAATTTGCTCTTAAGGCAAATGAGTCCAAATGGTAAAGGCTTTTGCAAATGGAATTTACTGTTCCAATGCAAATAACTAACTGGCAAACAATAACCACTCCAGCCTGAAAGCCTGGCCAGCAATTGGTTGACATTTGTGCTGCAGAGAGTTTACAGATTCCCCATGAGTTGGATAGGGGCTGTGTTTTGCAGCAACAATTGATTTATTACTGTGACAACCAGTAGAAATAGAAGGACCCGCTGGCAAGCAAGGGTATGATTTGTTCCTCTGCAAACAGGCGAGAGGTGTCCAGCTGGCCAGTGGCCATTCCCAAGCAAAAGCCCAGGGGAGGATGCAGGCTTAATCTCCTCTCTGCTTGAGTTTTGCCTGCTAAATAGTCAAGGAATTAGGTTTTTTATATTGTACCAAAACACATTTGTATTTAGTAATGTTTCTACAAAGCGAGTTAAGTCAGGAGGATGCAAAAGTCAGGCTGCCTTCTGGATATTTCACTTCTCAAGCAACAGGACGACACTTTATCTGTTATTCATGAACAGAAAATCATTCTCATTTATATTGCAGCTGCCCCTGTAGGGACCAATCAAGGTCCCATTGTCCTCATGCCTG
>JAOQGH010000023.1:100788933-100804646 GCA_025769975.1 Gallinago jamesoni | reverse complement strand
TGAACAGAAAATCATTCTCATTTATATTGCAGCTGCCCCTGTAGGGACCAATCAAGGTCCCATTGTCCTCATGCCTGATTGGTGGCTGTGAGCAGAAAATTGCCAGTTGCAGCTTGGATGCAGTCCAGAAACATCCATTTTTTGCCATGTAAGGTTTAACATGAGCACATTCTGATCAGTAAAGCACGTAAGCACACGTTTAAAGCAATCTCTCTTCAGCAAATTTTTTCAGAGTCTTTCAGTCCTCCCAGAGAGAGGGGAATTTAAACGTATGAAAATGCTTGCCTAAAGGGCAAGACAGGGCTGCTGCACCCGGACCTCGTGCCTTTTGAGTGTTCCACACATAAGGAACACTCAAAAGTTTTCTTTTGAGGCATAGAAGGGTTTTGGGGGGTGGTCGGCCAACATGTCCAAATGAAGTCTGGAGGCAGTGTGTTTTCCCTGCTAGGTGTGTTCTAAGCCTGCCCCAGTGAACTGCCACAGCGAAGAGAGCTGTGACTGGTGAGAGTGCACTAGTCACCTGCGAGTGTGTCAGGGTGTGAGCAGCAAGAGAGATGAATCATTTCCATTTTCTGAAACAAAACAATGAAGTGTAATAGGCTGAAATTAAGATATGAAAAATGAGGCTGAATGAAAAGAAAAATATGCCCATGACAAGAGCTGTCCGATTATGGAGTAATCTTGATGGAACAAGGGAAGAAACCAAAATGACATGTAGTATTTCATGGGGGTTAATCTGGTATAGACTAAGACAGAAGGGTTAGTTCTTCGCTGGTTGATAATGGACAAGCTGATACTTCAGGGATATAAGGAGTTAAAATCAATGTATGACAATGAATATATCATTTATGTGAATACAGCAAAGGATACTTGTGGTGTGTCATTTTTGCTGTAAACATAATACAAATAAAATCATCACTGACCAACAGCTAGCTACAGCTACTTCATATTCTGGTCACTGTGTAAAATTGCCATATCTTACTATGCTAGTAAGCCTGGAAAACACTGACTTTGTAAAGCTGATAACTGTAATGCAGTGGAAACATTGCTTGGGATCAGCGGAGTGCATCATACTGATAAAGAATTTCCCTGTAATGCTGTTATAGAAATTGAAGCTGCAGCTTGTCTCCTGCACAGCAAAGCAGGTGGGGGCTGCCAGAAGGTTTTCTAAAGCTTCCCTTTGCTGTGCTTAGCAATTTGCTGCCTTCGTCCCGTGATTGCTAGCCTGAGTTTTTACCACTTCGGGAGCTCTAACACAGAATTTGTGAACTCTAGCACAGACACTAATGAATGTGGATAATTTTCATTTTTTAAGATGTTTAACTGCTGCAGAGTGAATACAGTTACTTCCTTATAGAATAGGGAATCACAACATTTCATGCTTAAACCAAAAAAAAAAGGATCAGCCTTTGAATGCCTCATCTTCATTGAAATCAGTAGAGTGATTCACTGGAAATAACAGTATTTTTATAGGCATATACAAGATAGCATTCAGTCTTCCTTACCACTTTCAGATTTTATTTTTAAAGAGAGTCTTTTAAGCTGTCCCTTGTAAGATTCCTTTTAAGATTTCCCTTCCTTTCTGCTTCTATTGTCTATTTTTAACTGACTAGGATGATTTAGCAGTACTTGACACTCAGCATGTTAAAAAGATATTCAAAACTCCCCTTACATGGGAAGACAAAAAGCAGCTTTAAGATGCTGGCAGCTTTCTCATCTACATACGAAAGCAGTAAGAAAAGAAACAATTAAATGGCACAGCTTCTCCTGGAGCTCTCAGACCTATCTATCATCATTTTCCCTCTTAGTGATTTACGGGAGCCTTCCTTCTCTGTTAGCCTGGCTCACTTGGCTGCATCATTCCCCCAACCCTCCCAAGGCAGGCAAAGCTGCTGCTGAATTCATGCCTAATAGGGTTCATTGCAGGAAGAGAAACCAATTTTGGTTTTAGTGGGATATCTACAGCTGAAGCAAGTAAATTCAATATTCGTTTCCCTGAGCTGACTTTGACACCAGTGCTATGTTGCTGAAACTCTTGGTGAAGTTTGATTTACACCAGACAGTGCAGAACTTGTTCCTCAAGTACTAGGGACTGTCTGCCTCTAAGGGAAAGCTGGTGTGGAAGGAACTGTTGATATTCCTGAATGGACAGCAAGTTGGGCAGCAAGTGCATTCTCCTGTGCGTGTGCCCGGTAACTGTCATACCTGTGTGAGTAAGAAATTGTGTGTTTTGTGAGTTGATAAAAGACTGTTGGCTGTGTTGACAGGGAGGAGGGAGGAAGCACTTCTGCCTATCATAGTTCACAGAGGACACTGTTCTATTTGTTCTGGCACATCTGGCGATCCAGATGTGGCTGGAAGAGGGTTGTGGGTTTTTTTGTATCTTTCACGTATGGTTAATGGTTCATTAATATCTCTTAACCATTACTTTTATAGACATTTGAATGCTCTGTTTCAGCAAACACCTGTTTGTCACTCTTTCATCCAGTCTCAGGTGAGTGTTTGGTCGTTATTTGAAAAATCAGAATAGATTGAGACAATGCCTGAGACTGAAAACAACATGGTCTTGGTTTCTCGTCCTAAGTATTTTCATCAGGTAGATCCAAATAGCACATTGGGGAAAAAAAAAAAAAAAAGCAGCTGCCTAAAGGGTTACAGAAACGGCATCACTGTCAGCTCCAGCTGCAAAAGGGACCTTAGCAATGACTGCCCCTTGCACAGTCAGGGACAGAAGGGCTGTGCTGCATTGTCCTCAGCCCTCCTTCTGTTTGATACAAGCTGGCTCTGCCTCCTCATGTTCCCCCCAACCCATGCACAGACCAGAGAGGGCATTTCAATTAACCCTGTGTGGCAGGTCCATACTTACAATAAGGAGCAGCTCTCCTGCACACAACAGCAGGTGAAAGTGGTATTCTAGTGTTTCCCACAATTTTGGTTTTATTTTGAAGTGTCTTCAGATCATATATATGGCAACCCAGCAATAGATGCCTAGCTGTAGACAGCAGTTTCTTCCTAAACTTGATGCTGTCTCCAAAGCCAAGGTGGCTGTGACACACCAGCCAGAGCATGGCATGAGTTGATGTGTTACGTGCCTATCACTTCCCTGAGACTAATGCTGTGTGTCACGGACTACTGCAGCCATCTCCCACACTTCCAAAAGCAATTTCCACTCTATTAAGTTCTACCCTTTATGGTGTCAGGGAAGCTAAAACCAGGCTTCATTTTACCTACAGTCTTAGCAACTGCCACCAATCTACCCTTGGGTGGGTTATTAAATTAAGGCTACTGAATCAGATTCTTCTGGCAGCTATTCTATGTCAAACCTGGATTAATCCCAAATTTACAGCTGAAGCTGATGGCATTTAGGAACTAAAAGTTGGTACCTTCAAGTTTTATTTCTGAACACTGCAGACACTACACAGTAGATTCGAATTTTTCCAGAAGCAGCCTGGGCTGCTGCATAAGACAGAAGTCCTACAGGATAACTTCTCAAAAGTATAGTTTGACCTGCTCGCTGTGCTCTGAAATTTTCTGCACAGTGAACTGAGGAGCTTCTGTATGAGAAGGGATGGCAAGTAAAATTATAGTAGCTCTGGTTTTTTCTCTATAATTCTGCTCAATGGGTTTTCTATAGAAGTGTACTACATTTTCTTCACAGAGCTCCCGATTTCTTCTGGGAAGGGTGACACATTTCCTTCGTACACCTGGGTTTCCAAAGACAAGTATTTGGGAAGCAAGGGGATCAGAAGAGATCGAAGCAGTTTATGCAGATTTTTCTGCACTTGAACATTTTCAGGCTGTTCCAGTGAAGGGTGTTAAATGCCAGGGGCTGGGCTCCCCCGAGAGAGAGTTCTGTTACAGACTGTGCTGCAGGCGTTGGGGAAGTTCAGTGGCTGATGCCATTTCTGTGAGTCTGGAGCTTGGCTCACTGGGAATGCTTTGCATTCATTAATTTAATTGTACAGACTCAGAAAAAAAGTGTCCATAAAGTGCTCGGGAAGAGCCGGACGTGGGGCAGTCACTGGTGGATTGGGTAGGGGCAGCCTGTGCCCACCTCACCCACAGTGAGGGAATGGGACTCACACCAAGCACACCAAGACTTCAGGGCTTGTCCTAACTTTGGACTTGAGAAAGTCCTGTGTCTAAAAGAGGGGACCCCAACTCAACCAAAGCCTTTGGGCGGTGTTGCTTCCTCTCTGTGAAGGGACTGCACTAACAGTCCTTTCCCACCCTCAAGCCTTCCAGTCCTTTAAGTCCTTTTCTTTTTTTAGATTAACTTGTAATAAAGGAAAATCAGTCTGTTGGGTTGTGCCAAGTATTAAAAAAATTGAAAACAAATGCCCCCTAGCTCACTCCATCCTTTAAGGGGCACAACCTTCCCTGATTTCAAAGCCAGTAGTTTACAGTAGTTTCTTGCTCTGTGAGAAGTGTCTCTCCCAGGGCCCCAGAAAGCCTCTTGCTTTCTACCATCAGGGTTGTGGCTGTGTAAGACCACCCTTCTCCTCTCCAGTCCCTCCCTGTGCTGAACTGTCCCTCCATCGTTGCCCACATCTCCCCTTGCTCCTGCAGGGTTCCCATACCACAGGCAAGGCTGTCAGGAATCCATCCTGCCCACCCACAGCCTTTTATCTGGCAGTGAATCCAATAAATTCGGTCCCTAGTGCAGCAAACCACATGGGGCCTGGCTTGCGACCAGCCTGGGCTGGAGTGGCACCAAGGTTGTCTCAAAGCTCTTTCCATACTGACATAGCATAGACAGACCCCTGTGCTCAAAGGCATAACTCAGTGGGAAAATTAGCCCATAAAATTATTTCTGATAAAAGAGGCTTATTTTTTTATTTAATGTCACGTTAAGTAAATTGCAAAATGTGGCAGTGAGGATTTAGTACTTGCGGTGCTAACCACATTACTTAGCATTTATACAGTACTGCCCTCATTCAGAAAAGCACTTTTGCTAACTTAATTCATCCTCATGAATGAGGATGCATGTCATGAGGGAAGCCAGGAACATTTAATATCCCTGTTGACAGATAAGGACTATCTAAGAAGGGACTGGCACAGCGTTGTTACTTTTTTTCTTCCCCCAGCCTAAGCATCCCACCCATGTCAATTTTTGATGGCTACAGCCCATACTCATGTTCTGGAAGTCCTTAGCAGCGCAAGGGGCAGGATCCTGTCCCTTTGGTGAGAATCAGTGATGGTCCTGGTTGGGCAGCCAGTGGGAGCAGAGCTGAAACTGGTGGCAAACAAGGACAGGTCCCAGCAGACAAGAAGGACCGAGAGAGAAGGTCTAGAGGCTGAGAACTGGGAGCTGGGATGTGGAAGGGAGGATGGGGCTTAAGGGATGCTTGGGCTGAGGAAAGCACATGGATGGCCTGTTGGCCTTAGACAGGAGATAATTTGGGACAAAGGCATGTGGAAGTATTCTGGTACAGAAGGTTTAAAGGTTGCGTTCAATTCTCTTGCTTGATGGACGTGTGTAAGGCAGGACACGGTAATGGAGTTGGGGAAGAGGATGGTAGGTCTGGGATGGGGCTGAGGCACAGGGATACAGAGTAGGTGTCCCTGGAGGTGAGCAACTTGGGGTATGAGAGGTAGTGCTGGGAAAGGGGTTCAGCCTGGGGGACCCAGGGCTTGAGTTCCATGTCAGGAGACTTGCAGAGCAGGTGGTGTTCCTGGGAGTAGCTGCCCACCTCTGCATACCTGCCCGGTCCCTAAACATCATCACTGCTCCCCACTCCCGGCAGGACAGGGCTCCTCCCACCGGCAGACAAATATCCCTTTGCCAGGGGCAAACAAGGTGCCAGGAGAGAGCACAGAGCCCACCCTGTGGCTTTGTGCCCCTCCAGTCCTTGATCCTGTGGGGTGGATACCACAGCCCCATCGCTTGCCCATGTCCCAGTGACCTGTGTGTGGGTCCTTGGGCACCAGGAGATGCCTGGGGATGGGTCATGACTCAAGCTGCTGCTCAGCACAAAAGGGAGCAAATAAGGACAGGTACTTTAGCCCTTTAATCATTTGGGATCCTACTTTTAATGAATGTAAATACATCTGTGTGCCAGATCTCCCCTCCCTGTTGAGCTGGCATAACTCCTAGTTTCAATGGATTTCTCTCATAGACACCAAACCCATATATTGCAGTTGTTATGCGAGCCAAATCAATGCTCACATGGATGGCACTTGCTTTTGGAAAGGATAGTAACTATGCACTGGTGTTGATTAATATGCTGATTAATGAATAAGATACTGATTAGTGCCTACCACCTCTGTAAGCTGACATTTACAGACCCATGCAGTTATTGTAGAGGTGGGATGTGGGTTTTTTTTTAGAAAAAGAGAACCTGGTAATATCTTCATTCAGATAGATGTTTTTACCATAAATCAATTGGATATTATACTACTTTTATTGAAACTTTCTCTATACTTGTTTTCAAAGAGTTAAAGTGTCTTTTTTAGAAGTACTCAATTTAACTCCCCTGTAAACTTTTCTTACTTTGATAGTGAATTAAATATGAGTTAACTCACAGTTTTAAAAATTACTTAATCATAAATCCTTCCTGAAAGATTTCTGCATATATAAATGACTGTTGTAATTAAAAGCTAGAACAAATATTTTTTTAACTTGCTCCTCAAAATACATTGATTCTGTTCTCCATCTCTGCACAAAAAATAGATATGTCCCATTGAAAATTATATAATTTTTTTCCTGCAGAGTAACACTTGCCTATCCAAACAGTGTATTTTGACCCCAAATTACATTATACAAAAATTAAGCTAGCCATTGCCTCTAATATTCTGCACACGGTATATGCACATACTTGCAGTATCTCTAGGCTGAAACTGCTCATAAAATTTTGCTGCAAACCTGAACCTATTATGAGCGAGAGGCTGCTTTAATTTTTTTTAGGAGCAGTTCTCCTAACTGCAAAGGCATTGAAGACAGCCTGAGAGACACAATCTGTGCGATGCTGCTCTTTATTGTCACAGGTACAGAGTTCTGATGTGGCTGCACATTCAGGTCATCGAACATTTACCAATCAGGAAGGACTTTTCAGTTTCTAAAATGGTTACAAATGTTTTTTATCAGAATGCACTCATTATAACCAGTCTGATCTCAATGGAGTCCTACTATTTTATTTTGGGTAATAACAGCAAAGTCTTACCAACTGTTGATGGAGAAACCATAGGGTTAATTTATATTCACGTTGGAAAAGCAAAGCAGTGCTCCCTCCCAACTCTGACAGATCCCACGAGTCTTTTCAATAGTTGCTTGTCAGGTTGTCCCGATCTATAGCTCAGCGCTGACAACAGCTCATGGTTTATTTGCAGCTTTGGAGCCTGGTCCTATAGTGTTTCTCTTCTGACAGGAGATGAATAAAGGTGTCACTGTGGGAGACTTTTAGCCGGCTGCTATGCAAAGGACCCTCCTTGCCTTCCCTCGCAAGATCCTCTAGTTCACTTTTGGAGCTGGTGGCTTTCCCCTCGGCTGAGTTTAGCTCCATCAGTTCCAATTCGTGCTTGGCAGCTGTTTCTAAAACTCTCTGTTTGTTATAATACCTGACAAAGTTGTTAATGATGGGATGGATGGGAAGGGCGATCGCAATCACCCCGCAAAGAAAACTGATGGCAGCGTTCAGTTTTCCTAGCGTTGTTTTAGGGTATATGTCTCCATATCCAACTGTGGTCATGGTAATGATGGCCCACCAAAATGACTGAGGGATGCTTTTAAATAAAGTTTCAGGGTGACTTTGCTCCATGGTATAACCCAGGGCAGAAAAGACAAAGATTCCAACAGCCAAGTACATGAGGAGCAGCCCAAGCTCCTTAAAGCTGCGTTTCAGGGCGTATGTTAGAGTCTGGAGCCCTGAGGAGTGCCGTGCGAGCTTGAAGATCCTTGCAATCCTCATGATGCGCAGAGCCTGGACAGCCTGCTGGACATTACTCAGCTCCATGAGCTTGGCTCCCAAGTGCGTCAAGGTCAGGCTGACATAGAAAGGAAGTATTGCTAGCACATCGACAATGTTCATGAAAGACAGGACAAAGTGGAGTTTGTTGGGAGAGGAGATCAGCCTCAGCATGTACTCCATGGTAAACCAGCCTATACAGGCCGTCTCTATGCTGTCCAGGGTCGGGTGCTCCATACGGTTCCCCTCTGCATCTACAACCTGCAGGTCGGGGATGGTTCCTACACACATCACGATGGAGGATATCAAAATAAACAGAAAGGACAAAACAGCAATCACTCGAGCTGGGTAGGACGATTCCGGCTTCTCCAGAAATTTCCAGATGCATTTTTGGCACCTTTTCCAGCGACTTTGCGAGGCATCTACTCCCAAGTCATCCAGAATCAGTTGCACCCTTCGAGCTATTTCTTCCAGTTCCTCCTTTTTTTCACTTAGATGAGTTTTGCAGCAGTCATCCAAAAATTTCAGATCCACTTTCCAAAATTCCATTTCATTCTTGAAACATATGGGGCATATTCCTTTCTTCATGTGAATTTCCCCAAAGTAGTACACATCAATAATGCATTTGAAAGCATCTGGATCTCTGTCAAAGTAAAACTCTCTCTTTCCGGGATCATAGTCATCACAGAGGGAGAATATGCTATCGTATCCCCCCGATAAACAGTTGATCAGCTCTGCCAGCCGTGTTTCTGGGTATTGATTCAGGTTATCTCCGTAGAACACCTGCCTTACCCCACCGACATTGACTACAATCTCTGTTTCTTCATTTTTTTCTGATCCATCACTGTCCATATCTGGAAACCTAGAGTCACCTGCCATTTTAATTATATTGGATTTTACTTAATTTTCAGCCTGTTGTTTGGTTTTAATTTCTCATGAAAGCAAATCAGCACCGAGTCAGCTCTATTACAGATGTTACCAAACTGACCCGGAGTGGTGGTGGAAAAGGTTACAGAGATAAACCTGCGGTCAGGAAAGCCTCGTGAGATATGCAACAAGCTGCAGGGAAAAGACAAGTCATTGGGCTGCTGTGCCTGCAAGCAGGATGTTAGAAAGCTCCAGCAGATTTGAAAGAGAAGAAACCATTTAATGAAACTCACCCCTCTGCTCAGTGCTTGAGAGTCTTTTCAGGTCCCATTCTCTCTCTAAAAGTGATATTTATTCACAGGGTGGAAGTCACGGCAGAGAAATAAATCCTGTGCTCTGATTAATGCAACGTGCAGTGAGTGACAGTTCTCAGAGAGACAAGCAGCAGGGTGAGCCCACAGAAAACTGTTGCCGTTTCTCTCTTCGATCCCACGGATTTCCCTAGAAAGCTGCTTGTGAATTTTGTTTCTCTGTCCGTTTTCGTTTTACTTTAAGATCTTCCAGAGTTTATCTGCTGACTCTTGCACGTAGTCAGTCGGTTCAAGCGTGCAGAGGAGAAACTTGTGCTTGTTTTCCCTTTGCAGTTTCCCAACACAATAGGGAGCCCAGGCTGCGAGGAGTCCTTCCCAAACTCTACCCTCTTCTGGTGAAACCCAGCAAAGCAACAGCTACAAAGAAAACAGAGCTCAGCTATTTATACGCCTGCCTAGTTGTAAAATGATGAGTTTCTATACCGCCATGCACTGTAATGATTTTTTAAAACATTTTTTAAAAATCCGATACAAAACATAATAATGTATAAAGTCATTCTGAGCTGCAGAAAGACACCCAGTCAATTTCTTCTGATGGCAGAAGCCAGAGAAAAATTACTGTGTTTTGGAATAAATGCACGACATAAATCTTGCTCTCGGCTGGACTGGAGCACTAAGTCTGGAGTAATTCTCTGTCAGGACATTCAGTTTCCGTAGATTTGTACTGGTGTCATGGAGAACCGAGCAGAGACCATAAACTTTTTGTTGCAGCTGCAGAGAGAAACTTTCCCCATGCTCTGCGCACATTTCCCAAAGCTCTCTGTCCTCAGTTTTCGCCGTGTTCTCTCAGTCTGCTGGCAGCTGACCCTGGTGGGTGCTCGAGTAACTCACAACCCCTATGGATGACTTCTCAGTGAATGCTACTTACCAGCAGAAGTGCTTCGTACCTCACCCAGGGCTTAACAAGTAGGAGTAGGGCAGCAAGCATGTCCTTTTCACTTTGTTTTCTCCAAATGCTGGGATTTGATGGGCATTTGTTCCCCAGACCCCTACATGCAAGTAGGCCTATCACTGTGCTCTTAAATGCTTGAATCTAACTATGCAGTTTATTTTAGTGGGTCATGAGGCCTCTGATCCAGCAAAACCCACAGTTCATTAGTTAACTGTTTGTGGCCACAGCAGAACGATCTACACCAGCAGGTTTGTATTTTTTTTCCAATTTACTGGCTTCTGAAAAGCTTGTAAGTGGAGGGGGAGAGGGGCAAAACAAACTGAGAGTTTGCCTCTTTAGGCTTACGTCCATCCTGGGAGAAAGGTGAGAGCTGTTATGTGTTCGCTCTCCTCATGCCTGTGTCACCCAGCAAGGGGGACCCTGTTGAGCATGCTGTGCTCCATTTCCAATCCCTTTAGTCAGAGGTCGTGTACCAGACCTCACCTGTGTATGGAGCACTCCTGTAGCCTCCAGTATCTTATTAATAGCCTTTGGAGGTAGTTCATGATGCTCAGGGGTGCATGAGCCCCGAGTTAAAATCACTGATCCAAACATTTTTCAGACCTCCCAATGACCTTCCTTGTCCCTGAGCTCTTGCGTGGTTGAGGAGAGTAAAAATGGGAGAGGGAAGAGGTGAATTCTTAATAGAGTTGCAAGAAATCTGTAAAGCAGAGGAACAAAATCCTTTCTCTTTTTCATACACATCCTTGCACCAAGTTATAATGCAAAAACTGAAACCAAGGGGAAGTGGGTTCTTGCCGCTCTGTTATAGCCACCCAGTAAATGTAACACCCAGTCACCCGGTGCCACAGTGAGGAATAAGCCACACATGAACCATAGCTCCATAAACTTCTTCAAATGCCTGGGTTGTGTCACTCAAATCCATGCTGCAGAATAGCACAGAGGGCTAGGAACAATGAAAAGTCCCATGAAAAGGGTCCCATGAAAAGGGTAATATCTATTAGTTTACACCTGAGTCATACTGTTAATCTCTGGAGGTCAGTGTCACCTTCATGTGTTCCTGAGGGTACCACATAGTGTGGATACAATACAAGATGTCCCTTGAATTTTTTACCAGGCACATATGGGTTTGCTGAGATTTGCAAGCTTCCTGGGACAAACGAAGTATCTTAGATATCTGGAAAAACTCTAGCTTTTGTGGGTTCATCAATAAATATTTCCCCATCTGGGACTTCCTTGCCCCCACTAACATGAATAGTTTACCTTGACTTTAGTACAATAAACTTTGAGATGCCAATATTATTTATGCACTTGTACGTAATGCAGATGGGATTACTGACTACAGATTCTTGCAAAACAAAACTGAGATCCAGGAAAGTTACGATCAAAATATTGTCAGGCTGCATCAGTGTAGGGAAACAGGTTCTTTAGGTTTAAATCCTCAGATTTAACCATCTCGAGCACCTGTTCTCTTTGATCAATGACTCATTCCAGTGACCTTTTGGCTTTTCTCCAGGTAATGATAAGAAATCAATGTATGGTCCAGCACGACCGACACAGAAAGCACCGCCTCCATTTCCAGACAGGTTCTTCTCCCTACTCCTGTAATTCTACAGAACAAACACCTACAAAATAGGCACACAGGATTAGTATGTACATTGTTCAGTTTGAAAGGTGAAATCAGCTCCTCTCAAATGATAAATCTCAGCATATTCTCGAAAGGTTGGGAAGAAACTATTTTTGAAATGCCAGATCAGTCCTTATAAAGAATTTACTTAGTGCGGCTGCTAAAATCCTTTTGCTTTATTCTCCCTCGTCTTGCACCTTTTCAGAGTTCTTTACGCCTCTCAGTGTGCCTGTCAAATGTTAGAGATCTGGTAGCATTTTAAATCCACTTTGACAAATGTAAATGATACAGAGAAGGGTCAGGGAAAATCATAATGAATTAAAAGCTTGTTTTTGTAGCTGAAGAGAGTGAGACAGGCTTACTTGATGAATGTTTTTTTTATCAGACATATTGTATAGCAGCAAACAACAGGAGCAGAATGAATAATTTGCAGCAAATAATTTATTTCACTAATTTAATTCATTTTTCATCCATGAAAAGAGGGCTTCTGTAATCTGAAAATTTCAATAGATAATTGTTGCCCTGTAACTCATTTATGAGTAGCTTGCTGCAATTCTTAGGGCTTCTGAATTCAACTTCTGTTGATTTATCTGGACCGGGCAAACAGGTCAAGCTGTGCTTGGTGCCTGCTGGAAGCGATGCCTGCTGGCAACTGAATTCCTACAGACCGAATAAGAAAGAGGGAGGGGGTTCCTTTCTGTCTCTTTGGCTCAGAGGACAACACGAGGATTTGAGCTGAACGATGTGTTAAGTTTTGGCTGTGGTTCAGAGTGGCTCCTTCGGGAAGGAGGAGACACAGCTGGACCTCAAGCCCTGCAGCTGAGGGGAGGGCACCTGGGTAGCCAAGGGCAGCCCCAGCCCCAGCAAGGACGCCCAGGATCTCCTGGGGGCCACTCAGACTCACATGGGGCTTGGTCCACAAGCCATAGGTGGAGCTCAAATACAGCTCCCGGATCCTGCATGAGGGACGTGGATGACACAGAGCACCCACAGCCCAGCACCTGGGGACCTGCAGCGAGAGCAGTGCTCAGAGGATGCTGGAGCTGCAGGATTGGCTCCTCCATTTGCCACTTTTTGGGAGGACCTTCACCACTGGGCGGCTTTGTGCCAGTCTGGGAAGAAAGGCTGTTCTTCTTGAGCTCGGCTCATACCACACTCCTGAAGCCCCGGTAGCACCTCTGCCCTCATGGCTTATGAGCCCAGTGGCTCCCTGTGGAGCTATGGGCAGTAGTGGTGGATGAAAGGGCATGAATGGGTTAGGAGCCAACCCTGAGGAGATAAGATTGGACTCCATGTGGAGAGGAGAGGTTAATGCAGAGGCAGGAGTCAGGCAGCCTCTCTGCAAGCAGGCTGCAGTGCAGTCAGCCCCCTGCACTGAGCGCAGCTCTGCTTTCAGTGCCTGGCACCATGGTGGCACCTTTGGCCTCTCTGTCCTCTACAAAGTATTTAGTGCTGTGTCTACACATGCAAACTCAAGGAAGTTTAGGAACCTGACTATGACTGTCCAAGCAAGAAACAGCTAGATTATATCTGGCATGAACCCAGACCACACTGAGCAGTTAACATGGACATTTCCCAGACATCGTGTGGCCATCAGAGACCATTCCCAACAGGCAGTTTGCAGGCAGCCACGTGCAGTGGAGACTAACAGAACTTCCTAGGCTAGATGGAGACTAGTTGCCAATTGGCCTCAATGCCTAGAAACATCCTTGGGCACACGTAAAACCGGTCTAGGCAGTACCAAGTTGCGCTGAGTCACTTGCTCCTGCTGGGCAACTGCTTTTTAGGTCCTATGATTTCTATGTTGGACACTGTTATGTGGCCTTCAGAGGCCACAGAACTAAGAGCAGGCTTGAAGAGATGGTGATTCCTACTCCATATAACCCCCTCACATACTTCTCCTTCTGCTATGTCACATTTGGTTTTTAAATGACACTAACAAGACTGGAACTGTGATGGATCCAGCAAGAGATCTCAGCATCTAACATGCAACGTATTTTCAGCTAGACACAGACTATGGAGATCCACTCAAGGCAAGAACATGTGATGAAAATGTACTATAGAGACCTAAAGAATGATGGGGAATAGAAATATCTTACTCCTCCTTCTTTTTCTCAAGGTATTGTGAGGATAAAGCTCGCAGCCAGCTGCACAGGGACTGCTTCAGCAGCTGACAGCACAAGGTTCTACATCAGGGAAACACCATATAATTACTTTGTGCCAATCACAAGAAATGGGAGGCAGATAATCTGGAAGAAAGAGAGGCAATGAATGGTGTTGTTACGGGCTTCAGAAAGAGCAGATCATCCAGAGCAGCTACTCTGATTAGTTCACCACTGCCAGCTTTAGTAAGAGGAGCAGGAAAGACTTTGCCGTAAGAAGCCTTCAGAGTTTCCAAATCTAAGGTGGTTTCTAGTGGTTAGTGAGACAACCTCACAACCCCACTGAAAGGGCCAGCACATTCTTTTTGACAAATTAATCCGACTACTGCAATGTGTTGTTTTATCCTTCGTAGCTCAACATTGCAAATCCTTTTTCAAAACATATCTTCTTTTATCCTTCTAACTTGCTCTGCAATAAAGCCACTTGTTTTGACACTCTACAATAAAACTTGGGATTGCATTCCCATAGGCGCCATGCTTCCCAGCATGGATGCGGAGCCACTGCTGTAGCACCATCACCAACCCCATGGACTTCCCCAGTGCATCTGAAGGGCAACAAGGTGTGACTGGCTCTCATGGACTGTGGTACCAGGGTGGGGAGGCATATGGTGGGCACACGATGTCAACAGGAAACCTTTCTGATTCTCATGGTAGCAGCTCATGGTCTTAGCATTGATGTACATCTTGTGTTTGTGGCCATGAGCTAATGGAGGGAGCCTGAGCCTTGGCATGAAATCTGTTCATCTCCCACAGCTGTTATTTCTAGTAAGGGATGAGTCTTTCAAATCCCTTGATATGGGAAAAGAAGGGTCAGTCAAATGCAAAGTGGGTGAAACAAAATCTCTAAATTTTTAAATACATGTCCATATTTCATGTCGCATTTTCTCAATACATTAAACTTCCTTCAGATTGATATGTCAAAAGCAAGAGGTTATGAAAAGTCTGAACTGAGATGGGTATTTGGACTGTACCAGACAATTTCACCTTGCAAATCTGGTTTTATGTGCCTCTGTCTCTAGCATATTTAGGTATTTCTCCATGAATATTATTTCAGCTCAAACAACTCCTTCTCCAGTTTATTTTTCCTTCTCTTAGTTACATTGGTTCTTTTTTCAAGTTCAAAATTTATACATACTCAGTCAATTTATTTTAGTAGATCTTTTAATTAATTCCTTATTAGGAGACTGGTAATAGCTTGCTGTAAATTTTAATTGGCCTTGCTTTCCATTTGACATTAATGAGTCTATTTTCCCATGCAATTAAACCTGCCTTAAGTGACCACTCAGGGGACCAGTCAAATCTCTGATTTAATGTAAATGGCTTTAAATAAATAAGATGCAGACTTCGCTGCAAGCAGCTATCAGCTGGCTTCAAATTAAGCATATCAGTGAGTCATGAACAGGATGGGAGTTGGAGATGCTGTAAAAGTTTTAAGACCTTGTCTTGTTTACAGAGCCACTGCATTTTGAGGAAGAACTAGAAGTTTGCTTCCTGCCCTTAAACAGTCATCAACAGCTTTCAGCTAATATTTCTCCCTTTGAATGTTGTTGCATACACAAAGAGAAGAGAAAAATCAGTTGACAAAACTTCTTAGAGTTGTAGAGACAATGGCTTCAAATAAGAATTGACAAGCTAAGATTTTGCGGGCATTTGAGTACAGCAACAGTTCAAAAAAATGGCATGTGTGCATGTAATTAGGGTCTGTATTATAATGAATATGCACAAGGTGGTTGAATGCAGTTTGCATGTGTGACCTCAGCTACTGCATTTCACAGCTTCTGTGTGTCTGCCTCTGCAATCCCACTGGTGACTTTTATCACAGAATCACAGAATCACAGAATCTTCTAGGTTGGAAGGGACCTTAAAGATCATCTTGTCCAACCGTCAACC
>JAOQGH010000023.1:100765431-100788639 GCA_025769975.1 Gallinago jamesoni | reverse complement strand
CCTGCCTGCTCTCTGCTGTGTTGTATTCCCAGCAGATGTCCGGTAGGTTGAAGTCCCCAACCAGAACAAGGGCTGGCAATCGAGAGACTTCAGCCAGCTGCTTATAGAATACCTTGTCTACCTCCTCATCCTGGTTGGGTGGCCTATAGCAGACTCCCAGCACCAGATCTCCCTTGTCACGACTTGCTCTACGTAATTTCTCACAGAACCCCTGTTGCTGCTGCCTGGCAGCATCCCTGGCGCAGCCCTGCCAGCTCGAGTGAGGGAGTCCTGGCAAAAAGATGCAGAGGGTACTAGGATGAGTGCAAGAGGGCTCTTGGTGGCAGCCCTGGTGAAGTGGCTGGGCTGGCCTTCCCAAAGGTGAATGTTCCCATTGCTTCTGAATGGTGCCAATTATTGCCAATAATTGACTTGAAGAAAAGACCAAAAGCACGCCAGCAGAGAGGGAGGTGGCAGCGGGCAGACTGTTTGCTAAATTTCAGCAGCCAAGACATGAATCCAGTTTCTAAGCCTGCTTGTGGAGAGATTTTTAACGTGCTTTAAAGTCTTTTCCTTTTTAAAAATCCAACATTCTACTGTGTTTGGAGTTGGAATAGTGATTAACAATACTCTGTACTAGCTATTGTTCCTAATTCTTTGAAAGGAAACCATGTGTAGCAATTTAGCGTGTACCACTTCACAATAGAAGAGATTTTTATATGAACTAATATTTTTATTGTGGGCAATCAAAATAAGGAATATAATCAAATCATTCAAAGTAAACACAGTCAAAAGCACTCCTATATGTGTGCCTTTGAGAGGAAAAAAATGAAATATTTTCCAGTGTGAAAAAGCTGTAAAGAAAACCAGCTGGAAAAAAACACAGAAAACATTTTATCAGCGTGCTGAAACAGTAATAAAAAATAAAATATTTTCATTGATCCTAGAAAACATTGCAACACTTAGGAAAATACAGGCTTCAGCAGAGCCTGCAATTCTCAGAGGCTCTTGTAAGCATAGTTATAATTTTCCTTCTCTCAACGAGTAGTACAGGACAAAGGAGAGGAAGGTGTAACAGAGGCAGGGTTAATATCTTCACAAATATGAAATTACCCATGCCATTCCCACAGAGGACTCCTGTGGACATTTGACTTCGCTAAATCCTGCAGGGATCACTGAGGGCTGTGGCATGATGTCCTGGAGCACCTTGCTGACGCCTGCCTCCCACAGCTGGCGGGCTCTTCACGCTTATTCCCTCCATCTCCTGCAGGGAGGCAGCAGTCACAATCCTGCCTGTCGCCAGGACGGCAGTCAGGGACTGATGGAGGTGGTGTTCCCTGGCCAGCATCCTGCTTGCACAGCTACCACTGAATCGAAGCATTAAGGCGTGCAAATTTGGGGTGATAAAAGCTCTTCTTTATCAGTTAACCTTTGCATTGCAGATCAGGCAAAGAGGAAAATCAAATTTGGTTTTCCACGGTGTCCTAATCACTGCTTTGAGCAGTGATGAGGGCCATGTTCTTACTTTCACTGCCTTTGAAAAACAAGTCTGAACCTCTGTGTGACCCTACCTTACCCTGAAAAAGATTTCAGCATCTCCATTTTTTGCACTGTTATTTAGCTTCGCTTAGCAAAAATATTTGCTGAATTGAAGTGGAATTTACAGAGAGTTTTAAGGCAATCAAAACTACATTTTTAGGAGGATAAATGATATATTAGAAATAATTTCCTGGCCCTACTCTGGATCTGCCATTGGGCAAGTTGTTTGCTTTCTTGTTACTTTTCTTCAGCTGTCTGGCAACACATCATATTTCTTAACAGCTTACAAATGAGTAAAATCAAACAATATTTTTAATTTGGCAAACAGATTACAAATAAGCTTTTACATTATCTGAATGGTTCTAAAGCCAACCCACATGTTTCTAAGTGATTTGTCTAGACAATGGGTGAGTCAAGCCTTTTATCCATTCTGTTTTATACAATAATCAGTTCTGCTCAGTTAAGAATTCATTTTACTTTATCAAATTGAATGCCTTTCATTACTGTGTGCTGTTTAATTTAACATTGTGTTGACATTTTGCATGCTAATTCACTTTGCTCAGAGTAGAGTCATAAACCATTTGAAAAATGTGATATGAACAACACAGAGTCGTTGTACGTACACTACTAGTGCCCTCAAAAACGAGATTACGGAATCCAAGATATCCCATTCAGAAAAAAAAAAAAAGGCTAAGAAGATGAAAGGAACTTCAGTGATGAATGGGAAACGCTGCTGCCAAGGTCTTTCTTTATTACCATTCTGTGGCATTTTCAATTGTTCTGTCCTGATGAGTAATGAGGACTTCATCACTTTTGCTAAACTTCACTGCAAACCGCTGCTGAGATTAACACAGGTTAATCTCAGGACAGCCAGGGGCTCCTGCTTCTGGCAGTGGGAAAATTTCAACCACCCTCTGTAGTTACAGAGAATTCCCTTGGGAAAGAAGCCCCTGACTATGCCAGCAATAATGGAAACTTAATGGAAAGCATCTCCCACGTGCTCTAACCCCAGTTTTAACTCCTCTGTCCTCTCTCATCTTTTCTTTAGGCTTCTTTGCATAGTTAGTGAGACTACGCAACACCAGAGCACACAGCTGAAAGACTACCCACCCACCTGGTTGGATATCCACAGCTACATTTCCTCACAAATCACTGGGATGCGTGCCACAAACAAGCACAAAAACTCCTATCCTGACCGAAAGTTTGTCACTACACTAAAGATCCAGGGTAGAAACCGTGGTGCCTCCTGCTCTTCAAATCTAAAATCGTGCCCAGTAATGCTAAGTACTCTAGTATTTATCTAGTCTTATAAAAATACCAGAGGCTTGTAGTATCAAAAATAACACAAATCTCTAAGCAATTTCCCCAGATTTCCTCTAGTTTGCAGCAAACATGGACACTATCATACATTTGGAGTCAGGTGGTAGTTGCAAACATCCACATAAATGTAACCAGAATACATAATTATCAGTTCTTATACATTTAAATGGTAGGGAAATTAACCTATATTTGGAAATGGGCTTTGCAGCTTATGGATGAGGTTTCAAAAGCAGTTGGCAATGTCTCATCACAGGGGATTTACCTTTGGTTTATTTGAGAACAGAACTGGATGCAGTAACATTAGCACCATAAATATTTTAAATAATTTATTAATAATTAATACATGGGTAGATTCTTCTGTCATATTGCTCTTATGCAGCTGGTGTATTGAAGGCAAAATCAGGGTCTTAATGTTTTACACATTTTTTACACATTTGCAATAAATTCCTAATGTATATGCATGAAGCAATAAATGATCATGCCACATAATTGGGGAACCACAGCCCTGCTCCCCAGCTTCATGGTCTGCTTGAGATTTCAGGTTTCAGAGCTTGTGACAAACCATTTACTGATCAACCATTTACTTTGTTCTTCGGTCATTGCTTACAGTCTACTTTTTCCTTGACAGGATTGATTAAAATTAATTAATTTTAACTAGACCTGCACAGAATACAGAATAATTTCTAGGAATTTCTAATATTCTGAAATTTCATTTGAGATACAGGAGGAAGAAAAAAGTAATCCATATTTTAAAATTTTCCTCTTAACAGCATGTCAAATAAATCTAAATATATGACACCCAAATCTCTAGTTTAGCAATGTTGAAATTTTACATTGTGAAAATGTTTATATACTGTATACTAAATAAGACATTCTAATATTGTGTTATAAATATAATCCACATACAATAAGAGGCTAAAATAAAAAGAACTGAAATGACAAACCACAATTAAACATTTCAGCTACAGAGATAAATAAATTTTGACACTATGGAAACAGTTTCTTTCAATATAAGCATATATCTCAATTAAGTGGTTTTATTGCAAATTTTGGCAACTTTCAATTTATCTGAACTGCATGTAGTTGACATGAACCTCTTCTGTCAAAAAAAAATTATTGGTTCTATTTCCAGTGTACAACACCAGTAATTCTAACATTCACAAGATTCTTCACGTTTCTTTGCCAGACCCTTTCTTAGAAATTAGAAATGACAGATGGCATTTGTGAGAGAAAAGGATACTTTCTCTACGTACAGCCCAAGGGCAAGAGAAAAAGTCGACATCCCCCACATGGATTTTTACTAGCTATTGCCTTTGTTTTCTTTGTAGCCCCTTATATCTTATTAAGCCTGAATCCTCTACAATTGCTCTCCACGTGCACATTTTTCAAAAAGAAAGAATGTCCTTAATAAAACCTTTGGGAAGCCCAGGGGTGTAATGGAAGTGCTCTTTACATTAATCAAACAGTAACAAAGCCAATCTATTCACCATACATGGACTCAGATCTCTAAAGCAGCCAAAAGTCTGTAAGACACCAATGAAAATAATTTACACTTTGTGTCAGCATATGAATGTAATGAAAAATAGAATTAGGATCTTATAAAAAAATCTTTCACTAATCCCACCACAACTAGTTTCTAACTGCAGCACTGCAACATCAATACCTTGCAAATAGCACAATTGTAAGCCCAGAACAAAAATTGAGATACCTTGCATGTGACACATCTCTATAGGTTTAAATATATTGTGCATTAATTTATTTTTTATGGGAACATCTGAATTTTGTCTTCTGGAAGCTGAATTTTTCTGTAGCACCATAGCAGAGTGGTCTACCATTCTGCATATCAGTTTAATAATGTGTATCAGGCTTGGAGTGTATTTGAACCTCCTTCTGTATTCATTCCTCAATGTACAATTTGACTATTAGCAATTTGAATACTGCTGTTAACTCTTCAGGTTTTTTTTCTTTTCCAACTTTGGCCATGAAGAAGTTAGCACTTGCTGGTTTTTGGACTAAAATCTAGATTTTTCAAAAACTTATAAAATATGTAATTGATGTACATACATAGTGGGAGATTTTGTTCTTTAACTGAGTTATTATTTAATGATGATCCTGCTGTATTTCACAAGAATTCTGTATTGGGTTACGCATTGATGGTAGTAAGTTGGTTTTCAAAGGGTGGCAAAGCTTGCAAATTGGCATTTGAAAAAGTGGGTAAATGTTCTGTATTCTGTAAGTGCAGAATATAAACACAAATGGGTCGTGACAGCAATTCACCTGGACTTGCTGCATATTTCAAATAATTAAGAAAGTGACAATTCCTTGTCTGTTTGCCATAAACTCAGTACAAAGACTTGTTTCAATTTAAATACAGAAAATTATTATAGTCATTTCGCCCTTTCTCCTGCTCACAAATTGCTTGCAGGCTGATCCTGTTTTTTCTCAAGTATATTCACTATCTCTACTTATTATTTATGGATATTATGATTATGCATGCAAGTACCATTTAATACTTCTTTTTTAATGTATTGGGGAAATTATTCCAGCAACGAGCAAGAAGCAGCGAAGTGCAATCAAAAGTGGAGACAGGACGTTCATACACTAGCACCTTTTATCCTGTAATATTTTTTTCATGAATAAAAACCATTTCTTCAGATTGTAAACAAAACTTGTGTGTGTGTGTGTGTCTGCAAGTAGTAAAGCAAAGGGCAGATGTATGGACAATTTCAGTGACTCTTTGGAGTCAAACAAAAGTGGATGAATCAATACCCCTAATCCCAGCACATGTAGAGCTGTTGAGTCATTAGAAGTTCCAGGTCATGAGGATGATTGTGAAAATACCCATCTGAAGTTGCCCCTGGGGCAGCACAGCACCCCTGAGGATGCAGCCGGCATCACCCCTGTTGCTGGGCTCCACATCCTGTTCTGCAGGGTCCAGCTCTGCAAGGACTTGTGTTTTGCCACTGTTCCTTGTGGGAAAGGGATGTCTCATGTCACTACAGTGGGGAGAGATCAGAATTGGGCCATATAATCTGTGACACAGTGATGTTGTGTCTTAAACTGCCACATCTGCTCTGCACACTCATGAAACAAATCAGCCTCTGCCCCAGAAGGAAACAGAAACCACTGCTTTCCTCTTGCCAGTGGGAAGGATGGAGGCAGAAAGAAGATTCAGCCCAGTATTGTGTGGGTCCTCTGACAGCACTTAGAGTCCAAACCAGGCTCACTGCTGTACTCGCCATCACCCTCCCCATCCATCACTCAGGAGAGCTTCTCCTTTCTCCCCACTTTTCCCTGGAGGCTCTCAGCAAGTCATTCCAGCTGCCCAAGGAAGGAGAAATCACCAAAATAAACACTGCTCCCACACATCTTTCATGTCTCTTCCCACGCACAGTGGGCATGTGGGAAAGGACTTTTGTTGCAGCTGGAAAGTTGTTGTTTTTTCTTTTGAAAAGTGTAAGGCTTGATGTTTACTGTCAGCTGTGAGATGTTTCAGTTGAAAAGTTTCTTTGTTGGGCATCTATAAATAACCATGTTGATTAAGTGAAAAACATGAACTATATGTTTTATCCTTCCCAAAAGATGTACGTTTCTTACCATGAGGTGAACAACTTTATTCTATCTGGAATTAACGATGCATTTCCTATTGTGTGTGTAGTCTCTGGTGCAGAAAAACAGAAAATAAAAGTTAGTTAGAAGACAAAAGGTTTATTTTTCCAGGTTAAGATTCATATTACCGCGATGACTTGACAGCAAATGTTCTTTTATACTGATACAACTGCAGAAGGGAACAGCAGTGTCATGGGTAGTACCAAGGTTGAATCTTGGAAAATGCTGCTTGATGACCAGTTATTAAATCTGTCTGTAATAAAGAAAAACTAAAGTGATGTGACTTAGGTTTTGACACAAATTGGGATTTGCTCCAAAGTGCAGCTACTTTGGTCTCAAATTCAGCACTTGGGTAGAGCACCTGCCACCTCACCCTCCCCACCACCACCGTGCTTGCTCAGAGTCAGGCACAGGAACAGCTTCTCAAAGGAGCACATGGGTTAAATACGCTGAGTTTCTCTGGCTCACTCATGGAACAATCTCCTTTTGGTACTTTCCTAGCTCTCACTCCAGGTGGACCCAAATAGTGGCAGTTCTGCACTCAGGCTTGCTCTCGCTGCCCTCCTGCGTGACAAGGACATAAGTTATCTTGACAGCTCTTCACCTCTGGCTTCCGCATCCTGCTCCATATTGCATGAAGGTGCCAAATTGCATTTGTGCATGTGGCTTGAGGATCAAGTGTTGCAAGTGATATCAGTTCCCAAAAACACTTGTTCAAGCTCATGATGGGGCAGATGATGGAAAGAAGAGTGAGGGGCTGACAGCTTTCTGCAAGCTCATCATGCTATTAACATACAAAAAGAGCAGCCATTCATTTTGTCTCATCTGCCAGCCCCAGCTTTACACTCTCTGGAAGCCAGAGGAAAGATCAATAGGCATTTGCCAGCAACTGAGATTCTGTTTTGACCCATCAACAAATGGCTACGTTTTGGCAGCAGGAGGTCTTTATACTGGTCTGCAATAAAAAAGTAAGAGAAGACCAGCTAGCCCTTTACAGAACCCATGGTTTAAATAGCAGAAATACTGCTTGCTGTGTAGCAGACTTCCATTTTTCACTGGCCACATCCACCCTGGTGACCTGTCATATGCAGGCACAAAGAAATTTATTCTGCAGGTAGGCTTGTAAACAGAGATAATATAATTTATTAGCGCAAATGAAATTCTTGAGGAAAACAAATAAGCTTTCAAGGACATAAACTGCCTTCTAAACCTAGTAGCCAATGCATGATGAATTGTGTGTTTGTAAGTAAATACCACTTGGAACCTGGATCTTGAAGTTGCTTCATAAAAATACCATCTGGTTTTAGTAAGTTTACCATTAAGCAGTATCCAAAAGCCAGTGAATTCACATGAATTCATATCTATGCTGTATCTGTTGGGTTCTCTTTAGGGGCAAATACATAGTAAATTTCCATCAATCCTATGATGAGGAAGAAACCACTAATAACTAAAAGAAAAGCTTATCCCAAGAGAACTGTTACAAGTGTTCAAAGCATCTGACTATGTTCATGACAGAGTTGAGGTTCCAAGCAAGAGTGAATGGAAAAAAAACAAGTATCTCAAGTATTTAAACCACTACCTCAATGAATGTATCTTATCTCTTCTGTACTCTAAAATCTTTGGTTCTGGTCAAAATGGCAAGCAAACACAGTCAACTCAAATTGACAGTCAAACTATGGACAACAAAGTTTGATGAAACCTTTTGCGATGCTAACCCAAACTGCTGGACCTGTTTCATTCCAGCATCTCTTACAGCTGTGTCTTGTGCCTGTGTGTTTACAGGGCATCAGTCACTGTGATGCTGTGGGCTGGCCAAAAACCATAGACAAGGAGCGTTTGAAATAGGTATTTCCATTAAAATGAAAAGTTGTTTTGTTTGTCCTCCCAGCTGGCTCTGAAAATCTTAGCAGACTGCCTTAGCTGCGATACCTGTGCTTTACGTCCTGGGCTTCAGTTACATTATAGATTCATTTTTTTTTGCTAGACTTTTCAGGCTCCCAGGCATATTGCCATTTTCAGTTACTTACCTCCAAATGCCTCTATAAAAACCTTATTCTCCAATCTTAACACTCCTTGGGGCTGTATAAGAACTTTCATTGCAAATTTCTAATTTCAGTACAGGTACTACACCAAAGCTGTTGAATCATTCAGAACTATAAGTAACCGGCAAAAATTCTCTAGGCTCTGTCTAGTTTAATTAAAAGTAAATCCCAGCAGAAATTGTAATTGCAATGAAAGAGTAAATAGGAAGAGACAAAAACCCTGTAAATGGTTTAAATTAAATGGTAAATGGCAAATAAATTAAAAAAAAAAAGCCCTTCTGTAGCTAACTGTTCCCGTACATTAATATACAAAGCATTCCCTGTGAAGTTACCTAAATTCTTGCTGTTAATTTAGAACAACCTACGCCATTACACACAACCTATGCCAATCTTTGGGACAATATTCACAGGAGTAGATGGTTAATTCTTGGCTAGCTTGACAGAGTAAGAAATTCAGTGAGTTATTGTTTATCTGGTGTGTGATCTCCCTGCAGTATAAAAAAGCTGGAAGTACCTGCCTTAGGAAGTATTCTCAGTTTGCCTGTGTTGCAACTGGGAAAGATAAACCTGCCATGGGATTATACCAACAAGCCTGCTACATCCAGACACATCTAGACCTCCGAATTTGGGATGCTTTGTCTCAGACTTAATCTCATCACCTTTGTCAGTGTCAAGAGGGAATGCAGGACTTTACAACTGGCCAAGCGTTGTGGGGGGAAAGTTTGTCGTCCAAAGCTGAGAACCCAGACAACTGCATGAGGCATAGCTGACTGTGAAGAACACCTACAAGTGTTATCAGAAAACTCACTGAACAAATAAAACTTCTACCAACTGCCATAAGCAGATGTTAGAAACAAAATCTCTTAAAAAAACGTAAAGCAATTTTTACCTACAGTATGCTGAAAGGAAATATCCATTCTTGAGCACTTCTGATCCCATTTCCTGGGATGTTTGCATGCGCAATGGCTTATTCATTCAGTTTTTGTGCAAATTTAGATCAACAGAAAGAGTTGCCTTCTTCCAGTATCATTTATGTAGGTGCCAAGGGCAGAACTGAAAGAGTGTGTGCCACCTTCACAATGTGACACCTGGAGCCATATTACATGCTCTCTTGTATCCTGCTTGACTTCCAGGTGCTAGCAAGGCACAGACCTCCCAGTGGCCAACATTATGCCAATACCTCAGATGTCCTTGGGCTCCTCTGTGCTGGTAGAAGTGGCCCCCAGTTACGAGAGGTTAGGTAATCCCATGAGAGGAAAGAAAACACTACTGAGCAGCTTAAGTGATCTTTTCTAAAGCTGCATTTCCAAATTCTTTATATTAGAAGTGTTAAAAACCATTCAGGCTAATCCACTGTTGAAACCTCAAGAGCTAAAATATAAATGGGTTTGCCCATATATTAGACTATCTCAAAGTCATAAAATATCTATGAAATAAACCTATTTACAAGAGGAACGAGACATTCTCGGGCATCATTCAGAGTGATGCCCCTGGCAACCAAAAGGGCCAACTGTGTCCTGGGGTGCAACAAGCACAGCATAGATGGCCGGTCAAGGGAGGTGATTGCCCCATTCTACATTTTCACTGGTGTGGCATCCGCTCAAGGTCTGTGTGCAATTTTGGATGTCTCAATATAAGGACATCAAACTGTTAGAGTGTGTGCAGAGGAGGGCAACCAAGATGGTGAAAGGCCTCAAGGGCAAGACCTATGAGGAGCAGTTGAGGTCATTTGGTTGGTTCAGTTTGGAGAAGAATACGCTGAGGGGTGCCCTCATGGCAGTCTACAATTTCTTCAATGTGAGTAGTGCAGAGGGAGGTTTTCTTTGAAAGTCTGCAGTTCTGCAAAAATAACTATTTTTGTCTGAAATAATGTGACAAGTCAGACCTATTGGCCAGAGCTATGAATATATTACTAGCACTGTAATTCTGGCTATCTATTGTCACTCATACCAGTACTAGAATGGGGATGTGAACTCACATCCATATACCTAATTGTATAGTGTTGTACCATTGTGTTGGACACGAACCTGGAATCCAGTTTTCAAATGCATGTATTTAAACATAGGTATCTAAATCCTTATCTAGACAGAGCAATGATTCAATTCCGAGTGGTCTGCCATCGACAGTTCCTATTCTAGTTAGATCATACTCCTGTTACCAGGCTGCCAAAATGCAAGGCTAATTGTTCAGTGTCACATACTTGGGTATCAAGACTTTGGCCTCTGCAAGACTGATTTTTTTTCTATGCAAGTAAATAGCTTTACTTCTTTCTGTGACTTTATGTAAGTATTATGAGCCACAAAGAATACACAGGTGTAAAGCTCACGTTTAAAGAGCTAGATGACTAGCATGTCTACCCTGATAGCTTTTTTAAATCACACATAAACACTTCCCCATCCAATTTTCCTATCTCCATTAGTATATTTATGTTTAAACGTAAGTATCTGCATTTGTAAATACACATGTTCTCTCAGCTTGTACAAGTGCTGGAAATGCTCCCATACATTGCAGCGGAACACAGTACGTGGGTGGCAATTTTCTCCAAACACTATATGAGGCAATTTTCAGACAGCTTGGGTTACGGATTTTCTTACCTAGCTAAAGAAGAACAACAATAGTGTTATTAAAGCTATTAAAAGATAATAGTGGAAACCTACAGAGCTGGAGAGGGCTGGGAAGGTTGGAGAAAAATGGTTCTAGTTTAGGCAACTGAGCCTAATCTCGTAGTGAATTGAGCTACCCAAGCCTTTCTTTCAGTAGTGGAAAGAGGGTGGTACAGCAGCAGAGTGGCTGCTGTAAATAAGCACTAATTTCAGTTATTTGCTTACCTGATCACTAAGACATGTTGGGCTGCAACAAGTCTAGGGAATGGGCCTGGCTTAGTGGCCTCAGAAACTCAGGCTTTATCTATACAAGGAAAGCAAAGGAGACCTGTTGGGTGCAGACAGGTTGGAGATGGCTTTCCCCATAGATACACATCCCTGCAAGGATGGTCACAGGACAGCTCAGATCTCTGAAAGCCCCTTCCAATCCCTGTCATTCTGCGATTCTGTGATTAAGATAGATACAGAAGATAGCTAGTTATTGGATGTATTAGTGAAGAGTGAAGAAATCACAAGTTTGTCAGTAAGGCTGGTATGAAAACAAATGCCTTTGTTGAAGTTTTATGACACAGGAACTATAGAACAGGTAAAAGAAACTTCCTACATTTGATTATTAAAATAATGAACACCACATGTGTGAGGAATTGGGAGCATGGAGTGAAAATACTGAACTTGATCAAGAGGAAAAGAAAAAGCTCTGCTGCATTTTTTCCGCTACTAAGGCCATTATATACTTCAACCTAGAAATAGCTTGTCTGTAGTTTCTCATATTCTGCAGTTAAAACTAGGAGCTCAGTGCAGTTTCTTGAATAAGGGTTTCTAGTCTTCTTTGAGATGACCAAGGGCACTCTTGGCTCAGTCCAGAAGGACCTAGATCTTGCGTCTCTGTCACACTTACCAGCCCAGACATCCTCAGGTACCTCAGAGGGCACTAGGTGCCAATGACTGGCAACTGAATACATCCCTAAGATCAGACCTGATGGATCCTTCTTCCAGCTCCACTGCAGATTTGCTCTGGGACTTGGATTGAACTCTTAATCTAATTCCTATAAAAACACTCAATTTCCATTATCTTCTATGGGAACATTGATTCTTAAAGAAAAAATGATGGAATCCAGCCAGCCTAATTTAGGTATCTTATCTGTGCCTTCATTTTAGATGCCTAGTGAATAAGTCCTCTAGAAATCCAGGCAGACAGGATCTTCCTTTGAAGATATCTCACCACTGACTGTATAGGAAATATCAGATCTTTTTTTAGGCTGACTGGTTTGCTTTGGTATTTAAAATGTAGCACATTAGATGTCTGCAGTTAGATGGATTGTATTTCATAGTTTAGGTACGTGGATGTGAATTGTATAATTTAAATTTTATAAAACAGGATGCACAGACTTGTGGTTAACTGGTACATACATTTCCAAGCAGGCTGTATGTAACTGTGGAAGCTGCATGTCCAAATGTCCATTTGAACAACTGCAGCCTTTTGGCTGTGCAGATACCCAGATTACAGGAAAAAGAGCAGTGGGTGGAACTTATGGCAGACCATTGAAGCCGTTGGCATTAAGTTACACAGTCTGCTTAACTGATATGATAATATTCAGATGATATTATTGCAAGATAGACCAAAGTTTAGGAAATACACACATCTTAAGATGAAAAGTGAGCTATTAATTCAAAACTATTATTGTAATTTAAAAGCACTATCTGTGTTCATCAAAATAATTATTTTTTTTCTTCTCTCCTAATTCAGAAAAGATATATATGTTTCTGTGTTTGATGGAAACAACAGGAAATTTTTGGTGTGTAAAATGAGCAAACAGCAGACTAAGAGAGTGCAGCAGAAATGATTCACTGAATTAGATCAAATAACAAACACATCTGAGGGAACCATGATCTTCTCTCTGGAACATGCAGGAACAGGATGGGATTCAACAAATAATTTTCCCTATGTGAACTGGTGTCCCAGCTGTATCTGAAAGTTCAAAAAAGAATGAAGTCTAAGCAATATGGCCTCACCAAAATGTTCTCCAACATTGCAGTAATCACAGCTGAAAGATGTGGACATTTTATTCTCCACTCTCATAAGTGGTTCAGCCTGTGCAAATAGACCACTCTTCAAAGTTTGTGAGTGGGATTCATCTCACCTACCTTTAGACATTTGCAATCTCGACAGCTCCATCTGAGCCCATCGCCTTTGGTTCACTTTGTACTCAAAGGAGAGCAATAGGTAATCTAGGGTGCATTTCAGCTGTCCTATTTAGGAGGACTAATTTTAGGTTAAGATGAATCACATTCCAGAAGTGTCTATGTCTCTCCATCGACTAGAAAGGGAGCTCAGATTTGAAATTTCTGCATCTTATTTTTTTCTCAGTGAACACAGCTTTAGAAACTCTGAATCTTAAAGCTCACAGACTTGATTTTATGCTGTGCAAAAAGGGAGAAAAATAAAGGAAAAAAAAAAAAGAAATGCATTTTGAGGAGGCTGGAACAGCTTCAGAAGACTGAAGGCAACTTTGAAACTGTGTGGATCTAAAGGTAAGCTGGTGTTTAGTGTCATACTGACAGAAAAAGGAATTCCACATAAAGAGCCCTTGGAGGGGATTAGTTTATACAAAGGCTTCTCAGTCACCAGGGAGTCTTCCCCCCCAACACACCATCGATCTCTGAGCTACCAGGGCTGCTGGGAGCAATTTCAGCTTCTTTCTGCACCAGCATCAAGGACAGGTGTGTTTTGGTGAGGCATCAGCTGTGAATGGGAGAACAAAGGGCATAAACAATCAAAGCCCTTCAGGAGCTCGCTTTACAAATTTCACCATAAATCTTTTAAAATTCTTCAGTCTAATTTCATCGGCCCAATTTTTGCCCCCGACCTTAAACATATATAAATGAGAGGATAATTGGGCCTGTTCTGCTTCAGATTTTTCATGCTTAAGAGTTTTGCATTGTATGTGGTAAAACCCCCTGCTTTTCCAACTTCTTCAGGTACACGCTACAGAGGAAAATTCTAATAGAAGAAAAGGGCTCCTACGGCTCCTGTACACTGCACCCACCTCTGTGCATGGAAGGAGGGGAAGGAGATGATGCTCCATGGCTGGGACTGAGGGAAAGTGAAGCACAGCAGAAGTACTGAGCATAGGTCCTCCTATGGCCAAAAACTTCAAATGGAAATGGAGCAGATCCTGATTAAATCATTTTCTGGATGGGAATGAGACTAAAAGACAGACTACTGTCCATGAGAGGAAATATGAAACCCAGAAAACGTATAATTAAGAGTATTCTTAGGCTACAAGTGAGGAGCACTAGTGTCCTGTGTCTGGGTCATTTGTTTTTAAATGGCAGCTCTGCTGTTGTCTTTACCAGCCTTTTTTTATGAGAAATGGGCAAATATGGTTAAGTTCTGCAAGCCAAGGCATGTATTTGCATTGGCTGTCAGTGCTGTAATTGTAGCACTTCTGCCTGTAGCTGTCGAATGAATGAGCTGATGTGAGAAACGGGTACTGCAGCCCCACCAAAGTGAGGGGGACTGAGGGGATCCTGCAGTCCACCCAGCCCAAGGAACAGCAGAGAAACACTTGACCATCTCAGCAAGGAAAAAGTTGTCCTAGTGTTTTTCATTCTTCTTCAGCCAAAACATACCAAACTGGGTTCTTCTGACACATAGAATACAACTATCAGTGATAAATGTCATTCTGCCTATCTTCTTTCCATCTTATCTTCTAAATGGTCTATTCTATTTTATGTCCCCCAATTACAAGTTGCTGTTATTCTTTGAATTGCTGTAAAACTGAACAGCCTCCATATGTTCAGAGCAGCTTGCAATTAGCATACCCTGAACTTAGAAACTGCAGCCTATTAAAAATATGGACATCATCTGGAAACCTGCATATGTTCGTCTTACACAGTGGGATTCAGATGCCAGGGTCAAACGGAGACTCCAAGCTATTCCAGAAAAGAGCTCATATGCGTCACCACTCAGCTCCAGAACTTCAGAGAATTTTTATACTTTCTTGGAAAATATTATATTACTTCACACCTTTTATGCTGTTTTCATACCAAAAAAAAAAAAAAAAGAAAAAATAAATAACTGAGAAAAAAAACCAAAAGCTAAGGTTTGCTATCTTATAACTACTCAGTTGGATTTCTTAATTAGGATTATAGCCATAGCACCAATAAAACTATGAAATTAACATGAATATGAAAGTTGCAATCCAAACTCATGTACTTTGCTATGCCAATTGTCTCATTTTGTGAAGCTTCCATCAAACCAAGGGCCTGCCAGAGAGCCATTCCTGCTTTAATGCATTTTTGTTCTGTCTCCTAAAAAAGAGTAAGGAGCAATGTTTTCATATGAAGTAGGGATGAAGACTGGGCTTATATCTCTTCCAAATATGAAAAGTCTGAAATTGACCACATAGTTTTCGTCTTTATATAGCTGTCAAGGCAAAGACAGGTCTCTATTTTATCCAGATTCCCATTTGAAGAGAGATGCTGCACTAACTTAGTGCTGGTGGCCATTTTAATAGCAAATATTCTGTCAATAACAACCTTGTACATGAATCAGGAACTTTTTGCTTTATGTTACATTAATTAAAGTAATGGAGGCACAAAAATTACCGCTAACAAGTAGACAGAGGACAATAGATTCTGGAAGATCTGAAGTGCTTTTTGGAATTGGCACTAATGAAATAAAAAAAATTAAGTGATGCACATTGCTGTGCACAATGCCTAAAGGTAATATCAGGTAACAACAAATTCAGCTTAGTGCCTTCACTTGGCTATCTGAGGGATTAATTTGTCCCAAAGGCTCGGATTCAATTCCACATTTACTTCACATTGACTGCAAGAGCAAGTGTTCATAGGTAGGGCAGGTGGCTAAACACTGGAGTCAGTAGAGATTTAGGGTGGCTGCATCACACCCATGACCCAAGCAGGTAGAAAAAATGAGCTGATAAAGATCTGCTTTCTGCATATAACTGCTGAGGCCAGGAGGGTATGTCAGGGCATCTCAAACAGCTCTCAAAAACTATGTTTAGGCAAACAAATATAGTTTTTTAGTCAAAGGAGTCAGTGATGCTTGATTGAGCAGATGCACGTGCCCGCTTTAGGATGGGATGAGTCACCCTCTAGATTCCTTTGAAGGCTTTGAGTAGGTCCTCATTGATTATAGTGGGATCTTAAACACCTAACATATTGGAAGATACCTATAGTAAAGATGCCTACATGTAAGCATCTGAAATCAGTTAAATTAGTCCAGGAATGCATATTTTTTCCTATAAATATAGAGAAAGCTTACCTTATTAGCTTAAACTGGAGACCTGATACATAAAGTGCCGGTATGGTGACATGGATTGAACCCCACACTCCCAGCTCACCATATATTTTCGAGTTTAACAAAACTATCCTTTATTGAAATAACAAAGTTATTATGCTATTCTCTAGTGAAAATACAATGGAAATATTGTCTCCTACCAGGTACCAGAGCAAGCTCGGTTCAAAAATCTAGAAGTTGATTCAACCCTCATGTCTGTATTGGTAACAGGAGTCTGAATTTTTGGTTTAGAGATAAAATTGGGAAAAAATTTGTGTCCAAATACCATTAATATATTTGTTAGTTGTAAGTTGATTTTCTAATTGTTATACTACAGTTTCATTCATAATCATGGTTTCCTTTTGCTAGACAAAACACAGATTGTAATGAAATTTTCTTTTGATCATAATGTAGCTATTACCAGACTTTTTTGGTATTATGAAACACTTCCAGAAGTGCAGTCTGCTTCATGTGATTTTCACCACTGAAAATTTTCAGGAAAACCTGGAAGATCTGTTATTTGACATCTTGACTTGAATTACTCCCCACGTTCTGCATTTGCTCTCTCATAGACCTTACCAACTAAGACTAATTTTATCTGGACATTAAAAACTTGATGGAGTGCTGAAGAAGAGCTGTTTTCTCAGAGGGCTTGGCAGCTGCAGTTAGTTGGACCTCAACGACTCTGCAATCTGCTGTTTACAAACAAGCAGTCTGAGTGGCAACATTTATTCTCCATACCCCACGTATCTTGGTAAAATCATTCCAGTCTTTCTTTGCAATCTTCAGTAATAATTCTCTGATGCTTCAGCTGCACTCTTTCCATGTCACAAATATTTTGACAACATCCTTTAGAGTATCTCAGCCTCAAACCTCAGTCAGATTCATTTGCCATTTACAGGCATGTTTGGCTCATTTTCTTATGATGAGTTGATTGTGTGCTTTCAGTAACAGGTGTCATTAGAAAATACCAATATGATCAGAAAGCAGAGAGAAGACAAAGAAGGATCATGAAAGACAGGAGGAAAGTAAATCATATAAAGAGAGCTATGAAGATCTCTTCACCCTTTCTTAGAAAAATGAAGTGAGGAGAAAAGTGATGAAATTGAGAGGCAGAACATTTAAAACGAGAGCTGGTTTTTCTTGCAGTGTGTAATGGCCAAAAGATGCTTTTTGCATGGTTTTCTGTGTTATCTTGGTTATGTGTCTGGTCCTTAGTGCAGAGGTGGTTTCCTACACTTTTGGAAAGCGGATTGCACCCTGCAGGCACCCATTGCAAAAGATAATGAAAAAAATGGGTTAGTTTGGCTGAGATATCCATATGTTTAGTAAAATGTTACTGGTGGTTCAGGAGTAGAATAAGCAACAATAAAGAAGATGCTTCATCAGCAAACAGGAGAAAAAGCAGTAAGGGTATCTTTACAAGTGACCAGTGCTGACTGATGTGAGTGATGGTTTATACTACTGCATAAACAATGCCTATGTTTTTGCTGCTTTTTCCTGTTAACTGGCACAACCATGCCAAGTGGCATGCCAAAGAAAGGAAAGAAAAACCCACTGAGAAACAATTCTCTGGCGTCTGCAACCATTCACTTTGCTAAGGAATAACTCATCTGAGAGTACAAAACATTCCTGCTCCTTGCAGCATTATTGCAGATACTAATGGAGTTTTAGTCTTTGCTATCTAACCATAATCCAGTATGGGATTGTTGTTTTTTCTCGGCAGTGACAATGTGTTTTGAAATAAAAAATAAAAAAAAAGAAGACAACACTTTATTTCTTGACTGCTTGCTGAAAACAACAGAAGGCTAGATTTTCTGCTCAATTCTATAGGGAAGTAAGTGAAATCAAAGTGCTCCTCACCTGTATTTTGCCTACCAGCAATCAAGCTCCTGGGCAGTGAAACACAAAAATCTATAAGGTTTTCTGCTGCCTATCCATTCTTAGAATGAGAAAGAGGGTGCAATACAGAACAGACAGAGCACTGATTCCATGCTTTGACTCCTGTCCCTAAGACATGCACCAGCAAATGCCAGATTTATTTGCTGTGCGTTATATTTATTCCCTCTGCCTCCTGTAACAAGGAGGAATTATGATTTCATGCATCAATGAAAATGACAATAGCTCTGAGGCCATAGTTCTGATGTTTTGTCCCTGCTCCATGCTACACCTGGAGTCTGATTCGAGCTCACCGTGATGGGTTTGTCATTTCCAGATATGCAGAATATTCAGTGTCTCCATCTTCTGCCCACCTTTAGAAGCAATGTTTAAGCAACAATAATATTGAGAAGAAACAATCTATCAAAAAAAACCCCAAAACAACCATAGATTTACTAACAGACATGAATACCACGTACAAAGAAATTACGCAAGAAATGAAAAAAAAAAAAGTAGTTAAAAAAAAATACCTTGAGTTGTTTTAATTTCCTTATTCTGTATGATTAAACTACTCACAAATATCCGTTACCTCACTGCTAACACAAGTACGAGCCAATGACTGGCATGTACTGGATGCCAGATTGGTACAAATGAATGCACACTGTAGCACAACCTAGAGAAGCAACTGCCTTCTTTAGCAGTGACACTAAGAGAGCCTTCTGCAAGCAAACTAAAACTGTCAAAATGATGTACATCATCAAAATCAATATTTCTATATTTAGATCTCTAAATCAATTTAATTTGTGCAGTTGTTTAGAAAATCAATACAGAGAATGATACATTACGAACCATAACAAAAAGTTCAGCACTGGAGACAGTAGTCTGATCTCTAGGACATAAAAATATCTCAGCTCATCTGAAAATATGAATGAAATCTGTGGAACTACTGTTCTATGAGCGTGAACTCTTCTCTTTTAAATGAGTCAACCAGCAACAGTGCAGCTTCCCATAGTTACCATATGATTGTTATGATTTCTTTTGCTATTCCTGAAGATGTGTTTCAGCTGCATAAACTACAATGAAGACATAGTTCTGCTCCAGAAAGCTTACTACATCTAACACAAAGACACAAAGACATGGGGAAGACATGATTTCCTGGAATTAATAAATGAGAAAAACAGCTTGACTTTTATTTAATCACTTATTGGGGTGAAACTATAATTCACTGATCAGACCCCTCCTGATCTCAGCCTGTGGGACCACCAGAGCATGGGTCTCCATAGTAGTCTTCTCTGCTGTCATGCCAGTATCAGTCTGTTGGAAAAAGAAGGGAGCTGATGAGGGAGATTCAGTGAAAAGAGTGCAGAGATAGGGCTAAAATAACTGACCACCCCTCTCAGCCCAGAGGGAAACTCTCATGCCCGTGTTTTTCTCTAGGTTCCAAGTTCCCACCACCCACCTCTCTCCAACAGTGGTAAAGCTGAGCAGCTGCGACCTGCCGTGGATCTCCATCCAGCAGCATTGCACTGTCCTGCCCTCCACTCCTCATTGCACTCCTGGCTCATCCTTGGGAAGGAGAACTTCCCACAACAGAGCTTTGCTAAGTGCAATCCTGATGGGAAAAATCACTCCAAAGGCATGAAGGAAACATTTACTGCTGCCATTGTGGAATGTAGGCAGGGAATACAATAGAATGTAACAGAAACGACTGCGACTGATTTAAGGATTAGGGATTTTTTAATGTATTTTGGCCATAAGGACTCATATTTTGAACTCTTCTCTGAAATCAAGTGGCCTAGAAATTTCTTCCCCTCCCCCTCTTTATTTAATATAAAATTAAACTTTTCTCATGATACCCTAGCTTTTGAAACCAGGATTTAAAAATGCCAGGCTCATGTGGAAAAGCAGTAGCCATATCAAAGCAGCTCAGGAGAGCTATTGATTTGTCCTCAAATAACTGTCCCAAGTAGATTGATGAGACTTTCTTCTAAGGAACCTCCACTTACTCTACAGAGAATTCATTAGCTACCTGGGCTAGACCCCCATGTTTTAGAAGGGCAAAGTTGGGTTGGAGGAATTCCATCTCCAATTTCACTAGAAAATACAAAAATCTCTCATAGTTTACACAAACACTGACACCAGGCAAATGCTACACCTTTGTGCAATATTAACGTGATTTTTTTGACTTGTGCTTAAAAACAAAACTATTGTTTAAACCTTTGCATCTTCCCACCACAGGCAAAGAAATCCTTAGTCTTTAGAGTGCCACCGCCAATGCTATTATTTTTAATGGGAGCGCGTGCCAGGTTGGGAGGAACACAGCGCACAGCAGTGGTTATTCAGCTTTCTCTTTTCTCTAAATGTGTGCGAAATAAGACATTCATTTCATGAGCCTAGGCTCTGTCCTAATATGTACTGTGTGATTTGAAATTTTAGCACTTATGCATGCAAAGGTTGGTTGAAGGAGACAGTCACATGTGGGGTTTGATTATAGTGTTTTATCACTCAGCCCAACATCTAATGCTTAGCACAGTAGTTGGAGTGCCTCTTTTCATGTCATAACAAAGGTTGCCCTCAGATAGTAATTACAGCCTTCCTAATAAAAGGAAAGGTGGTTTGGAACTGCCTGAAAAGTTCAGAAGCGAGAGACAAAGTTTGGAGAAAGAGTTTGCCATCACTTTGCACGTGGCAGGTAGTTTGCTTGTCTGAGCCACTGTACAGATTTGCCTTGAAAACTTCCTCAAAGCTGGAGACGCTGAAAAAAAAGCACCAAACAACCTAGCTGCGGGAAAAGGAAGTCTCTGGGATTACAAAAAATCACAGCAAAGATAATGTCTCTGTAAAAAATGCTTGAAGAATCATTATATGATCTTTTAAAAGCACAGAAAGGCGTAGTGAAATGACGATGCAGAGCGGAGCACGTTCTGTTCAGAGCAAAGCCACCCCTGCTGAGTGCAGAGGTTAAACATTCATAGCTTTGCCCAGGAACAATACGTGCCAATACGGGTTATATTTCCTAGCAACATTTCTGAATGCATTTTATTGGGGCTCTCATGAAGTGCTGATGGTATATGTGTCTGGTTTTGTACTTACAGCACAGCAATCACTTTGATCAAAACAATTTGGGGTTTTTTTTATGCAGTTAAGGGCACAAAATCACATATATGAATCTCTCTTTTCTGTCTTTGAAAATTCTCATTAGCAAATTGCAATGTATGGAACTGCTAGTTTTACCTTCATAGCTCCTCGGGGATTCTCTCTTGTTTCTAAACTAACAGTGGAATTAACATCTCTAAGGCCCCAAATTTTATCATCTGCTTTACAGTTGGAAAGGACTGTCCATGTATAACTTCTATTGTACATTGTAAATACAGTACATTGTAAATACAATTCTTCCTATTTCCCTTAGCTCTCTAATAACTTACTATATTTTTTACTGCCCATCTCCTTTCCCTGTAGAGATTAAGTGACTAAACATGCCTTTCCTGCCTCTGTGTACTATACAACCTCCTTTCTATTTGCCATGGTTTTGCATCCATCTTTTTCTGGATTGCAGCTGTATCTCCAAATTAGGGTGTCAGGTTTTGACATATTTCTATACGAGTAAACAGGATTTTCATTTCCTGTGGTGTCTAGGCAGTGACACTATGCCATGGCAGATACTACTTGATCATAACATTGGAGCTTCCTACCCTTTTCAAAAACATGCCTTCCCTCATGCACAGCCTCCACATCTCTTGCTAAAAAAAGGTATGTAGTTCTGCACTAAACTGGTTCTCCCTTACAACTAGATGCTGCATTTCATGCTTAAATAACCATTACTTTATTCATATGCGTGGTCACGGGGATATTTTGACACCCGTCAGGAAATCCGATGGTTGTTTGCTCTCTGCTGGGGGGGCTGAAGCACCCACCCTTCTGTGGTTAGGTAGCAGATGGAAGGCACTTTCAGATGCTCTGAAACACTCAAGAATGTACCATAGCAAGCATCTTCAGGGGAGGAATGAAGGGAGGAATATAGGCTCCCCCATCAGAAACAGCACAAAATGAAGCCTGCTGGTGAGCAATACTCAACATTCTTCTTGTATGTCTTCGAGCCACCAGTAGCTCGTGTGTGTCTCCTCATCCGTGCTGATGGCACATGCTCCCATCTGCCAGACTGGGAGGGAGAGAAGAGCAGCTGATATGTTGAATTTGTGCCACCTGTGAGAACAGAGATAAGCAGGAAAAGCAGAGCCTTCCTCCCAACTCTGCAGCACCCCGTTTTCAGGTGTTATCAGTATTATGGTTTGGGAAGCTCTGGCCTTTAGAAGCGCACACATGCACATATGTATGCATGTCTACATGTGTAAAGTCCTGGAGATGGGGAAGAAAACGGGAACAGACTATGCAGCAGGTTGCTGCTGGCAGCCTATATATGTGTGGTCTAGCAGAGGACTTGTTTTTGCTGCACTGTGGTGAGTGTTGTTCGTGTTTAGACACAGCCTCTTACCTTCAGTTGTTCGCACGGACCATTTCTGGGCTTCAAGCCGCTCACTGCAGTGGTACCCTCTCTGCCTTGCTTGGTGTCTGATCCTGGTGGCTGCCCCTGCCACCATCTTACTGGCTGAAAAGCAGCTTGCTAGAGGTGGCCCGTACCTGCCCAGGTGACACATAGGCTGAGATGGTACAGTCACAGCCCACTCTGCACTCCCAACCCCACCACAGGCATCGTCCCAAGTACTGCTCTGCATTCATATCTGTATTACAAAGTTTTATTTCATATTACCCCAGGTGTGTCCCAGTAATCAATCATGTTTGTTGACAATTTGGAAATACATCTATATGCGTGTATACACATATACATTTGGGGGGATTTCTTCACAGATACTTCTCTACCACTTCTGCAGATCTTTTGCCCCAAACCTGTGGTTCCTGAGGAAGATACACAGAC
>JAOQGH010000023.1:100725163-100765331 GCA_025769975.1 Gallinago jamesoni | reverse complement strand
TTCTTCACAGATACTTCTCTACCACTTCTGCAGATCTTTTGCCCCAAACCTGTGGTTCCTGAGGAAGATACACAGACATATGACAGGGTACTTGCATTCCTGCTGCTGGGATGTTTTTTCATGCCTGTGCATTGGTTCCCAATGGGCCACCAGGACCTCAGGTGGTGCAGAGTGTTGCTCAGGCTGGAGATGGCACCTAGCAGTGTCACAGACATCTGGAATGACTCTATCCATCTCACACCAAGGTAGAACCTTCCCTCCTCTTGTGTATTCCCATGTTAATGTGGAATCTGACCAAGCTGTAACCATTTGCTGGCTTAGAAAGTCCTCTCCCTGACCATCATGCAAAGGACTGGTTATCAGAAACTGCTGGTTTAGGGGTATCTTCAAAACAATTAAATCAATTACCATTTCTAAGCAATCCATTGGTTTTTTGGATAGAACAGATAGATATGAGAAGAGAGAAGAGGACCCAATTATTTTAATGTGCCTGATGAAATATCTCCCATGCAAGAGATTACTCACCACTGATGTATATTTAGTCCTACCTGGAATCATGATCATCCAAATAGGATCATAAATAAGCCCTCTGCTTTTATAGCAAGGTCACATTGGTGGGGCTTTACCATCTCTGACAAATTCAGCAGCTGTTGGAAGGTCTTTTCCAGGAAGCCCTGCAAACCTGCCTTGGGCAGCGAGTGGCAGATGCCACTCTGCAGAAAGAAGGGGCATGAAAGAGCCAGGATTCACTGTGGTTTCATCCCACAGGTTTTGTTCTGTCTCATGGAGTGTTTCACAGATGCTCAGGCTCAGATTCCTTCTCCCTGGCCGCAGGTGCTAAGCCCAGGTACCTCAGTGAGGGACACAGTCACCCCTGGTGCCTCTATGGTCAGTGGAATAAGGTGGGTGCCCTGGGGACAGCACCTCAGTGACTTGAGCTACTTTCTGGCGCTGCTGGTCCCTCTCTGCCCAATATGAGGAAGCCCCTCCAGGGACAGCCAGCTCAGCAAGGGGAGAGGAACGTGGGACGAGAAGCACTCAGTGCTGATAATCCAGCCAACTTGGCACCCCTTCTCTGAGCAGCCAGGGACGTGGCCTTAGTGCCCTGCATTAACAGAGACAAACCGAAAGCTGCTGACCCCTGCCCAACTGTCCAAAGCCAGTTTTCTCAGCACTTGTTTCCTTGCCATTTCTTCTGATACATTAATTGTACACTGTCACAGAAAACATCTCTTCTAGTGCTTGGAAAGGTATATGTTTCTTTTAAAGCCTGCAGGTTTGAAGGCATCCTATTCCTGTTAACATTTCCGAAGCGTGTAGCACAGCAGATACATGGTGCACACGTGACAGGGATATGTGTGAAATATTTGACAGAGACAAGGTGAATCAGGTTTGTTTTATAGACCATGAAAGAGGGGGCTGAACTCACACTGTGCCATCAATCTTGTCGATTCACCATTGTGGAGTCACTCCTGGAGGCTCTCCAAGATGCGAGGAAGCTCTCAGGAAGGGCAGAAAACCGGCAAGTTCCAGACAATAAATATTTTAAGCTCCGATTTCCTGGCCTGGTGGCAGTGCCAGGTCCCCATGTAAGCATGGCCAGTGCTGGAGTTCGGGGCTGGGGAGCAGCGTAGCTGCTGCATCCTGTCCAAGTAGAGTTATGAAGTGAAAACATGGAAGGCTTTAAAAGCCACAAATCAGGTTGTTGTTGCCAGGATGACCCATGGTAAAAATCAGAACTTTTTCCATCTGGGAAGAGGAGTTTGATTTTTATGAATATATTCCACCATTCTGGATACTCGTTACTGGCTGCAGAAGGGAAACATCTCCAAGGAAGAACCATGTCTTCAGGGAAAGACAGGCTGACACCACCAAAATTTTTTTCTAACAACAGGTCCCCCCACATTTTAAGACAAGTGGTTGATTAAAAATTTTTGGCCTTTTGAAGGCAAAACAGCTGATGGATCCTAGTGTTTCTTTGCCTCCTGCTTGTATTTAAGGAACGTGTCTGCTCCTCTTCCCTAGGCACAGCAGGGACCACACAGTGACTGCCTGGTCCTCCTTTTACACTCCCTTCAGCCAGCTCTCACTCTGAAAAGCACACCAGGATTTTTCTCAAGGGCTTTCTCCCCCACAGCTCATGCTCAGGTCTGGAGCAGCTTTGCTGTCTCCTCTGGTTCATCCTGCCTTTCCCGTCCCAGAAACCACAAAACCAGCCCCCTGCCTCCCCGTGGCTTTGTGCCAGCAGTGCCAGACCCCTGGGGCTTCCATGGGAGCTACCAGAGTTTAACTGTTCCCTGCAACCCCCTGAAGTTGCCTTGAATGGGGGCACACAATTGACAGTAGTTTATAAACAGTCAGGAGAGGGCCAGGAGGATGCTGTACACATAATATAAACTGCAAAGCTTTGGTAGGTGGAAGAAAGAGATTCCTTAGAGACTTCATTTATCCTCTCTCCTCCAGACTGTGTGATACACGTATAACTGCCACCGCTGACAAGCCTCATGTTTTGGATTCAGGAGTGTGTTGGATTCAGCAGCAATGCACCTTACAAGTAAAATGATGGGTTCAGGCCCACCATGTGAGTCCATTATAAAACAGGAAAGGGGTTATATAAACCTTGGTTTGCTCTGGCAATAAATTCCATGTTTCTACCAACTTGTCTTACCCTAAATTTTTCTCTCATTCCTGCAGAATTGGTATTGACAAGCACACAAACCATAATGTCATCCTATGCTTCCCACTTCTTACACAGCTGTCTGCTGAGATCTCTAAACCAGTGATGTCAGGAAATGCCAGTATTTCTTGAAGAACATGCAAACCACAATAAGAAAATATTTTTCTCAGAGATTAGAGAAGTATCTGTGGTCTGCTGCAATTATAAATGGAGTTTTTTAGCAAATATCTTGCAAAAATGTTTCCAGCCAGTGTGAGTATCATTCACTTTCATCAACCTGACATTTCTGCATGATAGAATGGAGGAAACCTAGGTGTTGGGGCACCATAAACAGCCCACCCGCAGCACCAGCATGTTACAGCTACTGCTGAAAAACAGCCCCAGGAGGGGGGTGACCCAAAGCCAGGGAGAACCATTTCCCTCATGGCTTTCCCGTGTCTTCTTTGCACATTACATGGATGTACAGGTCACTACCCATTCAGGAATGCATGATTAAAAAATAGTAAACACGGGAGTGCACCTTTTAGAAAATGAATTAAAATCTTGGGATAAACTACTTTAAAAGTGTCACTGTTTGACTCCGTTTTATCTAAATTCCACTGTATTTGCTGGTTTCCAAAACCAGCTTTCCCGTGCTTATTGATTAATAACTGCCATTCTTTACAGCTTCTGGCAGTATTTATCTGGAAGCCTGATTATAAGTCACATAACTGTTTGTCTGACTTTATCCATCAGGATGCCTCTTGACAGGATAAATCTGGGGGATATATTAACTTTAAATTCTAAATATTTTCCACTGTGCTTTATGAGGACACTACAAGAGCTTAGAAACATTTAACACGAACTTACTGAAACAGAAAACCAGCACTGGTTTGGAAAGTGTGTTTGCACTGTTTGGGAGAGTTTCCAATAAAGCCAATTTCACTTGTTTTAACCTTTGCATAGGTTCTATCCCCGCTTCCTGGTGTTGATGGCTCCCGTCATTAGGATCTTTCAGTCATCCCCAACCCTCTCTCCGTTGGAAGCCACGTGCTGAGGACACAAAATCTGGGAGCAGCTCATGTAGCTGGTGACAGCACCGACTGCACCATCTCAGCACATTGCTGCAAAACAGAGCTGGCAGAGCTTCTGAGAGCCCCAAGTCCAAGTTGCTACCTGCAGGAGGAGCAGCTTGCCTTGGGAGGAGCAGCTATCTCCAAATCCCTTCTGACAGACACTAGCCCAACATGTTTCTTAAGTTCCAGTGAGATGACACAGCAGACCCTCTAGCCAAACAGCTACCTCGCTGAGCTCTTCTTATCCCTGGGAAGTTTTCTCCTAGTGTTTAGCCTATATCTCCCTTGCTACAGTTTTAGCCCATTAAGAAGAATTTATAAGCAGATGGAAAGCATCTCTTATTTTATCCTCTAGAGGAGAAAGCAATAATTATTGGAAGCACCTTCAGGGCTTCTCTGTTACATATACATATACATGATCCCAGCCTCAGCTTAACACTCAAGAACCACTCCAGTTTCCCATAGCCAATGCTCCTGGCTCTTGAAAGGCTGCAGTGCTGCTGCTTGCTGCACTCCTGGGGCAGCTCTGGGAATTTAGAGGAGCCCACTGGAGTTCACTGGGGGTAAGCATGGTCCCTGGGCTCAGCTGTGGAGGTGTCTAAGGCCACCATGCCCAGCACACACTGAGGCAATTTAAAAAAGAAAAAAAAAAAAAAGAAGTCTGAGCATGAGAGACAGCTGCATCTGCTTTCCCTGTGGTTTCTATGTGCGATGACGCTGTGCCACAGCCCAGGGACCAGCTCACACTGTCCCCGTGACACAGACTGTCTGCAGCCCTTCCATTGTGCCACACTCAGGTTTTGTCTCCCTCTTCTAACACTGCCCTTTTTGGTCTGCAGTTGCCATCTCTTCCTCAGCGGCGCAGAAGAAACCAGAGGTGCTGTCAGGAGCATTTCTGCTGATCTCCACAAATGCCACCTTACTGTTGCTCCTGTGCTTGGGTTCCGTGAATGCCCTGTCTAGCCCCAAATCCACCATCACAAGCTGTCATCACTGCTGTTTTTCAATGGGATCAAGCTGCAGCTTTCACTACTAAAGTTACCACAGTGATGGACTCAACAGATGCTTGATCTGATTAAAGAAAAAGCCCCAGGTAAAAATCAGAAACAAATTCCCTCCCTTAACTAAAACCATGACTCAGACTGACTACTTTGGGATGACTAATTTCAGTATTTTAGCACCCAGAGTACAGATACGTGGCTCCAGGGTGGTGGCTGAAATGGGATATTGGGGTTACCCAATGAAGGAGCTACAAAAGACAATCAAGTAAACTGCTGCCAAACTGACAGTGAAGGAGGGAGCCAGGGAGTACACATATCAGACCAAAGACACTTGAATTCTTGCCAGGTCCTACTGATTCAGAGCCTCACAGTTGGCATGGAGGCACTCGGCGATGGCACCTCTGGCTGCCTCGGTGTAACACCCCTGCAGGCAGCACACTCGCATGGCAAATTAAAAAATGCAGCTGAATCACACCCTGAAAGTCCCATTTTTTTTCCCAGTTGCTTCCAGGAGGTATTACACTGCAGATCTCCATAGAACTGAGAGAATTACACTTTCGGAGGTGATAGGACAGGGAGCCCAGAAGGACAACAAATAGGCAATGCTCTGCTGAGAGTTTTGCTGCTGCAGTGAATCACCCCCACAGTGCCCCAAGCTTTAGTAATTTCCCCTCCCACTCCTGCATACACGACCTCTGTGTGTCGGGCCACAGGCAGTCCTTGCTTCATTTTCCTGGGCAATCCCAGAGAGATGGTAGATGCCCCATCCCTGGAAACACTCAAGGTCAGGTTGGATGGGGCTCTGAGCGACCTGATCTAGTTGGTCTTGTGTTCGTTGCAGGGAGGTTGGACTAGATGACATTTGGGTGTCCCTTCCAATCCAAATCGTTCTCTGATTCTATCATCTACAGGACACAGACATCATCTCTGATTGCCAGCAAAAAAAGCAGCCAAGACTGTAGCCACAAGAGGTGGAAAAATTATCATCACTATTTGTGGTATTGGTTAAACCCTCTAGAGATCCTTCTTGTAATTAAGCCAAAGGCTAAGACTGCCGCCCAGCAGGAACAAGCCTCAGCTTAGATTTAGGAGGCCCATAGCCGGTCCAGGCAAACACTTATTTGCAGGCAGTCTAACCTGGTATTCCTTACTTGCATCGAGTGCGGAATATTTTCTCAAAATATTAGAGCAACTTAGAGGTACAGGATTTTCTAAAAGTTCTAAAAAGATTAGTGGGATGTTTTGGTTTCTGCGTACAGTGGTGCCTGAACATCAGATATAGTGTGATCTAGCGCTTTCCTTTGAGGCAGATTAACATAATCATTTCCATTTTGAATAACAAGATTTACTTGGAGTTACTTTGTTAATTTGAAGGTCTTAAAGTGGTCAAATATGTTTCCTAAAGGCTATGTTGAATCTACTCCTCTCCAGTGTTTGCCAGATCTGAAGTTCACGTTACAGCTGAAGCTAGACCTTCAACTATAGCACTGAGACGTGATCCTGGGTGCAGCTGGGATCACATTTCATCCTCCTGCTTAAGTGGAAATCTGGCAGGTTAGCAGGCCCCTGGTATATCTGCTCTGTCAGGCACAAGAAGTAGGTGACGGCTCAGGGCAAACAAGGTGTCTCTGAAGCTGCATGCAACAAGACATGCAAGTCCTGGCATTTCTAGCACACCAACATCAGCCCAGCATGACTATCCAATGTTACAATAGAACAGAACAGAACAGAATAGAATAGAATCATTTCAGTTGGAAGGGACCTACAACGATCATCTACTCCAACTGCCTGACCAATTCAGGGCTGACCAAAAGTTAAAGCATGTTTTTAAGGGCAATGTCCAAATGCCTCTTAGACACTGACAGTCCTGGGGCATCAACCACCTCTCTAGGCTGCCTGTTCCAGTGTTTGACCACCATCTCGGTAAAGAAATGCTTCCTATTGTCCAGTCTAAACCTCCCCTGGCACAGCTTTGAACCATTCCCATGTGTCCCACTGAATACCAGGGAGAAAAGATCAGTAACTGTCTCTCCACTTCCTCAGAAAGCTGGAGAGAGCAATGAGGTCACCCCTCAGCCTCCTTTTCTCCAAACTAGACAGGTCTGCAATTGTCCTGATGCTCTTTTTGTAGATTGAAATAATGTTGGCTGGCTGCCAGTCAACAGGGATCTTCCCAGACTCCCAAGACCTTTGGTAGACAATTGAGAGGGGTCCGGCCATAACATTCACTGTTATGCTCCTTCAGAACTCTGGGATGAATCCCATTCATCTATCCATCTTTGTCTTGGAGTAACAGTGCTTCATCAGTTGAAAACTCAGACATCCAGGAAGTCCAAAGCACCAGGAAGAAGAAATGAGTTTGGCTGTAAAACATAGTTTAGCAAATGCTCCTCCCCTTGCCTCACCCCCCTATCCAGATTGTAAAAAATAGCTTTAATTTTAGCTCAACCATTATGCCACATTTATTGAGGATCTGGGACTTTTGGAAGACTTTTTGTTCTGTTTATTCCCATTTTCTCATTAAAAATTGAAGCTGGGCTGCACACTAAAATTAAGTGTGTTGTTCTGAAAGACCAAATCCTTCTCTCCTTTCTGGCAGTGACAAAATCCCCATTAGTTTTATTGGCACAGCACTGAGCCCTAAAGCTAAAAGTAGCTCGATGAGTGACAGAACCATTGCATTCAAAATGATATGCTCCTCCTGATGCAGAGCTGGGTTTCTTTGTTTGCCACCAGCTGTGAAAAACAACAGTGATCTCTGCTGATGCCATCCACGTAGGTCTGTACCTTCCCCCCAAACCCTTCTGCGACTTGGACTGCTTGGCCACTGTCACAGAAATGCCGGTAAGCTGAGAGTGCCACATGGCAACTCCAGGCAGTTGGGTTACATGGGCAAGGAGGTGGGCACAAGGTCAGCCCAAATCCTGGCTGTGTAAGGAGAAAATATACAGGCGACTCCTCTTCCCAACAGTCCTAAGATATGGAGCATCCTTCTTTCAAACTGCAAGACGGGAAGATTTATGGTGCATTTTCTGGTTATTTCATGCTTTTTTTCTTACAAAATCAGCTTCACCTACCCAGCTAAATCTTGAGGAAAGAAACATGTTGTTTTCTTTCCAGCTCAACTGTTTGATCAGTTCAGAAAAAAAAGTCTTCACTCCGTGATGACTCTACGAGTTTGTCACGTACCTTGTAATTTAGTGTCTCGCAGAAGGACCCAGCTGAGAAAATACAGACTGCACAGGACTGTCAGACTGCACTTTTAAAGAAAAGTTTGGGAAAAAAAAAACCCTTTAAAAATACAAAAAAGTTTAAGCTTAAAGGTGGAAATCTAAAAGCTGAATAAAACAAATAGCAACAGACTTTCGAAAAATTATGTCACACTTTTTGAAATAAAATCTCTTGATTTTGGAGCCTCAGGTGCAATTTTTTTATGCTTTAAAAATCATCATTATGCAAATCTAATATTAATGGCATCTGCTTGTCAGTAGCATCAACTCTGTTAAACACTCACATATTCATGTGCTTCCCCTGGCAAACATGCAGATGGGATAACGTGTGCTTAAAGCAGTAATCCAGAGTCTGTGTTACACGCTGCATTTAGCTACAGCAGGACAGCTGACTGGACAGAGAGTCCTGGACAATGAAGCCTGCTCCCTTTGAAGCTAACACCTTAGCACAGCTATTTTCAACTCCTTCCTGCTAAGCTTTTTGATGGCCATAGGTCTTGGACAAGCTGAGGGAGTGAGCTGTTGGACCCGCTCCTGCATGCACCGCTGGAGGTGATACTCCTCCACTGAGTCCTCCTGCAAAGCTACGCCTCAAGAAAACAAATCTCCCTCTCTTCCCTCACCTGGGGCAGCGGTTGAGTTCCAGACTAATCTGCAGACTAAGACCAGGTAGTCAGAACCTACAGGCAACAGCTCATCCCTGTTCCCAGACTTGTTTACGCCACAACTCTGTGCAAAGAACTGCTTGAAAGATACTGGTAAAGTCTAGCCCCAGAGGCGGCTTTCAAATATCTAATTATCTCATTTAAACCTCCTTCTAAAATACTCTATTCCTAAATTATGAAGAGGTTTAATAACAGCTTTCAGCTTCATTAACTGTTTTATTTACCTGGAATTAAGAAAACCCACAAAAATCTTGATTAACTGCCCAGCGGCATTGTCTGACACAGGGTAAGGTTTACACCGGCATTAAAGTGTTTCTGAGAAATTACATCTTTACAGTGCATTGTAAGGCTTATGTAAAGTCAACATCTAGTTTGTGCAAATACAGAAAACCAATCCCATGTTGTATTTCTTCTTTTCCAAAAAATTTCAGAGAGCAGCAATTTGGCTAAAGAGTGCAGTGATGCAATCAGCTAAAAAGAGAACCTTTTAAAACCATGTGAAAACTGCACCTTGGCAGTATTTCACACATTTCTATCCAAGGTCAGAATTTAATTTAATAGTCATATTTTGTTAACAAACATCTCTTCCTCTGATGTGGAAATAGCATTAGATGAGTTTGCATAATATTTTAAAATATAGCAGCGCAAGTGATTGCCACATACGTGATGTCTAAAGCTTCTTGTTACCGCCCATCACCCCTGCATTTTGAGATGTTCAGCACAATTTGGATTCCTTCCCAAACGGTCTGCTTTACATGCAGAAATCTGAACTTTTCATATTCAAAAGCCTGACTCCAGTCAAAATGTATTTGGGGTGCTCGAGGAATGGAAAATGAGCAAATAATGTGTTGCCATTTACCATTTAGTCAAACTGACCAATCCATTTAAGAACAGGGGTGACTTTCAAGGACACCCAGCGCACTATTAATGTTGAGATTTTAAGACCTTTTTTTTTTTTGACAAGAAAATGGAGATAAAAGTAGCAAGACGTCAAAATGCATGAATTGTGAATTACCATTAAATATTCCAGTGAAGCAACATATGAATAAAGACAAGGGCGCCTTGCTGTTAAAAATAACCCCTTGTTTTTACTGTTGATCTGCAGCTGTAATGAGAGCGTTCAGTATCCTTCAAGTCTATCAATTTTTAAATCTAACAGGTCATGTCAACCTGAGAGAAGAAAAGCTCACTCGGACTTTAGACAGAATGTAAATTTTTTCTAACTTCACTCTGATTTTGGAAACGACGTATATCCCCCAAACCAAAGGCAAACCAAAATCACCTTGGTATTATGCAAAGCATGAAATCACATTGCGCTGAACAGAGCCCCTGGGAGATAAAAAAGTACTTAGTGTCAGGACCACTTCAAACAGTGTAGGATCATCACCCTGCTGCATTGTACAAGGGGCTTTTGCATGTAAATCTGCTACGACTAAATTAATATTACCGAGCTTAACTCTGATCCTTTCTCCTGTGCTTAATGAAGGACTAATTCCACTGAAGCCAAAGGAATTACATGCATGTGACTGAACCCAGAGTTAGGCTCCATACACATTTTGCATGATTTTTATATTTTGGGGGGCTCTTTTGAGCCTTCCCTGCTGAAGCCCTCCCTTCTTCCATGGAGGCCCCTGACACCATTCAAAGGGCACTTTAAGTGAATTTACAAATGGGAAAATGTGCATTTTTTTCCTTGGACTCCATGGGAGAAAGTCCATTCACTCAAGAGCAAAGAATATACTGAATGTCATATTTCTAACAGGACACAGCCATTTTGTAAGTTTTCGGCACAAGCTGGCATAGTGCCCAAATACATTTGTCACTGACAAATGCCTGTTTCAGAAGTTTTTTTTTAAAAGAAGGTTGTTAGGCAATGAAAAGAGAGAGAGGAATAAAATTCTGAATTAGGGAAAAGTGAAAAAAAAGGAGCTGTGATACTTTGTCTGAATGACAAGTAAACTTTCTGTGTCTTACACTGCAACAATAAAAAAAAAGGGGGGGGGGATTGTGATCGAAAGGCATTTCAAAGGACCTGTCACGGCACAAAATCCTAGCAGAGACAAGGCACAGGTCTCTGGAACAGCTGGTAAGAGCAAGCTTTGTATCTTTATCTCCCAAGTTACATTGAGATAAAAACCACAGTGCCTTGTTTCTGCAAAGGCTGCATGTTAACTTAGCTATCTTGATGTCAAAGGACATCTCGGTGTTCTATAAGAATAGCTATGAGACCAAGGGCTTTTAAGTATTCAAGCAGAATATCCAGTAACATTATTTCGATAGGCTCAGAATTTACCAAGCAGATACTTCAGAACATAAACTTGGCCTGCAGGGTAGGGATGAAGTGGGGGTTTTGTGGCAAGTTCATATTTGTACAGTTCTTCTCCCGTCTTCTCCAGCATGCAGTAGCTGTTCACAGCCCTAAAAAAGATGCAAGAATTTCACTGTCTTGTCAGTTAACTCTCATTTATTCCTTCTGTTCTTCTTCCTTTGCACCCATGATGTAGCTCTGTAAATAAACAACATGACAAAATGGCTTTTATACACAGGCCTAGAGAAATTAATAGATGCAATTATATGTCATTATATATAATATTGACTAGATTTAATTCCAGAGCACAGCTATCTTAGAAAAAGAAGTTTGCTTGTTTTCCATATGACCAGTTCAGGACAAGCACAGTATCACAGAATCACTGCATGGCTGAGGTTGTAAGGGACCTCCAGAGTTCATGTGGTCCAACCCTCCTGCTCAAACAGAACCACCCGGAGACAATTACAGAGTCACAGAACCACAGAATCACCTAGGTTGGAAGGGACCTTTTAAGATCATCTAGTCCAACAATTCTCCAGGACCATCTCCAGATGGTTTTGATTATCTCCAAGGACAGAGACTCCATAAATTCCCTAGGCAACCTGTGCCAGTGCTGGGTCACTCTCACAGTAATACGGAGACAGCTCATTCTGGAGAAGCATATATTGGTCCTGTGGTCAAAGGATCAGTTCTCCTTCCAGAAGGTTATTCAGACCCACTGGAACAACAATGGCAGATTTGATGGAATTTTCTATGTCAAGTGGGGCTTATTCCTAGTGTCCACTGGGAATTATGGATCTGCAGGGGTTTGACACTTTTATCTAGGGAAATGAGTCAAACATTTATCCTGTATTGTATGTCCACACCTATTACTGCACAAGACTCGTAGCTGATCTAGGGAGTTTCAGATTCCCATAGGTTTAGATAACTCTAGATCTCCTTTGACTATAAAGGCTGCTTAGGCACTTCAGACTCCTGTAGCTACTGATATGCAGGCACATAAACACAGTTATTTCAGTCTTGATTTGAATCCCATCCGATTTCTATTCACTGCTAAGTAAATGATTTTTGTTGAATACTCTACACTTGAGTGACTTACATTTTTAGCAGTGGCATAAAAATAAAAAGCTACTGTTGAGACTTTTTAAAGGAAACACAAATTTAGCTTAGCTTCAGCTCTTTTACTTCTGCTTGTGATCAAATAAGGAACTTCAGCAAACTGATTTGCTATGGTATGTTTTCTAGATGCAAGTTTAGAGTACACAGGGCTGTAGTTTAGGCAGTTATTAGCTTAGGTGATCCCTTTACACGTTACTAATTACTGAAGGTGGAATTGGCTGAAGTCCCTGAATGCCATGCAGACCTACCAATCCCATTCTGGGTTCTGTATAGCACTCCCTGGGCCAGGCAATTCAACGTTAAATGCTCCTGCATCTAGTTTGTTACTGGATCTAGATTTACTTATCTCAAAGCAGGGTCTACCTCGGCAAAACCATGTGGATGACTGTATGATACCCTGTTGTGCCACGTTACATGATATTGACCCTACTGGCTGCTAGGACGAGGCATGACAAGTGCCACAGCTCAGTGAAGAACTCAACCACAGGGTCCATGACCTGCCCTGCAGGTTGTGAAGGCCTTACCTGAGGAGCTCTGCAGTCACTGAAATGGTGGCAGTTGCTGAGCAGAAACTGAAGTACTATTTGTGTGCAATTTTTGAGAAATGGAGGTACAGAGCTCTCAGGGCAGAAGGGATAAGAAGGAGAGCCTGGCAATAATGTTTCATAGGTGATTTGGGACTTTGCAAGCTTTGATTCCCTAGAAATTCCCGCTGCTGCTCAGCACGTGAAGTTGGGGCCAGCTGCCAGCGCCCATCCAACACGTGACATCATCACATAAATGGTGTTAGATAAGGTCCAGCATGTCTCACATACTCATACTACATACGGGCCCTTGCTCAGACCTGGACCTCCCTTCTCCTCCTCAAGTTCTGTGGACACTTTAGTGCAAGGGGTGAGCTGGGGTGAGTGTGAGCTCTGGCTGGCACACAAGGGCAGAGGAGGTGAACTCAGGGGGCTGATACTTCACCCCTCATCTCTCCCTCTGAAAGTTCACCCACATAAAAATTTGAGCAATTTTTTGCCTTGCTATAATAAGCAGATGCCTTCAGTGTTTACTTTGTCACTGCCAAATATTTTTAATACCATCTTTCTGTTTTAAGTGAATTAAGGAGTTTATTTAGCCCTAATCAAATAACTGCAGATTTTCCAGGCACAGAACAGCTAAAATTCAGTGATTTCAGGCCATCTAAAGAAACATCAACAAGATCTGAATTTGTTATTGAAATGATTGGTTTTATCTGAATGTCACCTCCCTGCATGTTAATTTTGATCTAGTTGGGAAAGTGAGCAGTTATTGAGGCTATTAAGCAAACATTCCCTGAATCCAAACAATAGGCTAATTACTTCTAGAAGCATATGGCTTTTATTATGCATGAATTAGTTACTAATTCACCCATCCTGCATTTTAATATTCAGCTAGCACGCTCAGATTGGTTTTACAGAAACTTTTGTGTTTTCCCCAATTGAGACCTGTGGTACTTAGTGAACAGCTCTATACAGTAGATAAATATTTCATGAGAACTTGGGAAAAGCATCTTATTTCACACCTTTTAAAGAAAACTGTTTATTAAGCAGCAGAATAAAATTGGGAACTGAACCACATTCTCCCCAAACTCAGCCCAGAGCCTAGGGGAAAAAAGATGTTGCTTTAATACATAGTGTAATTTGCTGGTGTCAGATATGGGAGGGCTGCAAGAGCCCCAAGCCTGCTAATTCCAATTGCTTCCCCCTGCAGAGCAGGGCATGCAATCATCAGTGACTCACAGGGGGCACGCTAAAGAAATGAGCCGTGTCTGTAACCAGGAGGAAGAGTAGGAGGAAGGGGGCAGGAGGTTAAGGGAAATCCTTTCTGTCTGTGGGAGGAAACCAGAGCTATGGGGCTGCAAAAATTGAAGGGAGAAGCTGGGTCTGGTGAAGCAGAGAAGCGGATGGCTAAAAGTGATGATCCCCATTTGCTTTTACACGAAGTTCAGTGTTTAGTCTTAGAGAAAAGCAGCCAAACATTTTCTTACCTTTGTCACACAAATGCACGACATCAGTAATAAAAGGCAGGGGACTAATGAACCCTGACTTATTGTAGGGAGTCAAGTACCCCAAAACCCCCTGCTGCAGTTTTTTCACTGAAAAACAGTTATTTCCATCAAGAATTCAGCAGCAAAAGGAGAAAATGCAGCTAACGTCTCAGGAAGAGAGGAGAGATGGGTGACACGAGCCCCTCTCAGCCCTGTGTGTGGAGGCAGCTCAGCTGCCTCGGCTGTGCCATGGGGCAGCAGTCCCCAGTGTGGGGCTGGCAACAGCATCTGTGTAGGGCATCTCATTCTTCTCCATCATGGGAATGTGGGGCATAGTCTTGCCCCAGATTGGCCTCATGGATGTGACCTGCTCCATCTGCAACGTTGACCACCATATGGATCCCACTCTGCAAATCCACAGGGATTTTGTCTCCCCAGAGCTGTGCTAGGGAAGAAGAATGAGATCTAATGAACCAAACTACAGAATTTACGATACAGCCAGCTAACAACTTGGGAAACCTGACAATGATGTTTCGTCCCTGTTAAGGGGCCTTGGAGATCATTTATTTTTTCTATTTTTAATGTGCATGCTTTGTACTATGTGTTCCTCTCCCGGAGGTGATTTAAATCTTAGCAGGTGTTTCCCTTTATTCAAGTGGTATTGAAATCTCCTCAAGCCACTTTGCAAAGTTTTTGGTAACAGATTTTTCAAGACTGTGAACATTATGTTCTTATGTCATCTCCTCAGAACAGGATTTTAGTAAAACACAACTGAGACCTTTTGTCTTTCTAATTTTTCCTGAAACCTCATGGAAGGTTGCAGGAGTCCCTGAAAGATCACAGGCCCTGGGGAGAACAGAAACGCTTCCTCAGCCGAGCAGGTAAATAAGACACCCACCACACCTTGATCCAAGGTGGCCTCCCACAGGGCACAGCATTCCCAGTGTCATTTCTGTGCCAGAGACTGCCATGCAGAGGGTAAGTGTTACGTACCTGAACCATGTACTTAAAGTCACATGGATGCTCAAGGATTTGCTGTGTCAGGACCTCTCCCTTGTGGATACAGAGCCATGTGGTAAGCCCTTCAGTGATAGAGCCAGTTCAGGAAAGTCCTGCCCAAACCCCAGCCACGGTGTCCCTCTCTGCCAGAGGTTGCCTCCTTGGTTACACTGACACAACATTTGTGTGGTAAGTTAGATCTCTGAGACCTTTTCAGAAGTACTTTTTAGAATGATGTCACCTCCCAGACATGGGCTGTGCAAAAGATGGGCATCCCTTAATACAGCTGCCCAAGAGCTAATGATTTTGTGTACTCTGAAACTCCAGGTCCTCCACTGTAGTCAACGGAGAGAAGCAGCCCCTCCAAAGGGACATCCAACCCTGTGCCTTGGGATGAGTCAGCCTCTGGAGATGCCTGCTTCTCTCCACCAACATACCCAGCATGATCAGCATACACTGATATCTGACCACGGCTGGGTGAGATAACATCCTCCTAGATGTTTTTGGAGGGGGAACAGAGGGTGGAGCTGCGCTCAGTAACGGACTGTGAGCTATTCGGTCTGATGTTGGTATAACTTCTCCTTCAGGTGTTGTCATAGGGATCACTTTGGTCAGCTTTAAGGGCACAAAAGCTCAGCTGGAGGTCTACAGCTAGAGAAGGTCTTGTCTGCAGCAGAAAGTGGCCTGCAGCCCGTGACCAGGGAAAGAGGGTCTCTGGTACTAACGCAGCCCGATCATGTTGTGTGGTGCAGAAGTTGGGTGTCTCATGCCCTCTGTAGATGGTGCTGGCTCTGGGTCCCTCTCCTATGAACAGGAGATCCCCAAAATGTCCCAATACTCACCAATTGTTCCAAATCAGAACAAGCGACAACATTTTGAAATTTCCCAAGAAACAAATGTGCAAAGTATTGTAGTTGGGATCAGTGGGAAAGAATTATCCCTTCACATTTTATAGTGCAGGAAAAATGCTAGGTACTTAACAGGAAGCACGTGTATGCTATTAAAATGAATATTTCAATCTAGTAGTCCAGATTGCAGTCTAGTATCCTAATGCATTGATAAAGTTGCAATGAAGTGTTTCGGTTTCTCCTTATTGAAAATATTAGAGAAATTGGTTTGTTCCTATAAAAATAGTTACAATTTTTCACCGCAATGATTTTCAGGCAGCTCTATCTATCTGTGACAAAAAGAATGTATGGATTACAGATGCTGCTGCTGATCTGAATTTGTCTCCTAAATAAACACATTTCTTGTGCAACGCTGCATTTGCAAATATATTTTTTTTCCTAATATAAAATAAGGGAGAAAAAAAAATCAGATTACAAGAGATGATTTTAATGTTAGAACTGTTAGAAAATAGATTGATGTGTTGTCAGAGTGAAAAAGAGACCCAGGGAGTGAAAGCTAGGGCTGAAAATGTCAGACTTAAAATAAATATAGCCAGGCAAGTTGAATTTCAAACTGTTCCATAATGTTACACTGACATTCTGAGCGATAATTAAGTTCTCTATTGTTTGCATTCAGTGAAGAATCTTTTAATATCCTGCAATTTATCATTCTAAAACTGAGTAGCAATATAATTCTCTCCATTCTAAATAGAGCTGTAATTGTTAAAGAAATGGTAAAATGCATTAGTAAATCACTCCAAAATGCTGGCATCATTATTCTTGGGACATAATTTAGTAATTTGTTGATGAGATATTGAGATTACTTCATTAAGAGGCAAAATCTGAAGGATTACTAAACAGCGAGCAGAACAGAGACTCTCAGACCTCCCAGTGAGGACGTCTGGGGTCTCTTCCCCATCTCCTTCGGACGTAAGGTGTTTCAGGATCAAGGTCTGCTCTTGGCCACACCAGCAGATGACCATGTTTATTTTAGTGGGGTTATCTCGAGTGCACACTGGTGTAGGTAGAGCAGAACTGGGCCCTTGCAGCAGCACACTGACTGGGTGCACGCTGCTCACTGCTCCTGCTTGGTGCTCTTTGGAGCCTGCTACTCAGACTGCGCAGGTGAGACCACTGACTCTCCATCATGCTGAGGCAGCTGGTGGGATGGAGTTGCCCCTACCCACCTTCAGACACTAAAGTTTTAAGTTTTAAATTTTACGTTTGCCCCACAGTTTACAACTTGCTCAGGTTTTAGGAGCCCAATGTAAAGCCGCAGCAGTTCTTCAAAGCAGTAGATACTCAGGTTGTTGACAATTCCTAATTCAGTTATTTTGGACCAAGAGAGAAGGTCATCATCTCCAAGGCAAACCATTCTTTCACTGCTAAAATTGATTCTCTCTTAATGCATGCAGATGAGGCATATCATTTTAAGCCTCCTCAGAGGAGCAAGGCTCCTTTATCCCTCCTCTTACTGAGCTTCAACAGTTTCTGCTGCAGAGACCTCCTGGCAGATTTTGTGATTGATCACCATTGCATCAGGAGGCCCCTTTTAAGCTGTTCCTCTGGGATGCAGGTAGTCTAGATATGAAAACCTTTAAGCTGAGAACTAAACACGTCGTCTGTAGGACTGGCTGGTGAATGACCACATGATGACAAGTATCCCAGAACAAAGCAGGGAAAAAACGTGAGGGTGTCAAAATCAAGGAGGAGCTGCTGCCTCCCAGATGTAAAAGATGCAGGCAACCCACTGATGCACAAGGCAGGGGCTCCTCCTGAGTTCCCACAGTGTTATCTCTCCCTCAGAAAGTTGTCCACCACCTCGTTTCACACCCTGGGGAGCTGAGTCAGAGGCTCTTCAAACCCAGCCAAAAGTTGCAGGATCCCTGTCCTCAGGAGGGCCCTCGTTGTGACGGCTGCTGTCTGAACAGGCAGTGCATCGGAATTGGGGGGGTGCAGGGCTGCCATCCTACAGCATCCTCTCCTGACCATGAAATGCTCAATAAGCAAACTTCTAATGAGCATCTCAAGAGACACCTTGAGAAAGCACCTGGGTGGTGGAGAGTGGTGGAAGAGAAAAATCACGGAGCAATGTGTGGTGCAGGCAGCTGCCAAAACCTGGGATATGTAAAAACATGGACTCTAGAGACATTGTTAAGAAAAAACATAATCTTGTTTAGCACAGGGTTCAGTGCACTGGAGACAAGGATCTCTTTGCTTTCCTCACTTGGGAAGGAGAAGATAAAAACTGAACTTCTCACAACGAAGCAGCAAAGAATTGCTTTGCCTTATTACCCTGTAACCTTCCTCTCCCCCTCAGCCCTCATGAGTCATCTCTCATCCAGTGTCAGTGATCTGACAGTGAAAATCATGTTCTGCTGTTGGGGTGAGCCCAAGGTGGTGGTCCTCAATGGACAAGATCTCCCCTGGGCCAGGTAGGAAGAGAAGGGAATGAGCAATCAACTTCAAGCACCTCTGGCTCTCCTTTTGGCCCTGGTTTGGCACGGGGAAAGCAGCGAGCACTGTGCAGGCAGAGAAACCAGAGGCAGCAGCTCCCCAGGGCGGCTGCAATGCCGGGGTGCAGGAACCCCAAGGAAAGGCAGTTGACACCAGAGAAGCTGTATGAGGATGCAGTTTCTCTTTCCTCTAAAATCCCTGATATCCAGTCTCTTTGGACACTGTGCTTCCAAACTCAACCTCCTGTTTCTAAGCCATCTTACTTGTTTCTATGATTTTATATTTTTTTCAGAAGGGAATCTGATATTGTAAGGAAAAAATGGACCTAGGATTTTGAGTTCTTTCTCTTTAATTCCACACAAGTTACCAGAGACATTAATTAATGAGACCAGGGACTCTAACCATTACTCATTCTTTCTCATTGTTGTGTCTTAATTATGTCATTATGTGCACTCATATTTATTATAAATCTTCAGCTGCTCCTGACTAACCATACAGTTTAAGGACACAAGCAGCACAGGTGGATAAGAAGCGTTTCCCCTCGTACATTTGCAGCACCTCGGGTTTCTGAATCTCAGCGGTGCCAGAAAACTAGCTATTCTACCAGTTTCAAAAGCTGATTTATTACTGTCTCAGAAAGAGACGCAGCATAGTTAAAAATGCACAGTAATTTGCTGCTTTTACAATCAATCAACCACAGCCAGCACTGGCTGTTATAGCAACGGGATAAAAACAGGAGCCTGCCCGCTGTACCAGCTCCGGGATTGCTTGCTGCGATCTCAGCAGCCTGGAGACAAGCGTGAACATTACCAGCCCGCGGCCCCATGGAGTTTGCAAAGATCCAGCTAAAAGTATCTGGTAACTTGCAGGCAAGCAGAGACATATTTAACACTTTCTTAATAACCTTCAGAGATGCTCAGATGAACTGGAGGTTGAAACCTTGCAAGAAAGGGCATCCAGGAGCTGCTAAGATGAGAAGAGACCGACTTCAGAGGGACCAGGGGAAATGTATTTGTTGAGAGTGATTTACAGAAGATGCCGGGGAAAGGAGATGGGTTTTCTGCTGTTCTTGTGTATGCTGGGGAATGTGGGTTTAAACAGCCACCACCACTGGGAATCCCTGATCCTCAGGGTCCAGAGACCATACTTCCCAGTGCTTCTTCATTCCAAGGGGATATCTGAATTAACGGACAATCCTCATCATGGCTTTCTGAACATGAAGAAAGTGAGTTGTGTTAGTGTGAAACGTCACTTGGTGTCTAACGTAGGTCCCAAATATTGTTAACCCTCTAGCCCAAACCGTAGACTCAGATCACCTAAGTGAGATGCCCTCAGATTTTAGGCTGAAACCATAAAGATACTTTTAACCAAGACAGTCTGCCAACTGTCATATATGTGAAACAGTGCTAAGCTGTTTCAGGGCTTTCTTCTCTAAACCTGCCTTCTCAACAAAGATATAAAATCCCTTGCAAAACGAGTCTGATTTCTTTGGCTTCATCTACATTGATGAACTAAATTCAAGTACCTCTTTACCCCTAAGGTCAACAGACACAGTTGGTTGGCATCCTTATTATTAAATAAATGGTCTGTGACCCCATCCCAGTTGCCTACTGGGAGAAGTCCCTGGTTTAAGCTACTCTTCAGCTCATGCCAAGGAATCCTTTGGGAAAGTTATAGTTGGCCTGGGATTAAATCATACCACATTTTTCAGTGTAAACACATAGATTATTAAGCTTAAGCACCTGCACCTACTTAATTTAATAGTGCAGAGGTAGTCTTTGTAAGCCAAAAGACAGTAACTTCATGCTGAGTGGGTGTTTTGGTACAAAAGTACTATGAACTACTCTGGTAAGGGATCATTTAGTGCTTTAGAAAGCTGCAATCAATCCAAAATATAGAATGTAAACCCCTCCTTTATACCTCATGTTTTCAGTGTGAGCCTCATCAAATCTTTACTCTGAAATGAGTTTACTCTGAAACAAGGGCCATGGAGTCATCTTTCTGTACAATGAGAAACAACTGAACACAAGGACCACTACTCACAAATGCTCAAAACTGTCTGATGAGTTGTCCCTATGCAGTCTAGGGACAATAGTCTCATATGGCAGCTTGGCGTCTCTTCCTCTCACCTTTGGGTCTTCCCAAAGGTCAGGAAAGAGAAAGAGGAACAAGAAACTTCAAATATTATTGTATATTCTCAAGGAAATTTTTAAATATAGAAAATTCAAGGGAGGCATACTGTTGATTTTTCATAGTTTAGTCTTTTGCTGGATTTATAATAATTATTGGTTAATGCACAATATTTTCTACAAAAGTGCCAAAGTGCCATGGTGATGGCTGTGGCATAGGAGCCGAGATAAGGAAAATTAATTTGAGGCTGTGGCACACAGAAAGGTCTGTTAATCTGCAGGAAAATGATATCCTTGCTAAAATAAGTATTGTAACCATGACATCCTTGCTACAGGGAAAACATTATCCATCCTTCTGTGAACCTGTAGGATAGTGACAAACACTTCTCTGTTCAGCTCCAGCTTTTATAGTGTTTGTGAATAATAACTGAATAGTTATAGGTGAACTCTCAACAAAATACCTAATCAGTGTCACAACTGCATTTGTATTTTCTCAGAACAATCTCCCCAAAAGCAGACATCCTCATTTACAAGTACAGGAGACTGCAGCGAGTTGAATGCATCATCTCATTCATCTCTGTATTCCTGATGAATTAAGTCTAGACTACCAGTCACTGGGTAGGGGAGAATCTGCCTCATGCAATTATCTTCATTTAAAAAGTGAGTGTAGACAATTGGACTAAACAGCAGGAAAAGGCTCTCAATCAGAGTATGTAATAAAGGGCAGTCATATTTATGATTGGAGTTTCTTGTCTCTAACTTCATGAGTCAGCTTTGCCATTACTATTACCAGACAAACCAATGGAAATTTTTTGTTTTGAGCAGCTCACTTCTCCTTCACTTTATGCTGAATTGGACTCCCCCAAAAGATGTCTGCTTAATTTGATTACATACCAAATGAGGTTTCAGGGTTTGCCCATGCGGGTGGTATTATAGACAGCTGATTTTAACCAGTTTATAAGGGGCTTGACTCTTAATTCTGTTACGTTAGTATTAGCTAATGATGGATGTGGTTTTGTCGGCAGTGTTTAGATTTGCCACATGATCATTGCTTCAGATCCAGTCAGGCTCAATTTACAGACTCTGCTGTGCTTGGGAAAGCTACACTTACTGTACAGAGCAAGAGGCCTCAATATTCCAAAAAAGTTTCCCTGGGATGTGAGTGAGGGGCTATTTGGCAAGCATGAAAGTGGCAGCCTGGGAGCCAAGGTCTGTAAAAGTTTCTCTCAAGTAAATCTTCTCTCAAGCCTCTGATTTCCAGGAGAGCTTTCACACACAGACACAAGTGAAAAATATTTCGCAAAGGAGTACAGGGGAAAAAAAATATCCTACCACAATATTCAGGCCACTTTTATTAAGCAGAAATGTTATCCTGCAAGGATTGGATTCTGCTGTGATCCTTTCCTGCCCTATCCCCACCCCGACCATGAAATACTGTGACTTCCGTGATGCTCTTCTTGACTTCTTTGATGACCTCCACAACTTATGTCCTAACCCAAGTCCCTCTGATATCATAGCAATTTTTCCATTAACTTCAACGGAGCCATTACAGAGAACATTGTAATCAGCAAAACTGTGTCTTCAAAGTCAGTATTTAATTTAGTGTCTTAATAACTTTACTTCTCTGTGAAACTGAGGACAAGGATCTCAGTCTATTAAATAAAATCTTCTAGCATTTCTATGCCAAATCAAACAGGCCAGTTTAATCAATGAAAAGCAGACTGATGGGAATGGTTAAAACAAAGAACTTACAGACATTCATATTCTACAACTCAGAGAAACAGGAATGTGTATGGTGAGCATACAGCGAATGTTTTGGCACATATTCTGGGAGGACCGGAGACAGAAAAATGTGATACAAAATGAAGAAAATACCCCATACAAGTGTTTGATGTTGCACTTCATTTAGATTGGACCACCTCTTAAAACACAGTTCCTTGACATCAATTTTATTTGAAATTCTTTAGTACTTCCCATAACAGGTCTTTTTTTTTTTTTTTTTAATGCAGCTAAGTAACTATATTTCATAAATCCCTAGAAGAGCTGAAAAAATAGCAATGTCTGGCCTGAGCCATTAAAACCATTTTATTGTCTGTGGCTGGTAATGCCTTTCTACTGGCTTGAAACACCAGGTATCTCAGCAGCTCAATCTCATCAGCTTTAAAGAACTGCTGTAAGCTGCTGCAAGCATCTTGGCTGTCCTGCAAAGAGCTACCATCAAAGGAATTTTTTCCTGAGGTACATCGAGAACTCACTGCACGCGAGCTTAACTAAGGGTGCTCTGTAGGCTCAGAGTAAATTGCACTGTCTGTGCACATGTCTATGTCTATGCCAGGCAGAGTGTACAATGTGTGTGATCCTCACAGCCAGATTGCTGCTGAAAACAACACACAAGTGCTGCCAGCTGTGTAATGCCAGCACAGCAGGAATTAAGGAGGGAGAAGGCGGCTGGGCTGGTTTTTCCCTTCTCCCATGTTCTTGACAGTGCAGAAGGAGTCCCAAGGCCAGAATGGGAGGCCATGTCACCTCACAAGATGGGAAAGCCACTTTTCTATGCGCCTTGGGAAAGAGATGTTTGATCCAAGTGACTAGAGGGACATGTGTTCCTAAATGACTTTGGACACACCTAAGGCTCTTACATGCATTTTGGAGACATCTCACTCATGGGAAAATCTGATAAAACTCAGCAATATGCTGCAAAACCCTTCATAGAAACCATCACTACCAGCTCTCAAAAGAGTGTTTGCTATCAGTCCCACCTCCGCCATCTCAGCTCCTGCAGGAGCTTGGTGTAATGAAAAAGGTGGCCAGGAGAAGTCGTGGCAGCCTACGAGTACTGCAGGAGGGATCTTAGCTTAAGATGGAAGAGAAGCATTTTCACCATTTCTCTGCCTGCACAGCTGTGCAGCGATTGGTACATTTGGTCTAATGTCTTGGAGCAAACTTCTTGCTGTCTCATATGTCTTGCATGGAAATCATTTGCTCAAATCCAGAGAAAAATATCTGGTCTTCTGTTTCTATGTATGTGTGAATAACAGAGGAGACCTATAGACTGTACGGTTTGCCCACTTCGTATATCATTCTACCACATGGCCAGCTCAAAGACCTGGTCAGAAATAGAAGTTGAAAAAACCGGACAGGTATAAGACATCTCTAAATAAGTCACTCTGAAGCAGGGAACAGCAAGCGGACCATTGGTTCAAAAGATACTATTTTCAGCTGCCAGCTGTAATTAAACAGCTCATTTTCCTAAGGCAGAATATCACTACCTTCCTGTACAGGAAAAGGTTTTGGTTTTTAATTAAGTTGCCAAGGAGCTGCTCTCACAGCCAAGCCTGAGAGAACTTGAGCTTGTGAGGTCAGTCTGAGTTGGTTAGATATGTCCACATTTATGAGAAAAACTATAAACCTTAATGAAGACTTAAGAGGGCAGCCTTTTAAATGTATAACCTCTTTTCTCTTCTTGCTATATATCTTTACACAAAAAAATCCAGCACAGTCATTTGAGTGGTGATGCTTTGAATTAACGTGACTCTCTCCATGAGGGAGACTCATGAGACTCTCCATGAGCCATGGTGACTCTCTCCCAGAGGGCATTCTCCCAGCAGCGAGGAGCTCACCAGGAGCACAGGCAGGACCCCAAGGTGACCAAAGGGCCTGGGAGGAAAAAGACATGGGATTGCAGTCAAGAAGGAGCACAAGTGGAGGTCCATCCATGGGAAGGGCCTCTCAGCATCACCCGTCCTGCTGGGACCAGCTCTCCTCTGCAGCATCTCCCATCGCTTAGGGAAGCAATCCTGCATCTCCCTGCCACTTCCTCTCCCCAAGGATCAGGAGCCCATGGACACCCCTGGACAAGCTATAACACAAAGCAGGGCCATACCCCACACAGCTGCGTTTGGGCAGGACACTGCAGGAGAACAGGGAAGGCAGAGGAAGAGACAGAGACAAAAGCAGCTGCACAAACCCAGCATCACGGGTGTCTGCTGATATTTTCTCTCCCTCTCCCTGCTCCTACCCTTCATTATTTACTCTGATTTTATTGTTCAGATCTCTAATTGCACTGTTCTCCAAAGCATTTGTCTAATAGTCAGTGAGCTAAACAAAGCCGTGTTATTGCAGCCTCGAGCAGAGCTCCGCAGCAACTTCAGAAAAGATAGGCTCTCTTATGCCCCAGCAATTCTTCCTTTTCCGGTAATGTTTAAAGTATATAATTAGGTGCCAGATAACGAGTTACCTTACTTGACATTTGAGAAATGCCAGTGTTATGCTTCCTTGTGTGCTCTTGCAAGAAAGGCAGCATTTCTATGAAAGCAACTCGGCACTTCTCTGGCCAAGGGGGGTTGTCGGGATCACCTCCAAATGCTGCTCCCCCAGGGCACGGGGGGCTGAGCAAAAATTAGAAGCATGTTTTAGAGCTGTTGTGTAGGCTCTGGTGTGGTGAGGGTGAGAGAGGAGAGCCTTTCCTACCTAGAGACTAGGTTTGTACAAGGTATGGAGAACATAACTAAATGAAACTGGAACATTTCTGTCTGGAATGACCAAAATGTTTTTCTAAGTGCAGTGAACATACTTCAGTTCCAGTGAGGACAGAAATCTCTCCCCTAATTATTACAAGAACCCCCTTATTTTTCCAAGGAAGAAAAAAAATATTCTCTTAAGAAGTATACTGCCTTCAAATCTGAAATAAACCTTTACCCTTTACTCGTGATCCAGTCAGCCCCCCTGCTTCACTTAATAGCCTTTTCCCTCCTGTCTTCTGCCATACCCTCATGTGCCGTGCCCCTTCCAGTACCATCATCTTACACCTATTTTTTCCCAATAGCAATGGCAAGGCAACAAAAGTCACCAAAAGCGATGACAGCAGTCAATGCATCCAACAATCTATACGTGATAGGGGGAAAGGAGGGCTTTTTGGGTCCTTCTTACTTTACGGACACTAAGTATTCCATTGGGTCTGCCCATGGGGACCTTTCTGATTCAAAATTTGGACCTTGTAGGTGAGACAAAATTATTGGGCCTCATGCAATTTTGCTCATATTAGAAACTTAAAACTCCAGAGAGAACAGCACTTGTATCTCTTAATTTGTCTCTTCTTATGTCTTATCCCTGTATATATAGGTTTCCTTCTATGGCAGCAACATGAAAAAGGAAAAGGAAAATGGAAAAGGAAAAAGGAAAAAAATGCTGCAGAAAGAAAAGGCGTTTATTTTCCTGTAAACCTTTTACACACAACTCTCTCCCCCTTGGCACTCTACTGGGAAGCGGGACAGCTTGAGTTATCCAATAACCCCTGTGTAGTTTGTGCATTCCTTTGAGATTGTGTCTTTCTAATACTTTCTATCTCTAAGAAAAACACCAATGAAACTCAGCATATAAAGTGCATCCAGTCACCACCTGATTTTTAATACTCCATTTCTGAAGACTCTTTTCTGCCACACAGATATATTTTTTTAATATACGTTGGTATTGTTAGTCTGGAAAAAGAGATGGTTCAGTGACAGCTAAAACCACAGAGGCAGTCATTTGTCTCCAGACACAGAAATCTCATGCAAAGCATTTCCCTGCACCTACCAACTCTAAAAAGCCAGGGAATTAAGTGGGATTTCCCAACCAGGAGCTTATTTAGAAAGGAGGAAACCCAACCGCATTTAAATCCTTAAAAATGAGAGGACTACCTGTGTCAGATGTCCCTGTCATTCAGCAACTTGTCTTCAGACAGATGACAAGTGACAGGATAGAGGGGTGTATTCATTTGATATTCTCACAGAACCTGTCAATTAGATGTTTATGGACTTCCTGAGCCAGAAGCTACTTTCAGATGACTATGTTTAATAGTTCCTGATGGAGCCATCCCACCCTAATATGTATACACCCTTTCTGAACCCATTTCCACTTGCTCTGCCCATGACGTGCTGCAGCAATGAGTTCCACAACTCTAACTGTGCTGCAGGAAGACATCTCTGCACAAGCCACCTGGAAACATCACAGGAATGACCACTAATTCTTGTAGTATGTCTGTCACCTTCCTTCACTTATATCTTTCCATTCTCTACTTCTAGGAGAACGTTTGATTCAGCTGGGTAACAGTGGGTGCAGCCAGTGTTTGAGGTGTGGGACCACTACAGACTCCTACAGCACCGAAATGATCATCTCTGTTTAGTTCTCAGGGCTTTTTTTTTTTTTTAAGCAATTCCAAATATTCCCCTTTGCCTTTGAACCTTAATATTAGCTCTTTCCAAGCACTAATAGCTAAGTCAGGGCCCATCACTGTGTATCTCTTTAATGAGGGCTATTTCCTCCCCTATGCATTACTTGCAGGCACTGATGCAGAACTTCGCCTGCCATTTTCCCACCAGGTCAGCCAGTATCATGAAGTCCTCAGTACAAGAGGAACTCTAGACATCAAATCAAAAATGAAAGTGGAAAACAGACTCAATTTGTCAGCTGAAGTGGTGAAAATGGGAGAAATGGTGGGATGATTGCATACTGCTTTACAGTACCTCATCTCTGAAGAAGCTGCTGTTCAGCTGCCTGCTTAGGAGCATAATTTTCAAACCCCTTTTTCTTAACAGAGATGAAATTTTCCATCCTCCAAAGGATCAATGTTTATACACTTCTTAGGTTCTTAACACAGGCCTTAAGAGGGGCTTAAGCAGTGCTTAAATTTTATAGTGATCTGCAGAGAGGGAGCATTCAGTAAATCTGTACTTGCTCAAGAAGATGGAGACTTCTGAAGAAGCCCCTTTGCTACTCAAGACAGAGAGCACCAGCTCCGTGGACGCTCTGGCTGACACCACAGAAGGTGCCCCATTGCTGTAAGCGATCTCCATACCTCCGACCTGGCAAATGGCTCCTGGATGTGACATCCAGCCGAGGCTGTCACCACAGGAGCTCTAGGAGCTCGGCATAACCCTCTGCTTCCAAAAAAGAGAAATAAATACAAAAGCAGATGCATTTCTGAGCCACCCTAGAAGGAATAATAGCCAGATGAATTTATTTATGCATCCTAGTTAAATGATTTTTTAAAATGATTCTGGAAGTTACAACGCTATACATAGTAGAACCAGAAAGAAGAAAAAGAAAATGTTTCTGTGAGCAAGTATAAATCTCATGAACTACAGACTCTGGCAGCTGTAATGGCAATAAATTTATAAGATTGTTTTAGGAGGTAGAGTCTCCACATGTGGAAGTCAGGTTCTGTTTAATTATTAAGGTCTCTGTGGAGTAATAAGAAAATGGAGAGAACAACCAGATATTTAGCAGTGTGTAGGCCCCGGGACACAAAACATACGCAATGAAATAAATTCAACCCTCTGTGTGTGCGCACGCACTTATAAGTACACTCGCATGCATTAGCAAGCCTGTAAGCAGTGTACATTCACAGCCTACAAAGACAGCATTGTCCTTTATAGCCTGTGCTGGCAACTGACTTCCCTATCATTAGTGTTCAGCACTCAGGCACTTCTGGCCAAGGAAATTCATAGTGAAGAGCTCACAGACCATATCCAGGCACGTAAATAAACCTTATGCTTTCCATATATAAGGAAACATTCATTAGAGAAAAATGAACTTAGTTTGTGCCACAGGAACTTAACTACATTTGTATCTTGACGACCACTGGTAAATGTTGTGTTTTTTTCTATGTAGTTTATAAAAGTATTAGGAATATTGATTAGATCTCAAAATAATGTTTGGTAATTGATCTACGTTACAGCTTTAGAAGGCAATTTTGTGCTCGTAGTTAAAAATAAAAAGACCAAAACTATACTTTACTTAATATGTAGGATTCCATTTCTAGAGCTATTTATCTGTACTGTATGAGTTTGTGTTTTATTTTTTAAGGTTGACAATGGTGGTTTCATTTTGGTCAGAGGTGAAGTGCTGCAGAAAGAAATTGCATTTCTTTCTGCTTTTCCACTTATTTTTCTATTCCTCTGATCTCAAGCATTCTAAAATTTTGAATTTCATTATGATTAATTATATTACCATAATTCTAAATGACATATAAATATATATACAGAAAAGTTCAAAATGAGAATAAGCAAAAGGACTGCTTCTGTTCGGAATTTATTTGCTTTCTTTCTAGCAAAATAAATTGAAATTTTTCATTTTTCCTTTCTGTTTAGCTATTACTCATTTCAGTCTTTGAAATTAAAAAACTGTAACTTTAGACCATTCTAGTTATTTTTTATTAAATTCTTTAACATATGCACTCATTTGACTAGATCTAAGTAACATGAATTAACTAAAAGACCAGAGATCTAAGGAGTTTGTTTCCCTGAATTTAATTAGACAGACAGGCTTCCTCTGTAGGTCTTCAGAGACATCTTCCTCTCTACTACGTATTTTCTGGAGTGATTTCACTATAATTCTATGTTGTAAGTGCAGTTTAAATGACCAAATTATACAGGTCAAATATACAAAATATTTGTATTTTTACAATACACAATACTAAAGAAGAGGCCCAGCCTCTTTGCTCCAGCAGTGAGGCAGGAGCAAAGCATGAGGCTCCGACTTGTATCTGCAGGTGGATTAGCCAGGAGGGCTGAACGAGTCGTGTCCCTGCTGCTGTGAACACAGGCAGTTTAACACAGCTGGAGCATGGGCAGGCAGGGATGCAACAGCTACCAGACTCCAGAGATATGGAAAAGAGGGGGCTTTTCAAAGCAGAATTCCTCAGAACAGGCAAAAAGTCCAGAGTGGGAATGAGTCTTGTAAGTGGTATGGACTGGTTCCCTCTCCTGCTATCCACTGTGAGGGAAAGCTGGTGGGAAACATCTGTCACCCACACCATGAACGGAGGGGACTCTGTGGCTTCGGCTGCATTAATAAATTAAATAATGCTGGACACCAGCCTCTGGCCCCGAAACCAAGTGGAATGGCACTGCAATGTTCCCAGCGTTCAACTGGACCAGGGGGCATGCTAACAGTTTAACTGCGTAGATGACTGGGTTGCAGTTGTCTGTGTTGCTGTTGCTTGGGTTTGTGCCATAGCATTTTTTGATGTACTAGCAGGGACACGGTCCGTACATAACCCTATACTGATATTGCTCAACAGGGACTGGTTTGTGGGACATTTTCAGCTCCAAAATCCATTTTTTCTCTTAGTTTGGGAGCTGTCTCTGTTGTTTGCTTTTCTCATATCTTCCTGGATTTCCATGAATTTCTGCAGAAATTCAAACTCTAGGTGCTGGCACCCTATTGCTTCTGCTTCTGTTTAAAAAAAAAAAAAAACAACACAACAAATTACAGCCCCCTCCACACAGCAGGGCCTGTCATTATCTTGCTAATCAAAGCAAGCACTGTCAAAGGACCTGCTGAAAGGAGATTTACGTATATACGTCAAGCTTGCTCCAATTAAAAAATTGCTCATTGCCTAATTCATTAAACAGTAGGAAGCAGAAACGAAGCTTTAAATTTAGCAGAGATGCTACTGCTAATTATTAACCACAGTCTCTCATTAAGCCATTGCCTGCCATTCTAATGAACAATATGAACAAAAGAGGATAAAATATAATCTACTAATCAAATCGTAATCTAATGGTATCCAATCAAACAAGTATGTGGTCATTTTCTCAAAAGATCAACTGGTGGCTTTATCTTGCTATTGTTGATTAACTGGGGCTTGAAAATAACGTGGATTATTTCCATATCACATTCCTTACTGTCACAAGTAAGGATGGAAGAGTACTCAGCACTGGAAGAAGTCCTGCTGCGTGGCGTAACTCCGTTTGCTACCTTTGTGCTCCTTTATGTGATAAGGGACAACTATCTTCACAGGACAGAATGTCCCCACGTGACTCAGGTTGGACTCTTTTCATGGCCAAAGGAGTTGCTTCATGTAGATGTTACACGATTTACCGCTCTATCTGCAGGGTTCAAAAGCAAATTTGAAGAACTCTTATCGCCTGCCATATTCATCAGCTACAAAAGGCAGCTTGATACCCAATTGCTCTGTCCAGGTAGTGAGCTAGTCGTTTCAAAATCACCCATCACAGTTTTGCTGAGGCCACTGGTTTCTCCCTGTGAATGATGAAATAGTTAAGGTAAATGCTGCCTTTGTGAGCCTCAGGACAATACCTGAAGGCTATGTTTGCCGTTGTCATCCTTCCCAAGAAAATGTAGATCATAACGGCCCTTGTTTTTCTGTAAGACTTGGATCAACTTGAATCCAATGGACCAATATTTTTTTTTCTGTGTCTTTTTCAGTTTTTCTACCTAGATTTGCAAATCTGAAGTGGCTACTAGCGAAAAGTTATGCTTTGTGATCTCTGTGAAATCCTGCCATTACCTTGGTTTAACTCACGGGATTCCTTGGAAAGGATATTCAAATTTGAGCTTGCATCTAAAAATACACTAATGACAAGTGTCTTCCTCTCAAACCCATTCCCCTGTCTCCTACCATTAAGGAAATCAATTACAGAGATGTGACAAACCCAGCAAGAGTAAAAATTCTAGGATGTAACTGATGTAATTGTAGATGTTGGAAAGTTAGTTGCCTGTGTGTCAACTGCTCGACCATGGTCGCTTCAGAGTCAAGAGGCAATTGCAGGGGGCAATTCATTTGACCCATGTTTGCAGCTATCTCAGCCTGAGAGGAACTGCCTCCTGGAAAAGCCTGGTTGCATCCACTGACTACAAAGTGTCTCAGTTAATTAGCTCTACCTTAGCCACCTTTTAGACAGGTAGTTAAACGGAGATGAATGCCACCTTACATCTATCATCCATGATGTAAAGATAGCATTAGGCATTGATATCATTCACAGTATGTAAGAAATCACAGGTTTGGGTTTCAAGCCTTTATAAATATTTTCCAGGATCCCTCTTTGATCAAGACCTCAGCACGTGACAGGAATGAACTCCACTCTATTCTCCTTTACTTTTCAGCACGGCTGAAATGCACCAATATTTAAATCTGAGTTTCACAATATTTGGGGTTTTTAACAGGTAGTTTTTAAAAACCCCTATCCCATACTGCTTTGTTTTGCAGTTCTGAGCACATCACAATTCAACACTTCCTGGAGCTAATTAAGGGTTATCATTTTTTTTTTCGCCAGAGTTTCATTTTAAGACAGATCCAAAAATGGCTAAAAGAGCACTTGAAGAGGCTCTTTTCTGAAACAGATTGTTAATTAACCTTCCCCTTTTCTGTGCTTGCTGAAACTTGCATTGCTCTTTTTGCTAATTTCTCATCTCTTAACCTGTCATTTAAGCTTGTGTCCTTGGCCTTCAGATCCCAACCTCCATCTTTCTTTGGCTTGCAGATGGGTCAAAGGGCTGGTCCTTTAGTCCTTTATATCTCCTTCCCAAACTTGGCTATGAGGAAGATTGTGAAAGCTTCTGTAAACTGTCAGCATTTTCCCTTGTTACTGCCCTTCTCCTTTATTATTAGTGAACTTCAAGGGTTTATTATTAGTGCAACATGTAATTTGTATTAGATTTTGTGACTGTCTAATTAGCATTAGCAATTTAGTACAAAGCTATCCAAAAGGTTTACATTCATCTTGTCAGGACAGTTCCATGCAGTTAAAGGACTAAAAATGAAAGTATTTGTCTATAATTACCTATTATGTAAAGATTAGCTGATGTGGTGGATGCTGCATTCCCAAATCAAGATATTCCTACTCCTTTGCTCTAAGTGGTCGGGCAGTACGAAAGGCCATCCTAGTCTTCAGTTTGTTTTAATGTTTTCCTGAAATACACTGGAAACAATGCACCCACCAGAGCCTTTCCTGCAGCCTTCATCCTCCATACCCCTCTGCCAAGCACTCATGTTTGCTCCCTTTGCTGCCTGCAGCCTTCATTTGGCACAGTTTAAGCTGCAACCAGTCTTGTTACTTCTGATCTCATCACAGCCTGGTCTCATTAGCTTGTGATTGACTTTACCATGCTGCCCACAGCCTTGGGAAGTAGCTTATTGTCTCCAGTGTCCAATATATAATGGGATATTTGATTGTGTTTTCCACTTAGCATGAAAAGCCTGCCACACTTTTTCAGCTCTTAATAACTTTGGAATGACACCCCGCTCGGTTCTAGCCTGACCACATCTGTGAATAGCAGCATTCATGTATTAGGACTGGAAAAAAACATTAATAAAAGACACCAGTGGTAAGAAGACTGGACAGGTGGATTACAGAAACAAATGTGGTATTAAAAAGTAGGACCTTTACCTTTTGAAGCGAGCAGGAGTCTCTTCATGGCTGCCAGTGCCTCCCTCTGCAGCAGGGACAAAATTCCAGCTCCACTTACACCATGGTCCTGTCTTTCTCCTATGCCTCGGTGGCCCTACTTACAGTTTAACACCAGAGCCACCAGCTTTCTGCTCATCAAGGCAGGAATTTGGCTGGACCAATGCTGGTGGCCCTCCACCTGCATTGGTTGCCAATGCTGCCGTTGTCAAAGGAGAGGCATGCAGAAGTTTTAGGCTGTGATTCATCTGATTTATTTTAAATGTCTACATTAAGATGACATGAATCACATCTTAAAACTGCCTATTTCTCACCACAGATCTGAGAGTGACAGTGATTTAAATGTATATTGTTGGCATCTACACTTACTCAAACAGAACCCCCGCAGAGGTAACACCTATATTAATGCTGTAAGCACTATCAGGGCCCCTTTTCTGGGCCTGAGGCCAGATGGTAGGAGCACGCCAGATAAATCATCTCCCAGCCTTCAAGGAGGGGTGGCAATGTGTGACCTGTCCACTAGGAAAAGCCCCCAGCCTGGGATCCCTCCTCAGTTCTTCGCAGGAGCAGTTTTGGGGAGTGTTACTTGAATGAAACCAAAACCATGTCAAGGACTTTTCTAGCGAGTTAACAGTGTGGACAATCAAGCTCCCCATCCTTGATCCACGTCTTGGCACTCTTTATTTTACTTAATGTCTGTACCCAGAATGTCATAGCTACTCTTTAACAGTCTTACTATTGTGTTTCTCCCTCAGCTCTAAGTGCTACAATAGACGTATGATCAGGAAATTTTGGTAGATGTATTGTTTCTCTCTTTTCTCAAGACATCTAGGAATTTCGAGAATCAACATCTTCTCACAGGCTGTACTGCTTTGTTGATCTGCTCTACTGTGAGACAAATCACAGTTTAACATCACATGCCATCACTCAGTAACTTAAAGGACTGCACACATCTCCATCTGTTATTAAATGTTTATTTATCCCTGAAGGGAATGAGCTACAGGCATTATTCTGTGATCCTGTTCCCATGCAAGACCGAATCATGTACATCCATGCTTCCATCCACACCAGACACTACTTGTTCTCCAGGACCGGAACCAGACCTTTCCTGCCTGCACTGACTTGCTGCCTGCTCCTCCTGCCTGCTTACCAATAAATCCTTCCAGCCTAAAAAAGGAACAGCTTTGACAGGATGGATTCAACACCCTTTCTTTTTCATCCAAAACCACATAGCTCAAAGTTTACATAGCTCAAAATCTACAACATGTAGATTTGAAGCTCCTCAAGCAAAGAAGGTAACAGAATAAATAATCTCTCCATACCCTGTTTTATTGCATTTTGGTTGGACTGAGCTCTGTAGGGCATCCGTCAAACTGCGGAATTACTGCATCTTGGCAGGTCATGGGTATGAGATAAACAACTCTGCACAGCCCTATAGAAATCAAGGTTATTCTGGCATGCGCAGAAGGAGAAGTCCCAGCACTTGGTTATACTGTCACAGAGAACTGAGCTGTCTGTGAAATTCAAGCATCTCTGGTACCAACCACATGGGAGTTGTGAAGATTTACGTCTTTGGTTCCCAAAATATAGTTTAAGTTGTTTTCATGCTCAAAGGTCTAGAAAGTGTCATTTCCTCATGGTGCTGTATAAGGCCCACAGGGACACCTTGAACCTTAAAGATATATTCATAACTGTGGAGTCTCTGCCCGCCAGCAATTTGACTGTGCCTTCAGAGTGGAGGTGATCTTGGGCCACTGGTTAGAAAGCCCCATGCTGGGGGGATGACTGTCTTTAAAGAAAAAGCATTGTCTTTACAATTATTTTTCAATTTTTATAGTTTGATGTTTGCAAACAAGGTAATTCGAACATACCAGATACCTTGGTGCAATGAAATATTTCACTTTAAAAAAGAAAAAAGAAATCAATGATCTTAATTCAAAACCGTTCAACTTTCAAACCTTCCTACCCACACTGATACCTATGGTTCTTGGCTCGGGTGCAAAGTATCAGTCACTAGGATGTGTCCCAGCACTCTTTGAGCACTGTATGGGTGAAGTTATTGTGATGTTTTTTACTGGTGGCCTCTTCTTGGCTAAGGGTCTTTCTTTCCTTTTTCTGTACACTTTGTACTTAACTTGTTGGTCAGCGCAAGTAGCAAGTTACATGCTACAAAGAGGCTTTCCTATTTTCCCTTACACAAAGAAATTTCTCTTTATGATGTATATTTGCCATGTGCAGTGCTGACATGCTTTCCCCTCAATTGATGCTAAACCCTGAGTTCAGAGATGGTCAGTAAAGTTAATTCACTGCTGTAAGCTCTGGGCTCCAAGGGCTCAAGGAAAAGTCACTGTTGCATATGTGTTCCAGAGCAACACTGATGCAACCAAAACATTCATTAAAACCAGTCATGTAAGCATGTACCATAGTCTGGTTGCAGCAGAAAAAAAAGAAGAGATATCTCTTATGGTTCCAAAAAATTTGTAGACTCTTTTGACAGGAATCCAGATGCATTCTTCTCCTAATTGGGATGCTCAGTCAGTGCAGTGAAATATGGGAATGCTGCCAGACATCAAATTTACCATCACCTTTGCACACAGTTTCTGCGGCTTCGTTGTGTGTTTAAGAACAGAACCAACTGACCTGAAAGACAGTTGGTTGAAAGACAGAATATGAAAGACATATTCTCCAGATCACAGTCAGGATGTGGAGCAGGGCTGGAAAAAGCTTATTTCTCTCTGCTTTTACTGCCTTGCTTTGCCAACAAATGATGAACTCGTATTAAATATCTTAAAAGATGTTCCATTCTTGCTCGGAGTGGGTAAACCCTACCTGTGTTCAAATGGGCAGGGTAGTCAATTTTTTACTCTGGTATGGTTGGGATTGTATTATAGCTATGTCATCTTCCAGTTAACACAGTAACGTGTTATGAAGCAGCAGACAGTTGCCAAAGCCTGGAACAGGAATTGACATGGTAATACCAGGATGCTCAATCCATTTATCCATGTGTTTGCTTGCTGGCCAGGAGAGTATTCTTCCTCTCTCCCATCTTGGTCCCCCATGGAGACCAGCATGTCCTGGTCTGGTGTGATGTGATGCAGTCAGAGCAACATACTTGGTTTATTGTCCTGCTCCAGTGGTGGTGATAACACACTGGGCTGCCCATCAGGCTCTCCCAGACACCTCTGCTCACCAGATTTGTGTACCCTGTTATTACCTTCCCTGCTTCTGGGCACTCCTTTTCACCGCCCCTGGATGTCCCTTTCTCTACCTGTCTCCTCTCAACAAAGCCATCCGTTAATGCTTTCCTCTCATTGTCCCCGCTTTGCTGCTTCTGCACCCAAAATTGGTATTTTGATACTATTGCTTAGGTCACCTTGGACTTATACAGTGCTGTTGACAAGCGTCTCTAGGCACTGCTGGACTTACAAGATTCTGCTCCCCAAGAGGTCCTAAATACTCCCCAAAACATTCCTCCAATTATCCGTGAAGCTCAGCAACAGTAGCACGGTTTGAAGTCTCACATAGCAACACGTAATGACCTGTGAAATCCAGCCTTCCCTCGCAGTGGGAGTGTAACTTTTGGCAGTCTCTCACACAGCCAGCGGCCACACGTAGCAATTTCTCATGTCACATCCCATAGTTTTCCACATCTCACTCGCGCAGCCTCAGCTCAGCTCAGCATTCAGGGGGTGACTGGCAGTCCTAACAAGGCACATTACTCATAGAAAGGTAAGCTCTTCTTGGACCCAGAGTAGCTGATAATTATCTATCGCATTGTTTGGTATTTATTGCTGTTACTATGAGAAACCAAGGCTATCTCTTCTAGGAAATAGTAATTTTCCTCTCCAAATTATGTGAAGTCCTCTGTTAAATTAATAGATGTGCTTTGGTTTTGGAAGAATGAACAGTGTTGTGTCTAAGGATAAGGAGCTGGTAGCAATGTCATAGCAGAAGTTGCACTGAAATTTGTAATTAAGCAGAGACAAAATCCCTTTATTTCATATTTTTATGATTAAATTTTGTCTCCATAACTTCTGCAGTAACTCTTCAGAGGACTATTAAATTGTCTGTATCATATTTTTAGAAAAAACATTCCTCCAACTATTGCTAGGGAACAATTTAAATTTCTCCATCCCGGATTTTAGTCTCAGCTTCAAGGATTTCTTCTCATAATCTGCAGCACAGCCTACATGGATCCTTACACCACTTCTTCAAAGACAGATCGGCTTAAAACTCACACAGAAGAATGACCTCTCAGTGTTTACCTGACATGAATCCCAGACAAATTATTCTCTGCCAGGAAAAGCTCAGACTGAGAAATCACTCCCTTTTTAACAGAGCAGAGCCTGTCACAGCCTTTGCTATTCCAAGACCTCTCCTTTCACAGGAGCTGCCCTCTTTCTTGGCCTCAGGGGATTAAGAAGGGAAGAGTCAGGATTTATCCTCTGCTTCATCGGAAACAACTCCTTCTCCCACTTCTGTGGCTTATTCTGGGTGCAGCCCCAGCCTGTACCTGGACAGGAGACTTGCACCGACCTGTTTTAGGAGGTACGAGCAAGGAATGGAATACAGAACTAGGGCAGGGGGACGGAGACAGCAGTTGCTGTGCTGATGCTGTGCTGATGCCCAGCTCCCTCTGCCCACCTGTCCCAGCTGGAGAGCTCTCGTCCCCGGCTCCTCACAGCACGAACGGGATGAATTGGTTTTGAATGACAGCTCCTTATTTCCTTGTCTTTAGAGTCTGCATTAATGAGATATGCAGATTAGCAAACCAAAGTTAATTATTTTTTGACACAAATTCAGGGAGATGAATCACTGATGATTAAAGCAAGTTTAAGGTCTCTTTTTGCATGGCTTATGTAAAACAGAGGGAAAGAGCAGTCTCACACGGCTCTGGTGGTGCCGGTAACACCCCTGAGGAAGCAGGGGTAGTTGCTCCCACAGGCATGTTTCACGGCAACCAAAATCATTTGGGTTTTGTGCAACAGGTTTCCAAAACAACTCCGGACTTTGTTATATATGAGGAAAGTATCTGGAAGAGCTAATATTAGCCATAATGGGCAGGAATCCACTTGTTCAGGTTTAATCTACCTGAAAGTTAGATGTTGCATTCACCCAGGTTCTTGGTACAGTCCCTGGACAGAAACATGCAACTCACATGACCTATCTAGATACTGGTTTTCTAGTGACATTAGTAGTTATCTCTCTTTTCTACAAAAGCAGCCTAATATCCCTTCATCATCTCTGTAACTCTTTGACATGGAAGTCAAGTAGACAACTCCCATGGTAGATGCCTCACTTTTTGCATTTGTCCCCTGGGCTTTTCTAATAAGAAAGAAACTTATTTTAACAAATGGCTTTTAAAATTACTTTTAAAATATGGATTATGTGTTTTTAGTAAAAAAGTTATTGGGTTTTGTGGAAGGAAAAGAGTCACATGAAATTTGCATCTTGTCTCTTCATGTAGAAGTTATGCCTACTGTGAAAAAACAAACTATGCTGAAACCTGTAAGATTATATTTGTACTAACAAACTAAGGCTTGAGGCGTAGGCTCGGACATCTGATTTTCTAGACTGACTACATCATTAGACTAATCCATGGTATAATTTTGGCTCAGGCCACGTAGCACTTTCCTACAAAATCCTTGGGTACAGTTTTGGAGTTAATGCAAGCCAGGAATCAATCCAGATATACACAATATTTTTCACAAGCTGAAGAGCTCCATGGCACGGTAATGGCCAGACCAGGCCAACAGGCCTCAAGGCCGGCCAAAAAGGGAAACAGACTTTGCTTAGTTTACCAGTGGCAGTATAACTGCAGTATATCAACAATCCAAAGCAATGAAGCTAAAAGTCATATTCTCCCCTCAGCAGATCTGCTGTAATTACATTGAACTTGATCAATTTGGTGGTAATAAATTTGCTTTATGTGTTTAAGGCTAAAAATATAACATAAAACTAATATGTTTTATGTATAACATAAATTACTTTGTGAAATCTAGGCTCTGGATTTCACATTCACTGTTGAGGTTACTGTTTTCATATACAGCACTATAAGGAAAACACCGAGGGTTTTTTGAGGGGTTTAACTGAAATATCTTGAGCAGGTTACTGCAAAAGCAAAGAGCCAGGGTGTAACACCAGAGCTGCATGGGCTCAGAGGTTCAAACAATAGTGACACCTGCACAAATTATACTTTCCTTGCTAATAATGCGTACCTGCATATTGACATTCCCTTATCACACTGCCATGTGTGGCCAGCTGGTATCATCATACTGTTTATTTCTTATGAAGCAGCTCCAGAGGGTAAGGACATAAATTTCAAACTTAGATGATACAAAGCAGACATTTAAATCCATCATCTGTCTCCTGTATTGCTGCCTTGACAGTGAGTTTTCAGAAGATTTAGCTATGCAAAACCAGGCTCCTCCTTCATGTTCTGAAGCCTTGGCACCTGAGCCACCCTGATCTGAGCACAGTAGATCTGGTGGCACCAAAAATCATAGTAGGCTTTTTATCCTCTGCCCTGTTGAAGGGCAGCATATTGGTGTTTGCTCACCTGAGAGCCCAATGTAGTAGCTGCAAAGCTCTGTGAAGCCTGAAGGGGAATACACGCCATTTTGCGAACAACTGTCAGCTCTCAAATATTGAAGTTTCCTTCAAGACACATGCTTTAATGAGTACTGGGAAAAATCAGCTAAGTACATAAATATTGTCTTTACATCTCACCCAAGTAACTCACATAAGCAATGAAGAATGCTGTGTTCCTAAAACTTCACATTTCACAAAACAGGTCAATTCTTGTAATTACATGGACATGAACCTTGCTAAATGGGTAGTATTCCCTTTGAATAAAGCAAAGATGTTCTGAAGCAGGCACTGACAAATGCACTCTTCAATTTCATAAGCCCTCCTTTTGAATCTCTTAGCATTGATACAAGACCATGCTCATTAAATAAATGTCCTTCAACATTCAAGAAAACACTTCTTCCACCTTTTAGCAACGTTACAAGGACATGTGCTTGCATTCCCCTTCATTATCACATTGTCAGCCTCCTAAATTAATATTCAAGACTTTATTTCATTGTCATTGACTGAGCTGACAGGACAACTCACGGTTTTTAACATGAAACATTGATTGCCCTGTTCTCTACAATTAAGTTTATTTCTCTAAGTTGACTGAGAAGAAAAATGCTTTACACCGTTACATTTATTTCTGTTATACCTGGTGACTGCCTGATATAAATGGAGTGCCCCTGTATGACAGTGATGATATTAAGATTTGTAACAGAAACTTTAGATGGTGCCCAGTGGACAAAAGAAGGGAAATGTCTGGATGTGAATGCAGCAGAACGCATGGACAGCGGACAGCGGCAGCGGTGAGTGCTGCGGCTTTAACCTTGATCTACACGGAGACGGAGAGGGGGTTTCCCGGA